>BTPG01000005.1:37451967-38167166 GCA_036245525.1 Semisulcospira habei
TCATCTTTTCCTGCTCTCCTTCCTCCCCCTTTCCCCTCCCCCTCCTCTCGCATCGTCTTTCTTGCCCGGTTCTCCTTCCCCGTCTTTTCCTCCTCCCCACTCCCCCCTCCCTCATCTTTCCCCCCTCCATCCTCTTTTCCCCCTCGCTACCCTCCTCCTCCTTTGTCCTCTTCTTCGTCCGTTTCTTCTTCTTCTTCCTCTTCTGTCTCACCCAACCTAAACCTGTGTCTGTTCAATGCACAGTCTGTCTGCAAAGATGGCAAAGCCGACGTGATTTCAGATTTCATTCTAGACAATGACCTAGATGTTGTCGTGATCACCAAAACGTGGCTCCGCTCAGCTGGCGATGAACCCATCATCGCCAGCGTCACTCCGAGTGGCTACCGCCTGGCCTCCTTCCCGCGCGCTTCCAGAGGGGGTGGCATTGCCATCATCTACAGGGACTGTCTCTCCGCTCACCTCTCCTTCTCTCAGTCTCTAACTTTTGTTCATCCCTCCTTTGAATCTGTCGAGGCCGTAGCAACACTCCCTGGCCAGTCTCTCATCTTCTCATGTATCTATCGTCCCCCTCCAAGCTCTCAAAACAAACTCACAAACTCCATGTTCCTCACCAAGTTTGACCTCCTCCTTGACCACTACAGCACACGACCCGGAAAACACATCCTTCTTGGCGACTTTAACTTCCACTTCGACAAACCCGACCACCCTGACACAAAACGCCTTTGCACCCACCGACTCGGCCACACCCTCTACTGGATCATCACCCGCACCTCCGATCAACTCTTTCTTGACTCTGACAAGAAACCTCTGTGCTTCCCTCTGACCACCTCGCTATTCTCGTCTCCCTCAACATACCTCCCCCGAAAAAAACCAAGCTCCTTGTCTCTCGTCACAAACTAAAATCTGTCAACCGAGAGAGCTTCTTCGACGAAGCTGTCGACCTTCTCCTGGACCCCGCCTCTTCTCCTGATCTTGCATCCCATTTTGACTCCTCCCTTCGAAAACTTCTAGACACCCATGCACCTGTCACCACCTGCTCCATACCCAACCGAACCCCCGACCCCTGGCTCACTGACAACATAGCTGAGGCCAAGCGCGAGCGCCGACAAGCGGAACGCCGCTGGCGCTCATCTGACCTCACCGTTCACAGACAGACCTTCCAAACAACTAGATCCAAAGTCTGCAGAATGATCTCAGACTCCAAACGTAAACACCTTCAAAACAAAATCAGTCCTGGAATCCACTTCTTCCAAAACCCTCTATGCTACCATGAACACACTCCTAGGCATTTCTAAAGACTCTCCTCTCCCCAACGCACACAGCAAAAGAAGAACTCCCGTCCGCTTTTCCCACCTATTTTCCCGACAAAATTCAAACTCTGCGCAACACTCTCGACACTCTGCCTTCTCCGCCTTGCCCTCCCGACACCCCCTTTTCCGGCACCCCCCTCTCGTCCTTCCGGCCCGTCTCTCAGGACGAAGTCCTCAAGACCATAAAGTCCATGCCTCTCAAAACCTGCGAACTAGACCCTCTCCCAGCTTCTCTCTACCGGGACGGCCTTCCAAAACTTCTGATCTTCATTACCGACATCATCAACACATCTCTAGAGAACGGCTCCGTCCCTGATATCTTCAAGTCCGCCATCGTCCGTCCTCTCCTAAAAAAAAAACACAACCTCGACCCAAACGAACTAAAAACTATCGCCCAGTCTCCAATCTCTCTTTTCTGTCCAAGCTTCTTGAGAAGGTCGTTCTCAACCAGCTCAACCTCCACCTCGCCGACAACAACCTCCTCAGTCCTTTCCAGTCTGCCTATCGCAAACATCACAGCGCTGAAACAGCCCTTCTACATATCTTAAACGACATGCTTCTCTCCACCGACTGGGGCAACATCTCCCTTCTTACGCTACTCGACCTCTCTGCCGCCTTCGACACTATAGACCACTCTATCCTCCACCGCCTTCACCACTCCTTTGGCATCACTGACTCTGCTCACTCTTGGTTTCTCTGCTACCTCTCCAACAGACAGTAGTCCGTCACCATCGACGGCGTCTCGTCCAACCCAGTCAGGCTCTCCTGCGGAGTTCCACACGGGTCCGTCCTGGGCCCGGTCTTTTTCACACTCTACACCTCTCCCCTGTCCAACATCATCCAGTCTCACCACATACACCACCACCTCTACGCTGACGACTCACAACTACTAGACAAAGACAACCTCGACAACACTCAGTCACTACTGACTCGCACGGCTGACTGCTACGAAGACGTGAAAAACTGGATGACAGCAAACAAGCTTAAACTGAATGACGACAAAACGGAAGCCATGCTGTTAGGCACTCGCCAGAAACTTTCCCAGCTCCCTCCCTCCCTCCACCTTCAACTCGACAGCACCCCCATCTCCCTCTCTGACTCGGCCAAAAACCTCGGCGTTATCCTCGATTCCTCTCTTTCCATGATCAGCTTCGTCTCCGCCACGGCCCAGGCATGCTACTTCCACCTCCGCCGCATCAGTCAGATCAGAAAATACCTCACTACCGAAGCTGCCACCAAACTTGCTGTCTCTCTCATCCTATCTCGCATCGACTACTGCAACTCTCTCCTTCCCGGCCTCCCTCACTCCACCACTTTCACTCTCCAGCGCGTCCAGAACAATGCTGCCCGCCTCGTCCTCAGAAAGAAAAAATCCGACCACATCACTCCCCTGCTCAAACTCCTTCACTGGCTTCCCATGCCCCAACGCATCCAATACAAGATTCGGTCTCTCTGCTACAAATCCCTGAACAACTGCGCTCCCGCCTATCTCTAAAACTTACTTCACCCCTACACTCCTCGCCGCTCCCTCCGCCTCCGACCCTCTCCGCCTCCACATCCCCCGCACCAAACTCAGCACTTTCGGCCCCTGCTCCTTCTCAGTATACGGTCCATCCACCTGGAACACTCTCCCACTCTCCTCCGTCAGAAACACTCTCTCTCCTCTTTCCAGTCCGCCCTCAAAACTCAGCTCTTTCAAAAGTTCTAGCACTATACCACCACACTCCCCACCCTAAGCAGACTGTCGTAATGTATTTCACTATTTGTGGTACGTGAGTCGTTGTCTAAAGCGTGCGCATGCGTGCGCAAGTTGTGAGTGCGCGCTTAGAGTTATAATTATTATCATATAAGCGCATTATAAATACCGTAATTATTTATTATTATTATTTATCTCAGTGTTTTTGTATGCCTGCGAGTCATGGACCCTCACAGCAGACCTTGAAAGGAGGATACAAGCCACTGAAATGAGATGTTTTCGAAGGCTCCTTGGCATTTCATACAGAGATTACGTCACAGTGGAAGTGGCAATCCGGAATCAGGCAAGCCAACGGGTCATATGAAGACCTATTAGCCATTGTGAAAAAACGCAAACTAAAGTGGTATGGGCATGTCACGCGTTCAGCAGGGCTTGCCAAAACATTCCTGCAAGGCACTGTGCAAGGAGGACGAAGGAGAGGAAGACAGAGGAAAAGATGGGAAGACAATATCTCAGAGTGGATAGGACTGACGCTGCGCGATACGCTAAGAATGGCAGAGAACAGAGAGGAATGGAGGGAGCTGGTTGCCAAGTCAGTCATCAGTGGTGCCCCAACGGTCGGCAAGACTACGGGATATAGATAGATAGATAGATAGATAGATAGATAGATAAATAGATAGATAGATAGATAGATAGATAGATAGATAGATAGATAGATAGATAGATAGATAGATAGATAGATAGATAGACAATAGATAGATAGATAGATAGATAGATAGATAGATAGATAGATAGATAGATAGATAGATAGATAGATAGATAGATAGATAGATAGATAGATAGATAGATAGATAGATAGATAGATAGATGGGCATTGACCAAAAACCAAAAAATCAAAACAAAACAAAACAAAAACAAACAAACAAAAAAAAACACACACACTCACACACAAACCAGTCTAACCAATAACAACCAGCTAAGAACACAGAGAGGAAACCTCTGTACCAAGACGCACCAGTCCAAGGCTACACAGCCACGGACAGTGCTACACAAACGCCCGAATAGGTGTACGAACCCCTGATACTAAAAATGCACAAGAAAGTACTCGGGCACCGCCTCAGCCAAGAACTGACATCAAGACCATCGAGTTCACTGTGGGTATACTATGTCATCACCAGCGGTCCCCTGAACACCCCCCCCCCCCCCAAAAAAAAAAAAAAAAAAAAAAAAAAGACTACTTCTAAAAACGCACGATTTTCACTGCCACAAAACTTGAAGCGACATGCTTGGGGTTTTGAATGAATGACGGTTAAGTTGTTTCTATGAGATTGAAGGACGTTATACAGCAATCAGTGATTGTGCCGGTACCGATTATGTTCACTTAGAAAATGGCGTCATAAATGGTGCCTTGCTCACGCGAACCGTCTTTCGAAAAATCGCACCGTCACTGAGTCTTTCCGTTTCACTGGTCATTTGTCAGAGAAACTTGTCCCACCTGAACACCATTCAATCTGCCATCAGTGCAACCCTTAGACAATAGCTAAGTCAAACCCAAAGTGACACCCTTGAAAGTTGCTGCATCCTTATGTTATGGCCCATTATGTGAAGTGCCTTGATGTGGCGTTCACAATGCTGTTGATGTGGTGTTTAGGCGAGGGAGGAGTGATAAACATAATTTAAACGGAGGGAAAGAGCACTGAATGCGTGGGTGGGGGGCGGTGTCCAGTAGTACCAAGTACTGAGTAGGCGGGGGAATTTCCCGACTGTGGAATGCTATGATGGAGATGGAGATTGTGAGAGAGATAAAGGGTGGGAAAGTCTGGAGGGGGTGAGTGCGTAGGCGAGTATGAGAGGCGTGAGAGTGAGTGGGAGGTGTATGCGTGGGCGGTTACAGTAGTGACTAGGGGACGATACGGAATAGTGCGCCAGTCAGCAGCGCAGCAGTCAGGCGACAGCTAGAATTTGAAATGGCTCTCAAATCAGCGAGAAAGAAGGCTCTACTGAAAAATAGTGAGATGGACCATATTTTCCGTGACTGGGGCCTCGACGAAGAGGTGCAGAGTGCCCTGATCAGAGAAAAATTCATCTCTAGGCAAGCACTACTGCTAATGTCTGACGAAGACATTGACGCTCTTTCGCTGAAACGTGGGGACATAGTAGTGCTCCGTGCAGCGGTGGCCAAATTCCAAGTGGACAACGGCGGTGGCCCACTGTGCGGCGGACTGGGAGGAGTATCGGACAACAGCGGCAGTAGAGCGTCACAGACCTTGCAGGACGCCCTATACAGTACACACCACAGCGGTGCCGGACTGGGTGAACTGTTGCGCGACAGCCTGTGCGTCAGTGGCAACAGTAGCGGGGGTGTAGCAAAAAGTGGCCGGACCCCGTTACGTATAGTAGATTTTCTGTCTTCAGCGGCAGTGGCAGAGGAAGAAGTGGCACTTGGGGGTGGTGTCACTATAAAGGTGAACAGCAAACCGAAGTTGGACAAGGTTTCCCCCGCACACTGGATAGTGGCAAACAGCCGTATTATGGCGGCCCTTATGGACAAACCCACACCGGGTTTCACGCCGCGGAGTTTAAGTGTTGGATCATGCATATCTGATTCCATGAAAAACAGCCTAGATATGGTCAGAATGCCTCCAAAATTGGCATGTACATCAAGTAATATATCTGATCTTCAGAAATGTTGCATTTGAGACACAGGCACATGAAAGTGTGTTTTTTTTCATATTTTTCCATTGCCTACCCCCCTACTTTTTCTGTTTTTCCAAGTTTACACACGCATGCAATACAGTCAAACTGACTTCTGGTGGGCTGGACAACTTAAAAAAGTTACCATGACACTGACACTGATGAAAAATGAGCTTTCAGACCCAAGGCCATTTCCTTGTGTATCTTAGGGCAGCCCAAAAGACAACACCCAGGCATCCTCACTGACCCTGTTGTCTGGTGACGACTTTGGTATTAGCTTCAGCCCACTTAATCAAATCTCAAATACAAACGATTTTGAATTTCCAAAAACTACAGTAGCTCGCTTGAGCTAGCCCTTAGCACCACGTGAATGTTCTGTGTTTATGTACTGTGTGTGAGTGAATGCGCATGATTCACATGAGCGTGCTTGTTGGGTTCAGTTCGCGGCGGCGCTTTGAGCTGATTTTCAATTGGGATAAAGCGCCTATTTAATGCGCTTATTATTATTATTATTATAACAAGCTGGAAGAGGCCTGTAACCAGCTGCCATGCCCTATATGCTGTTGGCAATCTTTCCCTAGGCAAAAGGGGTCATGAAACAGCTCTGTAATTTAAACATTAAGTCTATTGAGCTATCCCACAGGAAAAATACTACACAAAACAACCAAAACTATGCTACGCAGGACACGCCGCATATGCTAACAAGTGTCTGGAGTGTTAATTTAGGAGGTAGCATAGAAAAATGGTTATGTACAGTTCATTTTTATATAAAACACACTTGTCAGAGTCTCAAAACACCTCAGCTCATCTTGCAGATGCAGTAGGCATGTGTGTGCCAAACTTGTCAACACTCCTGTAAAACCCTGTACTGGTGCCTGTAACTGCTGGTCCCATAACAATGCACTCAAATGAGCTTTACTCAGTGTACAAGTTAGTTAGTTATTTGGGTTTAACGCTGAGCAGGCGACTAAGGCCATCTCACGGCGGGTCAGTGTACAAGTGCTTGTGTTTGGTTTAGAATAGACACCAGAGACATCCATCATGACAATTACAGCAGAATGACACCTCAGATGCAACCAGTGTAGCAGTACCATGCAAAATAACACTTCTGCATGTCACATTATTTTGGCCGCTTATTTCACTCTGAGATCAGCTGTCTGATGAAATGCACATGCTAACACTGTTTCATTGTAGTTTTTATCTTAACCTTTGACCTTAAGCCCCCCCCCCTCTTCCCCCCCCCCCCCACCTCCAACTCAAACCCCTACCCAACGCACCCCACACAACTTCAATAACTGAAAGAGTGAATTTTCTTAAAGCATTTATCAAACTGAACACCCCAAACCCCACCCCTTTCAAGGTCAAGGTCAAAGGTCACAGCTCATGGTCGAAGGACAGACTCATGACTACCTGTAAGACAAAAAATAAATGAGCAAACACACTAAACCTAGCTCACAGTGCAGGTAAACAGTGTGTTGCCACGCAAAACATGCCAAAACACCTATAAAACTGCATGCACAGCGATTTTTTGGCAAAATTTCAAATTTTCATGAATTTCTTACTTTTCCAACTGCAAACATCCAAACTCAATGTTACACTAAACCAGTTTCCGGTCTATGTCACATATGGCATGTGGTGCACCTGACAGGCCACGGACCACAGTGCTGTTTCCGTACTGTCCAGTCTCTTAGCCTTAGTCAGTCCCAGTCATTCCCTAATTTTTCAATTCCCTAAAAAACACTACCGCCCACCAGCTGCACATTTGCCATGCACAAAATACCCAAAAAAACAGCACATGACCCGTCTCATTTCTTGGCTATGAAACTGGTTCCTTACCAACCCCACACCCAAGCACAGCTGAAAGCAGCGTGCCCCTCAAATCACTACGTCAAAGGCAACTCAACATAGGCCCACAAATGTCCACTGGATAAGCTCAGGATGGTATGAATCAAAGCACCAAACATGTCTCCTCTCAGCTAACCACAAATTTCCAGCAAATTCCAACATTCAGCCCAACTGCAAATTTTCAAACAAGGCAAAAATTATTTGTAAAAACACGGGGCCTCTTACTGCCTGAACTTCCCAATTTAAATGTATACCGTGACCTTAAACACTCACAGGACTGCCTGTTTAATAGCGCCCTAAATAAATCAGTATTGCCTTTATTAAGAAAGGTTGGCTGCAACGAGGCTTCTCAGTCAGGGTAGAGGTGCTTCAGCCAATACCGGTTGATCGCAAAATGATGCATTGTGCCAAAATTGTTGTACTTATATTTATTTATTATTTAATTTTTGTATTTATTTGTTTACTGACTTACTTACTTACGCCTGTCACCCCTCCCAGGGTATAGGCCGTCGACAAGAGACCTCCAGCGACTTCTGTCCTGTGCTCCTTCGATTTTACTCCAGATGGTTCCCAGTCTCTTGATGTCTGCTTGGAGGTCTCGACTCCAGGTGTTTCTCGGCCTGCCTCTTTTCCTCTTTCCCTGGGGCTTCCATGACAGTGCCTGCCTAGTGATTCTTGAAACTGGCTTTCTCAAACTGTGACCAATCCATCCCCATGTTCTTCGCCCAGTTTCATTCTCTGCTGTTATCTGCTCTGTTCTCTCCCAGAGTCTGACGTTGCTGATCTTCTGTGGCCAGTGGATTTTCAAGATTCTTCTAAGGCAACTGTTTATGAAGATCTGTACTCTGTTGACTGTGGTTTTTGTCAACTTCGAAGTCTCTGCTCCATATAGGAGAACTGCTTTTACGTTTGAGTTGAAAATCCGGACTTTGGTGTGTTGTGACAGCTCTCTGGAACTCCAAACTTTTTTCAACTGGAGAAAGGCTGCTTTTGTTTTACCGATTCGTGCTTGACATCTGCATCAGTGCCGCCTTTTTTGTCGATGCTCCCGAGATAGGTGAAGGACCCCACCTCCTCCAACAGGGTGCCAGCAAGCAAGACTGGTTCTTCCTTGGTTGCGTTCAGCCTCATTGTCTTTGTTTTCTGTTTGTGGATGGTGAGGCCCACTTGGGACGAGATGTCAGCAAGCCTCGTGGTCTTGTCCTGCATTTGTTGATGAGTGTGGGACAGTAAAGCCAAGTTGTCTGCAAAATCGAGGTCGTCAAGCTGTGTGCACAGTGTCCACTGTATTCCTCTTCTTCTCTGCTCAGTGATCTTCTTCATTACCCAGTCTATGGCCAGATGAAGATGAACAGAGACAGCAAACACCCCTGCCTGACGCCGGTTCTGACCTGGAGCTCCCTGGTGAACTCCTCTTCGTGGATCACGCGACATGTCATGCCCATCGTAGCTGCTCTTGATCAGGCAAACGAGCTTTGTGGGTACACCGTATCCAGAGACTGTTCCACGATGATGCGGATAGTGGTGATCAGGTCCGTACATGATCGTTTTTTTTCCCTGAATCCTGCTTGCTGATCTCTCAGCTGGGGGTCGACGGAGCTCTTCATTCTCTCCAGGATGATCCTGTTGAAGGCCTTTCCTGGTGATTTCTCGGTAGTTGGAACACTTGCTGAGGTCGCCTTTCTTGGGAAGCTTGACTAGGTACCCCTCCTTTCAGTCAGACGGCATCACCTCCTCTTCCCAGATCTTTCCAAACAGTGGGTACAGCAGCTCTACTGTTGTCTCTAGGTCTGCTTTCAGAGTCTCCCGGCGATGCCATCTGGCCCTGATGCTTTGCCGTTCTTAAAAAATGCCACTGCTCTTCTGATCTCTTGCCGGCTGGGTCTGTCACAGCTGATGAGTAGGTCAGTCTCTGCTGGCTGGATGTCTGGGGGGTCGGTTGGGGTGGGTCTGTTCAGTAACTCTTCAAAATACTCGGCCCATCTGTCGAGTTGGTCTGCTCTGTCTGCAATAGGCTTACCTTCTTCGTCTTTTACTGGTCTTTCTGTATGGCCATACTTGCCTGGCAATCTTCTGGTAATGTCGTAGAGCTGTTTCATGGTGCAGCTGCCTGTTGCCTTTTCTGCCTCTGCTGCCAGGCTGTCTGTGTAGGCCCTCTTGTCTGCCCTGATACTCCTCTTCACCTGGCGGTTGGCTTCCGAGTATTCCTCCTGTGCCGGCCCTTGCTTTGGCTGCTCTCGTGCGACCGTGCTGTTGTTGACAACTGCTTTCTTATGTTTCCTCACTTCTAAATTCTTCAAGGTCTGTGCCGACAGCCAGTCCTTGTGACGGTGTTTCCTAAACCCTACAGTGTCTTTGCAGGTTGAGTTCAGCGCCTCTCTAACTGCCTTTCACTGCTGCTCTGTGGTGACCGCCTCCTCTTCATTTACTAGCTCCTCAATGTAGCGCTTGAAACCGGTTGGACAGCATCAGTTCAGTTGACTCTTCTCTCACTCCAGTCTCTCCCAGGAGGCCTACAATATAGCGCCGCTGTCTTCTTGTTGTCTCTGTGCGGCTTTTCTTTAACTTGAGCTTTATTCTTAAGGTAAGCAGATAGTGGTCTGAGGCGACATCTGCTCCCCTCCTCACCCGAACATCTTGAAGGGATCTTCTAAATTTCTTGCTAATGCAGATATGGTCTATTTGGTTCTCTGTAGTATGGTCAGGTGAGACCCAAGTTGCTTCGTGTATTATTCTGTGTGGGAAGATGCTGCCTCCAATGACAAGTCTGTTTAGAGCACAAAAGTCTACAAACCTCTCCCCATCAGTTCTCACTCATCTCCCCTAGTCCCTGTCTCCCCATCACCTCTTCGTATCCGGTGTTGTCCTCCCCTATTCATTTGGCATTAAAATCCCCATGACGATGGTGATGTCTCGCTCCGCACATTTGTCCACAGGCGGCACTCTGGAGTCGGTCGTAGAACTCTTGTTTCTCTTCCTCGTCACTGTCATTAGTGGGCGCATAACACTGGATGACAATGCGCTTAATCTTTTTCCTGGTTCTAAAGGCTGCTGTGATAATTCTTGGCCCAAGAGGTTCCCAGCCCATCAGCGCTCTCTGTGCCACTGGTGACAGCATGAATGCTACACCTTCTGTATGGAGGCCGGGCCTCTCTTCATGGCCTGAATACCGAATCATCTCCCCATTTAACAGCCTTTTCTGCCCAGACTGCGTCCATCTGGGTTCACTGATACCTAGCAGGGCAAGGTTGTACTTATTTGCACTTCCGCAGCTACCTGGGCGGCCTTGCCGCTCTGGTACATGGTCTTGACATTCCATGTGTCCCTGGATAGGCGGCTCGGTCCTGTGCTTCCGAAGACTTCCGGCTTTCACCACACGACGTCATAAATCTTCTGGTAGAAGGAACCTTCCTCCTCCAGGAAAGGAATTGCTGTTTGTCTATTCGTCGGCGTTTCTGTAGCTATTTCCTTATTTGCAGGGTGGGGAAGTTACCCCCACGCCCAACTCCCTTACTAGGAGGACCAGGGTTTTTCTGTCGGGGTCTCCTTCCTTTAGACCATGTTGGTTCACGGCACCTTATTTCATTCGGTGCACCCCTCTCGCGAGGCACCCCCCATCCACCACCCTGGGGACGCGCCTCAACTCCATATGGTCCCAGCGCGAGGATTTATTTCTTAATTTATCTCTATTTAGTATTGACTTGTTTTGAGGTTCTTAATTAATCATTAATTTTTATTTATTTATTTCTGTTTTATTTATTCATTTTTTAATTAATAGATTTGTTTGTTGTGTCTAATGACCGACTTCAAGATAACGAAGATCCCCTGGGGATCCCAATATTTATCTCAATTTTATTTTATTTTGTCCATGTCGGCATATCATATCATGGCTGCTACGATGAATGGCTGCTCTCTGCTGGCTGCTAAGATGTGTGGCTGCTCTCTGCTGCCCCGTAATACATACCCGACGGTAAGTGAAGTTGCATGCACTATGGGAGTTAATTTGTGACAGTGTGTCGAATGGCTAATAGAAAGGATAGCCTCCCTTGGATTGTACCACGGAAAACACCGAATTTCTTCATATTTTTCCTGTTCACTTGAAACACAGAGCTATATATAGACTAACTATGCTTTTGGGATATTTTTTTTATAACCGGGGCTACAAGTTTATAAATCAAAATATAAGTTCGAAAACAAATATTTCTAGTATGGCTCTTCATCTCATTCAAAGATGGCAGCTCCCAGTAGAAGTTGAGATCTGTCGCAGGCACAGCTTTTGTTTCATTTTTCTTGTATGATCTCGAAAAGGTTTGTACTCATATTTCCCGACTGCTCATAAGAGATCTCTGTTAGTTTAAACGCCATTGGTTTGTATATATACTTTCCTCCCTTTTTTTTTTTTTTTTTTTTTTTTTTTCGTTTTCACAAAATACACTGTGCAAGGAGACTCTCTTTTCGTCTCTTTTGTTGATCCTGATCGAAATGGGTCAGTCATCCCCAACAAAAGATTCGGGCCCCTCTCTTTCACGGATGTTGTCAGAAGTTGTGGAGATGGCAAAGGGTGCTTTCAACTTTACCACAGTGTACATAATAAAATGTACTGATAGATTTCCATTTGATTTCAAATTCACACAGTGCTCACAATGGCTGAGAATCAAGGAGTGAGTGCATTCCCACTGCCACCGATGCAATACATCAATAACTACACTGACGAGAACATAAAACGAGGGCGAGCTCCTCTACCACCACCCCTAATTCAGGTTTGCTGCCTGTGCCTGTTGATCCAGGGTTCACTGTATAATGTATATGAGTTATTCTCTGAAAAGATGCATGGGGTCATTCTCTGAAAGTGAAAGTTGGTCAGCTGAGGGTGCAAGTACTGCAACAGTTTGAGCAATCAAAATCAATATTCATGTTTACATATTTATCAATTTTATTTGCTATACTTGTTCTTCTGATAGTAAAGGGAGAGCATGCATAAAACCATGCCTTTGCATTTTGTTTATAATAATTCTTAAGTTTGATGCCTTTTTTAGTTTTATGCCTAAAAGCTTGAGAATGAACAAGGCAGATGTGAAATGGCTCATAGTGTGTGACAAGAACTTGTTTGATCAGACAAATTCACTACTTTAAATTTAACAAACTGTTTTGATCAGTTATAAACACTGTTACAAAATACCATTTATACATTTTATACCTAGCGGCCGATTTTACGTAGTTTAATTGCATGAAACTTTTTGTCCGGTGGTTGTTTCAGTAGGGTCAAACTCAGACCAATCACATTTTTTCTCCTGTACAATAACAATGCTTACACACAGCACGAACTACTTTTACACATACTACCGGAAATGTGTTCATGGACGCTTCTGTACACACTGAGTTTGCTTAACTCTTAACATCCCAAACCGCGCCATTCCACTTGTGTCACGTATTCTCGTACCGCTTGAGACCGCTTTGTTTTGTGACCAAAATAGAAAGTGATCTCACAGGAAGCGAGAGCTCTCCTGTGCATAGAGAGCTTATAAAGTCACCTCTCGAAAGGTCTAGGGTTGTTTTCTACTGCGAAACTTGACTCATGGGTTGAATTGTGAAAGTTTTTGTCGATTTTTGTGTGACTTTTTGGTGCAAGTTTTTGAAGCATCATGATGACCGTGAACGCCGATAGTGATGAGGAGTTTGGTGACTTATTTGATGAACTTATCCGTGACAGAAATCTAGGACTTCGTGAGGATGATCAAAGTGATGTTGAAGTGTTAGATGTTAGCAGTGTCGGATCAAGAGCGTTTTCTTTTGACTTTGAGTGAAAGTGATGAACTTCTTTCCGACGATGAGTGGAGTGACGCTATGTTCAATTAATCAAATTTCATCTTCTGGCAGGTAAATCTGATTCAACGTAAGTTCAGTGTGTACCTGTAGTGTAAGTTTTCTCTTAATAACTGCCAAGTTTAGTCTCAGTCACATCAGTAGTAAAGTCACAAGGTCTGTTTTAACAAACTTACCCAAAAACTACTAGTAAAATGTAAGAAATCTTCTGGGAATACAGAGCTGATATAGAGAAAACTGTATGGGAAGTCCAGAGTTAAATTTTCAAGGAAATAATGCTAATGAATGACCTTTAAAAAATGCAGCCGAGTGTTGGGTCAAGATCTTTGAATATCAACCGCCGGAACAAAACGATAAGTCGCGCTTCTATAACAGAAAGGTGCACTATTTTGTTACTGTATTCATACGCTTGTTCCGGCGGAGGTAGCGTAAAGTTCGGGAAAGGGCTTTTTTTTTTACTCAAAGCTATTCACCGAAAGTGTGGGGTCCGTAAACACCTTCTCGTGTCAACTGCGGTGCGCATTCAGTCCCCCGGACAGTAAAATGCAAGAATCATGCAGTTTAGTCATTGTTTGCCAGATTCTTCGTAGGTATTGTGCTTCTGTGACACAAAGGTTGATTTGGAGCATGCTGTGCAAAGATTGTGTGCACTTCATGGTGTATGAGTTCGAAGAAACGATGTTCAGTTGTTGCATGGACACAACACACTCGTGACTAGTAAAGTCGTGTATCCGTGAAGCAACCATGAGAATGTCTGTGTACTGACCGCGTAATGGCTTGTTGCTTTACAATATAGTACAGACACAAGAGTAAAATTTGACTTTTCTTGCATTATTTTTCACCTGTGAGCGTCCTTCATATTTTAATCCATATTGTGCGCAGCTGCAATTCAGGTACTTGTCATAGAAAACATCTAAAAATTGTTCACTGCCCACTTTTTGTCCACCATGCTTTAAGAAGCCCATCATGGCATTTTCAAATCTGTAGCCCCAAAATGTTTAAATACACAATAATAAGCTTGATTCAACACCCCTGTAATACATCTGAATTTAAATTATTTAATTAAGCTTGTTTAATGGCAGTGTTTGGTGTCCATGTAGCAACCTCCAAAGATCCCAGGTCACATTAATTATTCATGGCTCACACAAAAACCACTGTGTGAACTATCTTTTTTTGTTCCTTATACATTGTAGGGATAGTAGGAGTACATTATGCAACATTGCTGGACAAATATCAGGAAGTTGGATTTTGGCTCCTTGTGTCTCACATTCTGACCACCTTTTCAGAGAATGACCCCATGGTCAGAATGTGTGACATAAGAAGCCAAAATCCAGCTTCCTGCAATTTGTCCAGTAATGTGGTATTATCTAAATTAGTAATATACTTACAATGTATGAGGAACAAAAAAAGATAGTTCACACAGTGGTTTTTTGTGTGAGCGATAAATAATTAATGTGACCTGGCATCTTTGGTGTTGCTACATGGACACCAAACAGTGCCTTTAAACAAGCTTAACCTTTTGCCACCGTAGTCTGCCAGCTAGGTTTTTCCCCCTGAGCGTATGCCTTACTTTGGCTCACTTCCCTGCTACCGTAGTAATTTTGACACATTTCATTGGCCTTGTCTGTTGTAAAAATCTTATCATACCCCAGCATATTTGGTATCAGTGGAAAAAGCAATTCAAGGTGAACTCATAGACACTATGCTGAAGAAAATATTTTGTATTGTTAAAATTGTACAGGTGTATAAAGAAGATGGGGTAAGAAGCCAAAAATCAAAAACAGATTGGCACTGGGTTCTGAAAACATCCTGTTAGTGTATTAGTTATCCACAGTGTGAAAATTACAACTCACCTGGCATTCCAGAGACATATTCTAGTGTGTCACCAGTAAATAATCCAGAAAGAAAGGCACAACAGAAAAGTTTCTTCACAAATAAACTTTTTTACACCAAAATCTGCCATTTTTTTCGCAGATGGGGATGTTTTGTTTTAGAGCTTCTGATTCGTTGGTTTCAGCCCATACAAACAAGAAAAGTCACTCAACCAGTACAGAAATGAGTGCTTCAAATATTATAGTAGGTTGCTTCCCTTAGACCACACTGCCGGTATTACCCGTTATACTGGTATCCAGATGTGTGCGCCTCGGCAATGGGAAACAAGGCCAGCGCACATATGTGTATGTCCCGTCGGCAACGGAGCTTTGCTTCGCACACACATATGTGCGTTCCGTCGTCAAAAGGTTAATTAAATAATTGACATTCAGATGCATGATAAGAGTGTTGAATCAAGCTTATTATAGTGTATTTAAACATTTTTGGAATACAGATTTGAAAATACCATCATGGGGGACAACATTTGGGCAGTGAACAATGTTTAGATGTTTTCTATGACAAGTATCTGAATTGCAGCTGCACACAGAATGGATTAAAATATAAAGAATGCTCACAAGTGAAAAATAATGCAATAAAAGTCAAATTTTACTCTTGTGTCTGTACTATATATAATATTGTAAACAAACAAGCCATTGCATCAACCGAACATCATTTCTTTGAACTGGTACACCATGAAGTGCATACAATCTTTGCACAGCATGTTCCAAATCAACCTTTGTGTCACAGAAGCACAATACCTACGAAGAATTCGGCAAACAATGACTAAATTGCATGATTCTTGCATTTTACTGTCCAGTGGGGACTGCACGCGCACCATGGTTGATACAAGAAGGTGTTCACGGACCTGACACTTTCAGTGAATAGCTTTGAGTAAACAAAGGCACTTTCCCACACTTTGATGCACTTTATGCTATTTCTGCTGGAACGTGTATGAATACAGTAACAAAATAGTGCATACCTTCTGTTATAGACACGGGACTTATCGTTTTGTTCCAGCGGTTGATACTCATAGATCTTGACCCAACACTCGGCTTCATTTTTTAAAGGTCATTCATTAGCATTATTTCCTTGTAGATTTAAGCAAACTCAGTGTGTACAGAAGCATCCATGAACACGATTTCCGGTAGTATGTGTAAAAGTAGTTTGTGTTGTATGTAAGCCGTCTACGGGAGAAAAAATGTGATCGGTCCGAGTTGGAGCCGAACTGAAACAACCGCCGGACAAAAAGTTTCATGCAATTAAAGTATGTAAAATCGGCCGCTAGGTATAAAATGTATGAATGGTATTTTATAACCGTTCAAAACAGTATAAATTTAACGCATTGAATTTGTCTGATCAAACAAGTTCTTGTCACACACTATGAGCCATGTCACAAATCGGCCTCGTTCATTCTCAAGCTTTTTAGGTATAAACAGGTATCAAACTTGAAATAAACAAAAAGCAAAGGTATGGTTTTATGCATGCAATCCCTTTACTATCAGAAGAACAAGTCTAGCAAATAAAATTGGTAAATTTGTAAACACAAATATTGATTTTGATTCCCAAACTGTTGCACCCTCAGGTGACCACTTTTTCAGAGAATGACCCATATGGCAAAACAATTTATTTTGGTCATGAGCATGTTTCATAAAGCTCATATGCAGACTCTTTCTAATTTGAGGTATGGATTAGTTAAATTGGTTTAAACTTTAATGGATGCATTTAGTAGAGTACCTTTGGCTGTCTTGTGGTGTGAATGTGAAAATTTATAATTGTAATTTTGCAAACTATTCTGATCCTTGGTTTCTCATAGTATTACTATGAGACATTCAACATTAGAGAGATAAGATGTGGGGTCCCATGCCCACCTATCTAATAATCAATAGATTTATTTGATTAGCACAGTAATTAGACCAACATACTCGACCAAATACCACCATTTTTTTAATTGTCTAGCCATATTAGTTCCATTTCAGAAATAATTAAAAGCAGCATTTTTTATCAGCTGCCAACCTGTGATTATTAAGGCAGATCCCCCGCCCCACCTAAATAATTAATGCTGTCATTGACTTCTTTAAACAAAGCCAGTTTAAACAATAGCTAGCCAGTTAGGTAGAGTAGAGCTAGCCCTTCATTTTCATATAATTTATTTTTGCATACGATCACGGGAACATATTTTAAATTTCAAGTTGAAAAGTTTCAACATAATATTCTCACTCTTCTACAAAACAGACATGAGCGAAAAATATATGCCTAAAATTGTCAATCATTTTTCTATATTATTGTAAAGTTTCGTATCTATTCATTACTTCGACTCCGCATGCGAAGCAAAAGTGCGCACATGCTCCCTCTGTGTCCGAGCTAGCGCGTGTTCAGAGAATGGCGTGCACAAACGAAGGCGAGGCTGTAGTTGTACCATGTGCTTCGGCGAATATATCGTCAGACTTCACCAGTCTACCGACTTCAGATGAAAATATCGGTACGTAATATCATTTTTGGATTGATCTGTACATTGCTAGGTTTTAGATTTTGCTCTTCAATTGTTTTCAAAGTAGATTTGCTCTTCAATTGTTTTCAAAGTGTTTCGTTTGAGCGAGCAGCGGTGCTCTCTTACGAGGTAAACAAAGCGTGTTGGGTTATTGTCGGAAATACCGAATTTAATTTTCTCTTTTACAAACAAGTATGAATTAAACATTATTACTTGTACACAAGATGTTACGGTACGTTTATATTTAAGTCATTTTTTTTCTGGCGGTCGTAGACGTTGAGATAAGTTATTTTTGTGCAGTCACGTGACCTGTTGTTTTCCGTCTGCTACAGTGTGATGACATACTTTCCTTTTGAGATCAGCGTGTATTTTCTGTCCATGATTTCTATAGACAAGCAAATTTCACCCAAGTGTTAAAATTATAATCCAATTGAAATTGCTGGTGATCAGTGTTTCTGTTACTGTTATGCATGTAGTAAATCACTAAATGCTCATATATTATGGTCTAAACTCTGACTTATCATCTTGTGTGTTTTTTGTTTTTTTTAAAGAGGATGACACATACAGGATTTTGACCAAATCGTTCATTGGAACGGGAACAAGGGGGTGCCGCCCTAAACCACCAGCTGGTCTGCGATGACAAACTTACAAATCGGCTCCTCCTACAGCTGAATCAACTTCAGGAAGATGCAAAAAAAGACGAGTCAGCAGGTAAATGATTTTCCTTAATTTCTGTATTTTTCCATTATATTTGTATTCCAAACAAAATTTTACATTGATACACTTTTGCCTACATCTGCATGCCTGTCACTTTGTGTACATATACATATATATTCATTTTTATTTTTGCAGATAGATGACTGGTTTAGTCGTCTCTTCCCAGACCTGAGTTACCCACCGGAACGGGTGCGCTTGCTTGTGGCCAGAACCAAGAAAAAGTATTGTGAACTGCAGAAGGAAGGTGGAGATCTGCAGTCATTCTTGAACCTTGAACATGACCTTGATGCTCAGAGTGATTCCTTGTCAGCTGTAGGGCTCAAGAGGGGTCAGCTGCTTGCAGACATTAAGGAGATTCCGATAACTCTTCCCAAAAACTTCAAGCTGACAAATCAGATGATAGTTGACCTTGAAAACTTAAAAACTAAAGAGCGCTTGTCCTCTACTTTTACGCATGAGTGGGTGAACCTGCTGTCATGCAGTAACGTTAGTACACATCTGATTGGAAAAACTCTGAAAACCTACAAAGAAATGAGATCGTCCAAACACCGGCATCCAGACAAGCTTGATGCCTTCCTTACTCAGAGCTTTGATCCATGGCTGCCAAGTACAGCATTCATGAGTAAGACCTCAAGAAAGCGCCCTCTTGATCCTGCACTTCAGTCACAGCACCAAGAGCACCAATCTGCAAAGTTACAGTGCAAACAACAAGAAGAAGAGATCCATATTCTTCAGGAAACTGTAGCTGACCTCAGTAGAGATAAGCGGGAACTGCAGAACAAAGCAGAAAACAGCACAACATTGCAAAGCAAATCAATGCCTTAAGAGAAAGAGCAACACGATTGCAGCAGCAGTATGGGGCTAGAAGGCGTGAAAGTAATCAACTCAGGCGACAACTGATCAGAGAACAAGTAAAAACAGCTGAAGCAAGAACATCCAGAGATGATGCTTTGAAAGAATTCAAGCGTACTAAGAAACAGTTGAACAGTGACATCCAAAGAGAAAGGAGAAGGAGTGAAGATCTACTTGAGGAAAACCAGCAACTTCGTCAAGACATAGAGAACAATGTCCTTCTTGCAGAGACAAGAATCGGGCATGAAAATAACCGCTACACAGATTCCATCAGGAAGACTGTTCTTCAGCTCCAGTGTGAAGCAAATGTGTCAGCCAGCAAGTGTTCTGATGTGATCAGAATCGTGTCAGACAACATCTATGACAAGAACTTCAAGAAAAATGATCTGCCATGTCTTCAGACTTGCTTGAATATTGCTGATGAAGGGCATGTACTCGCCAAGATTCAAGCCACAGAAGCCATATTGTCTACAAATAACTCTACATGCAGATGGCACCTCAAGAGACGGCAGGAAGGTGGTTGGAGAGCAGATTACCCTTGACACAGGAAAAATGCTTAGTTTAGGATTCACTCCTGTTGCAACTGAAGATGCAGCCATTCTCCTTGATATTACAGTCAAGCAGCTGGAGGAGATGTGCTACCTGTACTGTGATTTCGCTGAAGAAGACCGAGCCACAACGTTCAGGAATTTGTTGAGCAAACTCACCAGCATAATGACAGACAGGGCTGCAGTCATGAAAAAAATTTGGCATCGAATTCCAGGAGTTCCTGAAAACGCAGGTTGGTCAGGACACAGTAGTGCATTTTTTACACTGCAATACCCATTTTTTGCTTGGAGTGAGCAGAGCTGTAGAAGGTGCACTGAAAGAGGTGGAACGGAAAACTTGTGAGGAAATGGACATAAAACTAGGGTGGGACAATGAGAGCAAATTCTCCCACTTCAAGTCAACAGAAATGGCCACATCTCGCATAATTAGGACCACTTCAGATGTTACTGGTCCTAGAGGAGATGAAAAGAATGGCTGTCGCATGGACTGGCTTGCCTATTGTGATGAAGAGGCCATCAAGAGCAGGATGACGAGCTACCGCTCCAATCGGTTCAACTCATTCTTCGAGGGAGCTGCCGCAATAATTAATCACCTGCGGACACTGCGTTCATTTTTCAAGATTCTTCCACACTCCAATCTGAAGACGCAGAGTGCGGCAGCTGACCTTGATGATGGCAGGCTTGTGCAATGGTTGCAGCTGTTGCTGTGATCTACGTGCGGATCACTGGGCCATACTGGGAGATGCTCCAGAGCGACGTAAAGTATGCAGAGCTGTACAAGTTGATCAACCCCATGATTAATACTGTTGACAGGTATGTTAATTCTTATAAATATCACGTCGGTCACATTTCCCAACACAGATTTATTATAATACTTTTTTTACTTTTTCTAATTTTATTAGGTAGTGGCAGCCAAAATTTCATTATAACTTGAGACCTTCCTTACATTGTTTTATTAATAGAGCATTAAGAAACAAACAAACAGCAAAAACGATTTTGTAAATATGTTGATTAGTTCCTGAGATACGACATTTTAAACTTTTAGGCTTTCGTCCGTGGCCCGCCAACCTAATGAAAAGCCATTTTCAGACAAGGGATACAGAGACACTTAAGAAGATACAGGCTTCATCTTTTTATTTCACAATCTGTATTATCAGGAAAGTATCAGAAACAAATATGAAAACCATAATGCAGTACAATGATGTGCAACGAGTTGCTAAAAATGGAAAAAAATAAATCGGAGCCGAGTTGACATTGCACAGAAGTCCAACTTTGTGACCATATTGTGAACAATCTTTCGCTTAAAATAACCTTTTGTGAGATGATTTTAACAAATATATATACAAAAAGTAAGCCTCTTTTTTTTTCAGACTGTAATATACATAAACCGTTCTGATAGAATGTGCCAAAGTCCAGAAAATGCTCAAAATGACATGCCGCGGACATGAGCAACGACGCGCAACACAAAAATTAGCATAACTTCTGAACGCCTTGATGGATTTTCATGCGGTTTGGACACAAGTCAGAATATATATTCTGCTGCAATATTAGAGAAAATCACTTTCATACATCATGTCATTCATGTTGAACATGCTACAAATAAAATAAAAGTATCATCGACATGTTGAAAGCACAAATATGACTGAAAAACTTTAACCAGTATGCAGATTTTGAGGCCATTTAGCACAGAGGAAAAAAAGGATATTCAGTTATGATTATGAACAGAAAAAAAGATGTAAAGAGACACCTGGAAATAATGTACGTCATAATTATATTGATGAATATATATGTCTAAAATAGCAGCTCGGCTTGATCTGAACCTTGCGAGACAGTCTGCACAGTCAAAGGACAGATGTAAGGACCAATGAAACCAGCTCACTGCTTGAGCAATGCAATCAGCACTGAACAAAAATGCACACTACAGCAGAGTGTTTTTGAAATGTTGGTAATGGTCTCCGATGTTTGCGGCAAAAGTAGTTGCATCATCGACACTTTCTTGAAGCTTCATCACTTTGTTTGCCGTATGGTTTAGTTTCTGGAAAGTGTCCCTTTCGTATACTGTCTCAAGCGAGCTGTGATGCTGTCGTGGTTGATCTGGAGTCCCTCTAATCTCACTTTAACAAGACTCAGCTGATGTGTCCTTTTGGTTAAAACTTGCTCCAAAGTCCTCATTTCAGCCTGAAACTTGATATTAAGTGTTTGATTTTCCTGCTCCACTTCTTTAATGCGATGCCGCACACTGGTCAGCTCCTTCCCCAACTGCTGAATGGTCAGTGTCATGCCTTTTCTTTCAGAATCCAATGTCGTGGTGGTGTTACCTAGTTCTGCTGGATTAAACGCTGCCACAATGCTAGAATCCAGTGTTTCCGCCCAAAACGAATCTACATTCCCCTTTTTCAGCGAATGAGTCGATTCTTAAAGTTGCACACTTTTACAACCCTCCTCCTCATTGCTGCAGCGGTCACAGTCTGCTGGGTCAATCTGAACCACCACCTACACATCATTTCGAATTTAGAGCCTTCGCATTTTCTAAATGACTCCAGGTCAAGAAGTAAGCCTTTTGTTGGCGACTGTAGTGATGCCAGGTGGCAATCGCCTGTCAAAAGTTGCTGTCTGGTGATGCCAAGTTGGTGTAGGTGTGGTCCTACACGTCGTGTCATGACGCTTCTTCATAAAATCCTCTTGCAGTTGTATAGTGTTCTGCTTTTCCCAGTTTAGCTTTGTCTCAGGCACCAAACATCTCAGACGACTCTCTGTCAAGTCCGGAAAAAGGTTCCAAAGAAATGCTGGTGCGTCATCAAAAGTCTTGTCACACTCTTCATTCAGAAGATAAACTTGAAGAAGTGAGTTATCCAGTGCACTGAAGGTGGGCAGGTCAGGGCGCCTCCCCCTCCCTTTGGCTAGGAAGACTTTCTTGAGTACAGTGTACGCCTCATCACCACCTAAAACAAAGGAGGTTGTTTAGTTAAATATAATGTTAATCAGTTTAAAAATACTGGAGGTTGTTTTGTTAAATATAATGTTAATCAGTTAAATAATACTGGCGGTTCACTATCAACATGATGACTGAGTATGGCTCTTTACACAAACAGTACTATTGTCATTGTTTACCTTAAACATCTTTTGAGGAGGAAGATTTAATTAGGCCTAGAGTAAAGAAAAATAAAAAGCAGGGTATTTTGATCATGCTGAGTGTGACTAATTATTTATCTCAACAAAAAAAACGAAGAGAAATGATGAAATACTGGCCGCTCTGAGACCTATTTTGTCAATGTCGCATAGTCGCTCATCAAATTATCTGCCCCTGGCTGTTATCACTCGCTTCGATGCCCGACAGTTAAACTTGAATATAACCATAGGCGACTCGTGGAGGGCGGGGTCGTCTATGTCCCGTGCAGATGTGAACATCTGCCCACTGCCCACAACAGGTAGTAACATGCTGAAATACACACAGACAGGTAGTAACATAATGAAATACACACACAGGTAGTAACATGATGAAATACACACACAGACAGGTAGTAACGTGTGTTGATAGCAGTTTTTGTTGTGGTGATTCCTACAGGATCATCGTGACAAAAATGACTACCGACCCCTTATCTGCCAGTCGATGCAAATTAGAAATCATGGCAAATTCATCGTAAGATCGCCAGCTGTCTAAGAAATATAGAAACAAAGTGGTTTCAACAAGAGGATCTATACCTCTTGCCGTTGCAAAATTTCCATTTTTTCACCGCAGAGGCCATCTGTTATGTTCTAAATCGGCTCATTCTTGTTTTGTCCGTCTCCCTGAACTTGTGTAATGGCGAGTGGGGATTTAACCCTTTTCCAGACGTGCCGCATCCGGATTCGCCTAGCAAAAAAAAGAGCCGCCCATCAGGCTCACCTAGCCCAGCCTTCCTGCCCTGTGAAGAAGTCTGCCTTCCGCCTCGTCTGCAGCAGTCTCCAGCGCAAGCTCAGAGATCTCCAGAATGAGTGGTGGACCAGACTTGCACAGAGGACCCAGCTTTGCGCTGACAATGGTGACTACAGGGGTTTCTACGAAGCACTGAAAGCAGTGTATGGCCCCAGGCACCTGGTACAAAGTCCCCTGCGAAGCGCGAACGGCCAGGCACTCCTCACAGATAATACCTCCATCTTGAACCGCTGGTCGGAATACTTTCAGAGCCTCTTCAGCGCTGAGCGCACTGTTCAAGAAGCAGTCGTCCTACAAATCCCACACCTCCCAGTAAAGGTTGAATTGGACGAACCGCCCACCGCTGAAGAGACCCTCAAAGCCATCCATCAGCTCAAGAGTGGCAAAGCAGCAGGCATTGATGGAATACCGCCAGAGATCTGGAAACATGGAGGCACAGCACTGCACAACAAGCTCCATGACCTCTTTCTCTGCTGCTGGGAGGAAGGAACACTACCAAAAGATCTCCGTGATGCAGTCGTTATCACCCTGTACAAGAACAAAGGCGAGAAGTCTGACTGTTCCAACTACCGGGGAATTACCCTGCTGTCCATTGCTGGGAAAATCCTTGCAAGGCTGCTCCTGAATCGGCTGGTACCTGCCATCGCTGAAGACCAACTCCCAGAGGGCCAGTGTGGCTTCAGAGCAAACAGGAGCACCACCGATATGGTCTTCGTGCTGAGACAGCTACAGGAGAAGTGCCGCGAGCAGAACAAAGGGCTGTACGTAACGTTTGTCGACCTAACAAAAGCGTTCGACACTGTGAGCAGGCAAGGCATGTGGCAGATCCTGGAGCGACTTGGCTGTCCCCCAAAGTTCCTCAACATGATTGTCCAGCTACACGAGGACCAGCAAGGCCAGGTCAGACTCAACAATGACCTCTCAGAACCATTCCCTATTCTCAACGGTGTAAAGCAGGGCTGCGTGCTGGCACCGACCCTCTTCACCATCTTTTTTAGCATGATGTTGAAGCAGGCCACAGTGGACCTCGATGATGACGATGCAGTGTACATCAGGTATCGTCTCGATGGCAGCCTGTTTAACCTCAGACGACTGCAGGCCCACACGAAAACCCTAGACCAACTGATTCGCGAGCTGCTTTTTGCTGATGATGCTGCCCTCGTTGCACACACAGAGAGAGCCCTGCAGCGCATCACGTCTTGCTTCGCAGATGCTGCCCAGCTCTTTGGACTCGAGGTCAGTCTTAAAAAGACAGAGGTCCTCCATCAGCCGGCACCCAAGACAGTGTACCGCCCTCCTCACATCACCATCGGCGAGTCTGAACTAAAGTCAGTGCACCAGTTTACTTACCTTGGCTGCATTATCACGTCGGACGCCAAGCTGGACAAGGAGCTTGACAGCAGGCTGGCAAAAGCGAACAGCGCTTTCGGGCGACTTTTCAAGCGGGTGTGGCACAATCAGCAGCTGAAAACAGGCACCAAGATCAGCGTGTACAGAGCTGTGGTCCTCACCACCCTGCTGTATGGTTCCGAGTCCTGGGCCCTCTACCGCAGCCAACTACGACTCCTCGAACGCTTCCACCAGCGCTGCCTGCGTACCATCCTGGGCATTCACTGGAGTGACTATGTCACCAACGTCGAGGTCCTTGAACGGGCTGAAACTGTGAGCATCGAGGCTTTGCTGCTGCGGACACAGCTCCGCTGGGCGGGGCATGTCTCCAGGATGGAGGATCATCGCCTACCAAAGATCACCCTGTTCGGCGAGCTTGCTACTGGACACCGTGACAGAGGGGCACCAAAGAAGAGATACAAAGACTGTCTCAAGAAGTCACTTAGTGCCTGCCAAATCGACCACCACCAGTGGTCTTCGCTTGCTGCGGACCGTGACACCTGGCGCTCCACCATTTACAAGGCAGCTGTCTCCTTTGAGGACTCTCACAGAGCTAGCCTTAAGGACAAGCGGCTCAGGAGAAAAAACAGAGATGCCGCAGCTCAGAACCCTGGCCATACCTTCCCCTGCAGCCACTGCGGTCGAACCTGCCTGTCTCGGATTGGCCTCCGCAGCCACGAACAAGCCTGCAGACGTCGTGGGCAACTCCTATAAAATCTTCGTTCGCGAAGTCAAGCCAAGAGAGATAACCATAACAGATGAGCATCGACGTTTGAAATTAAATAGGAAAGTGATAAATGCATTTACAAATACATTACTAAGCAGCTAATAAAGCTAACTGACTTCTGTAGTGAAGTATTTTCCTATATTCAATGGCACTTTCCATCCAAAGAAAGATGCGATGATCAATGAGGCTGAACGCAGTGATAGAAGGATGTGTATGCAAGAATTCCGAAGAATAATAAACGAAATAGTTTCTAAACCATACAAATGACAATATAGCATAAATCTGCAAAGCGATTAAGCTTTTACTTACGTAGTTTTCTTGCAATTTCCTCGAAAGTGGAAGTACCGGTTCGTCTTCAGTCGTCGCCATTTTGAATTGCGGTCAGAAGAAGTCGCGCGCAACGTGAGTGGGAAATTCCTCAAGCAGATTTTCCACCACATTTGCATAATTTAGCCTCTAACACCATTCGATAGATTTGACGTTCCTCTACAAAATGGTACCCAGATGTGTGTTTTTATACGTTCTGTTTTGCTAAAAAAAACCGAAAATTTGTTCTTATTTTTGTGGAAAAACTACAATATTTCATGTGTGTATACAAAAATCACCAAACACCTTATACCAGTTTGAAGCTGACATCATGACCCACATTTTGATACTAAATATAGCTGTGTAGCGTGTGTGTGGTAAATCTGCTGGCTTGTTGAATGGAGGGATCGTGTAGGCACTTACGCGAAGCAAACGCCGGGAAGTCAGCTTGCGGCTCGCGCAAGCCGAAACACATGCTTTAAAGTTTATTTTTTCAGTTTTTTCACACAAACAAAACATATATCATATTATCATCATTGGAAAGAGGAAAGGACGTATATTATTTTGACATAAGAATGAAAACAATCGGTGCAGTAGATGCATGATAAATTTGAGTTGAAGTTGGCACAAAATGCAGCGATTTTATGCTTGATGGTAGCCTACTGGCGAGGCTGCCACTACCTAATTTTATATAAAAGTTTATTTCAGTTTGAAATTAATTTTGATGTTGATGCCAACAATGCTTATTTCCTTTTTATGTGTTTGATGGTGTGAAGATAATGACCCTCAAAGTTATTTTTTGTTGACTGCTTATTTGGTTTGTGAGTGCTTAAGATTTGTTTCCTTTTTGTGTGTTCACAGCTGGGAAGATGACGCCAGTGACCTTGTAGATTCCAGATTTCCTGGAATTTTCCAAGGCCAGTTCGAGTTACCGAAGGATGAGCCACTGAGAGCCAGTGTGATGGAGTTTGTAAGCCATCCAGACAACACTGCATCAGTGAAAAACATTCTGCAGCAACTGATGCCACCAATCATGGATGTCATCGCCAGGCAACTCAGTGACTTTGTCTCCGGGGGCATCTATGGTGGACCACCTGCCATCGTCCCAGATGGTATGCATCACTTTCCCGTCACAAATGTGACCCGCCACCACAAAATGAGTCTTAAGTCACTTTTTGGACATTTTGAGATATTGATATCAGCAGAAACTAGAAAGAAAACCCTTTTCAATGGTGCCAATAACATGTGAATCAGACGATTGGTCACCGAGTTATGGTTTATAGAAACTGGGGACCCCACACATGTACCCGACCACGCCACCCGACAATTTTCAAAATGAGTCTAAAGTCACTTTTTGGACATATTGAGATATTGATATCAGCAGAAACTAGAAAGAAAACCCTTTTTAATGGTGCAAATAACATGTGAATCGGACGATTGGTCACCGAGTTATGGTTTTTAGAAACTGGGGACCCCGCACATGTACCCGACTATGCCACCCGACAATTTTCACGAATAGCGGGAAATCGGGTCAGGGACATCACGACTCATTTCGTGGTGGCGGGTCACAAATCTTCTGGGCAAAAACATCTTCGGGGATTTCGACTTTGACATTGGTCATCATCGCCATGCTACAAACCACCACAGGTCGAGCATCCACATGATGCATCACAACAAGACACCCCAATGGCTGAATGAGAAGGGCAATATCGACAGTCACCTCCTGATGGCTTTCGCTCGCAAGAAAAGTCGGACAATCCGCCAGCTTCATCGTCGTCAGGAAAAACTCGTCATGCTCAAGGTCCACGAAAAACTGGCAGAGAGTGAACGACAGAAGATGCTACAAGAGGCAAAGAAGGCCCAGATCAAAGCAGACCTTATTCGCCGTATTATGCGACATGGGGGCCCATGTGTGACACCGGCAGATGTCAATTCTTTGCTGAGGCGGCTGCAACATGAAAGGTCGATAGATGTCGTCACTGCGCTCGAAGACCAGATCCGCTACCAGAAAACTTTCCTTGGCAGGAAAGGTGACCTGCGCCTCTCTGGTACAAAAGAGGATATTGCTGCAGCCCTGAAACAACACCTCACGAACAACCGTACTGCAGACAGAGGAGACCGCGCGAGAGAGTCTGACAGCAGTGTGACCAGCACTAGTGATTTAGACAACAGCACCACAGATGAAAATGAAGACCCGGCCAGAAACAAATGTGGTGCAGAAAGTGAAGATACAGGGACTCCTTTACCTTCACATGACAAGGGGAGTGGACTGCTGTGTACTTCAGTGACCAGTTTTACATTGGGCAGGTCATCAAAGTGTGTAGCACCACAGAGGCACTGGTGAAATACCTTGAGAAGGCTAAAGGACGCCCCGACTACTTCCGCTGGCCAGGAACTGATGACGTGTGAGCGACATCATCAAAGTTTGTGTTTCGTTGGCAACTGGAGGTCAACCCAGTGACGAATGATGGGTGGGTGTGGTGCGTAGACCAAATTCAAGACATATGTCATGCATACGCAAGCATTCAGGATCAGAACCACTGAACATGCTGCTGCAGTCTTTTCATTTCTGTTTGGGTTAAACAATTTTGTGTTGTTTGTCAATTTTTATATTCGGTTCAAAGTCCTGGTGAATTTTTTTTTTCAGGGGGGTGGGGGGGGGGGGGGATAAAAAAAAATTCTTTGTTTGTAGTCTATCCTGTTCCATTATACAGATCTCATTATCCTGATCATTTTGATGCTTAATGATGTTTTTATCTTAATTACAACCCAAGATATGATTTTTCTTGTGTTTGATTATTTTCAGCCATCATAATCCGTGATTTTCCTAAGTTTGAGGATCATTTTCTGCAAGATGTCCTTCTTCAAGAGCCTCGAAAAACACTAGGCTGTCAATGATTACTATATAGAGTTGATTAGAGTAGAATTTAGTATCTTTATTACCATAAGGTTGGTTCTGTGAAATTTCAAAAATGCCAAATCATTCAATTTTTTACTGTCGCCAAAAAGGCGTAAATAAAAAATAAAAAAATTCATAACTTTTGTTCTAATTGTCCGATTATTTTCAACTTGAAATCATTGGAATTAGAAAAATGAGACCTATGTGAAAAACATATTTACAAATGTGATCCTGTAACTTAAAAAATCACTTTGGAGTACCTACTTAGACTCTGAAAAACAATGCCTTCTCTCTAGTTGTTTCTGTAAAATCAAAAGCTTTTCTCGGTAAACAATACATGACAGAAGATATAGAATCTCTCACCGCTAATCAAACTACATGCTAAATATGTAAATCACATTGCTTCAATAATGACCCCTGATTTGAGTCGATTTCTTGTCTGTCTATATGCAAAAGCTGTGAGTCACTTCCTACCTGTTGATACTGACACCTTATCACACGATTTAGAAAGCAACCCCATAGTTTCAAGTTCAATCGGCAAATTAGCATGCCTCATGTTCTACAAGTTTGGAAATTACCTTGCACCTGTGGTAACCTTGCTTGTTACTGGGAGTCATATTGATTTTTCTAAAATAAATTTTAAAGCAGAAGAAAATAAACGAGACCCAGACGACTCCACAACCGAGTCCTGTCTTGACACAGGTTCAAACGGTGACTAAGGCTAAAAGTCCAGGTCGGATAGAGGCGGGAAAAAGATTAGCTGAATATAACAGACCAAAAAAATTAACAGCTTAAGGCATTAACAGAAAAGGCTCATGTAACTGACCCACCGTCAGGACCACCAACAGCACCAGCCCCAGCACCGGTGACACTATCGTCAGGACCAACACATTCACCCCCTCAACAAAGTGAGAGACTATCAACTGAATCTAAACCTGAAATAACAAAATATATAGTTGCTGAATTTGTTGTCAGATTTGGTTACGTAGGTTACCAATTATACAAAAAATACAAACCAAACACTCGAACAGTGTCCAAAAAATCAAACACTCCAAAAACAAAAGAAGAAGTCTCCACATTACCAGCAAAGCCAAAACCTTTCGACCCATTTTTCATGCAGTAAATAAATTTATTATTTTAATTTTGTGGCATAAGAAAATGAGTGACACAAAGAACATAATGAACCTCGTCTATCACTCTGCCGTAATAAGCGGACTAACCGTTGCTTGAGCAGCCAAAGTAAGGGCACAGGGGGAATACTCGGAAGCCAACCGCGAGGTGAAGAGGAGTATCAGGGCAGACAAGAGGGCCTACACAGACAGCCTGGCAGCAGAGGCAGAAAAGGCAGCAGGCAGCGGCAACATGAAACAGCTCTACGACATTACCAAAAGATTGTCAGGCAAGTATGGCCATACAGAAAGACCAGTAAAAGACAAAGAAGACAAGCCTATTGCAGACAGAGCAGACCAACTCGACAGATGGGCCGAGTATTTTGAAGAGTTACTGAACAGACCTAGCCCACCCGACCCCACAGACATCCAGCCGGCAGAGACCGACCTACCCATCAGCTGTGACAGACCCAGCCGGGAAGAGATCAGAAGAGCAGTGGCATTTTTGAAGAACGGCAAAGCAGCAGGGCCAGATGGCATCCCAGCGGAGTCTCTGAAAGCAGACCTAGAGACAACAGTGGAGATGCTGTACCCACTGTTTGGAAAGATCTGGGAAGAGGAGGTGATGCCGGCTGACTGGAAGGAGGGGTAACTAATCAAGCTTCCCAAGAAAGGCGACCTCAGCAAGTGTTCCAACTACAGAGGAATCACCTTGCTGTCAGTACCAGGAAAGGTCTTCAACAGGATCATTCTGGAGAGAATGAAGAGCTCCGTTGACCCCCAGCTGTGAGACCAGCAAGCAGGATTCAGGAAGAACCGATCATGTACAGACCAGATCGCCACTCTCCGCATCATCGTGGAACAGTCTCTGGAGTGGAGCTCCCCGCTGTACGTCAACTTTGTGGATTATGAGAAAGCATTTGACAGTGTGGACCGAGAGACTCTGTGGAAACTCCTACGACACTACGGTGTACCCACAAGGCTCGTCCGCCTGATCAAGAGCAGCTACAATGGCATGACATGCCGCGTGATCCATGAAGGGCAGTTCACCAGGGAGCTCCAGGTCAGAACTGGTGTCAGGCAGGGGTGTCTGCTGTCTCCGTTCCTCTTCCTACTGGCCATAGACTGGGTCATGAAGATGACCACAGAGCACAGACGAAGTGGAATACAGTGGACACTGTGGACACAGCTTGACGACCTCGATTTTGCAGACGACTTGGCATTACTGTCCCACAAATGCAGGACAAGACCACGAGGCTTGCTGACATCTTGTCCCAAGTGGGCCTCACCATTCACAAACAGAAAACAAAGACAATGAGGCTGAACGCAACCAGGGAAGAACCAGTCTTGCTTGCTGGCACCCCGTTGGAGGAGGTGGAGTCCTTCACCTATCTCGGGAGCATCATAGACAAAAAAGGCGGCACGGATGCAGATGTCAGAGCACGAATCGGTAAAGCCAGAGCAGCCTTTCTCCAGTTGAAAAAAGTGTGGAGTTCCAGAGAGCTGTCACAACACACCAAAGTCCGGATTTTCAACTCCAATGTAAAAGCAGTTCTCCTATATGGAGCAGAGACTTGGAGATTGACAAAAACCACAGTCAACAGAGTACAGACCTTCATGAACAGTTGCCTTAGAAGAATTTTGAAAATCCACTGGCCAGAGAAGATCAGCGTCAGACTCTGGGAGAGAACAGAGCAGATAACAGCAGAGAATGAAATTGGGCGAAGAAGATGGGGATGGATCGGTCACAGTCTGAGAAAGCCAGCTTCCAGTATCACTAGGCAGGCATTGTCATGGAACCCCCAGGGAAAGAGGAAAAGAGGTAGGCCGAGAAACTCCTGGCGTCGAGACCTCCAGACATCAAGAGACTGGGAACCACCTGGAGTAGAATCGAAGGAGAAGCACAGGACAGGAGTTGCGGGAGGTCTCTCATCGACGGCCTATACCCGGGTAGGGGTGACAGGCGTAAGTAAGTAAGTAAGTAACCGTTGCTTATTCTATGCTGGGAAAAAGTCTTCTCAAAATAAAATCGGCAGACCTTGGTAGATTAGACTTTGAAGACAGTGCTAAACTAGTAGCAGTTGTAACAGCATCAATTGCAACAAAAGACTTTATCGTCAAGCAAAGAATTATTCCAGAAAATGTTTCTATGTAAATAAAAAATATGGCAACACTAGCTATTATGATTGGTGGTGCAGTTGTTAACGCACTTGCTTTAAGTAGATCAAACTATCTCTTTTCAAAAATGGTTAGAGAGGAATCTGCAGAAGAAATGAAGCGTCACAATGAGGCATCTGAAAAACTGGCACAAGCCCAGCAGGATTATGAGAAGCAAAGAATAGAAAAACGTGATTTTATCAATGAAAAACTCAGACTTGAAGGTCATGCTCAGCATACATTTTCAAACGTCGATGACGCGATCAAAGAATACTTTCTTGTTACTGGCGAAGACATGACCATCCCACAACCAAAACTTAGCGACTATTACCAACCAAGTCCAGAACAAAGAAACGGAGAAATTATTTTTGTTCTAGTAGGAATGACATTTGTATATTTTACTGGAGTTTTTATTGTTAGAAGAAATGACCAACATCGAAAATAAACTATCAAAAATATATTACTCTCCTGTTGGCTGCTTGAAAGGAAAAACCGCAATAGAAAAATTATATGCCGCTGTGGGCGGTGATGTCACACTCGAGCAAATAAGACAGTGGCTGCAAAAACAAGGAATTTGGCAAATATATTTACCTGATCCAAGAAAAATATCAAGACCTCATTTTGAAAATACTACCCCTAATGACACCCATCAAATGGATCTTCTGTTCCTGCCGCATGATACAATAAGTAAGAAACGATACAAGTATGCATTAACTGTTGTAGACATAGCTTCAAGGTATAAGGACGCCGAAGCCATAACTGACAAGAATGCTACCACGGTAGCCACAGCGTTAACAAAAATATATAACCGAGGTCCTTTAAAATACCCTAGGCTTGTTCAAGTCGATAATGGATCTGAATTTAAAGGTGCCGTTAATCAATTATTAGCAAAGCATGGCGTGTTGGTGCGGCGAAGCATACCAGGCGTGCACAGGTCGCAGGCAATTGTTGAGAACTTTAACAAACAATTATCGGAGAGACTTTTCAGCTATCAGTATTCAAAGGAACTCATGCATGACACTCGAAACACTGATTGGGTTAAGAGATTACCATTTGTGATAAAAGTAATGAATAACGAGGGCCACCCCAAACCTGCTGATGCTATTAAATTGAAAACAATACCGCCTGCATCAGAAATAAAAACAACACCTCCAGACACAAGTTTGTTTACAAAACGGGTAAGATATCTATACCAACCCAGCGAGGCTGAGAATGACATCAGACACAGGGCAACAGATCCGATTTGGTCCACATCTGTTCACAATATATAAAAAAAATAGTCCCTGGCGCTAACGCGTCATTTTATTATCTATATGAACCTGCACCACAGAGGGCATTTGTCAGAGAAGAATTACAGATTATTCCCCCAGACACTGTTACTCATTTCACTAACTAATTCATCAATTAGTTCATCAACTAATTGATCAGCTAATTCTTCAAATAACTTGAGCCTGTAATGCCCAGGTGCATAAGCCTTTTCCTTAGTGTGAAACACTCGTTTTGTGTCCCCAACTGCAAGTGACTTCTTATGTGTTTGAATCATTTCTAGATTATGTTTGTTTGATCTCAGTGACTTGTTTGGATAATCAGGCATTAATGCTCCATTTAAAACTTGCTTGTAATGCTCATGACGGATATCTTTATTTTTTATCGCTGGTTTTTTTTTATACCTTTGGCTTTGGACTGACTACCTTTCTGGTGTAGTATGGAATACATTTTTGATCTCAGTCCAACGTACTCAACTATAGGCACCCCATTCAGTTCATCTTTAAACTTTTCAGGCACTTTCTTGTTTTGTGTGCTATACTGCGGGTAATCCTTAGGATAATCAGACCTGTCATACATATGCAACTCTGTTTTCATGTCTTCATAAAAGTCTTCAGGCCTGATAGGCGTGGGCAGGGGATCTAACTGTTTGTCTGTCCAGCGCTGAGTGATTCCCCATGGTTTGTGTACAACATGTCTCTGCTGTATCAAAATTCTGTTTGTCTTCTTCTGTCATCATCAAAGGCATCTGACACTTTTCCAAATAATGTACTACCTGACTATACAGTTGTCTCATTTCTGTTAAAAACTCAGCTGCTGCATTTTCACCTCTGTAGATAACGGGTTCAGTATGCTGACCATCTGACCTAACAAGAATGTAACCAAAAGAACACACCACTTGGTCACTCAATTTTACAGTCTTTGGTAATGGTTCTGGAACAGGGCCCTCATATGGTACAACCAGTGATTCAAAATCAGCATACACTACAAATGGCAGCTTTTGCTGATTAACATAGTTTTTTTTTAAATATACCTTGCTACCAGGATCTGGTACCTAAGTACTGTTTGAATGTCATCAGGTGACCTGCAATGTTTAACATGTTTGTGTGCTACTTCAATAGAGGAAAATCTTTGTAAACATTTCTTACAAAATTCCTGTTTACACTTGTGTTTTGTTGTATGCCCATGAATTAGACATGATATACTCCTGATAATTGTGTAGTGAAAGTTATCGCCAGAGCTTATTAATAACATGTCAACATGCTTATTTTCTGACTGACTGTAGGTTGGGGCAAGTGGTGATACTCTAATTGGTTCTAACTTGTTAGGGGACTCATTATCCCACACATACACATTCACAGATATCCCAGGATTTAGTTTTTCAAATAAGTCTATGTCCTCCACCTTAACAGGAAAATCTATACCACTGAAGTTGAGTTCGCTTACAAATTTTATATAGTTAGATACACGCTCAGGTCTTGTTTTTACAAAGTGTAGTTTAGCAAGCACACACCACATGAAACAAAAATTATCATTGTTCTGAATATTGACGACAGCCTTTTTTGTTTGCAGCCTCGGTTGGCAGTGGCAACCATAATTTGCCTAATATAGGATGATATCTTGACTGCTTCAGTTGCAGTTCATGTACACGACCTTCATGCCAACCAAACCCCTTCATTTTTGCTATGTCAATTGCTTCGAGAAAGTCAGGCAACAGTCTTTCTCTTAACACTTTTTCAAATTCCTCTTTTGAATTAACAGTGTGTTGTCTTGTCGGGATATATGATACAATCACTTCACCATCTGTCCTAGTAAATTCTAGTTTTGCAACAATCTGAATCTTTACATTTCCTGAAAGAAGATTATTTTGTTTAACAGAAAAAGATCTTTCTATCGATTCATAAACACTGTAAATGTTGGATATAGGCAAGTCTGTTGTGTGAAACACGTTTCTGAAGCCTGATGAGCTTTTGAGCATTGTCCGTCATATTTATTTGTCCGACAAAATAATAAATGGAAAAATTTACATCTTGTGTAATACCGCTTTATTGACAGTAACGCCTACAATAAACAGATTTAGTTTGCATAGTTGTCTGAATATTTGTTCACACACTGTCTCAAACCATCCATCATCAACATCAAAGGTATGTGTCTTAAGATCAACGGGCATGTACTCTACAAATGGTAACTCCTCAAATATTTCTAAAGTCATTTGATATGACACATAAATCATTGCCGGTGTTGATATTGGTGTTATGTCCAGCTGCCTAAAATCTGTTCTTAACTGATCAAAGTGCTGGATAAATACGAGTCAGACATTTTTCACCCGATATACTTGGCCTTCATTGCTGTACCAGGCTCTGAACATTATGACGGGTGTGTTGCACAAAAGCAACCCATTTACGCTGGTCACCCCACCCGGGTCTGCCCTGGGGGACTTGGGTGGGGTTAGGTATTTTTTAGTTCCCAGGGTCACCCTGGTCAGCCCCACAGGGTGGGGTTTTCTCTCTATTCTGGGGCATGTGTTTCTGTCTACCCTTTGTTCATTCACCTGTGTTTGACTTTTTAAAACTCTCCCTACTGTCTGCGCTGCCTGTAGCTCGATATTGGATGTGTGTTGCTAAATGGTCTTAGCTTTATTTAGGCCCCATGTGTTAGGTTTATTTAATGTATTTGACCGGCCGGCGACATACATTCAATGTTCTGTTTATTTTTTTTTTCACAAGCAGTGCAGGCACGTCCTGAGAAAGCCTTGTTGCTGTCGGGACGTTAAGCAATGTACAATCAATCAATTTACGCTGGTCAGCACCTCATTGGAACTGTTGAACAAGAGAGCGAGCAAGAGAAAACTGGCGTAGAACAAATTCCACTAGCAGACAAAGAGACGCCACCATGCACCCCACTTCAGCCTGAACAGAGGGGTAACTCGCCAGATACAGGTATTACAATCACTCCTGTGAAAAAGCGCGGAAGAAAAAAGAAGCCGCAACCATCAAAATAAAAAAGGAATATCAGAAAGGACCTTAACTCATTCTACCCCAACACCGAAATCCTTAAATTTTGCCGCTGTCCTCTGAAGACTGCTTTGCAGTGCAGGACACAGATCGACCATGATAGTTCAAGGGTGATGCCAGAATAGCTTGGCGCCCATAGGCGCCAAGCTATTCTGGCATCACCCTTGAACTATCATGGTCGATCCTTATCTTGCTGTGGTGTGTCTGGGGTAGAATGAGTTAAGCTAAAAGGCGAACCATATGAAACAAGCAGAGGGAAAGTCAAACAAAGAAAGCATCTAAAGCCGGCTGACTGCTCCAAATGCAAAAGGAAATGCACAGAAGTCATCGCAGAAATGCACAGAGAAGAAATTTTTAGCTCATTTTATTCCCTTTCCAGTTACGGCCGTCAAAAGGACTTCGTTTGTAAAAATGTTTCAAGGCAGGAGACTAAGACATACTTGGACGCCAATAAACAACCAGCAGCAAAGAAGCGTCCTCGCGATGCGACCATATGGCGTTGAGGCGCGTCCCCTGGGTGGTGGATAGGGGGTCCCTCGTGAGAGGGGTGCACCGAATGAAATAAGGTGCCGTGAACCAACATGGTCTAAGGGAAGGTGACCCCGACAGAAAACCCCTGGTCCTCCTAGTAAGGGGGTTGGGCGTGGGGGTAGCTTCCCCACCCTGCAAAAAAGGAAATAGCTACAAAAACGCCGACGAAAAGACTAACAGTAATTCCATTCCTGGAGGAGGAAGGTTCTTCTACCAGAAGACTTATGACGTCCTGTGGTGAAAGCCGGAAGTCTTCGGAAGCACAGGACCGAGCCGCCTCTCTCTATCCAGGGATACAACCATGGGCACATGGAACGTCAAGACCATGTACCATAGCAGCAAGGCCGCCCAGATAGCAGCGGAAATGCAAAAGTACAACCTTTCCCTGCTAGGTATCAGTGAAGCCAGATGGACGCAGTCTGGCCAGAAAAGGCTGTTAAGTGGGGAGATGATTCTGTATTCAGTCAGGTCATGAAGAGGAGAATGCCCCCCATACAGAAGGTGTAGCATTCATGCTGTCGCCAGTGGCACAGAGCGCGCTGATGGGCTGGGAACCTCTTTGGGCCAAGAATTATCACAGCAGCCTTTAGAACCAAGAAAAAGCTCAAGCTGAACGTCATCCAGTGTTATGCGCCCACTAATGACAGTGACGAGGAAGAGAAACAAGAGTTCTACGACCGACTCCAGAGTGCCTTGGACAAATGTGCGGAGCGAGACATCACCATCGTCATGGGCGATTTTAATGCCAAAATAGGGGAGGACAACACCGGATACGAAGAGGTGATGGGGAGACAGGGACTAGGCTCGGAGATGAGTGAGAACGGGGAGAGTTTTGTAGACTTTTGTGCTCTAAACCGACTTGTCATTGGAGGCAGCATCTTCCCACACAGAAGAATACACAAAGCAACTTGGGTCTCACCTGACCATACAACAGAGAACCAAATAGACCATATCTGCATTAGCAAGAAATTTAGAAGATCCCTTCAAGATGTTCGAGTGAGGAGGGGAGCAGATGTCGCCTCCGACCACCATCTGCTTACCTTAAGAATGAAGCTCAAGCTAAAGAAAAGCCGCACAGAGACAACAAGAAGACAGCGCTATAATGTAGGCCTCCTGAGAGAAACTGGAGTTAGAGAAGAGTTTAAACAGGTGCTGTCCAACCGGTTTCAAGCGCTACAGGAGCTAGTAAATGAAGAGGAGGCGGTCACCACAGAGCAGCAGTGGAAGGCAGTTAGAGAGGCGCTGAACTCAACCTGCAAAGACACTGTAGGGTTCAGGAAACACCATCACAAGGACTGGCTGTCGGCACAGACCTTGAAGAAGATAGAAAGCAGCTGTCAACAACAGTCGCACAAGAGCAGCCAAAGTGAGGGCACAGGGGGAATACTCGGAAGCCAACCGCGAGGTGAAGAGTAGTATCAGGGCAGACAAGAGGGCCTACACAGACAGCCTGGCAGCAGTGGCAGAAAAGGCAGCAGGCAGCGGCAACATGAAACAGCTCTACGACATTACCAGAAGATTGTCAGGCAAGTATGGCCATACAGAAAGACCAGTAAAAGACAAAGAAGGCAAGCCTATTGCAGACAGAGCAGACCAACTCGACAGATGGGCCGAGTATTTTGAAGAGTTACTGAACAGACCGAGCCCACCCGACCCCCCAGACATCCAGCCGGCAGAGACCGACCTACCCATCAGCTGTGACAGACCCAGCCGGGAAGAGATCAGAAGAGCAGTGGCATTTTTGAAGAACGGCAAAGCAGCAGGCCCTGATGGCATCCCAGCGGAGTCTCTGAAAGCAGACCTAGAGACAACAGTGGAGATGCTGTACCCACTGCTTGGAAAGATCTGGGAAGAGGAGGTGATGCCGGCTGACTGGAAGGAGGGGTACCTAATCAAGCTTCCCAAGAAAGGCGACCTCAGCAAGTGTTCCAACTACAGAGGAATCACCTTGCTGTCAGTACCAGGAAAGGTCTTCAACAGGATCATCCTGGAGAGAATGAAGAGCTCCGTTGACCCCCAGCTGAGAGACCAGCAAGCAGGATTCAGGAAGAACCGATCATGTACAGACCAGATCGCCACTCTCCGCATCATCGTGGAACAGTCTCTGGAGTGGAGCTCCCCACTGTACGTCAACTTTGTGGATTATGAGAAAGCATTTGACAGTGTGGACCGAGAGACTCTGTGGAGACTCCTACGACACTATGGTGTACCCACAAAGCTCATCCGCCTGATCAAGAGCAGCTACGATGGCATGACATGTCGCGTGATCCACGAAGGGCAGTTCACCAGAGAGCTCCAGGTCAGAACCGGTGTCAGGCAGGGGTGTCTGCTGTCTCCGTTCCTCTTCCTACTGGCCATAGACTGGGTCATGAAGATGACCACAGAGCACAGACGAAGTGGAATACAGTGGACACTGTGGACACAGCTTGACGACCTCGATTTTGCAGACGACTTGGCATTACTGTCCCACACTCATCAACAAATGCAGGACAAGACCACGAGGCTTGCTGACATCTCGTCCCAAGTGGGCCTCACCATTCACAAACAGAAAACAAAGACAATGAGGCTGAACGCAACCAAGGAAGAACCAGTCTTGCTTGCTGGCACCCCGTTGGAGGAGGTGGAGTCCTTCACCTATCTCGGGAGCATCATAGACAAAAAAGGCGGAACTGATGCAGATGTCAGAGCACGAATCGGTAAAGCCAGAGCAGCCTTTCTCCAGTTGAAAAAAGTGTGGAGCTCCAGAGAGCTGTCACAACACACCAAAATCCGGATTTTCAACTCCAATGTAAAAGCAGTTCTCTTATATGGAGCAGAGACTTGGAGATTGACAAAAACCACAGTCAACAGAGTACAGACCTTCATGAACAGTTGCCTTAGAAGAATTTTGAAAATCCACTGGCCAGAGAAGATCAGCAACGTCAGACTCTGGGAGAGAACAGAGCAGATAACAGCAGAGAATGAAATTGGGCGAAGAAGATGGGGATGGATCGGTCACACTCTGAGAAAGCCAGCTTTCAGTATCACTAGGCAGGCATTGTCATGGAACCCCCAGGGAAAGAGGAAAAGAGGTAGGCCGAGAAACTCCTGGCGTCGAGACCTCCAAGCAGACATCAAGAGACTGGGAACCACCTGGAGTAGAATCGAAGGAGAAGCACAGGACAGGAGTTGCTGGAGGTCTCTCGTCGATGGCCTATACCCGGGTAGGGGTGACAGGCGTAAGTAAGTAAGTAAGCAAGCAAAGAAGCGTGACCTCCATCAGCACTACAGTTTCACTGTCAACGGAACCAGAAGCCCTGTTTGCAAACCGTTTCTCCTGAGAACACTTGATATTGGCCATAGCTATGTGAAACATGCTCTTGACGACTGTAAGAACGACCAGTTCTGTGGGGAAGACCGCAGAGGAAAGAAGTCCTCGGCTAACAGATGTCCTGAAGAAACACCGGACGCGGTGAGAAAACATATTCAGTCATTTCCAGCAGTGGAATCTCATTACTGCCGAAAACAGACATCGAAACTCTACCTGGACGCTAGTCTCAGCATCAACCAGATGCATCGTCTGTACATGGATAAATGCAAGGAGACAGGGGCACCATCAGTCACTAGCAGCTTCTACCGGGAAATCTTTGTCACAGAGTACAATTTTGGTTTTCACAAGCCCAAAAAAGATCAGTGCTTAACCTGCGCTCAACATCACAATGAGAAGATCGACGGAACGCTGACCCATGAGAGAGAAGAGGAATTCAAACAGCATCATGAGATAAAAATGGAAGCCAGAGAAGAGAAGAACAAGGACAGAAAATTAGCCAAAGAAAATCTGAATATTCATGTTGCCACATTTGACATGGAGGCGGTACTTCCCACGCCATGTTCTCCTGTGAGTGCCAACTACTACAAACAGAAGCTTGCCGTTTATAACCTGTCCATATTTTCTCTTGGTGACAAACACATCTGGGACGAAACTGAGGGGAACAAGGGGTCCTGTGAGATTGGGACTTGTCTGCTGCAGCACCTGAAGTCACTGCCATCAACTGTAAACCATGTTGTTTTATACTCTGACACATGCACAGGTCAGAACGGAAACAAAAATGTGTCAGCTGCGCTCCAGTATGCTTGCTTACTTACTTACGCCTGTCACCCCTCCCCGGATATAGGCCGTCGACGAGAGACCTCCAGCGACTCCTGTCCTTTGCTTCTCCTTCGATTTTACTCCAGGTGGTTCCCAGTCTCTTGATGTCTGCTTGGAGGTCTCGATGCCAGGTGTTTCTCGGCCTATCTCTTTTCCTCTTTCCCTGGGGGTTCCATGACAATGCCTGCCTAGTGATACTGGAAGCTGGCTTTCTCAGACTGTGACCAATCCACCCCCATCTTCTTCGCCCAATTTCATTCTCTGCTGTTATCTGCTCTGTTCTCTCCCAGAGTCTGACATTGCTGATCTTCTCTGGCCAGTGGATTTTCAGAATTCTTCTAAGGCAACTGTTTATGAAGATCTGTACTCTGTTGACTGTGGTTTTTGTCAATCTCCAAGTCTCTGCTCCATATAGGAGAACTGCTTTTACGTTGGAGTTGAAAATCCGGACTTTGGTGTGTTGTGACAGCTCTCTGGAACTCCACACTTTTTTCAACTGGAGAAAGGCTGCTCTGGCTTTACTGATTCGTGCTCTGACATCTGTATCAGTGCCATCTTTTTTGTCTATGATGCTCCCAAGGTAGGTGAAGGACTCCACCTCCTCCAACGGGGTGCCAGCAAACAAGACTGGTTCTTCCCTGATTACGTTCAGCTCTCCAGTATGCAGTGCAGACAATTCCAACTCTCCATACAGTCGACCAAAAGTTCCTCGAAAGCGGGCACACCGAGATGGAGTGCGACTTTATGCACTCCACCAGAGGGCAAAAAAACAACAACAACAATTTGTGTACCCCGTGAATGGCACACTGTGGTAAGGATGGCACAAAGCAGCTGCATACACTGCCATCCCCCTCTTGTATGCTGAGATCCTTGACTTTAAGGGCTTGGCAGCATCAACACTTCGAAACACAAAGACTGACCTGCACGGCAATCGCGTCGACTGGATGAAACTCAAGTGGATCCGTTGCCTCAAGTCAGAGCCAGACAGTCTGTTCATCAAGTATAGGATGTTGGAGGAGTTTCAAACTATCAAGACACGTGGAACAAGCGGCAGAAGGGGAAAGCAACACGAACAGATCAGTGGACCATCACATCATTACAAAGCACGACTGCCGCTTGCAGAAGCAAACAAAAAAGATCTGCTTGACCTTTGCAAAATGGGCGTAATTCCATCTGAATACCGTGTGTACTACAAATCCCATCCATGCAGTCAGTCAAGGCCTCCCCACCCGGGTCTGCCCTGGGGGACTTGGGTGGGGTTAGGTATTTTTTAGTTCCCATGGTCACCCTGGTCAGCCCCACAGGGTGGGTTTTTCTCTCTATTCTGGGGCATGTGTTTCTGTCTACCCTTTGTCCATTCACCTGTATTTGCCTTTTTAAAACTCTCCCTACTGTCTGCACTGCCTGTAGCTCTTGATATTGGATGTGTGTTGCTAAATGGTCTTAGCTTTATTTAGGCCCCATGTTGTAGGTTTATTTAACGTATTTGACCAGCTGGCGACATACATTCAATTTTCTGTTTAGTTTTTTTTCACAAGCAGTGCAGGCACGTCCTGAGAAAGCCTTGTTGCTGTCGGGACGTTAAGCAATGTACAATCAATCAATCAGTCAAGGCCAGACTGTCTTCCAGAATCGGACATTGAAGACTGCAATGACACCGACGATGACTAAAACTTGCTGCCAAGTAGGTTCGAGTCTCATATACTACACCGGCCTTGCTGTCATTGTCAAAGCAAATAAATTAAGGGAACGCGAAGTTTGTAATGAGCGGCATTTCTCACAAATAATGCTCGACTCCCCTCCGTTACACCTCAACCTCCCCTTTCTTCTGGTCCCTTAAAGTAGTATAAATGTTACTTGCCAACAAAATGTAAAGTCATAATTGCATAACTTGCTTTCACTTACATGTATGTTTACGTCATTTATGTATCATTCGGCACCAGATCTACTTTGTTTCAGCTTCATTCATAACTGTGCATGCCAGCCTTTGTAGCTGGCAGTTTCTCAGACTTGTGTCTTGAACAATAACATACAAAGAAGATGAGTGCTGCAAAAGTTGAGCTTGGAGAATGATGCATGGTGCAGGCTGGTGTTATCGTTGCTTTCATTTGTTTTTATTAGTGATTGTTTAATCTGCTGGGATTCTATTTTGATTTTGCTTACATTTTTGTTTCTTGTTTTGCTAATTCATGCTCTGAATTAATGTTGTATTAATGGAACCGGAGACCCTTCAATAACCGTACAGAAATAATCATGTCAAAACGTGATGGCATGATGATTGCACGTATTTTGGGACAGGCTGTCATGAGCAGAACCATGCATTTCTTCAGATGTGGTGTACAGTATGATAGTATGGAATGCTTGTCATACTGTCAAGTGCACAACGACAAACAATTTTCTAAGATTCTTCTTACACATTATACTGATTCCACTGAAGCTACGTGTCCTGGAAAGTTCCTTTACACAACATGTCAATTTATATGACGTATTACTTGGAAGAAAAATGCATCACATGTGAGAAGAAGCAGTTGAAAATAAAGTACTTTCTTTGACAGAATAACAGTCTTGTTGTTTTGTGAATGTTGATAGTTAGTTAGTTATTTGGGTTTAACGCCGAGCAGGTGACTAAGGCCATCTCACGGCGGGATGGGTAAAAATCTGGTCAGCCAGACTAAAAGCAAGGTCTTAAGACAAGATGTAAATATAGATTAAAAATCTCAGGCTAAAATGTCGCACATGTCTTTAAAAGAAACGTCTACAGACTCTCAAAAAGGGCAAATAAAAAATTCACATAGTCAATGAATGCTCAGATCTTGTTAAAAATATTGCATTCTCTCAAAAAATTGAAGATTTTGTCCGGAGGAACATCCCGGAACAAAACCTTCAAGGAGTCTGCTGTGAAGTGTTTATATCTGGTGTCAATGAGGTCAGCACAATACAGCAAAAAGTGTCGAACAGAAAACTGCTCATCACAGGCAAAACACCATGGACGCTCATCCTGTTTAAGTAAGTAAGAGTGCGTAACATACGTGTGCCCGATGTGGAGCCGAGCAAGGACAGTCTCCTCACGGCGGCTGCCGCAGCGGAAAGGTAGACTGTCAGAAACTTAGGAAGAGCTTCATGAAGCTTGTTCCCTTCCTCTTTGTCCCACTCGGACTGCCACTCGCGGGCTATGTACGCACTAATACCAGGTTTAAAATCACTATAGACAGTCTGTGTGTCAGGGACAGGGTCACTGCGGGCACTGTTGGCAGCAGAATCTGCGATTCTGTTGCCTTCGATGCCCACATGGCCCGGGACCCAAATAAAAATGATGTCATAATATTCCTTCATCAAGTCCGCGTAGAGCTCTCTAATCTGCACCAGCAGTGGATGGTCTGTTCCCGCGCCCTGAAGGGCCTGCAGGGCAGAAAGAGAGTCAGACAGAATCAGGAAGTTCCTTTCCCGAGACTGATAGGCATGCTTGAGTGCTAGCAGAATTGCCTGCAGTTCTGCACTAAATACAGAGGAATGGTCAGGGAGACGGAGCTTAAATGGGCGTCTAGGATGGCGAGAGGACACTGCAGCCGCAGCCACTCTTCCATCCTCAGATTTGGACCCATCCGTATAAAGACGACAATAGCCAGGAAAAATTGAAAGGAGTTCATTGAGGCTCTGTTGGTATATGGCTGGTGGAGTACAATCCTTCTTGTGGGCAGTCAAGTCCAGCAAGATGTCAGGAACTGGTAGTAGCCAGGGTGGAGTGACGTGTTGCAGAGATTCCGAAACTTTGTCCAGGTCCACTCCGGCCGCCTGCAGATGAGGTCGGACACGGAAGGAAAGTGGACGGACAGCTCCCGGATGGGCATCGTAAATCTCTGCAAACGACGGGGTAAAAACACAATCATAGGCAGGATTTTCTGGATGGGCCTTCAGCTTCAGAACGTAGCTGAGCATGAGGCGGATGCGGCGGAGCCTGAGAGAAGGCTCCCCTGCCTCTGCATACAGACTAGGAACTGGAGATGTCCTGAAGGCTCCCAGACATATGCGCAGACCTTGATGGTGAATTGTGTTCAGACGCTGTAGAACAGACTTGGAAGCCGAGCCATATACCACAGAGCCGTAATCCAGTTTGGACCGAACAAGGGCCCGGTACAGTCGAAGTAAGACGATACGGTCTGCAACCCAGTCAGTACGACCAACGACACGAAGAATGTCGAGGGCCTTCCGACAAGAGGTTCTAAGGTAGTTAACATGGTTGCGGAAGGTCAATCTTTTGTCAAAGATGACCCCCAGAAACTTTGCCTCTTCGGCCACCTGAATTGGCACTCCAGCAATGCTCAGGGTAGGTTTTGGAAAAAATTTCATCTGGTTAGTAAAAGGCACACAGACTGTCTTGGAGGGCGAGAACCTGAATCCGTTGAGAGACACCCACCCCTGGATGCGATCAACGCACAGCTGCAAGCGCCTCTCAAGGGACGCAAGTCCTCGACCTCGTGCACACAAAGCAAAGTCGTCCACAAACAAAGAGCATTCAGAATCATCCTTGACGGCCTTTACAATGTTATTTATTTTAATGCTAAATAAAACAGGAGATAGAATGCTGCCCTGAGGGACACCCATCTCCTGTTCAAAGGAGTCGGAGAGGGTGGAGCCCACACGGACATGGAACGACCTGTTAGACAAAAAATTGTGAATAAAAACAGGCAGGTGCCCTTTAAAACCCATGTCCGACAAATCAGACATTATACCATACTTCCAGGTAGTGTCATATGCCTTTTCAAGATCAAAGAAAATTGCATAGACATGCTGCTTGTTGACAAAAGCATCTCGGATAAAAGACTCAAAGCGGACTAGATGGTCAGTTGTACTACGGAAGCGCCGGAAACCGCACTGGAGGTCTGTGATGAGACCACGTGACTCAAGATGCCACACCAGTCGGGCGTTGACCAAGCGTTCCATAGTCTTACATAAACATGATGTCAAAGCTATTGGCCGGTAGTTGCCCGGGTCGGAAGGATCCTTACCCGGCTTGGGGATTGGCACAACCACAGCCTGGCGCCAAGATGGCGGAAAACGACCGGTTATCCAGATATGGTTAAAGGCCTTGAGAAGTACAAGGAGTGAATCCTCAGGCAGATGAGTTAGGAGCTGATAATGGATGGTATCTAATCCAGCAGCAGAGTCAGTACATTTCAGCATGGCTTGCTGCAATTCTGAAAATGTAAAGGGGGCATTATAGTCTTCCGAGTTATCTGATATAAAATCACAAGCACAAGATTCTCGCTTCTCCTTCTCTCTCTGGAAGAAAGGTGAATAATGCTCTGTTGAAGAATTATGGGCAATGGTGGAGGCAAGCAAATTGGCCACAGCCTTTTTATCTGTGACCAAACTGCCACCATCTCTAAGATGGCCGACAGAAGCCGAGCCACCCCTGCCCCTAATTCTTCGAACAGCCTTCCAGACTTTTTGGGACGGAGTCCTAGAAGATAAAGATGAGACAAAGCGTCTCCAGGAAGCACGGCGTTCGCGTTTAAAAATGTAATGGGCTTTCGCCCGCTGTCTTTTAAATGTTAAAATATTTGCTTGCGACGGATTACGAAAAGCACGTCGCTGAGCAGATTTGCGTATTTTTTGGGCCTTGCGGCACTCTTCATTGAACCATGGTACTCTCGGCCTCCGAGGGACTGATGTGGAAGTTCTAGGGATGGTTTCACCTGCTACGTCCAACAAAATCAAAGTAAAACAAGAAACAGGTTCTTCAGCTGACATGACCACCTCCTCTGTAAGACGAGACTGACAGAGGGAGGCAAACAGAGGCCAGTTAGCTTTCTTGAGATTCCAGCGCCCCACCGGCGAATCCTCCACACAGCTGACCGATGACAGGACTACTGGGAAGTGGTCACTACCACACAGGTCATCGTGAACCTTCCAGTCAAAGTCCAGCATGAGAGAAGGATCACACACAGTGAGGTCTAGAACAGAACTAGATCCTGAACCTGAGTTAGAGTATGTAGGTGAGCCATCGTTAAAGACACATAGGTTAAGTTGAGAAAAAACATCTTCTAACATCTGACCTCTGCCATCATAGTGGTCACTGCCCCAAAGGTGAGCGTGACCGTTAAAATCCCCCATGAGAATAAAGGGAGGGGGCAGTTGATCTACTAAGTTAAAAATATCATTGCTACAGACCCGCAGTGATGGTGGCAGGTAAATACTGCATATGGTTATGGTCTTCTTTAAGGTAACCCGAGCTGCGACAGCCTGAAGACAGGTGTCGATGCTAACGGGGCTACATAAAATTTGGCTACTAATGAGAAGAGCCGCTCCACCCGAGCGCCTCTCCGAATCAGAGCCTTTATGTATAACATTAAAACCATTAAAGGACACAGGGTCAGAAGTCTTCAGGTAAGTCTCCTGAAGAGATATTACTGAGGGGTTATAGAACTTGACTAAAGACGCAATTCCTCAAAGTTAGCTTGAAAACCACGACAATTCCACTGAAGCAAAGAGTCCATGATTAAGTCTTATCTGGGGGTAAGGAGTTTTTCCCCCCTTTTTCCTTTACCTTGGAAGGAGTTGAAGAAACAGAGGGGGGCCGGCTCCCGGGCCTCCTCTGGTTCTTCGGAGAGGAAGGGGGTGGAGCTGCCGCAGCATCAGCAACAACAACTTCCACTCCCTCCATCTGCTCCTCCAGTGCAGCATATTTGTTTTGAAGGGGGACATCTGTGTTCCCCTTCTGGGCCCGTGCGCACAGCGGTCCCATAGATTTCTTAGACTTCTGGTCCTGGGCAGCGTTCCTGCCGCTAGAGTTAGCGGCCTTAGAAGGCTGACCAGAGCCAGAAGCCTTTGGAGTTGACTGACTAACAGGTTTGGGTGGGGGCTGAGGCTTAGGGGCAACAGAAGGCGGCACAACCGGACCGGCCGTGTCCGCCTTCTGCGTTCCCTGGCTCCTTGTCACCACCGGAGGAGGGTTACTCTCCAGGGGCGAGATGAGCCGAGGCTCCGCCCCCAACCAAGAAGTTGGGGTCTGACATGAAAAGTCTTTGGTGGGGCGCTTGCCTGCCACCGCTGCACTAAAAGTATACACAGAGGTGTTAGAGGTTGGGGCAGCCGCAGCTGCACCAGGGCCTTCAACCAGTTTTTTGGCATCCAGAAAGGACAACCCCTTCTCCACACGCACCTGCTGAATCTTGCACTCGGATATCCAACGAGGGCATTTCTTATCCGAAGCCATATGCGCCCCCTGGCAGTTCACACACAGGGGGGTGGCTGTGCAGGACTCAGCAGAGTGTCCGGGCCTAGTGCAACGGGCGCATGAAGCCTCTGCCTGACGGCATGTCTTCTGCCCATGGCCATACTTTTGGCACTTAAAGCACCGGAGGGGAAGAGGGACGTACTTTTTCACTCTCAGGGAGTAGTAACCTCCCCAGATGGTAGTAGGAGGGGTGGGGGTGCCAAACGTCGGGATGATGGTAGGGAGACGGATCTCCCCACCACCTCGCTTGGAAGCGAAGCGCCTGACGCAAGTCACCCCCTGAGACTTAAGGTTCCTTACAAGTTCATCTTCTGACAGTTCTGCCAAAGCTTGATCTTTGATTACGCCTCTTGACGAATTCATAGTTTTGTGGGGTGTGACTTCCACAGGAGTGTCTCCGATGGAAGAGAGCCCCAGTAGCCCGCTGGAGTGTGCCCGAGTACGGCACTCCACCAGCAAGTCACCAGACCTGAGGCGCTGGGCGTCAGGCCTGCCAACACGGCTCCTGAGGGTCTCCCCCACCAGAAAAGGATGCAGCTTGGTAACTGGTTTCTCCTTCATCTTGCTATGGACAATGAGGAAGCGAGGCCATACGGCCGACGCCTGAGGCGTCGCTTCCTCACAGTCTGAATCACTGTCATGTTCAAATTCGGTGTCTATATGCCGTTTCTGTGCTAGTTTTGGTTTTTTTGTTTTATCCATATTATATTAGTAGAGATATTCATCCCCCGGGGGTCCCCGCCCGCCACCGAGCCCAACAAGGGAAAGTGCAACTGTCGGCGGGTCTCCAGCCGACGCACAATGGAGACTGCCCGAAAGATATACTCAAGGGGGTAAGCCCGATTGAACCGTTTGAGCCACCGCCTTCTGTCACACCGTTGAATGCAGGGGAATACTGGCGTAAAGCACCTAATCAGCAGCAAAGGCTATAGCATGGTGCTCCGTATAGCAACCCGCATGTCAACAGTGGGATAGGGCTCAACGTGACAAGAGCCGATTGACTAGGCCAGTACGACTAGCCTCCCGTTTAGGCAGAAGTCAAGGCCAAAGTGGAGTGTTTCAGCCACCAGGATCCTCTTCTCCCCCGACACGGGTCTCCAAGCACGGCAAACACTTGGGATCCAAAGGACCAAAAAGTCACGAGTATTTTTAAGGACCAATCCAACATGGTACGACCTGGGTTAGCACAGCTCCTTAAAAACCGGACCAGTGAAAAGGCTGAACAACATATCTGTTGACATCAAGTCCTAATCCTGGACAAAGATGGCACCCGTCTGCTAGCCCACTCAGTCAGGGACTGAGCGGACTACCCACCTACACCACGTGGAGGCCGGTGCCGGGTAGGCGTGAATGTTGATAAATGGCACACATTTCACATTGGTGCAACTTGGAAACCTATCTGCCACCCAAGTGTTTTCCAGTTAAACCACCGACATTCTTCAGTATCACAAATGTGCCAATCTTGTTATTGTGAATTGTATTTTTACATAAAACATACATAATTTGGCAGTCCAATTGTTGTGTTTGGGTTATCAACAAGAGATACAAGCATTACTATCAGAAAGAGATGCAAATTATAAGCGTACATGAGATTTTCTCCACAGAAATAGTCATTTATGGCTGTGCAACAAACGTTTAGCATAAACATGAACACATATTGCAGTACTAATGTGTCACTTTCCAAATAGACCAACAACTGCAGTTATACGTTTGTTGTGTGTAAAGAGCTGGGTTGAAGACAAAAGCTGATATGCAACAACAGCTCAAGTTTCAAAAGTAAACAATTAATTAACTTGCTGAATAGCAACAGTTCTGACAAAAAGTAAATGAATTGCCTGTTATGACAATCTTTTCAGATTAAAAAAATCATAAATCTGGGTCTTCTCTGAGATGAACAGCATAAACTTTAAAATTTCAATCACAATTTTCTCGAAACTAACCTTTTTCAGATAAACTGTTGTTGCTCTAATAGGACGAAACAAAGTTGGTTGTCCTTCAAATTGCTTGTAAAAATACTGTAGGTAGCCGTTCAGTTTATTCTCAGGGTCAACTAAATAGATGTTGCTGTCAGTCCAAATGAATAAACGGTTGTGATAAGCTTTGTTGTGTTTTATCGTTGGACAAAATATCACAATGTTTTCGAAATGATAGATGTACCTTGTTTGTAATAGGTCAAGAACAAATTCAGTTTTTCCACTGCCTGTGGCACCACAAAACAAACCACAGTGTGGGTCTAGTGTCATCATGTTCATTTTAAAACACAATATAATTTTAATACACATGACCACTTAGTCTGCTTTCTTGAATGTTCAGTTGGGCATCATAAATCAGATACAGGTATATATTTATTGCTCCAGCAGTTTCAGTCTTTTTTTGTGTGTTTGGCATCCTGTCTCGGAAGACAATGGAGTATATGCGCTTGCTGGGTCAGTCACTGGAGTGACCTCTCCAGGGCGCAAGCCTGGGCAAAGTGTATGGAGATCATGGGGTGCCCAGTCGTCAAGATCCCCCTCTCGGCCTCGCTGATGTATCCAAAGGAATGCAAAGCAGTACGTTTGGCACCAGTTTGGCTGCAGGAGCTGCCAGAACAGTGCGTGAATACAGGCAACTGTCTGCCTTCGGGGCTCCACTCCTGATTTGAAGGGTTTACTCCCCCACATTTGGCCGTTGGATCCAACCTGATCTCCTCCGTCCTCTAGCCGTTGGCTGTCAGAAACAGCTCATCCGCCTAGTGGTGCAATGTGAACACCACCCCCTCACGTGGTTTAGCCCACCAGCTGAGGTGGTTTGCCAGGGTGTGGCGCTTGGAGCCAACACGAGAGAGATTAAGGAGATGGATGAGGACCAGTGATGCGCGTCCGTCCTATGTAGGACGCAGCTGCCGAACAGCAAAGGTGCTACCTCTATCCAGAGCCCCCCTACACCCCACAAATGTGCATCGGTCTTTTTTTGTATCTGAATTGTAATTCCATCACTACCGTTTTCGACAGTATGATCTGACCCATGTAGGTAGTCGTCATCTGTACTACGCAGGTCTAGCCAAAGTGCATACTTGTCTGTCAGGTATTGACTGATTCTTACATCATACAGATGAAGATCTTTGCGTGCCATGTTTGCTGGTTTTTCTTTAAGCCTTCCACCTGCAAAATATTTTGTAATCTCGTCATAGTGCTGATAAGTTAACATTCCTGATGTGTACACTTGATTAGGACGCCCTTCAATAGTACAAGACAAATGTATATTCTTTAGATTGTAGAATTTTTCTGAATCCCGTTGATATGGACTCACCGGTTCAACAAAAGAATACCTTTTAGAGACCTAGCAGGCGTGTTCAAGTTGTTGTTCCACATTGGATCACTTTTGTCTTTATGAATCAGACTGTGCCTTATCACACGGTCATAATAAATTGGAAGTCTTGACTGGTACTGATTTTGAATGAGAGTAGCTAGAGGAGCATCTGTGACAATTTCATATTCCAAGGAGATGTTAGAGATCTTATATGTTGCGTCTGTGTCAGTTGATTTAATAACTTTGGAGTAGTCATTAAAGATTAGTTCAAAACTCAGACGATCTTTCAGTGCTCCTTGATAATAAGGCAAATGCGCTGTTAGGATTTCAAATTCAAGTGGAATGCAAAATCTATTTCCATATGTTTCTGCCACAATAACGTCCTTGACTTCTGTTGTTGATTTATTACCTGCATCGATTCTGAGTTTGGCAACATTTGCAGCCTGTATGCCTTGATAAATATGGTCTTCTCTTTCTTCTCTTGTAAGCCAAAGATCTTTATAGCAGTAGAATACATCAGCATCGTCAAGACTAAACACTTCCTGGCCTTCAAGTTTAACTTTAATAGTCTTAATAATTGCTCTACCTAGGTTGTCAACTAGTGTTCTGTTTGCGTCATCTGATGAAAGTTCAATATTAAAAGCAAGGCCAGGAACAATAATGTCATTGGGACCTAGGTTTGGAAACTTGACAGTAAGAGTTTGGTTTTGATCTATGGTGCTAGGATTGTTTGTAATAACAATTGATTGCCTCATACCCTTAACACCATGAGGTTCATGTAGTTTTCTGTATGGGTCTAACTTTGATCCGTAGGACAATGACATTTTATTATGCAAAAATATAAAAAAATTAAAAATTAATAAAAACAATGGCAGCAGGAAGATTTAACCATGAAGATTTTGAAATGGATGACATGAATGACTATGATACTAGTGCAACAGATATGACTGGAATGGGAAATACTTCTAGTATGTATCACGAACTGTTAAAAGACAAAGTGAACTCATTTTATGATAGTGTTGGTGACCGCCCAGAAGTTATAGATCCTAATCAGTTTGAACTTGAAAAAGGCCACTTATTTGTAAATACAGACAAAGGAAAAGTACAATTGACTTATAAAAAAGATCAAGCTAAGTTTAGAGCTTTAAGTACAATCAAAACTGATGTTGGCGGTGAAGCAGCACTGCAGCGTTACCTTGGTGTTGGTAGTAAAAAGTTACCACCTAGACTTGCTAGTACCCTTCATGACGTGCAAACAATGTTGCCAACGGGACAAGAAATTGAAATGACTGAAGTAAAAAGACTGCCAGAATTAGCAAACAAGGTAATACACGAAACTTCATTTACAGAAGGTCAAATAAATGAGGCTATGAAAACAATGGGCGACTCTCCTTTAACCATGCAGGAGTTAGCGGGGTTGGATAAAACACTGCAGTCAATAAGAGGTGAGCTTGTGAATAATGTAGCCAAACTAGGCGAGCTTGATAAACACATAGAAAGAGAAAAAGAAAAATTAGGTAAAGCAGATGATGAGAATGATGACATTGAAATAAAAGAAATAATACAACACAGATTAAATGATTTGGAGATAGAAAGATCAGCGCGATTAGAAGTAATTGAAATTGGAAAAGAAAAACTGAAAACACAGGTCAACAGGATTAGAGAAACTATTCAGAAAATACTTCACGAATACACAACATTGGCTGAGAGATTGAAAACACTTTTAAGAGAGCAGGGTATCACAATTGCGAGTTTAATTACTGCTCTTGGATTTATTATCAGTACTATTGTGTTAGCTGTAGCCAGAGGTGGTGGTAGCAGTCCAGCTCCACCGGCACCACCAGCTCCGACTGACCCAAAAGATCTACAAACATGGGTAAAAATACAGTTGTCTCATATTTCAGACTTGCTTCAGAAATTGGCTGTAAAAGCAATGGATGCTTTGCCTGGCATAATAGGGAGTGTTGCCAGTTGGCTGATTAGAACAGCAGCAAAAGTAATAGGGTTTATGGCAGAGCATGTGTGGGTCTTTTTGGTGACAGTAGCAACAATGTCCCTTTCTGGGGGTGTTTGGCCACGCCACCCCCCCCCCCCCCCCCTCCCCCCCCCCCCCCCCCCTGTCAGTTGTTTGATACTTTGCCAAACGGTGGACGCGCGTAATATCCCCCCCCCCCCCCCCTTGTTGTTTGATTCTTTGGCCGCTGAAATGAAGGACATGCTACCCCCCCCCCCCCCTTTCCGTCGTTTGATTTTCTGGCCGCTGAGATTGGGGTGAAATGGAGGACACGCTACCACTACCCCCCCCCCCTACCGTCGTTTGATTTTCCTCGTTTCCTTTGTTACTAGAATCCCACCCCTGTATTTTAAGTCGCTTATAAGAACTTGTGACAACTAACTTGCAAGTACATGATAAGGTAACCTATAAGTTATGTGCCAGTTGTAAGTAACTTATAGGTTACCTTATCGTGTATTTGTAATTTACTTTTTTTTCCCAGCGTGTGGGTGAATTGTTTTTAAAATAAAGCTATAATTATTTTCTCAAAATACATTATGATTTAAGTTGAGGTATGGTTTTTGATGATTAAAAAACATGTTTTAGGCATGAACTCAGTAAAAAAAAAAAAATTGAGGTGCTTTAGAAGTCCCATTCTGCCTATCTCTGATATTGAAACCTACTGACGCATGTCACTAAATACCGGGAGCGGCTTTGTTTCCATCTCCTTTAGTGTGGTGTGTCTCTTGAAAGCCCTCGCCCTGGGACCATATGGCGTGGAGGCGCATCCCCTGGGTGGTGGATAGGGGGTCCCTCGCGAGAGGGGTGCACCGAATGAAATAAGGTGCCGTGAACCAACATGGTCTAAGGGAAGGTGACCCCGACAGAAAACCCCTGGTCCTCCTAGTAAGGGGGTTGGGTGTGGGGGTAGCTGCAAATAAGGAAATAGCTACAAAAACACCGACGAAAAGACAAACAGTAATTCCTTTCCTGCAGGAGGAAGGTTCTTCTACCAGAAGATTTATGACGTCCTGTGGTGAAAGCCGGAAGTCTTCGGAAGCCACAGGACCGAGCCGCCTCTCTCTATCCAGGGACACAACCATGGGCACATGGAATGTCAAGACCATGTACCAGAGTGGCAAGGCCGCCCAGATAGCAGCGGAAATGCAAAAGTACAACCTTTCCCTGCTAGGTATTAGTGAAGCCAGATGGATGCAGTCTGGCCAGAAAAGGCTGTTAAGGCCAGACACTACACCCCAAATTTGAGCTTTTGTCTGTCTAGAATCTGTTTTAAACTGTTGATGTATTTTGATAGGGTTTGGTGAGCTGAGACCAAAAAAGTGGTTTTTGGGTGTGTACAACTCCCCGTTGCCCTGGAAACCAACCAAGATGGCCACTGTATACACATTTTAGTACAAATTCAAAGCAATAGATCTCAAACACTACCAAACTTAGAAACAAAGTTTTTTTTTTTCTGGTGATTCTTTGTCAAAACAACTACATTTTGTCAGAAGGATTTTATTCTGAAGCTGTTGGGAAAAAAGTTATTCATGATGAAATACGCTACATGAGCTGAAAGAGGGAAAATGTCGATTTTGGGGAATTGAATAGCCACAACTTTTTTCCCCCTTGTGCAATCACAATATCCTTCTGACAAAATGCAGCAAAGTGAATAACAATCATAACTGCAAAGTTTGAATGCTGTGCCTATTCAGGTTTATGAGATCTATTCAATAAAGGATGAAAAAAAGTGAAAATGAGAAAAACAGAGAATAAAGTAAACATCAACCTTTACTTTTCATAATTCAGCTTTATAGTCATCAATATGCGAATTATGCAGTATAAACATATTTCGCATGAGAAAATGAAAAGCAAAAGTTTTCTCAGTCTTGGATATATGCACACTGATGAAGTTTCTGCAGGTAAAATGTAAAAGGAAACTGTCAGGTGCACAAGGTGTGTGCTGTACTTTGCCATTTCAGATACACCTGAGCGATGTGTAAAACCATTTTTTTTTCAATCATTTACTGACCAATGCTGACGTCGCAAGCATCTTTCATCAATTCAAGTTTCTTAGGTGTTGTGGATTTCACCACCGGCCATTGGCGTTTACATTATGAGGCTTAGGAATGTTTTCGTTCTCTCTCTCTTCATTCGGCTTCGTCTGCTCGAACACATCTCTCTTTGTCTGTTCAATCTCGCAGCTGCTAGCTGAGCACCATGCAACTTCTTCGAAGCCGTTGGAGACATTTCCAACGATTACAACTGATGGACTTTGTGAAATAACTGCTGAAGGGATGTAAAACATAAAAAATGCATGATCTGAACTAGCGATTCTCGTATTTTGATCGAGTTGTACGCCATGCGTAATGGTGCATTGTGGGACGGTCGGAAAACCCGAAGCTGCCCGGAGCCTGGCCAGAAAAACCCGAAGTCGCCCGGAAGACTTGGCGCGCTCTGCTCATTGGTCGGTTTTGCAAAATAGTATTATCTCATTAGCATAGCGTCCGTACAAGGAAATCTCCGGTCGTTCGTGACGTCAGTTTCGCGCCAATAGCTATTTATAGAGCCTTTGTAGCCTTCAACTGGTTTGTGGATGGGAAAGTAGAAACGGAACCAGTTTGAATGGACCCAAACATGGCGGCGTTCGTCGCTCGCAAAGCGGTGTAGTCAGGGTCCAAACATTCGATGTTTTTTAGCAAAAGACGTCGCGAACGCTTGAAAATTGAGCAGGTGCTTCACTTTATTTATTTTTTACAGCAAATAAACGGTATTTTTGGATATTTTATTGTTGTGGCCAGGTTCTAAGGGGTTCAAACAACCCAAAAATCCACTCAACCCAAAAGCACTAAGGAACACCCGAAATGACTTTTTGGGGTACCGTGTCTGGCCTTAAATGGGGAGATGATTCTGTATTCAGGTCATGAAGAGGAGAATGCCCCCCCATACAGAAGGAGTAGCATTCATGCTGTCACCAGTGGCACACAAAGCGCTGATGGGCTGGGAACCTCTTGGGCCAAGAATTATCACAGCAGCCTTTAGAACCAAAAAAAAGATCAAGCTGAACGTCATCCAATGTTATGCGCCCACTAATGACTGTGACGAGGAAGAGAAACAAGATTTCTGTGACTGACTCCAGAGTGCTGTGGATAAATGTGCGGAGCGAGACATCACCATCGTCATGGGCGATTTTAATGCCAAAATAGTGGAGGACAACACCGGATACAAAGAGGTGATGAGGAGACAGGGACTAGGGGAGATGAGTGAGAATGTGGAGAGGTTTGTTGACTTTTGTGCTCTAAACAGACTTGTCATTGGAGGCAGCATTTTCCCACACAGAAGAATACACAAAGCAACTTGTGTCTCACCTGACCATACTACAGAGAACCAAATAGACCATATCTGCATTAGCAAGAAATTTAGAAGATCCCTTCAAGATGTTCGGGTGAGGAGGGGAGCAGATGTCGCCTCAGACCACCATCTGCTTACCTTAAGAATAAAGTTCAAGTTAAAGAAAAGCTGCACAGAGACAAGAAGAAGACAGCGCTATAATGTAGGCCTCCTGAGAGAGACTGGAGTGAGAGAAGAGTTCAGACTGGTGCAGTCCAACTGGTTTCAAGTGCTACAGGAGCTAGTAAATGAAGAGGAGGCGGTCACCACAGAGCAGCAGTGGAAGGCAGTTAGAGAGGCACTGAACTCAACCTGCAAAGGCACTGTAGGGTTCAGGAAACACCATCAGAAGGACTGGCTGTCGGCACAGACCTTGAAGAAGATGGAAGTGAGGAAGCAGAAAAAAGCAGTTGTCAACAACAGTCGCACGAGAGCAGCCAAAGCATGGGCACAGGGGGAATACTCGGAAGCCAACCGCGAGGTGAAGAGGAGTATCAGGGCTGACAAGAGGGCCTACACAGACAGCCTGGCAGCAGAGGCAGAAAAGGCAGCAGGCAGCGGCAACATGAAACAGCTCTACGACATTACCAGAAGATTGTCAGGCAAGTATGGCCATACAGAAAGACCAGTAAAAGACAAATAAGGCAAGCCTATTGCAGACAGAGCAGATCAACTCGACAGATGGGCCGAGTATTTTGAAGAGTTACTAAACAGACCCAGCCCAGCCGGGTCGGGGTCCCCAGACATCTAGCCAGCAGAGACCGACCTACCCATCAGCTGTGACAGACCCAGCCGGGAAGAGATCAGAAGAGCAGTGGCAGTTTTGAAAAACGGCAAAGCAGCAGGGCCAGATAGCATCTCAGCGGAGTCTCTGAAAGCAGACCTAGAGACAACAGTAGAGCTGCTGTACCCACTGTTTGGAAAGATCTGGGAAGAGGAGGTGATGCCGGCTGACTGGAAGGAGGGGTACCTAATCAAGCTTCCCAAGAAAGGCGACCTCAGCAAGTGTTCCAACTACAGAGGAATCACCTTGGTGTCAGTACCAGGAAAGGTCTTCAACAGAATCATCCTGGAGAGAATGAAGAGCTCCGTTGACCCCCAGCTGTGAGACCAGCAAGCAGGATTCAGGAAAAACCGATCATGTACAGACCAGATCGCCACTCTCCGCATCATCGTGGAACAGTCTCTGGAGTGGAGCTCCCCGCTGTACGTCAACTTTGTGGATTATGAGAAAGCATTTGACAGCGTGGACCGAGAGACTCTGTGGAAACTCCTACGACACTACGGTGTACCCACAAAGCTCGTCTGCCTGATCAAGAGCAGCTACGATGGCATGACATGTCGCGTGATCCACGAAGGGCAGTTCACCAGGGAGCTCCAGGTCAGAACCGGTGTCAGGCAGGGGTGTTTGCTGTCTCCGTTCCTCTTCCTACAGGCCATAGGCTGGGCCATGAAGAGGACCACAGAGCACAGACGAAGTGGAATACAGTGGACACTGTGGACACAGCTTGACAACCTCGACTTTGCAGACGACTTGGCTTTACTGTCCCACACTCATCAACAAATGCAGGACAAGACCATGAGGCTTGCTGACATCTCGTCCCAAGTGGGTCTCACCATCCACAAACAGAAAACAAAGACAATGAGGCGGAACGCAACCAGGGAAGAACCAGTCTTGCTTGTTTGCACCCCGTTGGAGGAGGTGGACTCCTTCACCTATCTCGGTAGCATCATAGACAAAAAAGGCGGCACAAATGCAGATGTCGAAGCACGAATCGGTAAAACCAGAGCAGCCTTTCTCCAGTTGAAAAAAGTGTGGAGTTCCAGAGAGCTGTCACAACACACCAAAGTCCGGATTTTCAACTCCAACAAAAAAGCAGTTCTCCTATATGGAGCAGAGACTTGGAGATTGACAAAAACCACAGGCAACAGAGTACAGATCTTCATAAACAGTTGCCTTAGAAGAATTTTGAAAATCCACTGGCCAGAGAAGATCAGCAACATCAGACTCTGGGAGAGAACAGAGCAGATAACAGCAGAAAATGAAATTGGGCGAAGAAGATGGGGATGGATTGGTCACAGTCTGAGAAAGCCAGCTTCCAGTATCACTAGACAGGCATTGTCATGGAACCCCCAGGGAAAGAGGAAAAGAGGCAGGCCGAGAAACACCTGGCGTCGAGACCTCCAAGCAGACATCAAGAAACTGGTAACCACCTGGTGTAAAATCGAAGGAGAAGCACAGGACAGGAGTCGCTGGAGGTCTCTCGTCGACAGCCTATACCCGGGGAGGGGTGACAGGCGTAAGTAGTCTCTTGAAAGCGGACGCCGACATGTGTTCTCAAACTATGGCGAAAATTAAAGTACTCACCTGTGAGCCATTTCGATCTGTTAGGTCTCATCAGAATACCTAGAAGGTATGTCTCCCCCGCAGGGTGTGCAAAACTAAAAGACGTGTAGAAAAGACACTGCCACATTTAGCCACTTTCTTCTTCCTGAAGGAGGCCCTTTAGCCTCTGTAATAATAATAATAATAATAATACCGTTATTATTTAGGCGCTTTTTCTCAATTTTTGGGCAAATCGATTCAAAGTGCCACGAACTGAAACCCAACAAGCACACTCTCATGACGGGGATTTATGCCATTTAAGACAAACACAGTACAAGTTCAGCTACTGAAGTTAGAGATTTTTGATCGCTTGTATTTGAAATTTGTGATGTGGCCTGAAACCGGTACCAAAGTGTGGGGGATGGGGGGATGGGTGTCAGCATTAGCAGCGTCAGAAGCTGATTGTTGCTCCCGAATCTTTTCAACCGTAAGTTTAATTCTCTTTTTTGTCTTTTTCATGTTTTGAAAACATGTTTCCTTTCTATTTTTTGCTCTCGCTAAGTCTATGCTTAGGCGACTTTAAGCAAGAGTCTCGTCTTTTGCCATCTTGTCTAAAAAAGCTTGAGTATACGTTAGTTTTGAGCTTTCAATCTCCATTTCCTCAACAAATTCGTTTTGGTTGCTCGCCATTTTATGGCTGGTGATCGTTTGGCCCTGTTAACTGTCCCACTGGCACTGAAGTAATCGGAAAATAAACGATCATTGGCTGTGGGTTCACTTTATACCTTCGGTATTACGGGCGATTGTGTCACCAAACACCTAATTTGGGACATTCTAGACTGTGAGTCTACTTTATACGTATGGTGTTACAGGAGATGTGAATCAGCAAACATGTGGTTTGGAACATTCTGCCCCACCCGGGTCTGCCTTGGGGGACTTGGGTGGGGTTAGGTATTTTTTAGTTCCCAGGGTCACCCTGGTCAGCCCCACAGGGTGGGTTTTTCTCTCTATTCTGGGGCATGTGTTTCTGTCTACCCTTTGTCCATTCACCTGTATTTGCCTTTTTAAAACTCTCCCTACTGTCTGCACTGCCTGTAGCTCTTGATATTGGATGTGTGTTGCTAAATGGTCTTAGCTTTATTTAGGCCACATGTTGTAGGTTTATTTAACGTATTTGACCGGCTGGCGACATACATTCAATTTTCTGTTTAGTTTTTTTTTTCACAAGCAGTGCAGGCACGTCCTGAGAAAGCCTTGTTGCTGTCGGGACGTTAAGCAATGTACAATCAATCAATCAATTGGAACATTCTAGTCTGTAAGCCCACTTTATACCTACGATATTTCGGGCGATTGCATAAGCAAACACGTGCTTTGGAAGATTCTATATCACAAAACTGTCCCCCTTGTTTTGATGGGGACAGTTTCAGTTGGGGGGGGGGGGGGGACAGTTTCAGTCGTTGGGAGACAGTTTCAGTTGTTGGGGGACAGTTTTGGAATCGAGAATGTTCTTCACCGCGCGAGCAAGACTTTTCTTCTGTGCTGAGCCAGAATTAGACAGCAGTGTGTGGGCGATAAAACCGATGACGCGTGACGGCTTGACTATAGCTATTCAGTAACTAAATACTGGCTGTGCTGTGATTGCTGGTAGTTTAATTAGCTTTTGTTTTCTCTTGCTGAGTATGCTGTGTGTGTGCCGCATAAGCCGCGTATGTCTGTGCTGCACATGCTACGATGTGTGCCGCATACAATCTTACCACATTCTCCACTCCAACATACTCGGCACTTTGAATAGGCGGGGTTTGTCAGCCTTGTTTGTTTTTTAATAATAGCCGCGTAAACACCTCTCAGCCTATTTATAAACTTATGGCAAGGTGTGTATAGAGTAAAAGCAAAGTGAAGACACCAAACACACATGGTGCACTGCAAAGATAGTGTTGTGTACAATCGTATTCAAAATATAGTCTAACTGTGAATGTTGATTGATTAATTAACCTTTGTTTAAAGAAGTCAATGACAGCATTAATTATTTAGGTGGGGTGGGGGATCTGCCTTAATAATCACGGGTTGGCAGCTAATCAAAAATGCTGCTTTGAATTATTTCTGAAATGGAACTAATATGGCTAGACAATTAAAGAAATGGCGGTAATTGGTCGAGTACGTTGGTCTAATTACCATGCTAATCAAATAAATCTATTGATTATTAGATAGGTGGGCTGGGGACCCCACATCTTATCTCTCTACATTTGTGTTTTCATTGTCCCATAATGCTGATGATTCTCACCCTTCATATGATATATGTGGATGAATATCAGTTTGTATTGTGCAGAAATGATTATATTTTTGACATACAGGACCAGTACGCTATGTTTGGGGCTCCGTTCACCGCTGATGATGCCATCATCCGCCCTCTGGAAGCTTCTGGAATCCGACGCCTGTACCCACAGGCCTATGACCACAAGCGGGAGCTGAAGAAGCTCAATCACTCCATCCTTATAAACTTTCTGGACTTGATTGACATCATGATACGTGCGCCAGACTCACCCAAACGTGCAGAGAAATTGGAGGACTTGAACCTGCTGTTCATCAACATGCATCACCTGATTAACGAGTACCGGCCGCACCAGGCACGTGAGACTCTGCGTGTTATGATGGAGGAACAAAGAAAGGCACGTAATGAAATCGCCGAGAAATTCCAGTCCAATCTGAACCATGTGCTGCAGGTCTGTAATTTGCTCTCTTTATTCACTGCTGTTTAATGATTGTTATGCTCATATGCAACGACAACATTGAGTGTATGATGTTCTGTGTACTTGTTTGGTGATTGATTTGCTCATGTGCAATTGAAAATGTATGATGCTCTGTGTACTTGGCACGTTTCTTCATCAGGTGTCCGTGGTGAACTGTAGTAAATTTTTGGCTCACTCGCGAAGCAAAAGTGAGTCTATGTTCTGGGCCAGTGGTCATCTGTCTGGTGTCGTCCATGGTGAAGGTCACAGGGATCAGGAAATATATCAAAAATAGCTTTTTTGGACATAATTTATTTTTTCTCAAATACTATTAACAACTTCAAACCCAAACTTGGCACAAAGATACCTGATGGTAAGATCTTTATACACACACTAATTTGGTTGATCCCTTGGAAAGGTCAAGGGTCACAAGAGCTCAAAAAATAGGTTCAAAATCGCCATATTTTGACAAAAGATGTTTTTTTTCTCAATTACTATTCACAACTTCAAACCCAAACTTGCTACAGAGATACCTGATGGTAAGACCTATCTATGCATACTAATTTGGATGACCCCTCTGAAAGGTCAAGGGTCACAAGAGGTTGACAAATGTGTATAAAATGCCAATAATTGAAGTTATTATCAACATTTTTGCAAACTTTTCAATCAAATTTGGCACAAAGATAGCTGATGATAAGACCTTTTTATGTATCCTAATTTAGTTGACTCATCGCAAAGGTCAAGGGTCACGGGGATTTCACAGATGTGTGAAAACTGATTAAATTTTGAGAAAACCATGGATTTTGTTAGTGTAGAAGCTATCCATTTACTTATTGTCAGACGTGTGGTCATACACGTGAGCCATAAGGGCTTTGCCTTTCTTGTTCTGAGATTGTTGTAGGCATGGATTTCAAACTAAGCCCCAGAACTTAGTGGCAAGACCTCTCTAAGCTTACCAATTTCATTTACCTCTCTCAAAGGTCAAGATCATTGGAGGTCAAACTAGACCAATCCACATAATAAGTGTGACCTTGACCTTTCGAACAGGTTGCTGAAATGAACAAGTGTTTAAGTATCTCAACATAAGGGTTGACTTTTGTATAGTCCATTTAAGCAAAGCTTGCCACGCATGTTTTTTTTTTTCTTTTCCAATTAACCTTTGAACAAGACATATTTGACCTTGGCCATGATTTGGTGTCCAACTGACCTGACATGCTGCTTGCTATTTTTTGAAGGCTCTCTCCTGAACCGGAGACAATTTGGAACTGTGGTTTTGGTGTTTTCTAATGCAGAAATGGATGCAGCAAAAAAAATATATGGTCATACAGGTTGTCATTTCACTGGGTATTTGTAAAATTGCCTTTGAAGTGCAAAAATAGGCCATATTTTGGGTGTCTCAAAAATGGGACAACCGTTAGGTGGGTCATTCTCTGAAAAGGTGGTCAGCTGAGGGTGCAACAGTTTCAGCAATCAAAATCAATATTTGCGTTTACATATTTACCCATTTTATTTGCTATACTTGTTCTTCTGATAGCATGCATAAAACCACACCATTGCATTTTATCTTAAGTTTGATGCCTTTTTATGCCTAAACAGTAAAAGCTTGAGAATGAACGAGGCCAATTTGTGACATGGCTGATAGTGTGTGACAAGAACTTGTTTGATCAGACTAATTCACTGCTTTAAATTTAACAAACTGTTAGATCAGTTATATAAACACTGTTGCACAATACCATTCATACATTTTATACCCAGCGGCCGATTTTACATAGTTTGATTGCATAAAACTTTTTGTCCGGTGGTTGTTTCAGTCGGCTCCAACTCAGACCGGTCACATTTTTTTCTCCCGATATTTTTTCTCCCGTAAGGTGCTTACACACAGCACAAACTACTTTTACACATACTACTGGAAATTGTGTTCATGGACGCTTCTGTACACACTGAGTTTGCTTAAATCTTCAAGGAAATAATGCTAATGAATGACCTTTTAAAAAATGCAGCCGAGTGTTGGGTGCTGGAACAAAACGATAAGTCCCGCTAATAGTGTGTGACAAGAACTTATTTGATCAGACAAATTCATTGCTTTAAATTCAAGTAACTGTTTTGAACGGTTATAAAATACCATTCATAGGTTTTATACCAGCGGCTGATTTTACGTACTTTAATTGCATGAAACTTTTTGTCGGGCGGTTGTTTCAGTTTGGCTCCAACTTGGACCGATCACATTTTTTCTCCCGTAGACTGCTTACACACAACACAAACTACTTTTACACATACTACCTAACTTCCTACCCCGTCGGCCGCGCTCAGTGGCCACTCAGGTAAATTCAGGTAAATACCGGAAATCGTGTTAATGGATGCTTCTGTACACACTGAGTTTGCTTAAATTTTCAAGGAAATAATGCTAATGAATGACCTTTAAAAAATGCAGGTGAGTGTTGGGTCTTTGAGTATCAACAGCTGGAACAAAACGATAAGTCCCATGTCTATAACAGAAGGTGTGCACTATTTTGTTACTGTATTTATACGCATGTTCCGGCAGAAGTAGCATAAAGTGCATGAAAGTGTGGGAAAGGACCTTAGTTTACTCAAAGCCATTCACAAAGTGTCGGGTCCGTGAACACCTACTAGTATCAACTGTGGTGCACGTGCAGTAAAATGCAAGAATCAAGCAATTTAGTCTTTGTTTGCTGGATTTTTCATAGTTATTTTGCTTCTGTGACACAAAGGTTGATTTGGAACATGCTGTGCAAAGATTGTGTGCACTTCATTGTGTACAAGTTCGAAGAAACGATGTTCGGTACATACATGGACGCAACAACACACTCGTGACTAGTAAATGCGTTTTGTGTCCGTGAAGCAACCGCATGAATGTCTGTGTACCGACCACGTAATGGCTTGTTTCGTTACAGTATAGTAGTAATAGTACAGACACAAGGGTAAAATTTGACTTTTCTTGCATTATTTTTCACCTGTGAGCATTCTTTATATTTTAATTCATTTTGTGCCCAGCTGCAATTCAGGTACTTGTCATAGAAAACATCTAAATATTGTTCACTGCCCACTTTTTATCCACCATGCTTTAACTCATTCTACCCCAACACCGAAATCCTTAAACTTTGCCGTTGTCTTCTGAGGACTGCATTGCAGTGCAGGACACATATCGACCATGATAGTTCAAGGGTGATGCCAGAATAGTTTGGCGCCCATAGGCGCCATCACCCTTGAACTATCATGGTCTCACACTGCTTCAAAGATGTTGTGCACTTTACTGATTTAATAACATCACCCAAATAGACTTACATAAGCCTTTCAGCACCATCGGAAATATATGCTACATATAGTGTGACTTTGGATTATGTTGATGAGCTTCCAGATGTGGAGTGCATGACAGTTGATTTAAAGACACCTACTTTTAAAGTTGATGATACCAACTATGGTTGGTTAGGGGAAGTTTGTTATAGCATATTTAATCAACTACGCAAACTAAATGTTTATATTAACATTGATTGTACATTGCTTAACGTCCCGACAGCAACAAGGCTTTCTCAGGACGTGCCTGCACTGCTTGCGAAAAAAAAACAAACAACATTGAATGTATGTCGCCAGCCGGTCAAATACATTAAATAAACCTAACACATGGGGCCTAAATAAAGCTAAGACCAGCTAGCAACACACATCCAATATCAAGAGCTACAGGCAGTGCAGACAGTAGGGAGAGTTTTAAAAAGGCAAATACAGGTGAATGGACAAAGGGTAGACAGAAACACATGCCCCAGAATAGAGAGAAAAACCCACCCTGTGGGGCTGACCAGGGTGACCCTGGGAACTAAAAAATACCTAACCCCACCCAAGTCCCCCAGGGCAGACCCGGGTGGGGCGTACACTTGATTAGGACAGCCTTCGATTGTACAGGACAAATGTGTAATCTTTGGATTGTAGAATTTTTCTGAATCTCTTTTGTATGGAGCCGCTGGTTCAACAAACAACATAAGAATACCTTTCAGTGACCTGGCAGGTGTATTCAGGTTTATGTTCCACATTGGGTCGCTCTTGTCTTTATGCATTAAACTATGTCTAATCACCCTGTCATAAGAAATCAACACCCCACCCGGGTCCGCCCTGGGGGACTTTGGTGGGGTTAGGTATTTTTTAGTTCCCAGGGTCACCCTGGTCAGCCCCACAGGGTGGGTTTTTCTCTCTATTCTGGGGCATGTGTTTCTGTCTACCCTTGGTCCATTCACCTGTATTTGCCTTTTTAAAACTCTCCCTACTGTCTGCACTGCCTGTAGCTCTTGATATTGGATATGTGTTGCTAAATGGTCATAGCTTTATTTAGGCCCCATGTGTTAGGTTTATTTAACGTATTTGACCGGCTGGCGACATACATTCAATTTTCTGTTTATTTATTTTTTTTCTTTCACAAGCAGTGCAGGCACGTCCTGAGAAAGCCTTGTTGCTGTCGGGACGTTAAGCAATGTACAATCAATCAATCAATCAATCATAAGAAATCAACAGTTTTGACTGGTACTGATTTTGAATTAGAGTAGCTAAATGAGCATGTGTGACAATTTCATATTCCAAAGAAATGTTAGAGATCTTATATAATGCATTGAGATCAGATGATTTTATAATTTTGGAGTAGTCATTGAAAGTTAGTTCAAAACTCAGACGGTCATTCAGTGCTCCTTGGTAATAAGGCAAACGCGCTGTTAGGATTTCAAACTCAAGTGGAATATAAAACCGGGTTCCATGTTTCGGCCATAATAACGTCTTTGGCTGCTGTGGTTGATTTGTCTCCGGCATCGATTTGACGTTTGGTAATATTATCTGTCTGTATGCCTTGGTAAATACGATCCTCTCGTTCTTCTCTTGTGAGCCAAAGATCTTTGTAACAGTAAAACACATCAGCATCATCAAGACTAAACACTTCCTGTCCTTCAAGTTTTACTTTAATAGTTCTAACAATTGCTCTACCAAGATTGTTAACTAATGTTCTGTTTACGTCTGCGTCTGATGTTAGTTCAATATTAAATGCTAGGCGTGCGGTGCCAGGAACAATAACGTCACTGGGTCCTAAATTTGGAAACTTGACTGTAAGTGTTTGGTTCTGGTCTATGGTACTAGGATTGTTTGTAATGACGATTGATTGTCTAATGCCCTTAACACCAAGAGGCTCACGTAGTTTTCTGTATGGGTCTAACTTTGATCCGTAAGACTGTGTCATTTTTATTATGCACAATAAAAAATAATAAATTAATAAAACAATGGCAGCGGGAGGATTTAATCATGAAGATTTTGAAATGGATGACATGAATGTCTCAGATACTAGTACCACAGATATGTCTGGAATGGGAACTAGTAGTATGTATCAAGAACTGTTAAAAGACAAAGTGAACTCATTTTATGACAGTGTTGGTGCTCGCCCAGATGTAATAGATCCTAATCAGTTTGAATACGAAAAAGGACACTTATTTGTAAATACAGACAGAGGGAAAGTGTATCTAACACATAAAAATAGTCCTAAGTTTAGAGCTTTAAGTACGATAAAAACTGATGTAGGTGGTGAGGCAGCACTGCAGCGTTACCTTGGTGTTGGTACTAGTAAGAAGTTAACACCGCTTGCGCCTAGACTTGATAGTGCGCTTCACGACATGCAAACAAAGTTACCAACAGGGCAACAAATTGAAATGGCACCAGTAACAAGCCTACCAGAAATAGCAAACACAGTAATACAAGAAACTTCATTTACTGAAGGACAAATAAATGATGCTATGAAAACAATAGATGATCCACCTTTGTCAATGCGGGAGATTATGGGCTTGGATAAATCACTGCAGTCAATAAGAGGTGAGATGGTAAATAACGTAGCCAAACTAGGTGAGCTTGATAAACACATAGAACGTGAAAAAGAAAAACTGGCTACCGCAGACAATGGGAATCTTGACACTGAAATGAAAGAAAGAATACAACACAGATTAAATGATTTGCAGATAGAAAGATCAGGACGGTTAGAAACGATTAGTATTGGAAGACAAAAACTGAAAACACAAGTTAACAGGATTAGAGAAACTATTCAGAAAATACTTCACGAAGACACAACTCTGGCTGAGAGATTGAAAACACTTTTTAGAGAACAGGGTATCACAATTGCAAGTTTAATTACTGCTCTTGGGTTTATTATCAGTACTGTTGTGTTGGCTGTCTCTGGGGGTGGTGGGGGTCCAGCACCGCCAGGTCCACCAGGTCCACCGGCTCCCACTGACCCAAAAGATTTACAGTCATGGGTAAAGAAACAACTGTCTCACATATCAGACTTGCTTAAGAAATTGGCAGTAAAAGCAATGCATGCGTTACCCGGCATAATTGGCACAGTTGTCAGTTGGATGATTAGTACTACAGCAAAGGTAGTAGGATTTATGGCAGAACATGTGTGGGTATTATTGGTTACAGTAGGAGGGTTGATGGTGGGTTATTTAATGAAACAGATAAAGAAGTAAAACCCCTAATCCTGTTAGGCCTATTACCAATGCAGTTCTCTCTGACTCATGTGTGTCAAGGGTTGGTGTTGGTGTTGACTGTACTGGTTGTATGGGCGCCGGTGTTGGGGCCGGGGCCGGGGGTGTTAACGTCTGTAATGATTTTAACGTCTGAACATGCGTGGTTGTTGCTCCTAAGTTTACAGATTGATTAAGACCGAGTTTTTTACCAACACCTGCAACAACTATTTCATTATTATAATTTGTTATTGTCCCCATTTGGAGTTGAAGGTCAGATGGCAACATGTATAACCCGATGCCAACTACAAAGTCAACTTTTGATCTGGCATATCTGAGAACGTCTTGGTAGCGCTGTATGCTTGATGGGAGATCAACCACTGAATTAATTGAATCTTCAAGATTAGCAAGAAATTGTTTTTGTGCTTCAAATTTGCCACTCCCGTTTAAAATATTTGATTTTGTTAGTGATTGTGCTCCTAGTAAACACCAGACATATGTTCTGATAGACTCATTGACGCGCTCGACTCCTGCTTGAGTAAACCCGTCACTCTTGTCTAAAATAAATGTTGTCCATGCATTAGACTGTTTCTGTTCAATTTACCCCCACCCGGGTCTGCCCTGGGGGACTTGGGTGGGGTTAGGTATTTTTTAGTTCCCAGGGTCACCCTGGTCAGCCCCACAGGGTGGGTTTTTCTCTCTATTCTGGGGCATGTGTTTCTGTCTACCCTTTGTCCATTCACCTGTATTTGCCTTTTTAAAACTCTCCCTACTGTCTGCACTGCCTGTAGCTCTTGATATTGGATGTGTGTTGCTAAATGGTCTTAGCTTTATTTAGGCCCCATGTGTTAGGTTTATTTAATGTATTTGACCGGCTGGCGACATACATTCAATGTTCTGTTTATTTTTTTTTTCACAAGCAGTGCAGGCACGTCCTGAGAAAGCCTTGTTGCTGTCGGGACGTTAAGCAATGTACAATCAATCAATCAATCTGTTCAATTGATCCTAACCAGACTTGTGATTTTGATGAGAATGAAGTGTAACCAGGGTAATAATCTTGAGGGTATTGTCATAGCATAATACAATGTACCCATGCCGTTGTGATCATCAAGTTTTTGTGTGAAGTCATACCGGGGACTGATGTTAAATTCATTACATATACGTTCAAACGCTTTCATATCCATGGGGTTGTTAAACCTGTTGAAACTGGATTCAGTGGGCAGTGGTGTATGAAGTTCTGACAGTATACGTCTAAGCTGGTAATAAACATGAAAACGATATACTGACCTAATAAGTTTGTTTGAGTGATTTAAATGGTCTGTGAATGAAACACCACAGCCTGTAGTTGAGCATAGTATGGCAAAGTTGAGTTGGTTTTGAAACATCTGTAGTGGACTTGAAGACCACTTTCTTGCAGTTACATCGTCTGTTATTGGAGGGTTTAGGTAATGATCAAAGGGATTTGGCACTTTGACTTGGAATAAATCTTGTACGCTTACAGCTATATCAAGCTGGTTTAGTATTTTCTGTTCATAAGTAGGTGCAACATTGTATTTGGCATTCACGTTAAATTGAAATGCATTTGTTGTGGTTATCCTTCTTGTTTATGAGATAATAAAAATGTTTATTACCTTAACAAATCTTGACACAAGCAAACCAGTGTGGTTAACTAATGGGATTGATAATCGTGATGGTGGCAAGGCTGTAGCTATCCATGAAATGTTCTACACAGTAAAATGGTTTAATGTAATGATTATAGATTATACATTGCTTAACGTCCCGACAGCAACAAGACTTTCTCAGGACGTGCCTGCACTGCTTGTGAAAAAAAAAACCCTAAACATAACATTGAATGTATGTCGCCAGCCGGTCCAATACATTAAATAAACCTAACACATGGGGCCTAAATAAAGCTAAGACCATTTAGCAACACACATCCAATATCAAGAGCTACAGGCAGTGCAGACAGTAGGGAGAGTTTTAAAAAGGCAAATACAGGTGAATGGACAAAGGGTAGACAGAAACACATGCCCCAGAATAGAGAGGAAAACCCACCCTGTGGGGCTGACCAGGGTGACCCTGGGAACTAAAAAGTAGTTAACCCCACCCAAGTCCCCCAGGGCAGACCCGGGTGGGGTTGGTTTAATGTAACAGATAATACAAGTTATAAAGTATTTTTTTATGACATGACTGAAACTTTACCAGCTGGGTATTATGACTTTTGTACTATAGCTGAATGGTTTCAAAGTAAATTTAAAATTAAAGCAACTTTAAATCCAGCTAACCTACTTGTTACATTAGAATTTCCAAAAGATAGTCATTTTTCTTTATCAAATGCTCTTGTATATTTACTTGGTTTTTATTGCACATTTTTAAAATTTCCAGATGATGAAGATTGGAAACTGTCAGATGGTCTAATTGCCCCCAAAAAACAAAAAATAACTGGCAGATGTCCTGTTTATTTGGCAGTACACACAGTATTTAATGTGCATTTGAAAGAACTAAACACTACTGAGAATGTACACAATGGAAACCCTTCGACTTTGTTGAGATGTGTGCCATCTGGAACTGCTCCCTATTGTGAAAGTGTAGTTGTTAGATTTCCTAATTTTCAGTTTAAGAAATTGGGTTCTAGTTTCTTTGAGTCACTGTGTATATCTGTAACTAATCAAGATGACAAACCAGTTGTCATGCATGATTTTAGTGTTGTCTTAGAAGTTAAATAATTTTATTTTTGTTAAATAAAATGAGTGCTGGTCCAAAGTCGAACTAAAGAATCATACCATTTGCATGTCCGGTAATAGAGTTGAAAGATTTGGCAGACGTACAGGATTTTGAGAAGGAGGGAGAAATCGGCGAGGTGTATGGATTCGAACTTGATTTGACTGGCGTGTACAACAGGAAAGTAATTGTTGACATGAAAGAAGGTGAAAAACAGATTCCTAAACTTGGTCAGCATCGTGATGTTACTGTACCAGTTCCAGTAAATAATGTACCGTACAACTTAATACATGTAGGTAATAAGTGGGTAGTTTCACCTGTGCCTGTTCCAGCGCCAACAATTGACTGGGACATAAAGTTGGAATTTATTAGTCCTTATGTATACGCTGATGATGAAGGCGCCTTAGTGTTTAGGAAAGTTGTTAACTCTGGGCCGCTGATTGTAAGTCTTGTTCCAAGCTTTGCTCCGGACAACAATAGCGGAGATAAACTGAAAGTTGAAAATTATGAAAAACGGAGATATCTTCTTACGCACAGGAAGGGCAGGTCTGATGCGACGGTCGTGTTTACACCAATAAACTTTCTGATTGCAAGAGAAGCGACAATAGTATTTGATTGATTGTACATTGATTGATTGATTGTACATTGCTTAACGTCCCGACAGCAACAAGGCTTTCTCAGGACGTGCCTGCACTGCTTGTGAAAAAAAAAATAAACAGAACATTGAATGTATGTCGCCAGCCGGTCAAATACGTTAAATAAACCTAACACATGGGGCCTAAATAAAGCTAAGACCATTTAGCAACACACATCCAATATCAAGAGCTACAGGCAGTGCAGACAGGAGGGAGAGTTTTAAAAAGGCAAATACAGGTGAATGGACAAAGGGTAGACAGAAACACATGCCCCAGAATAGAGAGAAAAACCCACCCTGTGGGGCTGACCAGGGTGACCCTGGGAACTAAAAAGTACCTAACCCCACCCAAGTCCCCCAGGGCAGACCCGGGTGGGGGAATAGTATTTGAAATTATCATGAGATCTGTAACTACTGCAAAAGAGGCAGACATAGCACAGGGAATAAAACTTACATGGGATGAAACAGTATCAGAATCAACAAAGGTCTTTATTGCCATTAGAAAAAATGTAGATATTTTTGAGGTTTCGAGCAGTGTTCCGGCTGTCAAGATATTAGTCGACAAAACAACTTTTGTTCGTCTAAGTTACATAAACCTTGAACACATTGATCTTGTTTCGTTTTATTACGCCAACAAATTGTATACTTTTGACGAGTTGCAAAATGTAATCATTGATTAAATAAAAAATATTTGTCAATAAAAAAAAAATGGTAAAATTCTATCCAATACTACCGACGCTTGAGCCAACTGAATCAATTGTGATGACTAAAACAACGCTTGCACCTGATCCACATGCGACAGCTGTACCAATTGCATCAGATAAAACATTACAGGCAGACGCATTTCGTTTAATGAATATTACAGAAGCAATTAAATATTTGGAAAGTGAAGAGGCGAGGTACTCCAGATGTAAGAGACGGTATAAGACCATATTCAGTTCTGTTCAAAACACTTCTATGGCTGTTGGTGCAGTTTCAGCTGGTTGTTCTGTGGGGGGTATTGTTCTGTTTGCCACAGGAATTGGAAGTTTAATAGGAATTGCAGTTGAGGGTGTTAGCGTTGCTACATGCCTGGCTTGTTTTGGTTTGGAGGCCATAAACAAAAGATTTCATACGAAATTACAGAAACATGAAGCATTGAGTACGCTGGCTGGTGCAAAGCTGAGCAGTATGAAACTTATTATCAGTAAGGCATTGAATGATAATTTTATTGATGATGATGAATTTAAGCGAGTCCAGGATGATTTAAATAATTACAAAACACAGAAGTCTGAAATACAAAATAAAATGCTTAGTCAGTCTCCTGTAAATGTTGAAGAACTAAAAGCTAGTTTTTTAGAGATGGGAAAACAGATCGGAGTTCAGGAAACGACAGAAAAACTACACAATCTTTTAAGCAAATAAAAATCAGATTTGGTAATCAATCAATATTTTTGTCATATGCTTCGCAGAGAGATGACACGTCATTTACACCACTTGTGCCTGATTATTTAGCCCCATCTGCACCACCCACAGAGTACTACTGAGAAAATTTTTTTTTTTTAATTGTCCTTGTATCTTGACAAATCTGTCTCAGTATCTTGGGACTTAAGTCAAGTTGTTGTAAGAACTTATAAGAACTTACAGTAAGTAATTAATAAGTTCTTATGGAAAGTAATTAATACGTTCTTATGATAAGTAACTTAAAGGCTACCTCTGCAGGTTCCTAAAAGTTAGTTGTAACTTGTTAATAAGTATAACTTTCTACTTGAGAAAATCGACTCTGACAGGGGTGTGTGTAAAAAGTCATTAGTTTATTACAGAGTGCACTATCAGGTTTTGGTTTGATTTGAGAGAAACGGTAGTGTAGACGTTAATGACCGTAAAGTTAATTAATGGGGTCAACTTAAGACATTGGGTAATTGGGTCATTATTTTACTCAATACAGATGATGATTCTCATGAGCCAGTGTTTGTTTCAAAATACGGTTTTGATGCCAATGAGGTAGAAATTATGATAGCGCTGAGAGAGTAGTGAGTGTATGAGATTAAAAATAAACAGTTTTAGTGCATCAGTTTGGCTCTTGAGAATCCGGTGGTTAAGTAAAGTACATTTACTTATCTCTTGTGTTAGAAAGGTTTTTGCCACAAAGTGTCCTTGGGCCAAGTTTGAAGTCTGAGGCTTGAATAGTCTCTGAGAAATGCCAACGTTAAAAGTTTACCACAGACGCCGGACAGACGATGGATGGCCCGCTACAAAGACTCCCTTTTGCTATCACATGAGCCAAAGATAGGTAAAGAAGCCATGTTTTGACAGAAAATGATTTTCTCAAATACTGAGACATGATAGCCAAACTTCAGAGATTCCTGATAGTAGGACCTTGCTTGCATATTAATTTGTTTGATTCCTCTAAAGGTCAAGGGTCACAAGAGGTTGGCATCTGTGTGAAAAATTGAGCTTTTTGAGAAACCATGGATTGCACGAAAACCAGTGTCAAATCAGTAATTACAACACTTGATTTAATCATTGGCTTTGCAGGTGATCGAGTCAGCAGTTGCAGCAATACCTGCAGATTTGAACCTGGACTCTAAGCTGCTGGTGGAGAGTCAGTTACTGCAGGCTGCGGCGGCCACAAAAGAGGAGTCAACGGATGACGGACACATTGACAGTCTCGACCAGATGATGTGCAAAATTGTTGATGACATGACATAAAAAATAAACATGTTGTGTGGCAGTAATGGAGAAGATTTCTGACCTTACAGATGCAGGCTGTAAGGTAAAAAATCACAGACCCGCACACATCTTAATGGGTGCACGGTAAAGCATGGACTATGCCAGAACATGTCTCTGTTGGTTTGTGATTTTGGACCATATTTGGCTCCTTGGTCATACGGACCAGTCACTGACCAGCACATTCTTACAGATTATTTGCAAAATCATTATCAGTACAAGTGTGGTGTGGCCACACAACAGAAAAATGTGAGTTATTTTTTCCAGTCTGGGCCAGATGCACAATAAAGACAAAGAATAGCAGATAACGTAACAGATCTCTGACAATGTACATGTGGTACAACTGAACCTGTTTTGAGTGGCTGCTATAATGAGGGATCACCTGTCATTAATGACCATCATTTAGGCAGTTGTAGCAACCCAAATCATGAATTTTAATGAAAGGTGACATTCATTTTTTGTCCTCTCGTGAGCTGTCTTTTTAGCAACGTTTTTTTTTTTTTTAAGTTGGCTTAAAACAGGTTGTATGGTATTGCAGAAAATTGGGTGATGGCAAGAATTGTCCCTGACCTGACTTAGTGCCAGGTGTTATATGTAGTATCGGGCAGTCTTGACCTTACACGTGCTTGACCTGCAAAAAGACCCCGAGTCCCATCTGGAGTAGATCTCTCTCAGCAAGAGACACATTTTTATGAGCCCCTGCAGCTGCAAGGGCTTTTGTGAATCTGTGATTCTTGCACAGTTGCAGACCAGGCAAACTTGATGTGCAAAATTATGAAGATACACTTTGTGTGTATTGCTGATCTGATGGTGAGGTTCTCAATTGTTTAGCAATCTCAGTATTTTAGAAGATGGTCCCCTGCATCTTCTAGAGCTAAGACACAAGACTGTTTTCTCCAGCAGCATGTTGTGACGTGCTGCTGTATTAATGCTGGCTGTACTTTAGTGTTTGATCAGGGTCAGTGTGCTTGTACTTGTTTGTGTGCATGTTCATTTTAACCCATTTAATCCCAAGACATTTCCGAAATTTTGGAGGTGCTACTTAAGGATTATGTACCTATGACAGGAGATAGATCAACCTCGATTATTTAAGGGTAGTGCCAGATGAGCTTGGCGCCTGCAGGCGCCAAGCTCATCTGGCAATACCCTTGAATTATCATGATCAATCCGCCTCCTGCTGTAGGGTGTTGGGGTAAGTGGGTTAATGACAGGATCTGCCCTGACAGCAAGTGCAATTTTGTGAAAAGCAAGATTTCACTGTAATACAAACACACACGCACACATTGTAATACAATGAAAATCTTGCTTTTCAAAAAAATGGACTGTCTTCACAGGACAAGATAGTGTGGACATGTGAATGCAAGTTTAAAATTTGTTGTGCATGACAAATGTGTTCCTGTTGTCTGGAATAATTCACATTAACCATTTACTGTATCATCTGTTGCTGTCAGTTTGTTTATGAGGGGAGAATGAACAATTTGTTTTGACAATCTTCACCCTGCGATTTCATTCTGATGCCAGTTATAGTCAATCAATCCATGAATTTCCTAAACCATTTAGGAAATACGTGAATTACCTGTGACTTCCAGTCAATACATGAAATGACTTAAATTTTCAGGAATTTCCTAAAATTACACGTCGGGAATTACATGAAGTGCCAGAGCTATAAATAGCAAATGTAGATTCAGAAATGAAATCGTTAATAAGCCATTTTGTTGCAATGAAGACGGCAGATCCATTGTGTTAAGCTTGTTTTTCATTAAGTATTAAGAAGTAAATAATAAATTAAACAACAATCCAGGTTAAAACTCGATTTAAAAAAAACAAATAAGAAGTCACTTGCAGTGGGAGACACGAAACGTGTGTTTTTCAGTAAGGAAAAAGCTTACGCACCTGGACATTACAGGCTCAAGTTATCTGAAGACATAGCTGATGAACTGGTTGATGAATTAATTGACGACTTAGTTACTGAAATGAGTAACGGTGTCTGGGGGAATAATCTGTAATTCTTCTCTGACAAATGCCCTCTGGGGCGCAGGGTCGTACAGGTAATATATTGTTGCATCAGGACCAGGAATTATTTTTTTTTATATTATGAACGGATGTTGACCAGATGGGGTCTGTCGCCCTGCGTCTGATGTTATTCTCAGCTTCCCCTGGTTGATATAGATATCTCACCTGTTTGGTAAATAAACTTGTGTCTGGTGCTGGGGTTGATCCTGTTTTTGGTTCTGTAATTGTTTTCAATTTAATAGCATCAGCAGGTTTTGGGTGTCCTTCATTGTTCATTGCTTTTATCACATGTGGTAATCTCTTTACCCACTCAGTGTTACGGGTGTCATGCATGAGTTCCTTAGAATACTGGTAACTGAAAAGTCTTTCTGATAACTGTTTGTTAAAGTTCTCTACAATTGCCTGTGATCTGTGCACACATGGAATGCATCGTCTGACCAGTACACCATGCTTCGCAAATAACTGATTAACAGCACCTTTGAATTCTGATCCGTCATCAACCTGCACTAGTCTAGGGTATCTTAAAGGACCTCTTTTATAGATACTTGATAAAGCATTCGCAACTGTACTGGCTGTTTTGTCAGATATGGGTTCAGCATCTTTGTACCTTGAAGCAATGTCTACAACAGTCAGTGCGTACTTGTATCGTTTCTTTCTTATTGTATCGTATGGTAGGAACAGGAGGTCCATTTGATGTGTGTCATTGGGGGTAGTGTTTTGAAAATGGGGTCTAGATATCTTTCTTGGAGCAGGGAGGTATATCTGCCAAATTGCCTGCCTCTGTAACCATTGCTTGACTTGATTGAGTGATACATCTCCGCCCACAGCGGCATGTAATTTCTGAATAGCGGTTGCTCCTTTATAATACCCTGATGGTGAGTAATATATTTTCGATAGTTTATTTTCGGCTGCCATTTTTTCTAGCAATGAAAACTCCAGTAAAATAAACAAATATCATTCCCACTAGAACAAAGATTATCTCCCCGTTTCTTAATTCTGGGCTTGGTTGATAGTAGTCACTTAGTTTTGGTTTCGGTATAGACATGTCTTCACCTGTGACAAGATAGTATTCCCTGATTGCGTCGTCTGTATTTGAAAATGTATGTTGTGCATGGTTTTCTAGACGGAGTTTTTCATTGATAAAATCAAGTTTCTCAATTCTTTGTTTTTCATAATCCTGTTCTGCCTGTGCTAATTTTTCTGACGCTTCATTATGACGCTTCATTTCTTCTGCACTCTCTTCTCTACCCATTTTAGAAAAGAGATAATTAGAGCCACTGAATGCGAGGGCGTTAACCATCGCACCTCCTATCATAATAGCTATCGTCGCCATAGTTTTTATTTACATAGAAACATTTTCGGGAATAATTCCCTGCTTGACAAGAAAATCTTTTGTTGCAATTGACGCTGTAACAACTGCAATTAGCTTAACTGAATCTTCCAGATCCAATCTACTGAGGTCTGCTGATTTCATTTTGAGTAGACTTTTTCCCAGCATAGAAAACGCTACTGCTAGTCCACTGATTACTGCAGAGTGATACACAAGATTCATTATGTTTTTTGAGTCATTCATTTCTTAGGCAATAAAAATTAAAATAAATAAATTTATTAGTGCATGATAAATGGATTGAATTGAATTGTACATTGCTTAACGTCCCGACAGCAACAAGGCTTTCTCAGGACGTGCCTGCACTGCTTGTGAAAAAGAACTAAACAGAACATTGAATGTATGTCGCCAGCCGGTCAAATACGTTAAATAAACCTAACACATGGGGCCTAAATAAAGCTAAGACCATTTAGCAACACACATCCAATATCAAGAGCTACAGGCAGTGCAGACAGTAGGGAGAGTTTTAAAAAGGCAAATACAGGTGAATGGACAAAGGGTAGACAGAAACACATGCCCCAGAAAAGAGAGGAAAACCCACCCTGTGGGGCTGACCAGGGTGACCCTGGGAACTAAAAAGTAGCTAACCCCACCCAAGTCCCCCAGGGCAGACCCGGGTGGGGGTGCATGATAAATGGGTCGACAACTTTGGGTATTGTTGGTAATGTGGAGACTTCTGTTTTTGATGATGGAGTGTTGAATTTTTTGGACACTGTTCGAGTCTGTGGCTTGTATTTTTTGTATAATTGGTAAGCTACGTAACCAAATCCGACAACAAATCCGGCAACTACATATTTTGCCGTTTCAGAATTAGACTGGGTTGAAGGTCTTTCACTTTGATGTGTGTGTGTCAGGGGTGCCAGTTCCGACGGTCCTACAGGCGGTGTTGACGGCGGGTCACTTACATGAGCCTTTTCTGTTTGCGCCTGTAGCTGTAATTTTTTTTGCTTGTTCCATTCAGCTAACCTTTTCCCTGCCTGAATTCTGCCTGCATTTTTAATTTTTGTCACTGTGTGAATCGGGGTCTGGGCAGGGTCCGGGGCAGGGTTCATCTGTGGGGTCGTTTGGGGGGTCGTCTGTTGGTCGTCCATTTTTATCAACAAAAAAATTTAATTTCGTGAAATCGATATGGCTGCTAGTTACAATTAATGTTACCAGAGGAGCAAGCAAATTACCAAACCTGTAGAATAAAAGGCAAGCTAATTTACCAATTGCATTCGTTACAATGGGGTTACTCTCGAGGTCATTTGTGAGATTTTCAATGTCTACAGGAAGGGCATAACTCACAGCTTTTGAATATAAGCAGACAATTGATTTGCTCAAATCACGGGTGATTAGTGAAGCCATGTGTTGTTCGTATTTAAAATGAAGTCTAAATAAATCATCAGCCGTGAGGGATAGTATATCTTCAGTTGAATATTGCTTTCCGAGATATGTTTTGGAATGACCAGAAATCACTACAGATAAAAGTCGTTCCCGCTTTGAATCTAAGTCTATGTTTTCTACAGCGCTGATATCTCCCAATAATAATATTTCATTCGAATCCATTTATAATGCAATTTATTAAAAAAAAAAAAAAACACATTTGTTTCTTTGTCAGTAAACCAGACATGAGTACATTAAGCCCTCACATGTAGAACCGTTTTGTAAATGATTGCTCTCTTTTGAAAAGTAACATGTCCCCCTGTTGAACTTTGACACAACTGACTTAGCGATTTGAAAGGCTGTAGCTGTGACGGCTGAGAGCTTTTCAAAAGCTTGCCCCTTGAATAGGAATGGAATGTGTCCCCTGCTATTAAATAGCGCGGTGTGAGGCAACACAAAAGGCGATCAACCGTGACACCACCTGGCAGCTCATGCTTACGATAAAATTGTACTGACATGAGTGTCTGTAAGTGTGTGTGTGTGTGTGTGTGTGTGTTTGTTTGTTTGTTTGTTTGTGTGCGCGTGTGTGTGCGTGTGTGTGTGTGTGTGTGTAAGATATTACTTGTTGGTTTCTTATCCAACTGTTTATAGTGCAGAGTATGGCCACCGTTTGATTTCTCGGGTACCAGTCATGAGTATATAATTATGAAGTCTTCAAACATGCTGTCTTCTTATTGACACCTCTCAGCAAATAGCCTTTTCAAATAGCTTTCAAAAGCCGGCTTATTCATAAACTGAAGTGACACCTCTCACAGTTGAATAGCGACGCGTGGTAACGATAAAGCAAACACAGGTGGCTTGCAAAGGACATGCGCTACAGAATAACTTACTCGCTGAGATCCCTTCATGAATATCAAGATAGGGGTAGTACATATTGAAAAAACTATTGAGATAGGTTTTGTGAATACAGACTTAAGCAAGGCGCATATCGATCTAGCAGCTATGAATATCTATATAGGGATGGTACGTAACGATCTAGTTATGAATACATTGTAAGTGCTATGAATATTTTATTCTGGTCTAGAGTGCTGGCGACGGGCTGTGTTTACGTACATCGGTCATATGAGCTAATTAAGAGAGAGAGGAATACTGAGAGAATTAAAGTATTATTAACACAATGACTGAGTTAACCCCTTAAGTATTATTTTTGATTTTCATAAAAATGTGGCTGTTTAAATAATAATGATTTAGGGGTAACTTCCAATGGTATTTACTCTGTGCTGGGGACATGGATATGGATGGTCAAAAAGATATAATTAAGGTTGTAGGACACACCTCTTTCGCGCATCTTTTCTGCGCATTTAGATACCGCTATCTTGCGTCTGCCGTGACCTGAGACTAGAGGTCACCGAAAAAAACCGCCGTACGGCAAGTCGTATTGCAAACAAGCTCAATTTATCGATAATTGACAAAAGATATATACTGTCTGAAATAGGTGTGTAAGCTGTTTCTATGCATAAAATGTTGTGTTTCCTCAGAAATAAGATACCTTTGCATAAGTTGCGACAAGTCATCGAGCGTCAGTAGTAACGCATAACCATTTCTCAGAAGAAGAAGAAAAAAAATGAACGGGCCAACCGAAAGAGAAGCAATATACGTGGCAGCCAGAAACACAACAAAATCTCTTCAGACATCAGCAAGGAAAAGGTAAACTAAAGTAGAAAAAGAGGTTGGTGGTGTTTGCTAAGTGACTAGAACACGAGTTACTAGTAATGACAGAAAAATGTCGTACGTAAGTGGCACATCTGACTGGTTTTCCAACTCTAAAAAAAAAAAAAGTTTTATGCACCGCCGTGAGATGTCACCTGCACGGCGTAAAACCCCAATAGCTAACTGTCCTTTTATGCATGGAAATTTACAGCCTACCTACAATGAAGAAGACTACATTTTATTGTGGGTTGACAGGGGCATGCATTCCATGTATGTCAGTCACCTCCTAGAAGTAGAACATTTCCATACATTCTCAGAGAGCCTTTACTAATACGGTGGAAGGAATGTAGTCCACATTGTAGTGATATTAAACCAGTGCCAGTGCTTATTATTTAGGAAAACGTACTGTGTGTAGTAAAAAGTCCTGCTAAGGGGGAATTTTGCATTACTAACTCAGTAACTGCTTTCAGTACTTAGTAACTTAGTTTTCTCATCCATTCTCTGTCTTATGAAAGCTATATTACAGATTAGGAGATAGGTCCAGCATTTTTTTAGTTCAAGGATGGTGCCAGAATAGCTTGGCGGATGAGACGCCAATCTATTCTGGCACCACCCTTGAACTATCAGTCACATTTATTTCAAGCAGTGGGTGTATCAGGATTAAAAGGGTTACCTAGTAAAACGCTACTTTGACTGAAACCCTAATATTTGTTGACTACCATTTTGGATGACCGTAGAATGTGTGAAAAATACAAATTTGACTAGTACAAAAGCAAGCCTTTATGTTGAGACTCGTGACACTTATTTCAGCTACCTTTTGGAAAGGTCACACAGGTTGTGAATCAGTTATGCGCATGAGGCGTACAGACATGACTTTGCCATTGTTGTTTGTTCTTTGCGGTTTACACAGTTTTTGTCGCATTTATTTTGAAAGTAATAATCTGCCCCTGCATTTAGTTCACGCAAAGTGAAATTGTCATGCTGCCGAACAACACAGTTATAATCATGTATTTCATTTCAGGCTAATACTGCTGTTGACCTCTCGCTGTGGAGTCTCAGTACTTTCACCCAGAGTACATACTTGCAAACAAGCGCAGAAGTATGACATCTACACCAACTGACCAAGGTCACACTCACAGCTCAAGTGAAGTGAGGGAAGGTGACACGTATTCTCCTGGACTCAAGGTAAGTCATACCAGTAGATCTGTGATGAGAATCAGGTGCAGAACACAACACAACTATGGTGTGAATGAACACATCATACTGTAATGCCTTCTTTCATTGGCTCATGTGCGAAGCAAGTGTAAGGCTATGTTCTGGGCCATTGGTCGTCCATGGTAAACTTTAATGTTGGCATTTTCTCGGAGACCATTCAAACCACAGTCTTCAAACGTAGCTGAAGGATACTTTGTGGCAAGACCTTTCTTACTCTTAGCCTACCAGTTTGCGTTCAGGCCAAGGGTCATGAGAAATCAAGAAATAGGTAAAAAAAAAAAAAAAAATAGCCATATTTGACAAAAGATATTTTTTCTCCAATACTATTCACAACTGTACATAAGCCAGCCCTTTACTTATGCTTAGACTCATGGCACTTAAATTTCAGTCACCTTTTGGAAAGGTCACACAGTTCAGATTAAGAAAATGATCAGTTTTAAATGCACACGAGCGATCCAGGCTTCACCATTCTTGTTTGTGGTGTTCACAGTTTATTTCACATTAGTTTGAAGGTAGTAATGTGTAAACTAAATGTAGGGACGAATTGGGTGGGTGGGTGGGGGACTCCCCCCACTGGCCCCGAATTGTTCATAATGCTATAACAAAGTCCCTGTTTGTGGAGTTTGGAAGCGACCCACCCTGAAATAAGATCAGAAGTGAAATTGCCATGCTGCCGAATAACACGATAATAAACATGTATTTCATTTCAGGTCAGTGCTGCTGTTGACGTCTCACTACAGAGTCATGCCCAGAGGGTATACTTGCAAACAAGCACAGAAGTATGACGCCTACACCAAGAAGAGGCAAGAGCTAGTCAGGTCATGTTTGCTCAAAGGAGAAGGCCACAGCTAAAAGCAGGCAATTTCAGTTCCAGCGGATCAACTAAAGTGAGCGAAGGTGACACTTATTGTCCTGGACTCGAGGTAAAGCATACCGATTGATTTGTGAATAGAATCAGGTTCATAACAAAACACAACTGGTTGAAACACATCACACTGTAATGCTTTCTTTCATTTTGAAGATGGTGTAGTAGTAGTACCAGCATTCTCAACAACACCGAATGCTAAAATCACTTGCTGTCAACAAGTGGCACCATATTGCATTTGATTTGAAAACTAGAGGGTTGGGCAAGTCTCCAAATACTGTCATTTTCTTTAATAAGCACTTAGTGCATACAAAAGGACTAGAAAAATCTGAATACTACCCATTTGGTCCAGTGTGTGCTGTTGCTAAACAGAAATGCGTTGAAACAATTTCTGCAAGTTACACTTTCTGATTCTAGATATATGTATACACCCTTTGTGGTCATTTCAAGCTCAATGGCGTCTAATTTTTGGCGCACGTGTGATAGCAAAAGTAAGTGTTTGTAATGGGTCGTCCGTCAACTGTCTGTTACCTGTGGGCAACTTTAACATTGGCATTTCCTCGAAGACTATGCAAGCCTCAGACTTCAAACTTGGCACAAGGGTACTTTGTGGTAAAATAATTCTAAACATACTAATTTCTGTGACCTTTCAAAGGTCATCTCAAGTAGTATTTTCAACTTCAAACTCAAACTTGCTATGGAGATACCACATGATAAGGGTGACAAAAGTTAGTTTCAGGTAGAGTTGTAGTTTTTATCAATGTTTTTGCAAACTTTTCAATAAAATTTGGCATTGATTGATTGTACATTGCTTAACGTCCCGACAGCAACAAGGCTTTCTCAGGACGTGCCTGCACTGCTTGTGAAAAAAACCTAAACAGAACATTGAATGTATGTCGCCAGTCGGTCAAATACGTTAAATAAACCTAACACATGGGGCCTAAATAAAGCTAAGACCATTTAGCAACACACATCCAATATCAAGAGCTACAGGCAGTGCAGACAGTAGGGAGAATTTTAAAAAGGCAAATACAGGTGAATGGACAAAGGGTAGACAGAAACACATGCCCCAGAATAGAGAGAAAAACCCACCCTGTGGTTTATGATAACACTTTTCTGTGCTACTAATGTAATCAGCCCCTCACAGAGGTCAAGGGTCACAGAGGGTTGACAAATGTGTGAAAAATGAAGGGATTTGGAAAAATACTCAGGTTTCACTGGTACAAAATCCAGCCCTATACTTATGTTTAGACATTTTCAGAGACCTGTTGGAGAAGTCAAGCCAAGGTAAAAAAGGACAGACATATTATGTGGATTGGTCATACACGTGAACCATAAGGACATTGCCTTTCTTGTTCATGTTCTGACTACTGTCATATTATGCATGTATGTACTTTGTATAAATACTTGCATATATGCACGCAATATGTGCATGTCAGAACTTTTTTTGATACAAAATTATCTTTTGCAGGTTGCGAAAGATGAGGGAAGAAGAGTTCAGCGGGTACATCTCTCCGCGATGGCCAACCGACGAGAAGGCAAAGGAAGTGAACTGATTGTCCTGTGTAGGAGGGCAGACGTCCTGTTATTTTGATGTCCATCCACCAGGCTGGCCACAATGTCAAGGTTTTGGACAGTCACATCATTCGCAATGCAGCAAAAGCCTGTGCCTTACTGCCTGAGCTGATGCATAGCCATATATTAGGAGAAGGGAAAGCAGGCTTTAGGCCTGGCTATTCAACTGCAGACACAACAGCAGTGGGGCAGTGACAACAAAGTGACAATGACAAAACTCGAGAAAATAGAAATAAAGAGGGAGTGTTTCCATAAGCCTGACATAGAAGCAGCGGGGCGACAAAATTGTAACGTGCAGTCGAGCAGTTCAGGGGCTATTGTACAGTGATGGGGGTGTGCTTTGTGTGTTTTCATATAACAATGTGACAAAGCGATTTGACACCCATGTTGTAATTTGTAGTGCAGTAAAAAGGTGAAAAATATCTGTATTTTGACCAAAAAGATGTTTTCTCAAGTATACACAACTTCAAACCCAGACTTGGTACAAGGTGGTAAGAACTTTTCATGCATACTAATTTCGTATGCATGAAAGGTCAGAAAGGTCAAGGGTCACAAGAAATCGGGAAATGGGTACAAGATAGCCATAGCCCAAAGATGTTTTTTTCTCAAGTATTCCTAACTGTAACCCTAAACTTGGTAAAGAGATACCTGATGGTAAGACCTTCCTATGCATATTTATTTGGATGACCCCCCCTCAGAAAAGTTACTTTTTGTCACTCTCCTGTCATGTCGCGATTTGGAAATGCAGCTTAATATGTATTAGTTTTTGATTATCCAAGGAAAACCCCTTTACTGCCAATGTGTTCATTTTTCGAAGACATTTCAGCTTATAAACAGGTCTTGTTTGTGACAAGTTCCGAAATACTGGCATATATCAATCATTCAAAATATGTACTCCACAGCTGACTCTTATGGGTTAGGAAACAGTGGTACAGATAGATTTTTTTGCAGCGTCGGTGTGAAACGAGGAGAAAACTTATCACTGCTCCGCTTTGCATGATTATAAATGATATACATTCTGAAAATGGTCATTAGCCTCAGACTATAACACCCATGGGTCCTTTCTGAAGAGGGGGTGTGCCAAAATATAGAAATGCAGCCCGGGGGGGGGGGGGGGGGGGGGGGGGGGGGGTAGGTATGTAGTATATATATACATATATGTCATTAAACCCTCTGCTCAAAATATACCAAATGTGGACTTGCGCAATGAAAATCGCAATACTTCTAAAGAGTGAGTTGACCATGTAGTTCTTGCATTACCCTCCATCTGTCACAGCAGATTTCAGTGGTTGGGTGATAACTGATCATAGGCATATGAGGGGGAGCTCGGTGGCTCGGTGGTAGTGTGTTTGACTCTCATCCCAAAGGTCCTGGGTTTGAATACAGCTTGGGTCAAAATTTGTTCAGACCCTATTTCTGTGACCCATCTTTGAAATCACCTTTTATGGACAAAAGATGTTGAGCCCTAAACATTTAACATTTTGTATTTGAGGTAGTTACTTTTGTATGGGTGCCTATGTGCATTGTAGCCTAATATGCTTTCAACATACTTGACTGTACATGTATACTTTAAATGAATGTCTGCAAATACAGCATTTCTTGTGAAAATAAACAGATATTATTCTTTACTCACAATGATCATGTGTAAACATAATGGGGCATATTGAAACTTGTGACGTTTGTTTTGTTTCCTTATAATTTGTAACCAAAAACTGCTGGGAAACTGAGATTCAGCTGGAGAGATAGGTACATCCACTACCAATCTGTTCACAAACATCTTTCAACCAGATATGTTCACTGACCTGCTTTCACGGATACACCAAAGGAGCATGTAGCATTGCTTGCAGCAGGTATATTAAAACAAATTCTCATTATTCATTAATTAATGTTTGTAGATGATGCCAGGAAAAAATTAAAAAAAAACACTCTGTGACGACACTCTTTGGTGTGCTTTTTCATCAGTGAATCTGTGAATGATTGAATGAATGTAAACATGTAATGTAAACATGCTCACAATGCCTGGCTGAAAAAAAATGAATGAACAAATGTACCGAGGTAACCAGTATGCATTTTTATCCAAGACTGAAAGTGGTTTGTTGGTTGGTTCATGGTTTAACATTCACATTACAACGGTGATGATAATCGCATATTTTAAATTAAAAAAAAAAAAAATTACCACGCGTTTCTTTTATATATATATATATATATATATATATATATATATATATATATATATATTTTTTTTTTTTAATTTGGCTTTGTTTTTTGTGTGTGTGCGTTTGTTTCATTTAGCGAAGTAGAAACTGTATGGGTTTCCAATTTTTGAGCAGGGAAAAAAATATCCATCTACGGGGATTGAACCCTGGTTACCTGCGTGGCAAAAAGAGTATTTTACCACGGCACTAATTCAACTACTAAGGGATAATGGGTGCATTTAATTACTTATAGATAAACCTTCTCATCCCGTATCTGCCGTTGTTGTTTGTTCCAGTGTACTTTCCCACTGTCACCAATAGCGATCGAAGATGTAGTTTGCAACAGTTTGGGCGTAGGTTATACTTGTTGGTTTGGCGTCGTAGATTTCCTCCTTTCTCATGCAGGCTTGGGACTGGCTACGGCGGAGATATGATCTGCCGGAAGTCAGACATCACTTGTATCCCTTTTTGAAAACGCACTCGCAAACGACCCAAAGTGCCAATTTTGGCGCGGGACCCCCTCATTTTTTCATAAATAATGTGTGTGATATGATCTAAAGTACGACTTTATCGAATAAAAAGGGCCTGAGCAATTGCCCAACATTGCAAACACTTGTAATGTTATTGATAACATCCGGGCACTTTGCGAATTTACAACATACACTTTTCTCGATTGCACTTAGAATTCCAATTATCAGAGCACACTTTTTTTTACGAGAAAATACTAACATACTTTATGAAGTGACCGAAATGTTTCTTTATCATTTTAACACACTATTCGATAAATTTTTATTGTGTTCTGAAATCAGCTATTTTGCGTGTTTTTGCTTATGGGGTAGGTCACGCAAAAGGCTCAAACTTACAAATATGCCCGGGACCATGGGTCTTTCAGGGTGGCAATAGCCTCCAGACTCAATAAGGCTCTCAAAAAACCCTATAAGCGGCAGTTTTCAATTAAAAAATGTAGGTATAGTATACAACCTTAAGAGGGTTAACTCAGTCATTGTGTTAATGAAGCTTTAATTCTCTCAGTATTCCTCTCTCTCCCTTGAATTATCATGGTCAATCCATTACTACAACTGTTACTCATGTCATTCAGTAGATGACACCTCCAAAATTTGGAAAATGCAGCCGTGGTATTAAACGGGTTAAAGAAAACTGTTGTGTGGTAAACAAGATGATCTCACTCTGGGATCGTTTCTCAGGACAAAAATGTTTAATCTGGAAAAGTCTGCTTTGAACATGAACGGACCACCACAGAATAAAGAAATTCAATACACACATCAGTCTGCTTGGCACACCAAAACCGCCTCCGACAGCAACTGTGACCAACTTTGTGATTAAGAAATAAAAGATTAGCTTCATTGTCTGACAGAAAGCGGTAGAAATTTGATGGTGTGATATAAAAAAAAACACACCGCCACGTGTACGACAGCACAACAATCACCGGCTTCTATTTACTCTTTTCTTTTCTTCTCAGGTGACATGACCGAGTACAGCACAAGTGACACTAGTGCCATGTGTTCTGTTACGAGTAATTTGAGCTTCTCTGCTTCCGTTTGCAAGCCATATGTCCTGGACTCTTTAGAATGTTTATTGTTGCATGCGTCTCTTCGCCTCCCTGCTCACCATGGAGTGCCAGTCCAAAGCCCCATTTTGAGATAAAGTATGTGTTGTTTTGGGATTATCTTTACTGCTGGATAGTTGGTTCTAAAGAAGATCATGTAGTTGTCAATGCTGTTTTTGATTTCTTGGATGCCAACACCTGTCCTGATGATTGGTAGTTTATGTGAAACATTCTTGTGAACTTTGGAATACAGTTCATTAAGCGTTTTGAACTTGGAGGATATATCGTCTGCTTTTACGTGTAGGTTGTGGTCATCTGTTATCTTTATTGTGCTGGTGAGAACACTGTCACTGATATCACTGTACACATCAGGCCTCAGATAACGATGACAGTGGTTCCCAACAAAAGATCGCCCATGATAGGCCTACATGTATATGGCCTGGTTTTTGTCATACCTTTTTCTTGACCTCCTCCCACATATTCGACACATAGAATTGAGTATATATTCATGGACACTGACCGTATGTGAGGTGTCCTCCATTTACACCATTTAAATTGATGCAAACTCTCACATAAACATGTTACGACTGATAATAGGTCCTTTATCTAGAAAGGGACTAAACAAAGTCACATTCATTAAGCAAGCACTCCGACGTCACAAAAGCAGAAAACGCACAAGAGAGTATGACACATATTCCCGTGACTGACTGCCTGAATGTTTTTATCCCACTAAAAGCTTTACAACAAAAATCTCTAGTCGGCCTCTTACAAACCAGACCATTAATTAGTGTCAGTGGGCCGTATGTCTGCAGTCTTGTTAACTATGTACAAAAAATGTAATGTCTGACTAAGTGCTTTGCTATAGAAGAACATTATAAAAAGACTTAATGAAGTACATGAAAGAAATAACATTGATCCGTGCTATTGCTCCGTCGTGTCTGTGACTGAGAGTACTGGCACCAACAGTGACCTCATTATCACCCTCCGCTCTCCGGCCCCTTTCATGGTATATCTGATCTGGTAAGTCATACTTACTCTAGGCATGTTACTTCTAGCACATGCAAGTCCGTTTTGATGTAGTTTGTATCGTATTTGTGTTATTGATGTTGGAACTTTATCTATTTTGTGAAAAAAACTCAACACAGACAGTGAAATCTGTTTTTCCTCTCTTTAATTCCACCTTATCCTGCTGGCTACTGGTTTGTCACAACTATAGTGTGTTTGGTGTCAGTGTGTTGGGCAGAATGTCCGCTTTTAAACAAACAAAGTTTTGCATCACACACTTGAACGGTAAATAAGAAAGTAATGAAAAACAAAAGGTAGTCATTTTCCCTGCTGTGCTGCGCTTACAGGAAGCCCGCTTATCAGCTAGCCTGACAGCTGAGAGACTCGCTGCCTCAGCGTGCGAGCACCACTTGTGACCCAGTTTCTCGGTTCGCCTGGAACAAACTAAAGGGCCACTTCTAGCGCTGGGCTTGTAATAAGTCAACCAATCAAATTAATTGATGACCAGTGGTAATTTTGATCCTTCATTTGAGGAAGCCATTTTTGTTTGGGTTAAACCGCCACTGCAGTACTGTTACTGGACTGAAGACATTGGGACCGATTTCTTTGCCTCTACGCTGCTTTTATGCCGCACCATTACACGTGTATGAGCCGATGCAAATCTCTCTCTCCGATTTGATTTAGGAAGACAGTCTCTCTATTTTGCTATGATATCTGCAAATGTGTTATGGAAAAGGTGGAAAATATGTGCAAGCTCACACATAGAAGAGGCTTTGTGGGCACCGTTCTTCTTCAAAATGGCTGTGGCTACACCAGCCCATAGAACGTATAACTGGTACAAAGCTCCGTGTCTGTCAGTGTTTGCGTGTGCCAATGTTGTAGGATGAGTTACAGTGGCGAGGGATGAATCAAGAACAACTCTGAATGTCTAAAAGAAAAACGCACATGAGCTCAAAACAATATGGATGAAATCCTCAACTTGTTTAATATTTTCTATCTGTCTACAGAGCAGAGAGTGTCATCAATCAGTTTACAGGCCTCTCTGTGTCGCTGAAAGGCCCGCTCGATGCACGTTTTCATTTGGCTGTCTGTCAGCGGACTGCCACCTAGGAAGAGAAAAACAGCATTCCATTTGAGCGCACACACTGGTTACCTTGCATGATCTGCTCTGCATAATGTGGAGCAGATGAAGGGAGAAGACCAATCTGCTGAGTAAAACAATAAACATAAAGCTTCGCTCTCTGATGTGGAAATAAAACAACATATGTCCATTGTTGCTAACCCCCCCCCCCCCCACTAACTCCTTTTAAATGTAAAAGCTAAACACACACAAAATGATATTCCACTACATACCAGGTTTATCTATGGAGCAGACATTCTGCCCGTCCGTCACCACGGTAACAATACCAGAAGCCAGGCGCTGTTCCTCTGACGTAGGATCCACCAGTAGTATAGTCCTGTAGGGACGAAAATCAAAAAAAAAGGTAGTGCTGACAGATGTGTAACATTTCAGCCTGCCGAAAATTGGCATATTTTTCAAAATGTGACTATCTGCAATGTTCATCAATTAACCATGGTGTACAGAGACTGGACCTTCTGGCTCTATGCACGAAACGATGTATAAAATAGAACTTAATGGTTACAGTGTATTTGTGTAATCTCCTGAACCCTTGCGGCATCTTTCTCGCATTTTGGTATGACCCATGACTTCACTGCGCTTGCATGTGACTAATCTGTGTAGAGTCTAAATAAAGCCGGTGATCAGGGACTCCCCTTTTTCACTTGGTGCCATATTCAGTGTGTGTTGCGTGTTTCAGCATTTTGATCATTCCAAAAACAACGACTACCGGCGTAAAGAAAAGGGCCACAGCTAATTTTTCATACAGAGTTTGAAACCACGTGTACAGTCCATAATTGTCACAAACAGTCGCATGTTTTACAACTACTCTGTACACAAGATTTTCGCCTTACCAGTCAAATTTGTTTTCAACAATTAATTATTTGGCAGTTCTTTCTCTGTTTACCCTTGACCGTTTCAGTCGAAGCACCCAATAATTAATTGTTGAAAACAAATTTGACAGGTAAAGCAAAATTCTTGTTTATGGAGTACTTGTAAAATGTGTAACTGTTTGTGACAATTTTGGACTCTATATGAGAAAGTAGTTTTGGCCATTTTTGTGTGCCAGTAGGTGTTTTATGACTATGATTTTGTTAGTTTTTGTGGCACTGTGGTCTATCTGCCTCTTGCAGACATTAGTAGCAAGTAAACATTTAATTGTCGGCCTCGGTTTGAGCATTGAATGTTGTGTGTGTGTCAGTGACAGCAACACATTCTGATGAGTGTGTCCATTTCCTGCTCAGTCAGAGAATTCTTGTTACCACCCGCTAATTAAAAGTATCGGTTCTGACAGTGTGACTGAAATGATCCTTTCTAGTGATGGTGGTGTAAACTCGCATACATCAAATCTACTTGCTGGTTAACAACCGCAATAGAATGCCGAGTCTTCAACGTCCAAGCGCAAGATCGATCTTCTGAAGGGAAAGTTGGGGCTCGTGGACAGTGTAGATGACGGTGAGACAAAGCAACGATGTTTGTTACTCTGAACGATTTGTTTTCAGGTGTTTCATGTTCTGAGTGGTAGCAAAGGCGATTTTTGCCAATGCTCATGTTGATGTGGTGTGGTGAAACTGTGCTTAAAGCATGGGCCGATGCAGTACGAGATGTGTACGCTGATCTTGACAGTGACAGTGATGATGAGGGAGATGATGATGACAGTGATGGTGGTGGTCACCCTCTTGATGTAATGGCCTCTTTTGATGGCATTAGAGAGGGTTGGTGTTGGTGTCATCATTGAAGTAATGACTGGTCTAGTGGTATATGAGGTGTTGTTTAAATATTGTAAAGAGTGTGCTTTGAATGACAGCAAGAACATGGCGAATACAGAAAGAGCCCTGTGGAGACAGGAGCACCAGGCTAGCTGCCAGAAAATCCATGAGGGTCATGGATGCAATACATGCTGTCTGCACATAAAGCTGTGAACGATGACCGAGTTTGTGGTGGTGCAGAGATACACAAACTGGAGTGTGAATCATTGTGATGAGCGCATGGGAACAGCTTTGAGAAAGAAAGCGAAGGATGAAAAACTTGGAGGCAAGTGACATGGTGCATCTGCACTGTACTTACTTACGCCTGTCACCCCTCCCAGGGTATAGGCCATCGACGAGAGACCTCCAGCGACTCCTGTCCTGTGCTTCTCCTTCGATTTTACTCCAGGTGGTTCCCAGTCTCTTGATGTCTGCTTGGAGGTCTCGACGCCAGATGTTTCTCGGCCCGACTCTTTTCCTGGGGGTTCCATGACAATGCCTGCCTAGTAATACTGGAAACTGGCTTTCTCAGACTGTGACCAATCCATCCCCATCTCCTTCGCCCAATTTCATTCTCTGTTGTTATCTGCTCCGTTCTCTCCCAGAGTCTGACGTTGCTGATCTTCTCTGGCCAGTTGATTTTCAAGATTCTTCTAAGGCAACTGTTTATGAAGTACAGACTCTGTTGACTGTGGTTTTTGTCAACCTCTAAGTCTCTGCTCCATATAGGAGAACTGCTTTTACGTTTGAGTTGAAAATCCGGACATTGGTGTGTTGTGACAGCTCTCTGGAACTCCACACTTTTTTCAACTGGAGAAAGGCTGCTTTAGTTTTACCGATTCGTGCTCTGACATCTGCATCAGTGCTGCCTTTTTTGTCTATGATGCTCCCGAGATAGGTGAAGGACTCCACCTCCTCCAACGGGGTGCCAGCAAGCAAGACTGGTTCTTCCCTGGTATGTTCAGCCTCATTGTCTTTGTTTTCTGTTTGTGGATGGTGAGGCCCACTTGGGACGAGATGTTAGCAAGCCTCGTGGTCTTGTCCTGCATTTGTTGATGAGTATGGGACAGTAAAGCCAGGTCATTTGCAAAATCGAGGTCGTCAAGCTGTGTCCACAGTGTCCACTGAATTCCGCTTCTTCTCTGCTCAGTGGTCCTCTTCATGACCCAGTCTATGGCCAGTAGGAAGAGGAACGGAGACAGCAAACACCCCTGCCTGACGCCGGTTCTGACCTGGAGCTCCCTAGTGAACTGTCCTTCGTGGATCACGCTACATGTCATGCCATCATAGCTGCTCTTGATCAGGCAGACGAGCTTTGTGGGTACACCGTAGTGTCATAGGAGTTTCCACAAAGTCTCTCGGTCCACGCTGTCAAATGCTTTCTCATAATCCGCAAAGTTGACGTACAGCGGAGAGCTCCACTCCAGAGACTGTTCCACGATAATGCGGAGAGTGGCGACCTGGTCTGTACATGGCCTGAATCCTGCTTGCTGGTCTCTCAGCTGGGGGTCGACGGAGCTCTTCATTCTCTCCAGGATGATCCTGTTGAAGACCTTTACTGGTACTGACAGCAAGGTGATTCCTCTGTAGTTGGAACACTTGCTGAGGTCGCCTTTTTTGGGAAGCTTGATTAGGTACCCCCTCCTTCCTGTCAGCCGGCATCACCTCCTCTTCCCAGATCTTTCCAAACAGTGGGTACAGCAGCTCTACTGTTGTCTCTAGGTCTGCTTTCAGAGCCTCCGCTGGGATGCCATCTGGCCCTGATGCTTTGCCGTTCTTCAAAAATGCCACTGCTCTTCTGATCTTTTCCCAGCTGGGTCTGTCACAGCTGATGGGTAGGTCAGTCTTGGCTGGATGTCTGGGGGGTCGGGTGGGGTGGGTCTGTTCAGTAACTCTGCTGCCAGGCTGTCTGTGTAGGCCCTCTTGTCTGCCCTGATACTCCTCTTCACCTCGCGGTTGGCTTCCGGATTCTGAGTATTCCTCCTGTGCCCTTGCTTTGGCTGCTCTCGTGCAACTGTTGTTGACAACTGCTTTCTTCTGCTTCCTCACTTCTATCTTCTTCAAGGTCTGTGCCGACAGCCAGTCCTTGTGATGGTGTTTCCTGAACCCTACAGTGTCTTTGCAGGTTGAGTTCAGCGCCTCTCTAAACGCCTTCCACTGCTGCTCTGTGGTGACTGCCTCCTCTTCATTTACTAGCTCCTCAGTGTAGCGCTTGAAACCGGTTGGACAGCACCAGTTTGAACTCTTCTCTCACTCCAGTCTCTCTCAGGAGGCCTACATTATAGCGCTGCCTTCTTGTTGTCTCTATGCGGCTTTTCTTTACCTTGAGCTTTATTCTTAAGGTAAGCGGATGGTGGTCTGAGGTGACATCTGCTCCCCTCCTCACTCGAACATCTTGAAGGGATCTTCTAAATTTCTTGCTAATGCAGATATTGTCTATTTGGTTCTCTGTAGTATGGTCAGGTGAGACCCAAGTTGCTTTGTGTATTCTTCTGTGTGGGAAGATGCTGCCTCCAATGACAAGTCTATTGAGAGCACAAAAGTCTACAATCATCTCCCCTAGTGATTAATTGATTGATTATTGGTGTTTAACGCTGAGCAGGCGACTAAGGCCATCTCACGGCGGGATGGGTAAAAATCTGGTCAGCCAGACTAAATGTAGTAAAAGCAAGGTCTTAGACAAGATGTAAATATACCTTAAAAATATGGCAGGCTAAAATGTCGCACGAGTCTTTAAAAGAAACGTCTACAGACTCTCAAAAAGGGCAAAATAGTGAAATTCACATAGTCTATGAATGCTCAGATCTTGTTAAAAATATTGCATTCTCTCAAGAAATTGAAGATTTTGTCTGGGGGAACATCCCGGAACAAAACCTTCAAGGAGTCTGCTGTGAAGTGTTTATATCTGGTGTCAATGAGATTGGCACTGTTACAATTGTGGTTGTGTTATCCTGTGAGAGCGTACATGTGTTGATCGTAGGTAACGACCCGATGTTTATTTGAGCTATCACGGTTATGATTTCGTGCCTTTTTAGTAAGTTTTTCTTTTGTTCGTGAGTAGAGCCGTTTTCGTTTTGTTGTGTTTAGTCCGGTGCGTTGTAGAAGGGTCGCACTGTCTAGTGGCCTCGTAAGTGTCACGTCGGTTAGTTGACAACTGACATCGCTACATTCTCGCTACTTGTTTTCCTGTGCGCGTGTATCGAGCAGCCTTTGTTTTGTTTTGGGAATGTTCTCGTACCTTTTGAGCTATCATAGATAGGGATACCATACTTTTATGTGTCTTAATTATACGTTAGAATTTAGAGCTGAAGTGAGCAGCCGTATTTTTGTAGCCTGATATTTTGTTTCTGGAAAGTTTATGTTAATGAGTTTCGGCTGCGTTCTGATTGGTTGAGTTACTTGATTTCCGTAGAAGATTCTAGATTTTGATAGTGTATATAAGGAGGGCGCTGGGAAAGCCCGTGAGTACATTGTCTTGCTTTGTCAGTTGTAGAGACACGCAGTTTATTGCGAGAGACGCGGTGTATGAGAAACTTTGAGTCGTAGTGTGGACATAGCAAAAGAGACTTTGTATTCAGTAGTTTGTGCATTTGAGAGTGCATTACTGTGTGGATATCGCATCACTGAATTAAATATTGTTGGAACTGTTACTCCAGTTTTGTCTACATCCTTAAGCCACGGTTGACGGATTGCAGCTGAATGAGGTCTATTTAAAAGAACTCTACGTGCGTGTGTGTCTGGTGTGTTTATCATACTTCGACTACAATCCCACCACGTAACAGGCACAATACAGCAAAAAGTGTCGAACAGAAAACTGCTCGTCACAGGCAAAACACCATGGACGCTCATCCTGTTTTAGTAAGTAAGAGTGCGCAACATATGTGTGCCCGATTTGGAGCCAAGGTAAGGACACTCTCCTCATGGCGGCTGCTGCAGCGATGAGGTAGACTGTCGGACACCGTAGGAAGAGCCTCATGCAGCTTGTTCCCTTCCTCTTTGTCTGACTCGGACTGCCACTCACGGGCTACGTATGCACTAATCAAAGGTTTAAAATCATTATGAACAGTCTGTGTGTCAGGGACAGGGTCATTGTGGGCATTGTTGGCAGCAGAATCTGCGAACCTGTTGCCTTTGATGCCCACATGCCCTGGGGCCCAAATAAAAATGATGTCATAATATTCCTTCATCAAGTCTGCGTAAAGCTCTCTAATCTGCACCAGCAGGGGGTGGTCTGTTCCCGTGCCCTGAAGGGCCTGCAGGGCAGAAAGAGAGTAAGACAGAATCAGAAGTTCCTTTCCCGAGACTGATAGGCATGCTTGAGTGCCAGCATAATTGCCTGCAGTTCTGCACTAAATACAGAGGAATGGCCAGGGAGGCGGAGCTTAAATGGGCGTCTAGGATGGCAAGAAGACACTGCAGCCACAGCCACTCTCCCATCCTCAGACTTGGGCCCATCCGTATAACTACGACAATAGCCAGGAAAACTTGAAAGGAGTTCATTGAGGCTCTGTTGGTATATGGCTGGTGGAGTACAATCCTTGTTGTGGGCGGTCAAGTCCAGCAAGATGTCAGGAACTGGTGGAGTGATGTGTTGCAGAGAATCCGAAACTTTGTCCAGGTCCACTCTGAGGCGAAGCCGAGACCAGGGGGCCACCTACGGTCGGAGAAGAAACTGGCCTCTCGAGGGGAGGCGAGCAGATGAGCGGAGAGGGCGTCCTGCATGTCACAAAAACCGGGAGGTCGAGGGAGCGGCTTGAACTTACTGGCCTGCCCGCCAGCGTCGACAGAAGCTTCCTCTTGAGCGGGGGAGACGGGGGGGCAAGCGTCCACGGGGAGGGCGGCCGAGATAAGGCCTCATCTAGGGCAAGTACGGAGTCCGAACGAGAGGTCGCAGCCAGCGGCGAAGGGTCCGAGACATCCGAAATGGTCGAGCGAGAAGCGGTGGAACGGCCCGGGGCGCCAAGCAGCGCGGAGATGGAGTCCTCAGCGAGAAGACCCAGGGCCTCGTCATCCTGGGGGGTGGGGGGGGGGGGGGAAGAGTGGTTCGAGAAGCTACAGCCGGGCAGCAGAGCAACAGATGCTCCCTTGGAAGCGAAGCACAAGGCAAGGAGGGCACCACAGGGGAAGCAGGCCCAACCACAGTCCAGCACAGGTTCCAAACTGGTCGAGTGAAGGCAAGTCCGGAGGCTAAGCAAACACGTCTGAACGGTGCGAGCTAAGTAGACTGACTAAGGAATCATCGTATGACTCGGAACCGGATGGGCAGGCACGGGAGACAACTCTCGGCCCCTCTGGGGGTTCCCCGAGTGCCTCTCAGGTTGTGCTGTGGCACAGCCTCTCAGGTTGTGCTGTGGCACAACGGGTTCTTAGGCTAAAATTGGGTGCGTAAGTAGACACTTCCTAGTAGTCATGTCATCGGTAATGTTTTTGAGGAAATAAATGGTTTTGTTCCAGCAAAATTTGATTTGCCCTTAGCAGCAGAAAACCTGCTCAAGATTTTCCGATATGGCTGCAGGCTGGACAGCAATGCTAGAAGATACAGTGACAAGAAGCTTGCACTCAGCTTCATACAGACGACGTGAAGTCCTCCTAGATATGGCCACACACATGAATGCGGTAATAGGAAACACTGATTCGATGCGAATCAAGGTCTATGCTTTCACAGGTGTCAAGTTTCGCCACGCTCGGCAGCCAGCAATTATGGCCCCCAACCTAGAGGCTGCGAAAACTGATGCTGAACCCTCGCTCACGTCCTCTAATGAAGAACACAGGCAATGATAGGAAGACCTTAGGCACAGATGAGAGGGATAATGAATGTCTATGCTTGCTGCAGAGTTAGGCGGTTCGCTGTTGAAATTAAAGAGAGGTATGCTACCCTACTGCTGCTCCTCACCGGTCATCATAATTGTATTTTCTCACCGTGCGTGACGACTTCAAACAAAACACACTAGCGAGGTGATCAACCTATTCATTGAAAAATAAAGGCTACCAAACTTGTCACGGAAATTGTCTAAATGCGTAAATGTATTTTATGTCTGAATAGAGGAGGAAATGTTCAGCAAAAATAGACCATTTCCGATCCTTCACAAAATGAAAAACGTTCTTTTTCTGTGATGTTAACAGTGCAAGTAAGTGTTTGTGAGTGTACTTGGCTTTGAAAGAAAGAACGCACAGGTGATAGGTAATGCCTACGCACATGCCCCCATTCTCATCAACACACACCCCCCCCCCCCCCCCCCCCCTGAACCCCTTTTTACCCCCATCGGCCCGATATATCGCGGATGGATATATCGCGGTCCCTTTTTGTGGACCATAATGAGTGATATATCAAGTCAGAGCTGTACCATCAATTATTCAATTTTTGCTTCAGTAGCCATTGCCTAGAAAAGACTGTTGCTTTTTCACCACCTTATAAATACTCTACACTGATGTTTGCTTGTGATGAAATTAATAACACATAAATTATCATACACTAGACAATAAATAAATAAATGGATAATAAATAAAATCAGTAATTAATGTAATGTTACACCGGTAGCCCGATATAGGCTATGGCAGATACTGAAAAAAACAGCCAACCTAGACACCCTGGCGTCGCAAGATTTCTGTGTTGCAACATGAAGGGTAGTGTCTCTGGAGTCTGTAAAAAAAAACATCGGCAACATTTCCTCCATGCAAACACCCAGGAAATGGGTCATACTGTTTAAGACACCTGTGTGTGCGGCTCAAATGTCTGCCAATTATTTGCAAAAAACATGTGCCATTTTCTCAGAGACTGTTAAGACCAGCAACATAAAACTTGGCACAAAGATGGGATGTGGTGTATCATTTATAATCACATTTTAATTTGACTTTTTTTCAAGGTCAAGGTAAAAAAGATCACACCTTGTGGAAATTACGACCATATTTGTTTATACGAGGGGCGCTAGATGTTTTTCGGAACGCTCGCCATCTAATGCAGTATCTTTATAACTAGCATGCAAATGCAATATCTTTATAACTCGCATTTGTACTAACTGTACAAAATTTCAAATACCTTCAACCTGTTTAGATAATGACTTTCAAAGTATGTATACTCCTGCATGTCTCCAAGATGTAGCTTTATGTGTGATTTTGGAGGGTTGCACAACCATGGCTTTCAAAAGAGAATAATTCAAAAGAGAATAACTTCTCTCATGCTAAAACATTGAATGGATTCATTGTATATGCATGCAGGGTCTTCAAAATGATATCCCTATTAATATTGTTAACTCAAGTAAGGGCACAGCCCTTTAAAAGAGGGAACCAAACAGAAATCTGACCTTAGATTGTGTGACAAAGTAATGCCAGGATCCAGTCGGGGAGAGCAGACAAGATCCAAGTCAGATTATGTGAGGGGTAAACAGCAAACTTAGCAAGTGTGACCCCATCACAGTGACATCAAGTGGAAAGAGGGTAGGTTTGTTCGATGCCTGGTATTTTGAAGTAATTCAGTAGTGATTGCCCGAAACTGTTACTGAACACTTCCAGTGAAAGCATCTTTGACACTGTAAATGTCACATTTGAAGGAAACAAACCGATCAGGCGCATACACAATTCTAAACATGTTCAGAGTTCCTTTGATCAAAGAATATTTCAAGACTGAAAAAAATAACACAAGGTTTCGACGTACAAGAGCGGAACTTTTTGTAACACTTCGGTAACTAAGCTCAAATGGATGGTAAGAAACAACCGGCTGGAAAATGCACTCCCTTTGTGGATAGATGCTCTACCCTAGGAGCAAGCTGCATTGGATTAAGATACCTTCATTTTTCCGTGACACTTCAAGTGTGCACCCTTATGATGGGATAACGTGATTCCTGACAGGTGTCAACATCCAAGATGTCTTTCACGTTTGCCAGTCTCATCTGCCCATGTCTGATACATGTTTACGTGAGAAAAATGTCAGAGTTGTATCAAGTTAGAGACCGTTAAAGCTGTCCACCAAGCGTTCATGGGGGGTGCTTTCACCCTACATGATTTAATGCCAGCTGCAGAATGGGCCACAGGGTTTGAGCGGCTGAGCAAGAGTGTAATACCTTAAAAAAAAATTGCTTTACAAGCTTACATCACACACTTGTGGCTAAACCTTACCAGTAAATCACATACTGAAACTTAGTTTTTGCTGGGATCTAAATCAGTTAGCGAAAATGTATGTGTGACTATTGATAAATCTTAAGATCTTTCAACTTGTCTATTAAATTAGGTGACTGAAACATTCAGTCTCCAGGGCACATTGGATTATGTGTAGATTCTTCAAGTGATTACTAAAGTAATTTGACTTGACTATAAGGTTAAAAAAGTATCATTGTGACTGTCTCAAGATACAATAGCAAGCATTATTATGGTTCAAAGTCTGACTTTGTTTAACCGATTCTGCATCAAGGCCCTGTACAGCAAGAGAGACTTACTCATCAAAGATGGCACATGTCGAGGAGACGGGAGTGCAAGACAACTGTAGCATGTTCTGTTGTTTGAAGTCCATCTGAAGCTTTTTTGTTTCCTCATCTACTTTCACTGTGGGGAAAGCCACTGTCACAACAAGAAATTACATATTCATTATTCAATAGACATGAAATAGAAATTTACATAAAGAAAAAATGTATTTTTCTTTAAAATGTATTTTTTTGAAAAATACTTACCGATGGTATTACTACTAGGAATGGTTTCTTAGCTAGTCTAATTTTAGCCCAAAATTGTTGTGTACGAGTATGGTCATGATGGCAGGTGAGGGGCGCCATAGCCTAGGCGGAAACCCGGGTAGCCTCCCTTCCGGTTCAACCACGCATGCGCTCAGCGCTTAATACTTCAGTCAGTTTCTTAGTGGACCAGTGGCAAGCGGGGCAGGTGGGAGGGACCTTCGAGTAATACCATTGGTAAGTATTTTTCAAAAAAATACATTTTAAAGAAAAATATATTTGTTTTCTCAAAACACATTACCGATGGTATTACTACTAGGAAGAATCCCGAAGAGGAGGCGGGTGCCGCTATAACGCCCCTACCCCCTGCCATTGAAGCTACTAGAGCCGCCCTCCCCAAGCAACCTCCCTCTAATTTTAGCAAAGATACTTACGACGCCTAGGGCGCCGGGAGGGAGTGTTGCGCCGCCACGATGTCCCCCACCAGCGAAAGGTTCTAGCACTGGCCGGAGAGGTCCCTCAGGTAGAAGTGTGCGAAGGTAGTCTCCGCTCGCCAGCCCACGGCCGCCACAATGTCTTTGACAGCACAGTTGCGGTCGAATGCTAGGCTCGCAGCCATGGCTCTGATCTCATGCGCCCTGATGTGCATGCGTTTGGCTGTATCAGGGGCGAGTTCCTGGTAGGCAGATCGTATCACCCACCAAAGCCAGGAGGATATTGTCTGGGCTGAGATGTCATTTCTACCTGGGGACAGAGGGAGAAATAGGCGGGTGCATCCCCTGCGTAGCGGCTTGGTCCGGTGCAGGTACACATGTAAGGCTCGCACCAGGTCCTGTTGTCTGGACTCACGGGTGGAGCCTGGGTCTCTTAATGGTTGTATGGTGACCAATTGAGGGGCAGCCAAAGGAGATCTGGTCTTGGCTAGGAAAGCCGGGTCGGGTAGCAGTTGAACTGAACCGTCCGTCCGGAACTGCAAACAGGTGGGGCGTGCTGAAAGGGCGTGCAGCTCGCTGACTCTGGAGGCTGACGCGAGGGCCAAAAGGTCTGGTAGTCTTGCCAACTGGATCGGCTCGAAGCGGGCCGAGTTGAGCCAAGTAAGCACCCAAGGCAGGTCCCAACGTGGCACCAGGGAACGAAGAGTGGGACGTTGTAGACCAAAGTGGGCCATCAGGTCGGCAAGGTCTTTGCAGGAACCCGCGTTGGGTCGTCCCAGATGCCGGTACGTGTCAGCGATCATGGCCAGGTGGCCGCGGATGGTGATGGGCGCTAACCGCTGGTCGTTGAACAGCCAGAGGAAGAAATCTGCCAGCTGAGGAACTGTCAAATCGATGGGGGAGAGGCGTCTGTCGTCACACCAGGAGCAGAGAACTTTCCACTTGCCTTCGTAGACTCCTCTGGTCGAGGTTCTGCGGGCTGTAGCGATCGTGTCCACTGCCGCACCTGAGAAGCCTCTAGCGGTGAGGGCTTGCCGGACAACCTCCAGGTGTGGAGGAGGAGACACGGGTGGTACAGCGCCTGCCGTGGTTGCTTGAGCATTGTGCGCGGGCTGGGGAGTGGCAGCGGGGGGGCTGTGGCGAGGTTCAGGAGGTCGGTCGTCCACAACTTGGTCCAGCAGAACGGCGCCACCAGGAACAGGATCACGTTGCACCCTCTGAGCTTGAGTAGAACCTTGGGGACGAGCACCGTCGGCGGGTAGGCGTAGGCGACCAGACCGTCCCAAGGGATGGAGAGCACGTCCACTGCCCAGGCCAGGGGATCTGGAATTGGCGAGATGAAAAGAGGGAGCTGGCGATTCCATCTCGTGGCGAAGAGGTCGATCATGGGTGTCTCCCAGGCTGCACCGATCATTCGAAAAATGTCTGGGCACAGCGACCACTCGGTATGGAGAAGATGACCGCGTCGGGATAGGGAGTCGGCCAGCACATTCAGGTGACCCGGAATGCGACGCGCGTGGAGAGTGATGTCCCGATCCTCGCACCACCGGAGCACCTGGTAGAGGAGGATACAGAGGGAGGGGGAGCGGGTCCCGCCTTGCTTCTGGATGTAGGCGACGACCGTGGAGTTGTCCGACAGCACCAGGAGCTCCAGATGTAGAAGGCGAGGTTCCCTCGCAAGGAGGGCTTGCCAGACCGCCTTCAGTTCCAACCAGTTGATGTGTCGGGACGATTCCAGGGGCCACAGGCCGGAGGCAGTCTCGAACGACGGAAGGATTGATTGATTGATTGTACATTGCTTAACGTCCCGACAGCAACAAGGCTTTCTCAGGACGTGCCTGCACTGCTTGTGAAAAAAATAAACAGAACATTGAATGTATGTCGCCAGCCGGTCAACGACGGAAGGAGGTGAGCTCCCCAACCGGATAGACTCGCGTCGACGCAGAGGGAGTTAGTTAGTTAGTTATTTGGGTATCGCTTCTCGGCCTTTTGGCTAAGATGAAAGTGTAGTATCTGTTCTTATCAGCTTAATATCTGATACGCCCCCCATTGGGGGGGCTTCGATATTAAACTGATTTTTGAACCTCGGCGAAGTGTCAGGGGCTTGTTCCGCCTTCGCCACCGGTTGGCCTGGTATTGCAGTACCTCCAGGATCGGCCCACTCCCCCCACCGGAACGCTTCCACCAGCGCTGCCTGCGTACCATCCTGGGCATTCACTGGAGTGACTATGTCACCAACGTCAAGGTCCTTGAACGGGCTGAAACTGTGAGCATCGAGGCTTTGCTGCTGCGGACACAGCTCCGCTGGGCGGGGCATGTCTCCAGGATGGAGGATCATCGCCTACCAAAGATCACCCTGTTCGGCGAGCTTGCTACTGGACACCGTGACAGAGGGGCACCAAAGAAGAGATACAAAGACTGTCTCAAGAAGTCACTTAGTGCCTGCCAAATCGACCACCACCAGTGGTCTTCGCTTGCTGCGGACCGTGACACCTGGCGCTCCACCATTTACAAGGCAGCTGTCTCCTTTGAGGACTCTCACAGAGCTAGCCTTAAGGACAAGCGGCTCAGGAGAAAAAACAGAGATGCCGCAGCTCAGAACCCTGGCCATACCTTCCCCTGCAGCCACTGCGGTCGAACCTGCCTGTCTCGGATTGGCCTCCGCAGCCACGAACAAGCCTGCAGACGTCGTGGGCAACTCCTATAAAATCTTCGTTCGCGAAGTCAAGCCAAGAGAGAGATATTTGGGTTTAACGCCGAGCAGGCAACTAAGGCCATCTCACAGCGGGAAGGGTAAAAATCTGGTCAGCCAGACTAAAAGAAAGGTCTTAAGACATGATGTAAATATACCTTAAAAATATGTCAGGCTAAAATGTCGCACAGGTCTTTAAAGAAAACGTCGAAAGACTCTCAAAAAGGTCAAAATAATAGAAACATCATAATCCATAAACGCTCAAATCTTATTAAAAATATGGCACTCCCTCAGAAAACTGAAGATCTTGTCCGGGGGCACATCCCGGAACAAAACCTTCAAGGAGTCTGCCGTGAAATGTTTATACCTTGTGTCGATTAGATCAGCACAAGACAACAAAAAGTGTTGAACAGAGTACTGCTCGTCACAGGCATAACACCATGGACGCTCCTCCTGTTTTAGTAAATAAGAGTGCGTAACATACGTGTGGCCGATGTGGAGCCGAGCCAGGACAGTCTCCTCACGGCGGCTGCCGCAGCGATAAGGTAGACCGTCGGACAACTTAGGAAGGGCTTCATGCAGCTTGTTAGCTTCCTCTTTGTCCCACTCGGACTGCCACTCACGGGCTATGTACGCACTAGCCACATGTCTAAAATCACTATAAACAGTCTGTGTGTCAGGGACAGGGTCATTGCGGGCATCGTTGGCAGCAGAATCTGCGATCCTGTTGCCTTCGATGGCAACATGCCCTGGCACCCAAATAAAAATGATGTCATAATATTCCTTCATCAAGTCCGCGTGGAGCTCTCTGATCTGCACCAGCAGTGGGTGGTCATTTCCCGTGCCCTGAAGGGCCTGCAGGGCAGAAAGAGAGTCAGACAGAATCAGGAAGTTCCTTTCTCTAGATCGATAAGCATGCCTGAGTGCCAGCAGAACCGCCTGCAGTTCTGCACTAAATACAGATGAGTGGTCTGGGAGGCGGTGCTTAAATGGGCGTCTAGGATGGCGAGAGGACACTGCGGCCGCAGCCACTCTCCCATCCTCAGACTTTGACCCATCGGTATAGATACAACAATAGCCAGGAAAAATTGAAAGTAGTTCATTGAGGCTCTGTTGGTATATGGCTGGTGGAGTAGAGTCTTTCTTGTGGGCAGTCAAGTCCAGCAAGATGTCAGGAACTGGTAAGAGCCAAGGTGGAGTGATGTGTTGCAGGGATTCCGAAACTCTGTCCAGGTCCAATCCGGCCGCCTGCAGATGAGGTCGGACACGGAAAGAAAGTGGACGGACAGCTCCCGGATGGGTATCGTAAATCTCTGCAAACGATGGTTTAAAAACACAATCATAGGCAGGATTGTCTGGATGGGCCTTCAGTTTCAGAACGTAGCTGAGCACGAGGCGGATGCGGCGGAGCTTGAGAGAAGGCTCCCCTGCCTCAGATACAGACTAGGAACTGGAGACGTCCTGAAGGCCCCAAGACATATCCGCAGACCCTGATGGTGAATTGTGTTCAGACGCTGTAGCACAGACTTGGAAGCTGAGCCATACACCACAGAGCCGTAATCCAGTTTGGACCGAACAAGGGCCCGGTACAGACGAAGTAAGACAGTACGGTCCGCACCCCAGTCAGTACGACCGATGACACGAAGAATGTCGAGAGCCTTCTGACAAGAGGTTCTAAGGTAATTAATATGGTTGCGGAAGGTAAGTCTTTTGTCACCCCCAGAAACTTTGCCTCCTCGGCCACCTTAATTGGCACTCCAGCAATGCTCAGGCTAGGTTCTGGAAAAAATTTCGTCTGGTTAGTAAAATGCACACAGACAGTCTTGGAGGGCGAGAACTTGAATCCACTGAGAGACACCTACCGCTGGATGCGATCAACGCACAGCTGCAAGCGCCTCTCAAGGGACGCAAGGCCTCGACCACGTGCGCACAAAGCAAAGTCATCAACAAACAAAGAGCATTCAGAATCATCCTTGATGGCCTTTACAAAGTTATTAATTTTAATACTAAATAAAACAGGAGACACCCATCTCCTGTTCAAAGGAGTCGGAGAGGGTGGAGCCCACACGGACATGGAACGACCGGTTAGTCAAAAAATTGTGAATAAAAACGGGCAGGTGCCCTTTAAAACCCATGTCCAAAAAGTCAGACATTATGCCATACTTCCAGGTAGTGTCATATGCCTTCTCAAGATCGAAGAAAATTGCATAGACATGCTGCTTGTTGACAAAGCATCTCGAATAAATGATTCAAAGCGGACTAAATGGTCAGTTGTACTATGGAAGCGCCGGAAACCACACTGGAGGTCTGTGAGGAGACCCTGTGACTCAAGATGCCACACCAGGCGGGCGTTGACCAGGCGCTCTATAGTTTTACATAAACATGATGTCAAAGCGATAGGCCGGTAGTTGCCCGGGTCGGAAGGGATCCTTACCCGGCTTGGGGATCGGTACAACCACAGCCTGGTGCCAAGACGGCGGAAAATGACCAGTTCTCCAGATATGGTTAAAGGCCTTGAGAAGTACAAGGAGTGACCTCTCAGGCAGATGCGTTAGGAATTGATAGTGGATGGTATCTAGGCCAGCAGCAGAGTCATTACATTTCTGCAAGGCTTGCTGCAATTCTGATAATGTAAAAGGGGCATTATAGTCTTCTGAGTTATCGGACTTAAAATCACAAATACGAGACTCTCGCTTCTCCTTCTCTCTCTGGAAGAAGGGTAAATAGTGCTCTGTTGAAGAATTATGGGCAATGGTGGAGGCATGCAAAGTGGCCACAGCTTTTTTTATCTGTGACCAAGCTGGCACCATCTCTAAGATGGCCAACAGAAGCCGAGCCACCCCTGCCCCTAATTCCTCGAACAGCCCTCCATACTTTCTGGGACGGAGTCCGAGAAGTTAAAGATGAGACGAAGCATCTCCAGGAAACACGGCGTTCACGTTTAAAAATGTAACGGGCTTTCGCCCTCTGTCTTTTAAAGGTTAAAATATTCACTTGCAACGGAGTACGGAAAGCACGTCGCTGAGCAGATTTGCGCACTTTTTGGGTCTTGCGGCACTCCTCATTGAACCATGGTACTCTCGGCTTCCGAGGGACTGATGCAGAAGTTTTAGGGATGCTTTCACCCGCTACGTCCAACAAAATAGTAGTAAAAGAAGAAACAGGTTCTTCAGATGACATGACCACCTCCTCTGTAATACGAGACTGACAGAGGGAGGCGAACAGAGGCCAGTTAGCTTTCTTGAGATTCCAGTGCCCCACCGGCGGATCCTCCTCACAGCTGACCGATGACAGGACTACTGGGAAGTGGTCACTACCACACAGGTCGTCGTGAACCTTCCAGTCAAAGTCCAGCATGAGAGAAGGATCACACACAGTGAGGTCTAGAACAGAACTAGATCCTGAACCTGAGTTAGAGTATGTAGGTGAGCCATCGTTAAAGACACAAAGGTCAAGTTGAGAAAAAACATCTTCTAACATCTGACCTCTGCCATCATAGTGGTCACTACCCCAAAGGTGAGCGTGACCGTTAAAATCCCCCATGAGAATAAAGGGAGGGGGCAGTTGATCTACTAAATTAAAAAATCATTACTACAGACCCGCAGGGATGGTGGCAGGTAAATACTGCATATGGTTATGGTCTTCTTCAAGGTAACCCGAGCTGCGACAGCCTGAAGACAGGTGTCGATGCTAACGGGGCTACATAAAATTTGGCTACTAATGAGAAGAGCCACTCCACCCGAGCGCCTCTCCGAATCAGAGCCTTTATGTATAACGTTAAAACCATTAAAGGACACAGGGTCAGAAGTCTTTAGGCAAGTCTCCTGAAGAGATATTACTGAGGGGTTATCTTGGCTTGACTTCGCAAACGAAGATTCTATAGGGCTTGCCCACGTCGTCTGCAGGCATTTTCGTGACTGCGGAGGCCAATCCGGGACAGGCAGGTTCGACCGCAGTGGCTGCAGGGGAAAGTCTGGTCAGGGTTCTGAGTTACGACAACTCTGTTTTTTCTCCTGAGCCGCTTGTCCTTAAGGTTAGCTCTGCGAGAGTCCTCAAAGGAGACGGCTGCCTTGTGAGTAGTGGAGCACCAGGTGTCACGGTCCGCAGCAAGCGAAGACCACTGGCGGTGGTCGATTTGGCAGGCACTAAGTGACTTCTTGAGACCATCTTTGGATCTCTTCTTTGGTGCCCCTCTGTCTCGGTGTCCAGTGGCGAGCTCGCCGAACAGAGTGATCTTGGGTAGGCGATGATCCTCCATCCTGGAGACATGCCCCGCCCAGCGAAGCTGTGTCCGCAGCAGCAAAGCCTCGATGCTCAAAGTTTCCGCCTGTTCAAGGACCTCGACATTGGTGACATAGTCACTCCAGTGAATGCTGAGGATGGTATGCAGGCAGCACTGGTGAAAGCATTCGAGGAGTCGTAGTTGGCTGCGGTAGAGGGCCCAGGACTCAGAACCGTACAGCAGGGTGGTGAGGACGACAGCTCTGTACACGCTGATCTTGGTGCCTTTTTTCAGCTGTTGATTGTGCCACACCCGCTTGAATAGTCGCCCGAAAGCACTGTTCGCTTTTGCCAGCCTGTTGTCCAGCTCCTTGTCCAGCTTGGTGTCTGACGTGATGATGCAGCCGAGGTAGGTAAACTGGTGTACAGACTTCAGACTTGCCGATGGTGATGTGGGGAGGGCGATGCTCTTCCTTGGGTGCTGTCTGATGAAGGACCTCTGTCTTTTTCAGACTGACCTCAAGTCCAAAGAGCTGGGCGGCATCTGCGAAGCAGGACGTAATGCGCTGCAAGGCTCTCTCTGTGTGTGCAACGAGGGCAGCGTCATCAGCAAAGAGCAGCTCATGAATCAGTTGGTCTAGGGTTTTCGTGTGGGCCTGCAGTCGTCTGAGGTTGAACAGGCTGCCATCGAGTCAATACCTGATGTACACTGCGTCGTCATCGTCAAGGTCCACTGTGGCCTGCTTCAACATCATGCTGAAGAAGATGGTGAAGAGGGTCGGTGCCAGCACGCAGCCTTGCTTCACGCCGTTGCGAATGGGGAATGGTTCTGAGAGGTCACTGTTTAGTCTGACCTGGCCTTGCTGGTCCTCGTGGAGCTGGACGATCATGTTGAGGAACTTTAGGGGACAGCCTAGTCGCTCCAGGATCTGCCACATACCTTGCCTGCTCACAGTGTCAAACGCTTTTGTTGGGCCGACAAACGTTACGTACAGCCCTTTGTTCTGCTCGCGGCACTTCTCCTGAAGCTGTCTCAGCACAAAGACCATGTCGGTGGTACTCCTGTTGGCTCTGAAGCCACACTGGCCCTCTGGGAGGTGGTCTTCAGCGATGGCAGGTACCAGCCGATTCAGGAGCAACCTTGCGAGAATTTTCCCGGCAATGGACAGCAAGGTAATTCCACGATAATTAGAGCAGGCAGACTTCTCTCCTTTGTTCTTGTACAGGGTGATGATGACTGCATCACGGAGATCCTTTGGTAGTGTTGTTTTTTCCCAGCAGCAGAGAAAGAGGTATTGTATTGTATTGTACATTGCTTAACGTCCCGACAGCAACAAGGCTTTCTCAGGACGTGCCTGCACTGCTTGTGAAAAAAAATAATAAACAAAATATTGAAGGTATGTCGCCAGCCGGTCCAGTACGTTAAATAAACCTACGATATGGGGCCTAAATAAAGCCATGACCATTTAGCAACACACATCCAATATCAAGAGCTACAGGCAGCGCAGACAGTAGGGAGAGTTTAAAATAGGAAAATACAGGTGAATGGACCAAGGGTAGACAGAAAAACATGCCCCAGAATAGAGAGGAAAACCCACCCTGTGGGGCTGACCAGGGTGACCCTGGGAACTAAAAAATACCTAACCCCACCCAAGTCCCCCAGGGCAGACCCGGGTGGGGGAGAGAAAGAGGTCGTGGAGCTTGTTGTGCAGTGCTGGGCCTCCATGTTTCCATATCTCTGGCGGGATTCCGTCAATGCCTGCTGCTTTGCCACTCTTGAGCTGGTGGATGGCTGTGAGGGTCTCTTCGGCGGTGGGCGGTTCATCCAATTCAACCTTTAGTGGAAGGTGTGGGATTTGGAGGATGACTGTTTCTTGAACAGTGCGCTCAGCGCCTAAGAGGTCCTAAAAGTATTCCGACCAGCGGTTCAAGATGGAGGTATCATCTGTGAGGAGTGCCTGTCCATCAGCGCTTCGCAGGGGACTTTGTACAGGTGCCTAGGGCCATACACTGCTTTCAGTGCTTCGTAGAAGCCCCTGTAGTCACCGTTATCAGCGCAGAGCTGGGTCCTCTGTGCGAGTCTGGACCACCATTCGTTCTGGAGTTCTCTAAGCTTGAGCTGGAGACTGCTGCAGATGAAGCGGAAGGCAGACTTCTTCACAGGGCAGGAAGGCTGGGCTAGGTGGGCGGCTCTTTTTTTTGCTAGAAGTTCCTGGATCTCTACGTCGTTTTCGTCAAACCAGTCTTTGTTCCTCTTTCTAGCAAAGCCCAAAACTTCCACAGAAGATTTTACAATAGCAGTTTTCAGTTGTTCCCAGAGTGTTTCAGGGGAGGAGTCTGCTGGATCAACTGTGTCTTTGAGCATGCGCTGTAAATCGGCCTGAAGGGCAGCTTTCTTGTCGTCACGCTGAAGGCTGACAACATCAAGCTTTTTCTTGGGGGGGCCCCCTTTCTTGGGTTTCAGCTTGAGGCGGAGCCTGAGTTTGCAGCGAACAAGGCAGTGGTCAGTGTGGCACTCTGCGCTGGGCATTACTCTGGTGAGGAGGACGTCACTGCGGTCCCTCTGACGCACTAGGACATAGTCGATAAGGTGCCAGTGCTTGGAGCGAGGATGCATCCAGGTGGTCTTTCGACTGTCCTTTTGCTGGAAAGTAGTGTTGGTGATGACAAGTTGCTGCTCTGCACAGAGCTCCAACAGTAGGCGACCATTGTCATTGCAGTTCCCAACGCCATGCTTGCCGAGGACTCCTTTCCAAGCTTCAGAGTCTTGGCCCACTCTGGCGTTGAAGTCGCCAAGGATGATGACTTTGTCGTCTGCAGGGGTGCTCTGCAGGAGGCTGCGCAGGTCAGAGTAGAACTTGTCTTTTTCTGCAGGCTCTGCCAGGAGGGTTGGGGAGTACACACTGAGAAGGGCGACGTATTGCTGGTGTCTCAGTGGGAGGCGCATGGACATGATGCGGTCGGAGTGACCCATTGGTAGGTTTTCCAACTTAGTCGCAATGGGGGTCTTCACCATGAAGCCCACGCCTGAGAGCCGTCTTTCTGATGCAGGCCTGCCTGACCAGTAGAGGGTGTAGCCAGCGCCAAGTTCTTGGAGGCTGCCTTTCTCCGGGAGGCGTACTTCGCTGAGCGCGGTGATGTCGATGTTTAACCTCCGCAATTCATGGGCAATGAGGGCGGAGCGACGCTCAGGGCGTCTGCTGTGTCGAGCATGGTTCGGATGTTCCAGCATGCTACGTTGAGTCCGGTCATGGTCGTCATGAGAGTGGATCCGTTGTTTTTTCTTGTTTTCTGACCGCATGAGAAGATGCCCGTTGACCGCGGCTAGCCAACTGGGGTTACGAGGGGATGAGCTTTGGTTAGGCCACCTTTTCTAGGCCCCTCTCCGTGTGGAGCAAGCAGTGCTGTCCCTAGAGAAGGCTGCTTGGTCGTTCAGGGTGTGCCGAGTGACATTGTCATCCCCAGGTCAACATCAGGCGACCAATATCCTGAACCGCCTGCATGCAGGTTTGAGATTGCGGCTTCCAGTGACATCTTTTACCTGCCGTTTTGCCCCTTGCCCATCGCTACAGGACTTGGAAAGTTCAGTGTCATAGTCCGTGGGCGTTTCCTAAAGCCTGCGCGGTGGAGCTTTTTGGTGGAGTGCAGTGTGCGCAGTACCCGGTATCGAACCTCGCACCTTTGGCATTGGAGGCAGACGCCTTAACCACTGAGGGGTTATAGCACTTGACTAAAAGACGTAATTCCTCAAAGTTAGCTTGAAAACCACGACAATTCCACTGAAGCAGAGAGTCCATGATTATGTCTTATCTGGGGGTGTGGAGTTTTTCCCCCCTTTTTCCTTTGCCTTGGAAGGAGTTGGAGAAACAGAGGGGGGCCGGCTCCCGGGCCTCCTCTGGTTCTTAGAAGATGAAGGGGGTGGAGCTGCCGCAGCATCGGCAACGACAACTTCCACTCCCTCCATCTGCTCCTCCAATGCAGCATATTTGTTTTGAAGGGGGACATCAGTGTTCCCTTTCTGGGCCCGTGCGCACAGCGGTCCCAAAGATTTCTTAGACTTCTGGTCCTGGGCAGCGGTCCTGCCGCTAGAGTTAGCGGCCTTAGAAGGCTGACCAGAGCCAGAAACCTTTGGCGTTGACAAACTAGCAGGTTTGGGTCGGGGCTGAGGCTTAGGGGCAGCAGAAGGCGGTGCCACCGGACCGGTAGCATCCGCCTTCTGCGTTCCCTGGTTCCTCGTCACCACCGGAGGAGGGTTACTCTCCAGGGGCGAGAAGATCCAAGGCTCCGCCCCCCCACCAAGAAGTTGGGGTTTGACAAGAGAAGTCTTTGGTGGGGCGCTTGCCTGCCACCGCAGCACTGAAAGTATACACAAAGTTGTTATTTGAGTTTGGCACAGCCTCAGCTGCACCAGGGCCATCAACCAGTCCGCGTCCGCAAAGGACAGCCCCTTCTCCACACGCACCTGCTGAATCCTGCACTCGGAGATCCAACGAGGGCACTTCTTGTCCAAAGCCATATTCGCCCCCTGGCAATTCACACACAGGGGGATGGCTGTGCAGGACTCAGCAGAGTGTCCGGGCTTAGTGCAACGGGCGCATAGAGCCTCTGCTTGGCGGCATGTCTTCTGCCCATGGCCATACTTTTGGCACTTAAAGCACCGGAGGAGGAGAGGGACGTACTTTTTCACTTTTAGGGAGTAGTAACCTCCCCAGATGGTAGTAGGAGCTGTGGGGGTGCCAAACGTCAGGATGATGGTACAGAGACGGATCTCCCTACCACCTCGTTTGGAAATGAAGCGCCTGACGTAGGTCACCCCCTGTGACTTAAGGTTCCATACAAGTTCATCTTCAGACAGTTCGGCCAGTGCTTGATCTTTAATCACTCCTCTAGAGGAATTCATTGTTTTGTGGGGAGTGACCTCCACTGGAGTGTCTCCGATGGAGGAGAGCCTCAGTAGCCCATTGGAGTGTGCCCGGGTACGGCACTCTACCAGCAAGTCACCAGACCTGAGGCGCTGGGCCTCAGGCCTGCCAACACGGCTCCTGAGGGTTTCCCCTACCAGGAAAGGGTGCAGCTTGGAAACAGGCTTCTCTTTAACTTTGCTGTGGATAATGAGAAAGCGAGGCCAGGCGGCCGACGCCTGAGGCGTCGCTTCCCCACAGTCAGAGTCATTATCGTTCTCAATGACAATGTCGGCGGCTATGTGCCGCTTTGGTGCCAGTTTTGGTTTTTTGATATTTTCCATATTATAGTATGATAGATATTCATCCCCCGGGGGTCCCCGCCCGCCACCGAGCCCAACAAGGGAAAGTGCAATTGTCGGCGGGTCTCCAGCCGACGCACAATGGAGACTGCCCGAAAGATATACTCAAGGGGGTAAGCCCGAGTGAACCGTTTGAGCCACCGCCTTCTATCATACTGTTGAATGCAGGGGAATACTGGCGTAAAGCACCTAGTCAGCATCAGAGGCTATAGCATGGTGCTCCGTATAACAACCCGCATGTCAACAGGGGGATAGGGCTCGACGTGACAAGAGCCGATTGACTAGGCCAGTACGACTAGCCTCCCGTTTAGGCAGAAGTCAAGGCCAAAGTGGAGTGTTTCAGCCACCAGGATCCTCTTCTCCCCCGACACGGGTCTCCAAGCACGGCAAACACTTGAGATCCAAAGGACCAAAAGCTCACGCATATTTTTAAGGACCAATCCAACATGGTAGGACCTGGGTAAGCAAAGCTCCTTTAAAACCGGACCAATGAAAAAGACTGAACAACATATCTGCTGACATCAAGTCCTAATCCTGGACAAAGACGGCACCCCTCTGCTAGCCCACTCAGTCAGGGACTGAGGAGACTACCCACCCACACCATGTGGAGGCCGGTGCCCAGTGGGCTCGACGCAGAGGGAGAGGGTGGGAGGTGGCGAGAACAGTGGCACTCCCGTCGCGAGCCAGGTGGGATCCGCCCAGCGCAGAAGGTGAGGACGGAGCATAGTAGGGACCAGAACCGGAGCCTCGAGGTCGGACGTCGTCGGCCGCCAGTGAAGGAGATGCAACTGCAGCGAACGGGAGTAGAGACACCCTAAAGGGATCAGATCTGCTGCGGCACTCATCAGACCCAGGAGCTGAAGCCACTGCCTGGCGGGGATCGTAGTCAATTGGGACACCTGCCGAGCTAGATCCGCCTACTTCTGGATGTGTGGTTCTGGCAGCCAGACGATGTTGAGGTCGGTGCAGAACTCCATACCTAGGTGCACGAAATGGCGCGACGGTACGAGGTCGGACTTGCCGAAGTTGACCAGGAATCCCAGAGTCTCGAGGAGTCGAAGCAGGGCATCTCGGTCTTCTTCCAAGGTGGACTCGGCCTGGTTCCTCAACAGCAGGTCGTCCAGGTAGTTGGACGTGGGGCTTGAGGACGTTCGTCGGGCTCTGGCTACCACTGCGTCCATGATGCGAGTGAAGACCTAAGGACTGAGGTTGAGGCTGAAGGGAAGCGCGCGAAACTGGTAGACTACACCCTTGAAAGCGAAGCGTAGATAACGTCTGGAGGCTGGGTGCATGGGAACATGAAGGTACGCATCCGAAAGGTCCAGGCTGACCGCGAAGTCCATCGGCTGCACCGCGGCACGAAGGGCTCGAGCTGTCTCCATGCGGAAGTGCGGAGCGACGATAAACTTGTTGAGCGCGGACAGGTTTATAACAGGACGCCACTTGCCGCCCGGCTTGGGCACAACGAAGAGCCGGCTGTAGAAGGCTGGGGAGTCGTGTCGAATCACCACCTCTGTGGCAGCCTTCCGAAGTAAGGCAGCAACCTCGCTGCGCAGGGCGTCTGCTTTGAGCTGGTCTGTCGGGACTAAGGTCCACACCGGCGAACGTCGCAAGAGGGGCGGAGATCGAAAGGAGATCAGGAGGCCTTCTGAGATGGTCGCGAGAATCCAAGGGTCGTCCGGTACCAGCGACCGCCACGCGGCGCTGTGAAGTGCGAGCCTCCCGCCGACAGGAGACCCCGAAACGGTCGGCAGGGGCCTTGGGGAGAGACAGTCAGTGGGCCCTGCCCCGCCCAGGGCGACGGGCAGGTTTGGGCCAGATCCTGGTAGCAGGGATGGAGGTGGAGCCAGAGACGGGAGCGGGGAAAGGTCGGAGGTCTGGGGGGGGGGGGGGAGACGTCCACCTCTGGTGTAGGGGTGGGTGGTGGATCCGGACGTCCGCAGGGCGCGACCCAGGGCCCTGCGGGTAGGCCGAAAGGGAGCTGGAACAGTGTGGCTGGGCCAGGTGTCCTTATTAGCTTCTTTGACCGCAAGCCACGTGGGACCGAAAAGTAGATCACCGCCGAGGGGCGCCTGACGAAGTTGAAGCTTCAGGTCATTAGGGAGCGGGCAGGAGCGGAGAAGGGCATCCCGACGCATAAGGTCACAGTTAGAGGCTGCTGCCATGGCGTTGACACAGGTGTGGTAAGTGGCGCGGTTACCGGAGACGGCTAGGGCGAGGAAATCTCCCAGCAGCGGCGTGAGGGACGGAAGCCATGCATCCTCCACGCGACGAACAATGGCTTGTGTCAGGAGGTCGAGGAAACTCGCCGAGGCTAGAGCATTGCGGATGAGAGTCGCTGTCTGATCGACGCCGGGAAGGAATATGCGTCGTGCGGGAGTATCCGCCAAGGACCAGGCGGGAGGGTCCGGTTTGGGCAGGGCGCAGGCAAAGCTCTGTGTGTGTCCCGCATACCAGGTCTGCCGAAAAAACATGTGCAAATCTGAAGGCCACTTGGTGTCCGTGAAGAATCTGGCGGGGCCCAAGGAGCCCTGCGCGAGGCGTGCGGAAAATGCATCCCTTAGCTTTCCGAAGCCCGGAGGTTGGGTAAGAGATTTAAACGTTTTGGAGTGTCGCTCAGCGTCAACATAGGCCGCGGCCTTCTTCAGCGAAGAGATAGATAATCTGACAGTTGATCCCCACCCCTCCCCCAATCAATTAATTATTCTAATCAACTAGCCATTTAGACAAACCCACTCCAACCAATACACCCAATACCTTTATTACCTAGCCATTTTAGTTCCACTCCAGAAATCATTCAAGCTACGTTTTTTGATCAGCTACCAACCCGCGATTATTAAGGCAGATACCCCACCCAACCTAAATTATTAATGCTGTCATTGACTACTATCAGCCGTTTTCGGGAAATGATTACTTGCGTCATTGTGGAAATTCCCGTTAGGTGTAATTGCCACATTACCCCACCCAAAAGTAAGTGACGTCAATGTTGCCAATAACAACGCCACGTGTCAACTCGTGACCCTAGTCTCGTGATCAAGTATTGCGTCGTTGAGACGTTCGTAGGGCGTGAAGACGAACATTCTCGATCTTTCCATTACTTTGTGTTGGAGTGCGGTTGTGTTCTCAGAGTAGCAGCATTTTTTATCAGCTACCCGCGAGTATTAAGCCAGATCCCCCATCCCCCCCTAAATAATTAATGCTGCCATTGACTTCTTTAAACAAAATTATTATATTACGTTTTAAAATGAACCAAGACGAATTACTTCTTCTAAGCGATATCTGTGCTGTAGAGAACAAAGACTTAGACTCTAAGAAACAGCGTCTTTTGTCTGTGATTGTTTCAGGGAAGTCCAAAACTTATCTCGGAAAACAGTACATGACAGAAGATATAGAATCCCTCTCACCCGACGAATTAATTAAACTACATTCTAAATATGAAAATCATATCGCTTCACTAATGACTCGTGATTTGAGTCGATCTCTTGTATGCCTATACACAAAAGCAGTGAGTCACTTTTTACCTGTAGACACTGATAGTCTATCACACGACCTTGAAAGTAATCCTATTGTTTCAAGTTCGATTGGCAAATTAGCATGCCTTATGTTTTACAAGTTTGGGAATTACCTTGCACCTGCTGTAACCCTCCTTGTTACTAGTAGTCATATTGATTTTTCTAAAATAAATTTTAAATTAGAAGAAAATGGACGAGACGACTCCACAACAGAGCCATGTCTTGACACAGGTTCAAACAGTGACTAAGACTAAAAGTCCAGGTCGAATAGAGGCTGGGAAAAGATTAGCTGAATATAACAGACAAAAGAAATTACAGCTTCAAGCATTAACAGAAAAGACTGACGTAACATCATCAGTGACACTACCATTAGAACCAACACATACCCCACAAAGTGATAAAAAAGCAACTAAACCTGAAACAACAAAATATATAGTTGCTGGATTTGTTGTTGGATTTGGTTACGTAGGTTACCAATTATATAAAAAATACAAACCAAACACTCGAACAGTGTCCAAAAAATCAAACACTCCAAAAACAAAAGAAGAAGTCTCCACATTACCAGCAGTTTCAAAACCTTTGGACCCATTTTACATGCAGTAAATAAATTTATTATTATTTTAATTTTTGTAGCATAAGAAAATGAGCGACACAAAGAACTTAATGAACCTTGTCTATCACTCCGCTGTAATAAGTGGACTAGCAGTAGCATATTCTATGCTGGGAAAAAGTCTTCTCAAAATGAAATCAGCAGACCTTAGTAAATTAGACTTTGAAGACAGTGCTAAGCTAGTAGTTGTTATAACAGCATCGATTGCAACAAAAGATTTTCTAGTCAAGCAAGGAATTATTCCAGAAAATATTTCTAAGTAAATAAAAAATATGGCAACTATAGCTGTTATGATTGGCGGTGCAGTTATAAATGCATTAGCTTTTAGTGGGTCAAACTATTTCTTTTCAAAAGTGAGTAAAGAAGAATCAGCAGAAGAAATGAAGCGCCACAATGAGGCATCTGAAAAACTAGCTCAAGCTCAACAAGATTATGAGAAGCAAAGAATAGAAAAACTGGATTTTATTAATGAAAAACTAAAACTTGAGGGTCACGCACAGCATACATTTTCAAATGTCGATGACGCTATCAAAGAATACTATCTTGTAACTGGTGAAGACATGTCTATTCCACAACCAAAACTTAGTGACTACTACCAACCAAGCCCAGAACAAAGAAATGGAGAAATAATATTTGTTTTAGTAGGAATGACATTAGTATATTTTACAGGAGTTTATATTGCTAGAAAAAATGGCAGACGCTAAACTATCAAAAATATATTACTCCCCAATTGGCTACTGGAAAGGGAATACTGCAATAAAAAAATTACATGCTGCTGTGGGTGGAGATGTTAACCAAATAAAACAGTGGCTTAAAAAACAGGCAATTTGGCAAATATATCTTCCTGCTCCAAGAAAAATAACAAGGCCTCATTTTGAAAACACATCACCTAATGACACACACCAAATGGACCTCCTGTTTCTTCCGCATGACACAATAAGAAAGAAACGATACAAGTATGCATTAACTGTTGTTGACATAGCTTCAAGGTATAAGGATGCAGAACCCATAACTGACAAAAAAGCTGTAACAGTGGCCACTGCATTATCAAAAATATATAGTCGAGGTCCTTTAAAATACCCTAGGCTTGTGCAGGTTGATGATGGGAGTGAATTTAAAGGGGCTGTTAATCAATTATTTGCAAAGCATGGCGTACTGGTTAGACGCGGTATTCCAGGCTTGCATAGATCACAGGCAATTGTTGAAAACTTTAACAAGCAATTATCGGAGAGATTTTTTAGCTATCAGTATTCTAAGGAACTCATGCATGACGCACGTAACACTGAGTGGGTTAAAAGATTACCTTCTGTGATAAAAGCAATGAATAATGATGGTCACCCTAAACCTGTTGATTCTATTAAATTGAAAACAATACCGTCAGAAATAAAAGCAATAACACCTCCAGACACTAACTTATTTACAAAACAGGTGAGATATTTGTATCAACCTGGTGAGGCTGAAAATGACGTTAGACGTAGGGCAACTGATACAATTTGGTCTACATCTGTTCATAATATAAAAAAAATAGTTCCTTCAGCTAATGCAACAATATATTATCTGTATGAGCCTGCACCAAAGAGGGCATTTGTCAGAGAAGAATTACAGATTATTCCCCCAAACACCGTTACTCATTTCAGTAACTAACTCATCAATTAATTCATCAACCAGTTCGTCAGCTATTTCTTCAGATAACTTGAGTCTGTAATGACCAGGTGCATAAGCTTTTTCCTTACTATGAAACACTCGTTTTGTGTCTCCAACTGCCAGAGACTTCTTATGTGTTTGGATCATTTCAAGATTATGTTTGTTTGATCTCAGTGACTTGTTTGGATAATCAGGCATTAATGCACCATCTAACACTTGCTTGTAATGTTCATGACGAATGTCTTTATTTTTTATCGCTGTTTTCTTGATACCTTTGGCTTTTGACTGACTACCCTTCTGGTGCAGTATAGAATACATTTTTGATCTCAGTCCAACGTACTCAACTATAGGCACACCATTTAGTTCATCCTTAAACTTACCAGGCACTTTCTTGTTTTGTGTGCTAAACAGTGGATGGTCTTTAGGGTAGTCAGACGTGTCATACATGTGTAACTCTGTTTTCATGTCTTCATAAAAGTCTTCAGTACACACATCAATGATCATAGAGTCAGTGTCAGTGTATAACAGACGGCAGTCAGGATACTTTGGTTTGAAGTAATCATAATAAAATTCAAGCATTAATAATTTTGACAACTCCAGATTGTACATTGCTTAACGTCCCGACAGCAACAAGGCTTTCTCAGGACGTGCCTGCACTGCTTGTGAAAAAAAAAAACAACTAAACAGAACATTGAATGTATGTCGCCAGCCGGTCAAATACATTAAATAAACCTAACACATGGGGCCTAAATAAAGCTAAGACCATTTAGCAACACACATCCAATATCAAGAGCTACAGGCAGTGCAGACAGTAGGGAGAGTTTTAAAAAGAAATACAGGTGAATGGACCTCGGGTAGACAGAAACACATGCCCCAGAATAGAGAGAAAAACTCACCCTGTGGGGCTGACCAGGGTGACCCTGGGAACTAAAAAGTACCTAACCCCACCCAAGTCCCCCAGGGCAGACCCGGGTGGGGTGACAACTCCAGAATAGCCATACCTATAAATACTGGCTTATCCAGTTTAACAATCTTTTTTTTGAGTGACACTGCATATAATGATGAATGAAATTCTTTATACCCTGTGTACTGAGGCTTACTTGTAAGTTTAATTGCACCCGATTCAGTTGTGACTAGTCTCACATCTTTGCGGTGATGAGGATTTTCCATAGTCTTACCAAAACAAGCATTGTTCATAAGCTTAAAGAAGTCTTTGTCAAATGCAGTGTTACCTTCTCTCGCACGCAATGTTGTATTCTTCATTATGTAATCTTTCATGAAAGCACTTTGTTCAAATTGAATTCCTCTGTGAACTTTCTTTAGTACTAACCCATGTCTGATGTAAAACTGTAACAATCGATTGATTGATTGATTGTACATTGCTTAACGTCCCGACAGCAACAAGGCTTTCTCAGGACGTGCCTGCACTGCTTGTGAAAAAAAAACAACTAAACAGAACATTGAATGTATGTCACCAGCCGGTCAAATACGTTAAATAAACCTAACACATAGGGCCTAAATAAAGCTAAGACCATTTAGCAACACACATCCAATATCAAGCGCTACAGGCAGTGCAGACAGTAGGGAGAGTTTTAAAAAGGCAAATACAGGTGAATGGACAAAGGGTAGACAGAAACACATGCCCCAGAATTGAGAGAAAAACCCACCCTGTGGGGCTGACCAGGGTGACCCTGGGAACTAAAAAATACCTAACCCCACCCAAGTCCCCCAGGGCAGACCCGGGTGGGGTTTGTAACAATCGATAGTGACAAACGTAATTAAATTTGTCATTTAGATTTGGCACAAGTTTGGTGTCTTCTTTTTTTCCCGTCATACTCAGTTTCTCAACTGCTAATGGATAATCATTATGGTAATCATGTAAATGGTGTGGATACTCCAAGTCTACTTCAAAGATCCAACCCTTTTCATCATTTTGACCTCGATCCATAATATATTTTGTTAATTTTTTTATGCCATACTGTGACAAATCATACAAACAAAAGTTTTTTAATGGCAACAATTCACACATTGCAAATCCATACAAATTATTAGCATCCAAGTATGTAATAAATGACCTTGACATTGAGGGGTCAAAGTCGTCAAGATATTTATTATTTGCCTTGGCATAATTATTTGCTGCAATACTAATGCCACCCCTCAATCCACGTTCCACCATTTCACCCATCGTACGATCATACAACAGGTCTATAAATATCTTACTGGATTTCAAAAATGCATCCCATGTCATGCCAGGACTAGTTATGTAGCAAGCAGGGTCAAGACTGTAGTGCAACAAACCCTTTTCACGATAACTTTCAAATACATCTGCTAGCAAGCAAACGTCAGCTTTCAAGTACTGATCGTGGTAATCACCAATTGTCTGACACCCTAATTTATCCCACGCATCAAGTGCATGCTGGTATTCAGAGTCAGAAATACCTTTACCAGTTAGTGTAGAATAAAATTTCTCTTTTGGAGGCAGTCTCCTTTCCTCAAAAACTACCCAGTCACTGATGTACTCATATGGATAAACACCTTTTTTAATCAAGTCCGGCTCAAAATATTTACTCGTTATTGGATACTCAGTCAGTCCTTCTGCCAGACTAGCAAGACCTAAAGACAAATGTTGCATGGAGTCATAAAATGCTAATTTATCTAACCTAAAAGACAAGTACTTCTCAGTTGTCTGGGCAATGCAACTAATTTTTCTGTAAGACTCATCAACAGCCTGCATGATGATGTGTGAATCATATCCCTTCACATTGTGAAAAAAGATTGGTAACTTATATGTCTTAGGATCTGTTTTTAATCATCATCATCATCATCATCAGTCCCTTGCCCGAACTGGGCGTTGGGGGGACTGAAAGGCAGCAGCAACAGACAGTGCTCTCCACTGAGTTCTATTTTGGGCGGTGGCAAGCAAGTCTGGCATCTCGAGTTCGGTCCATTCTTTTATGTTTGCGACCCAACTCTTTCTCTGACGACCTCGCCGACGACTTCCTTCGAGAGTGCCTTGGAGGATAGTCTTGGACAAGGTGTTGTGTCGGGTCACGTGGCCAAACCAAGCAAGCTTGCGCCGTTTCACGGTTGCCAGAAGGGGTTCATGTGGGCCCACCAGGGAAGTGACGATGCTCCGTACATATTCGTTGGTCTTGTGCTCGCGGTACGAGATGCGGAGCAACTTCCTCAGGCACTTGTTCTCAAAGGCCTGGATTTTCTTTTCTGAGTCTGCAAGCAGTGTCCAAGTCTCACAGCCGTAGAGTAGAATAGACACTACGAGGGACTTGTAAAGCCTGTACTTGATGGTGAAGCTGATGGAGTTACTTCGCCATATCCTGTCCAGCCTGGCCATTGCGGATGTTGCTGTACCTATCCTGATACGGATCTCTGCTATGCAACTACCGTCTTTGGACAGGGTGGCTCCCAAGTACTTGAAGCTATTGACCTCTTCTAGCTTCTGGCCGTTCATGTGAATGTTGCTGCTGCTGTCGCTTGTGGTGTTGATCATCACTTTGCTTTTATCCGTACTGATCTCCATGCCATAAGACCCTGCGCTACTTGAAAGTTTGTCTGTCAGGTTTTGGAGCTCACTATTGCTGCCTGCCATGAGGTCAATGTCGTCTGCGAATCGAAGATTGCACAGGGATCTGCCACCAATAGAGATTGAAGTATGGTGGTCGTGGAGGGTTTCCTGCATGATCTTCTCCAGGAATATGTTGAAAAGGACAGGAGAGAGCAGGCATCCTTGACGGACACCGATCGTCGTCCTGAAGAACTCGCCTGACTGATTGTTAAGTAGAACCGCGCTGCAGGCGTTCTTGTAAAGCGCTTCTATCATTTGGATCAGTCCCTCCTCTATGTTGAACGATCTCATGACTTGCCAGAGTCCGTCGTGCCAGACGCGATCAAATGCTTTCCTGAAATCAATGAAGTTGTGGTAGAGTTCGCGCTGATGCTGCAGATGTTTCTCGATCAGGACGCGGCAGTTGAAAATCTGCTCTACAGTGCTTCTTCCAACTCTGAAGCCAGCCTGTTCTTCTGCCAGCAGTTCCTCGGCGAAAGTTTTGAGGTGGTTGAGAATGATTCTAAGCATTACTTTGCTAGGGTGACTTATCAGACTGATAGTTCTGTAGTTCTGGCACTGTTTCAGGTTTCCTTTCTTGGGGAGCGGGATCACTAGAGACTGTGTCCATTCTACTGGCCATTTCTTTTGCTCCCAGATCTTTTGACAGAGTGTAGTGAGGACCTTCGTTGTTACTTCTCCTCCATGTTTCAACAGTTCAGCAGGTACGTTGTCTACACCTGGAGACTTTCCTCCCTTCAGGCCGCGTACGGCTGCTTCCACCTCTTCAGCTAACACTGGCAGGTCTTCAGCCTTCCTGGCCCCAGCCTGGTTGTTTTGGAGGATGCTGGTGTCTGGCTCAGCCTTGTAGTTATACAAGTCTCGGCAGTACTCAGTCCATCTGTTTAGTACAGCAGTGTTTTCCGTAAGGAGTTGGCCGCTGCTGTCTTCGATGACTGTGGCTGTTCGCTGTTGAGTCTTGGTGAGGGTCCTTAGCGTTTCATAAGCCTTCTTGCTGTTGCCGTTTGCCATGCCCTCTTCCACGCCACAACACTGGTCTTCAATCCAATCTTCTTTGGCTTCTTTCATCCTCTTCCTGATCTTCTTGTTGACAAGTCTGTACTTGTTTGCTGATGTGAGGTCTTGGCCTCTCTTTTTCTTCCAGGCTCTCCTCTCATCACAGAGATCGAGGATGTCATCGGTGACCCAGGGCTGTTTGCGCTTCCTCTGCTTCCCCAGCACTTCTTCTGCTGTAGAAAGTAACACCTCTTTTATATTTCCAGCAAGGGTGTCTACGTCACAGTCCAAAGTAGCCAAGGCTGCAAATCTGCCTCCCACCTGGGCTTGGAAGAGCTCTTCTACTTCCGGGTCTTTTAGCTTCTGGAGGTCGAATCTGATGCGAGGGCTCTTGCTATCTCGTTTCAATGCCAGCTTCAACTTGAGGCTAGTAAGGACGAGGTTGTGGTCGCTGCCAATATCAGCGCCAGGAAAGGACCTCGTTTGTGCTTTGTTAATGCTGGATTTGAATCGTCGAGGCAGCAAGATGAAGTCAATCTGGTTATGGACCAGGCCTCCTGGCGATTGCCATGTCACTGTTCTTGACTTCTTGTGTGGATGGAGGGTATTAGCAACGGTGAGACGGTGACTCTGTGCGAACTCTAAAAGTCGCAGGCCTCTGTCGTTTGTTTCCCCAAGGCCAAACTTGCCAGCTGTTCCTGCCCATTGTTGGTAGGCGTCAGGGCCGATCTTTGCATTCCAGTCACCGAGGACAGTCAGAATGTCTTTCTTAGGTGTTTTCTTGATGATGTTGTCCAGTTGTTCGTAAAATTCTTCTAATTCTTCATCATCATGATCTGCTGTTGGAGCGTATACTTGAATGATAGTGATGTTGTGCGGTCGGGCGGAGATGCGGATGGAGATTAGTCTGCTTGACACGGGGGTGCAGCTGATGACAGTTCCAGCCACCTCTTTCCTTACGATAAAAGCTACGCCATGTTCGTGCTTGGTTTCTTTTCCGCTGAACCAGATTTTATGGCCTTCATCTGTTGTTGTTTCTCCGAAGCCTGTCCATCGAACTTCTGCAAGTCCTACAATGTCCCAGCGATAGCGCTTCAACTCGTGGGTGAGTTCCTTCACTTTGCCGCACTGGTAGAGTGTGCGAACGTTCCAAGTTCCGATAGTTATTCCTTGCGTGGGCAGCTTGATGGTGGGTTTGGTTCCAGTAACACACTTGTCGCCCCCACCCTGGAGACCTCCAATGGGGTGCGCGGTCGTTGGTGATCCGGGCCCCGACCGATCCGGCATGTTATTCTTATTCTGTTGCTTGTCCATCAGTCCTTTCAATGGGCTTAGGCGAACTTGGCGGCGCCCGTCTCCTCTCCAAGTATTTCAACTGACTGAGAAACGCGTCAGCCCCTCACAACGTTTCGCCCGCCAGCAGAAGCGGTTACCGGGGTGTGGCTAGGTAAAGGACCTGGAGCCAGCTGTGAGAGTTGAGTGCCATGTGAAGACCAGTGCTCCCGCCTGCCCCAAGAGGCGCTGCTGGCAGAAAAGTCAAAGGTACTACTTCTCCATGAACACTCTACACCCAAGTTACAATTGTTATGTGCAGCACCTCTGTAACGTCCAGTTATGTGATCGTGGTCACGAACTTTATCACCTCCCAGAGGCTGTTCACAAATCCAACACGTCTCTGCTGTATCAAATTTTAGTTTGTCTTCTTCTGTCATCACCAAAGGCATCTGACATGTTGTGAGATACTGTACTACCTGACTATACAGTTGTCTCATTTCTGTTAAAAACAGGCATGCTGCATTTTCACCCCTATAGATAACAGGTTCTGAATGAAGACCGTCTGACCTAACAAGAATGTATCCAAAAGAACACACCACTTGGTCACTCAATTTTATAGTCTTTGGTAATGACTCTGGAACTGGACCCTCATATGGAACAACGAGTGATTCAAAATCTGCATACACTACAAACGGCAGCTTTTGCTGATTCCCATAGTTCTTAAAATACACTTGACTACCAGGATCTGGATACCTCAGTATTGTTTGAATGTCATCAGCCGACCTGCAGTGCTGCACATGTTTGTGTGCTACTTTAATAGAGGAAAACCTCTGTAAACATTTTTTACAAAATTCCTGTTTACCGTCATGTTTTGTTGTATGATGAATTAGTCTTGACATACTTCTGATAATTGTGTAGTGAAAGTTATCACCAGATCTTATTAGCAACATGTCAACATGTTTATCTTCTGGCTGCCCATAGGTTGGGGCAATTGGAGATACTCTAATTGGCTGTAACTTATTCTCAGATTCATTTTCCCACACAAACACATTCACAGATATACCAGGATTTAGTTTTTCAAACAAGTCTATATCCTCTATTTTAACAGGGAACTCAATGCCACTGAAGTTGAGTTCGTTTACAAATTTGGTATAGTTAGATACACGATCAGGTTTTGCTTTTACAAAATGAAGTTTAGCAAGCACACACCACATAAAACATAAATTATCATTGTTTTGAATATTGACTACAGCCTTTTTGTTTGCAACCTCAGTTGGAAGTGGTATCCATGATTTACCTAGTATAGGATGATATCTTGACTGCTTCAGTTGTAGTTCATGTACAAGGCCTTCATGCCAGCCAGACCCTTGCATTTCTGCTCTGTCAATTGCTTCATGGAAGTCTGGTAACAATCTTTCTCTAAACACTTTCTCTAGTTCTCTTCTCGAATTAACTGTGTGCTGCCTTGTCGAGATATACGTTACAATAACTTCACCAACATCTCTGGCAAATTCTATTTTTGCAACAATCTGAATCTTTACACTATCAGAAAGAAGGTTATTTTGTATGACTAAAAAAGATCTTTCTATTGATTCATAGACATTGTAAATATTAGATATAGGTAAGTCAGTTGTGTGAAACACGTTTCTTAATCTTTGATGGTTGTCCATCTTTTTTATTTGTCCGACAAAAAAATAAATAGAAAATTATATAATGAAAATGGCACTTTATTGACTGTAACTCCTACAAAACAGATTTGTTTACACACTGACTCAATCATCATTATTGGTTTTGTATGTGCAATACCATTTTATTAAATTCAATAACGTTAAAATACAAATTTATTTTATATAGCTCTTTTTCTAAATTACTACACACTTTACCAAACCAATTACTGCAATAATTAATAGTAAATGATTGTGTATTAATATCAACAGTTATTTTTTTAATAAATGGATTATCAACATATAAAGTTATATTACCAGTCATATTATACACTGTTGTTGGTATCATAAATAAATTACCTAGTGTCTCTCTATTATAAAGCTGGCTTACATATTTAATATTGTTAAAATAGTGTGTAATATCTATTATTTCACTAATAGGCCAATTTTGTCTGTCTGTCATTTTTATAGACAAACCCAAAAGATAAATTAATTTACTAATCCATACCCAGTGGGCTGATCTGTTTTTAAAATAAGCTTTAGGTGCTTAGTCGATTTCAGTTTATTTTTTACACAGTTTCGTTCATGTTTATTGGGAATTACATCGTTTTCTCTGAGACAGTCTTCAAAGCTGTCACGATCCTTACAGTAAAACAAACAGATAAACTTTAACTGTTCTCGAAAATCTTTCAGTACAGCATTATATTTCTGAGTAAGAATCCATACACTTATGTTTGCATGTCTGCCACTAAAGGCAAGTTCTGCCAGTGTGTTTCTCTTCTTGACAATGTCTTTCTCTGCAGAACAGTCATCGACTATGAACAACGTTGGCTGTCCTTCAAATTGTTTGTAAAAATACAGCAGGTAATCATTCAGTTTTTTCTCAGGGTCAACTAAATAGATATTACTGTCAGTCCAAATGAATAAACGGTTGTGATAAGCTTTGTTGTGTTTGATTGTTGGACAAAATATTACAATGTTTTCGAAATGGTATATGTATCTTGTTTGTAACAGATTAAGAACAAATTCAGTTTTTCCACAGCCTGTGGCACCACAAAATAAACCACAGTGTGGATCGAGTGTCATTAAGCTCCGGTTCATTTTAATACACAATATAATTTTAATATATGTGTCCACTCAGTCTGCTTTCTGCAATATTGAGTTGTGCATCATATATCAGGTACAAATATATATTTATGTCTGCAGCAGTTTCAACCTTCTTTTGTATCTGTTGATTGTATTGATTGTACATTGCTTAACGTCCCGACAGCAACAAGGCTTTCTCAGGACGTGCCTGCACTGCTTGTGAAAAAAAACTAAACAGAAAATTGAATGAATGTCGCCAGCCGGTCAAATACATTAAATAAACCTACAACATGGGGCATAAATAAAGCTAAGACCATTTAGCAACACACATCCAATATCAAGAGCTACAGGCAGTGCAGACAGTAGGGAGAGTTTGAAAAAGGCAAATACAGGTGAATGGACAAAGGGTAGACAGAAACACATGCCCCAGAATAGAGAGAAAAACCCACCCTGTGGGGCTGACCAGGGTGACCCTGGGAACTAAAAAATACCGAACCCCACCCAAGTCCCCCAGGGCAGACCCGGGTGGGGTTTCTTTTGTATCTGAATTGTAATCCCATCACTACCATTCTCAACAGTTCGTCCTGACCCATGAATTGATTGTACATTGCTTAACGTCCCGACAGCAACAAGGCTTTCTCAGGACGTGCCTGCACTGCTTGTGAAAAAAAAATAAATAAACAGAACATTGAATGTATGTCGCCAGCCGGTCAAATACGTTAAATAAACCTAACACATGGGGCCTAAATAAAGCCAAGACCATTTAGCAACATACATCCAATATCAAGAGCTACAGGCAGTGCAGACAGTAGGGAGAGTTTTAAAAAGGCAAACACAGGTGAATGGACAAAGGGTAGACAGAAACACATGCCCCAGAATAGAGAGAAAAACCCACCCTGTGGGGCTGAGCAGGGTGACCCTGGGAACTAAAATATACCTAACCCCACCCAAGTCCCCCAGGGCAGACCCGGGCGGGGGTGACCCATGAAGATAGTCATCATCTGTACTACGCAGGTCTAACCACAGTGCATACTTGTTTGTCAGGTATTGACCAATCCTAACGTCATACAGATGTAGATCTTTGCACGCAATGTTTGCTGGTTTATCTCTAATCCTTCCTCCCGCAAAATACTTTGTGATCTCATCATAGTGCTGATAAGGTAACATTCCAGACGCATACACTTGATTAGGACGGCCTTCGATTGTACAGGACAAATGTGTAATCTTAGGATTGTAGAATTTTTCTGAATCCCGTTTATATGGAGCCGCTGGTTCAATAAACAACATAAAAATACCTTTCAGTGACCTAGCAGGCGTGTTTAAGTTTATGTTCCACATTGGGTCGCTTTTGTCTTTGGGTATTAAACTATGTCTAATCACCCTGTCATAATAAATTGGTAGTCTTGACTGATACTGATTTTGTATGAGTCTAGCTAGTTCAGTGTGTGTGACAATTTCATATTCCAAGGAAATGTTAGAGATCTTATATGTTGCACTAAGATCAGATTGATTGATTGTACATTGCTTAACGTCCCGACAGCAACAAGGCTTTCTCAGGACGTGCCTGCACTGCTTGTGAAAAAAAAACTAAACAGAAAATTGAATGTATGTCGCCAGCCGGTCAAATACGTTAAATAAACCTACAACATGGGGCCTAAATAAAGCTAAGACCATTTAGCAACACACATCCAATATCAAGAGCTACAGGCAGTGCAGACAGTAGGGAGAGTTTTAAAAAGGCAAATACAGGTGAATGGACAAAGGGTAGACAGAAACACATGCCCCAGAATAATGATTGATTGATTGTACATTGCTTAACGTCCCGACAGCAACAAGGCTTTCTCAGGACGTGCCTGCACTGCTTGTGAAAAAAAAAACTAAACAGAACATTGAATGTATGTCGCCAGCCGGTCAAATACATTAAATAAACCTAACACATGGGGCCTAAATAAAGCTAAGACCATTTAGCAACACACATCCAATATCAAGAGCTACAGGCAGTGCAGACAGTAGGGAGAGTTTTAAAAAGGCAAATACAGGTGAATGGACAAAGGGTAGACAGAAACACATGCCCCAGAATAGAGAGAAAAACCCACCCTGTGGGGCTGACCAGGGTGACCCTGGGAACTAAAAAATACCTAACCCCACCCAAGTCCCCCAGGGCAGACCCGGGTGGGGCACATGCCCCAGAATAGAGAGAAAAACCCACCCTGTGGGGCTGACCAGGGTGACCCTGGGAACTAAAAAATACCTAACCCCACCCAAGTCCCCCAAGGCAGACCCGGGTGGGGTTGCACTAAGATCAGATGATTTAATAACTTTGGAGTAGTCATTGAAAGTTAGTTCAAAACTCAGACGGTCATTCAGTGCTCCTTCATAATAATGCAGATGAGCTGTTAGGATTTCAAACTCAAGTGGACCCCACCCGGGTCTGCCCTGGGGGACTTGGGTGGGGTTAGGTATTTTTTAGTTCCCAGGGTCACCCTGGTCAGCCCCACAGGGTGGGTTTTTCTCTCTATTCTGGGGCATGTGTTTCTGTCTACCCGAGGTCCATTCACCTGTATTTGCCTTTTTTAAACTCTCCCTACTGTCTGCACTGCCTGTAGCTCTTGATATTGGATGTGTGTTGCTAAATGGTCTTAGCTTTATTTAACCCCATGTGTTAGGTTTATTTAACGTATTTGACCGGCTGGTGACATACATTCAATGTTCTGTTTATTTATTTTTTTTTTTCACAAGCAGTGCAGGCACGTCCTGAGAAAGCCTTGTTGCTGTCGGGACGTTAAGCAATGTACAATCAATCAAACTCAAGTGGAATGTAGAATCTGGATCCATATGTTTCGGCCATTATAACATCCATGGCTGTATTAGTTACTTTATCTCCGGCGTCGATTCGAAGTTTACCAACATTATCTGGCTGTATGCCTTGGTAAATACGGTCTTCTCGTTCTTCTCTTGTTAGCCAAAGGTCTTTGTAACAGTAGAATACATCTGAGTCATCAAGACTAAACACTTCCTGTCCTTCAAGTTTTACTTTAATAGTTCTAACAATTGCTCTGCCAAGATTGTTAACTAGTGTTCTGTTCACGTCTGCGTCTGATGATAGTTCAATATTAAAAGCAAGGCGTGCAGTGCCAGGAACAATAACGTCACTGGGTCCTAGGTTTGGAAACTTGACTGTAAGTGTTTGGTTCTGGTCTATGGTACTTGGATTGTTTGTGATGACTATTGTTTGTCGAATGCCCTTAACACCCAGGGGCTCACGTAGTTTTCTAAATGGGTCTAACTTTGATCCGTAAGACTGTGTCATTTTTATTATGCACAATAAAAAATATTAAATTAATAAAACAATGGCAGCAGGAGGATTTAATCATGAAGATTTTGGAATGGATGACATGAATGACTATGATACTGGTGCAACAGATATGACTGGAATGGTAACTAGTTCTAGTATGTATCACGAACTATTAAAAGACAAAGTAAACTCATTTTATGACCATTTAGCAACACACATCCAATATCAAGAGCTACAGGCAGTGCAGACAGTAGGGAGAGTTTTAAAAAGGCAAATACAGGTGAATGGACCTCGGATAGACAGAAACACATGCCCCAGAATAGAGAGAACAACTCACCCTGTGGGGCTGACCAGGGTGACCCTGGGAACTAAAAATTACCTAACCCCACCCAAGTCCCCCAGGGCAGACCCGGGTGGGGGTTTGTTCGTCTAACTTACATAAACCTTGAACACATTGATCTTGTTGCATTTTATTATGCCAGCAAATTGTATACTTTTGAAGAGTTGCAAAATGTAATTGCTGATTAAAAAAATATTTGTCATAAAAAATGGTGAACTTGTATCCACAAATACCACCTGAGCAGCTTGAGCCTATTGAGCGTGATAAAACATTAAAGGCAGATTCATTCCGTTTAATGAATATTACAGAAGCGTTGAAGTATTTGGAAGAAGAACAAGCAAAATACTCGAGGTGTAAATGCCGTTACAATACAGTTTTCAATTCTGTACACAACACATCAATGGCCATGGGGGTGGTTTCGGCCGGATTATCTGTAGGAGGTATAACTCTGTTTGCAACGGGGGTGGGAAGTGTCGTAGGAATTGCTGTTGAAGCTGTTGGCCTTGCCACAAGCCTGGCATGCTTTGGTATGGAAGCCCTTAACAAAAAATTTTATACTAAGTTGCAGAAGCATGAAGCATTAAGTACGCTCGCAGCAGCTAAGCTGACGAGTATGAAACTTATTATTAGTAAATCTTTGGAAGATAATGAAATTGACGATAACGAATTTAAGAGAGTCCAGGATGATTTAGCAAATTACAAGCAACAGAAGTCTGAAATACAGAATAAGATGCGTAGTCAACCCGCGAATGTTGAAGAGCTAAAGCAATCTTTTTTAGAGGAAGGAAAGAAAATAGGCGTAGAAGAAACTATGAAAAAAGTTTATGGACTGTTAGGCAAGTGAAGATCAGTTTTGGTAATCATTCATTAATTCTGAAATACTCTTCACAAAGAGATGTCATGCCTTTTATGCCTGCTCATTTGACGCCATCAGCCCCACCACCAGAGTACTACTGAGAAAAAAAAGTTTTCTTGTTGTCCTTGTAACTTGGAAATTCTGTCCAAGTAAGTTGTTGACTAGGGTCAATTGATTGATTGTACATTGCTTAACGTCCCGACAGCAACAAGGCTTTCTCAGGACGTGCCTGCACTGCTTGTGAAAAAAAAAAAAACTAAACAGAACATTGAATGTATGTCGCCAGCCGGTCCAATACATTAAATAAACCTAACACATGGGGCCTAAATAAAGCTAAGACCATTTAGCAACACACATCCAATATCAAGAGCTACAGGCAGTGCAGACAGTAGGGAGAGTTTTAAAAAGGCAAATACAGGTGAATGGACCTCGGGTAGACAGAAACACATGCCCCAGAATAGAGAAAAACTCACCCTGTGGGGCTGACCAGGGTGACCCTGGGAACTAAAAAGTACCTAACCCCACCCAAGTCCCTTGACTAGGGTCAAGTTCTTGTAAATTGTTATGTTTAGGTTCTTAAAAGTTCTTATTTTAATTACTTATTAGAACTTGTGACAACTAACTAGCAAGTACATGATAAGGTAACCTATAAGTTATGTGTCAGTTGAAAGTAACTTATAGGTTACTTGTTACTTATCATGTACTTGTAATTTACTTTTTTTCCCAGCGCGGGGGTGAAGTCCCCTTCCGCCTATCTCTGATATTCCTGTCCCTACTTGGGGGTGAAGTCCCCTTCCGTCTGTCTCGGATATTCCTGTCCCTACTTGTAATGGTGTTTATTTCACTACACGTCTATTGAAAGCGAACACCTTCCTGGTATTAAAAAGCGGTCATGTGTTACACTAAATTACACTGTTCCCTTACCTGGGTACACAAATGCTTTCAAAAGGCCCTGGATAACGCTGGAGTTGATTTGGAAATGTCAGAGCTTTCAAAGGTTAGTGTCACAGATTTCACACCATATGAGAAAGAAAGATCTCAAACTATGAAAAATAGAGTACTAACCTGTGAGCCATTTCAACCTGTTAGGTCTCATCAGAATACCTAGAAGGTATTTATGGCTCCCCCTCGCGAGGTATGCCAAAGACGTGTAGAAAAAACCACTGCCACATTTAGCCACTTTTTTCTTCTTTAAGGAGACCTTTTAGCCTCTGTATGTCAGCAACAGCAGCGTAAAAAGATGATTGTTGCTCTCGTAGCTTTTCAACCATAAGTTTAATTCTCCTTTTTGTCTTTTTCATGTTTTGAAAACATGTTTCCTTTCTATTTTTCGCTCTTGCTAAGTCTATGCGTAGGCGACTTTTAGCAAGAGTCTCGTCTTTTGTCAGCTCGTCTAAAAAAGCCTGGCTATCGTTTGGCCCTGCTTACTGTCCTACTGGTACGGATGTAATCGGGAAAGAATGATTATTGGCTGTTGGTTTACTTTTATACCTGCAGTATTGCAAACGATTTCATAAGCAAACACGTCATTTGGAACATCCTAGGCTGTGAGTCGACTTTATATACCAGGTGACCTGTTCCCACAAAAGGGACCATAAGTCGGAAATTTTGAGTTTTGAAATATTTACACCATTACAATCTACTATCAAAACCAATTAATTTGATGTACAGACTATTGTTGTAGATTGGTTATTAAGTGAGAAACAAGCATTTAAAGTTGATCACTCGAACTAATCCAAGATGACCCCCTGCACACTTTTTGGTCTGTAGCTCCATTCGGTCAAAAGCGACTTAAGGTCCCTTTCGTGGGAACAGGTTACTGGAGCTGTGAATCAGCAAATGCTGATGTGTAGCCAACTACGTCATGTACGCTATTTATGGGACGATTACAACAGCAAACACGTGCTTTAGAACATTCTAGAATGCAAAACTGTCCCCCTTGTTTTGATGGGGACAGTTTCAGTGGTGTGGGGACCGTTTCAGTAGTAGGGGGACAGTTTTAGAATCGAGAATGTTCTTCACTGCTCGAGAAAGATTTTTCGCCTATGATGAGCCAAAATTAGCCAGCTGGCTGTTCCGCTTTATGTACACTAAGCGGGTGTGTGTGTTATAAACCGGTGACGCGTGACGGCTTGACTAGGTATTCAGCACTATATACTGACTGTGTTGTAATCGTTGGTAGCTTTTGTTTCTTTTTTTGCCGCGAATGCTGTGTGTGTGTGTGTGTGTGTGTGTGTGTGTGTGTGTGTACCTATGGCATAAGCTGCGTATGTCTGTGTGGCACATGTTACGTATGTCTGTACGATGTATGCCGCGTGTCGCATAATACTAAACATTGATTGATTGTGCATTGCTTAACGTCCCGACAGCAACAAGGCTTTCTCAGGACGTGCCTGCACTGCTTGTGAAAAAAAAAACTGAACAGAAAATTGAATGTATGTCGCCAGCCGGTCAAATACATTAAATAAACCTACAACATGGGGCCTAAATAAAGCTAAGACCATTTAGCAACACACATCCAATATCAAGAGCTACAGGCAGTGCAGACAGTTGGGAGAGTTTTAAAAAGACAAATACAGGTGAATGGTTGATTGTACATTGCTTAACGTCCCGACAGCAACAAGGCTTTCTCAGGACGTGCCTGCACTGCTTGTGAAAAAAACAACTAAACAGAACATTGAATGTATGTCGCCAGCCGGTCAAATACATTAAATAAACCCAACACATGGGGCCTAAATAAAGCTAAGACCATTTAGCAACACACATCCAATATCAAGAGCTACAGGCAGCGCAGACAGTAGGGAGAGTTTTAAAAAGGCAAATACAGGTGAATGGACCAAGGGTAGACAGAAACACATGCCCCAGAATAGAAAGGAAACCCACCCTGTGGGGCTGACCAGGGTGACCCTGGGAACTAAAAAGTACCTAACCCCACCCAAGTCCCCCAGGGCAGACCCGGGTGGGGTAAAATAATACTAAACACTTTGATTAAAGTCTGGTTTGACAGCCTTGTTTGTTTTTTTAATAACAGCCGCGTAAACACCTCACAGCCTATTTGTAAACTCATGTCAAGGCGTGTGTCCTTTATGTGTTGTGAAAAAGCAAAGAGAAGACACCAAACACACACGAGCGCTGTGAAGAGAGTCTTGTGTACGATCGTATTCAAAATATAATCTCACTGTGGCAGCGTTGATTGATTAATTAGCCTTTGTTTAAAGAAGTCAATGACAGCATTAATTATTTAGGTGTGGTGGGGGATCTGCCTTTATAATCACGGGTTGGCAGCTGATCAAAATCGCTGCTTAAATGATTTCTGGGGTGGAACTAAAATGGCTAGGTAATAAAGGTATTGGGTGTCTTTGTTGACGTGGGTTTGTCTAAATGGCTAGTTGATTAGAATAATTAATTGATTGGGGGGAGGGGTGGGGATCAACTGTCAGTTTATCTATCTCTAGCGATGGGGAGGGAGGGCAGTCCTCCACTGGAAGGCAAGCCGAGATGATACGTGCCGCCTCGTCAAGGGCGCGGAGAGTCTCCAACCTGTGTCCAATCGAAGAAGGCTGCTGATCCTGATCAGTTTCTTCCAGGTCGGGGTGAGAAGGGCTAGAACGTGAGGGACTGTCATCATGAAGCAGGGCCGAAACCGAGTCCTCAGGGGTCAGGCTGAGGGCGTCATCCTCTACGCGCAGAGCGCGTGGGGGGGATCTTGTTCGAGGTAGGAGAGAGCGGCAAGGATCCGTCACGAGTCGGGAAGAAGTCGAAGTCTTGGGAGGGGACCTTCCCGCCGGGGAGCGGTGCTGAACAGAGCGAACTGGCGATGGTTTCCGAGAAGAGTACCGGGACCGGCGTGAGGTACGACGTCGTGACCTGCTGTCCCGCGGGGTGCGGCTTCGGCGGGAGCAGGAACTCCTAGAACGGGAGCATCGCTAAGAGAGGTGTCTGACCGTGGAAGATGAAGACAGGTGCGCTCTATGCGAGGGAAATCCTGAAACCGGGGGACGTGACCTGGAGTGACGACCATTCGGAGGCGGGTCGTACCTGGAAGACGTCCGAGAGGGCTGGCTAGCACAAGAAGTGCGGGAAGTAGATCATCGGCGCGGTGACCTGTCCCTCGAGCGCGATCGGTGGCGAGAAGAGTGGTGGCGATCCGTTCGAAACCGGTAAGGGTCTTCACGATGGAAAGCTGCATCTCGCGAACTGTATCCTGAAGAGCAGGAGAGCGTCCGGCGCGTCTGCTCTTCTGGTTGAGGTGCCTGAAGGTCCTGCCCGGAGCGCTGACCTCTTACGTTAGGAGTGCGAGGAGGAGTCTCCACCTTCTTGGAAGCAGCCACCATCGGGGCTGAGACAGCTACCGGTGCTGAAGCTTGTTCCTGTAAAATAACTCGTGACGATGAAGTCGGCGGAACCGGGCAGAGGCCACTGTGGGAGCTGCCGGCGTTGGAGAACGGGCTCGCGACCGAAGTCGCGGCGTTGACTGTTCTGTCGCCTGGTAAGAACCACTAGTCAGGTCTGTGGGGATTACCGGCACGGCATCCGTGTGCCAAGAAGGGGGTCCGTCTCGATGCTTAGCTCTCGGAGCTCAAGGATCTGCGACCGGACAGTGGCCACTAGGCAGGACTGTGGGAGCTGCCGGCGCAAGAGTACGGGCTCGCGGCCTAAGCCGCGGCGTTGACGGTTCTGTCACCAGGTAATAGCCACTAGTCGGGTCTGTGGGTATTACCGGTGTTGGACCCCTTATCCGTGCTGGTGTCGGCTGTTCGCGGCGGTAAAAGCTTCATAGCTGAGTCCACTGCTCTTTCAGCCAGGGGGCGCAGACCTGGCACGGATGCGAGGAGGTACAGGCGGAACAGGGAAGGCAAATAGCATGTCCGTCACTCGGCCATTGGAATTGTCCACATCTGGTACAGGTGCGGACTTGCCAACTGCAAAACATAGCGTACAATTGAAAGGTGAGCGAACGTGCCCCTGCAGGCACGCAATACGAACCGCGGAAGCGAACGAGGAAAGTTCACGGCGTATGCTCACGCACGGCGCTCTACCCCTTCCCCGGAGCGCCGCACGGAAGCAGTGACCGAGATTTTACCTTGCCATAATGAGGAAGACGAGGCACGTAAAGTACGGGACAACCAGTGCACCCAGGCGTAGCCCCACCAAAATGGCGTCGAAGACCGGCTCCCGTCAGTCCAAGGTCTGTGAATGGCGTAGCACGCAGCGACGACAGACACCACCGGTCGGTGAAGTTGGAAACAGCACCGCGAATCACAGGCAGCGTCCAAGCCTACCCAGGTCCTCGAGGCTAGCAGAGGGTGAAGCAAGAGGGCACAAGCAATGGCAGCCACCCAGGCCGGACGGGCCAACGAGTAAAGTTCACAAGGTGCTGTCACGTCCGGAACCGGCACGCTGAATAGCTTTGTAACCATACGAAAGCGTCCAAGCCAAAGCTCACAGAGAAAGAAAACCCTCGAATTCACAAAGCCTCCACCGAAGAAGATACAGTCCAAACACGTTGAGAGACACTGACGTACACAACCTACTCTGGACTAGCAAAGAAACTGACTGAGGTATTAAGCGCTGAGCGCATGCGTGGTTGAACCGGAAGGGAGGTTACCCGGGTTTCCGCCTAGGCTATGGCGCCCCTCACCTGCCATCATGACCATACTCGTACACAACAATTTTGGGCTAAAATTAGACTAGCTAAGAAACCATTCCTAGTACTAGTAGTAATACCATCGGTAATGTGTTTTGAGAAAACAACTACTGAAAGAAACAAACCACTCAAACAAAAACAATCACAAAATCCATTTTTCTCTGTAGACAACAGTGTCTTGTGTAATTCTTCTTCTTTTTACTAGTCAGTCGGTATTTTAGATTTTATTTTATTGTGCAAGCAATATTTGGGGGGACCCTGCATTCTATAACAAGATGGGTCAAACCATGAACACAAAGTCTCTTCTATATATACATGAGTCATTACATATATTTGGTACAGATCACAAAAAGGAGATATTATGGTACAGATTTAAAACTTAAACGAAAGTGCATGAAATTTAATTTGCAGTATATTGTATCAATTCAGTTTCAGAATTAATCAGCAAACAAGAATGTAAAAGCCGTTAAGGCTCACATGCATGATTCTTACTCATTTTTTGTATCCCGTCAATAAGTGCACTTGAGAAACGCGCGCTTCCTCAGTTCGTGCCTAGCCGCCGACCAGGTCAGACGTACCCTCATTACTTGCCGCCCGTGCCTAGTGACCAACTTTCACTCTTGTACCGTGTTTGTTGATTGTCGTGTGTACGGTGTGTGCAGTACCTGTAACGTCATGTAGGAGTATAGTCCCCTGTGTGGATTATTGGACTGTGTAATTGTGGTTGTGATGTCGGATTTAGAAGAGTTGACATGATTTCGGACGTCTTAGACGTGGATAAGGAGATTTCGTTGGCGAAGGTGAGTTTTCCAACACTGGCCCCGCCTGACCGAGTGTCACCGACATGAGACTCAGAGCGAAACAAACAGTTTTGCAGCCCTCAGTAAAGCGGTGCAACTTCTCACTGAGAAGGCCGTTAACACTTTGGAAAAAAGACCGCAGGACGCCATCCACTGGTCCTTTATCTAAACGCAGACGTTTTTCCGCCTCAAATGCCAGTACCGCTGGTGCGGAGGCGGAATGGCGAAATGCAGAGGCAGAAAATATAGAAAGGGAAACGCTTGACACAGGGGGGGATGGGACTGCGGAGATTATAGGAGATGATATTTTGGCCGATATGGAGGCAGCCTGTGGTGTCTCGGAAGAGGCGGGACCACCGGTCAAAGAAAGATAGGCGAACCTATTTAATTCCTGTTTGGTTTGAAGCGGCTGTTGCATAAAAATCTCCAAGAAAAGCTGTACAAAATTCCCGAAAACTGCAAAAATATGAGTGTGCCCCGCACAAATGAAGTGGTGTTTCTTGTGCTAAAACCCCACCGGACAGACGGACGTATGAATGTACAATACTGAAACTATCTTTTCTAAGGCAGCTGTCGCGGTGACCTTGTGCACCGATAAGCCTCTGACCTAGAGACTTGCAGCGAGCGCGTTCGCCACACAAAATTGCCAACATCTGTGCTCCGCACGTAGCAATGATCTCTGCTGGCTCTAACCTCATGGCACAGATTTGGGGAAATCCCCCCAACAAGCCCGCGAAACAGACAAAGTCGCAAAATTGCCGGCATCTGTGCTCGGCACGTGACAATGACCTCCAAGTGGCTGGCTCTAACCTAATGGCACAGATTTTGGGAAATCCCCAAGAAGCCTGTGAAACAGACAAAAGTGGTCAAGATATCCTTAGTCATGGCTGGCCTCACAGCCAGCCACAAACTGTCAGGACCAATGGTGATGACTCTTTTTTAGGCTGACACAGAAAGGTCGGCTGAAAGCGGGTTACGGGGCGGAAAAGCCTACCCCCACGCGGGGAGTTTTCCCCAGAAGTTCTAGACGAACACGTCACTCCCCACTACAAACGAGGTCAGTATTTTTTAACTGTGCATACCTTGGGTGCGTGAGTACCTGAAAGGGAAACATTTGTCTTTCAAAACCGGCCAAATTGATACAAAATTGAACATTTGGGAAACCCTTTCTTTTAACCAGGAAGTACTAGAAACGGTCATAGGTGTGAAAATTAGTTTTGAGCAGACACCTGACACTAAGCTGTCTAAAGCACAGTTATACCCCAGTGAAGCAGAAAACAAAATGATGAAAGCAGAAGTCAAAGACCTGCTACGAAAAGGGGTCATTAATTAAAGAGTCTTGCAATGAAGCAGATCAATTTGTTTCACATTTTTCTCAGAGAAAAACGAAACCATACCCACTGGGTTATATTTCTCGGTTTCTGAACAAGGACATTGAGTACCACTCAGAAATTCAAAATGGAAACCATTCATACTGCAGGTAATATTGTCACTAAGGACTGCTATTTCACATCTCTTGATCTTCGAGATGCGTACTCCGTCTCTGTACATACCGAACTGAATACCAGAAGTACCTAAAATTTCGCTGGAGAGACAAATTGTATTGTTTCCAAGCATCGCCAGTAGGCCTTTGCCCGATACCCAGGAAGTTTACGAAACTCTCAAAACCAATCCTGGCAAGGCTACATGATTTAAAACATTCAATCATGTCCTTCATTGACGACAACCTCTTAGTGGGCACGACAAAAGAGGACACAGTTTAAAAATGTTATCGATACAGTTAGACTGTTTGATGCAGTGGGTTTCACGGTCCACGCGGACAAAAATATCAATTCCTACCCATGCAAGAGATTACATACTTGGGGTTTGTGATTGACTCTATTGACATGTCGGTGATACTGACGAACGTAAGCAAAAACTGAGCGAAGCGTGCTCCGAAATAATGAGAAAACCAGTAGCCAAAATTACAGCAGTAGTTTCTGTCATAGGGCCGATGGTAGCAAGTTTTTTCAAGTACTCCTAGGCCCTCTCTATTATAGGGCCTTTAAACAAGAGAAACCGCGAGCTCTCAAAGAAAACAAAGGAAATTGGGAGAAAATCATGCCTATAACACAAGACGCGGTTCTTGAGCTGCAATGGTGGGGTGATAAAATCGGACACCAAAAAGCTCCCCTACAGAGGGAAGACCCTACCGTTACGCTGAAAACAAAGAACTCGCTTTCAGACTGGCCAGGGGGCTGATGTAAGGGGCTTTGGAATGAAAATGACAAAAACAAAAACTTTCTTGAGCTGAAAGCTATTCTGTTTCGATTAAAATTGCTCCTACGAGAGATGAGAGACATACATGTGCACATGCGTGTATTGACAGACACCACCACGGCTGTTGCTTGCGTAAACAAGATGGGCCCAATGAAAGTGAGTTTGCTAAATGAAGTTACTCAGGATGTCTGGTTCTGGTGTGATCAGAGGAGACTGTGGCTGAGTGCAGCACATGTACCAACCAGGTACTGAGAATGTAAAAGCAGACCGTCTGTTTAGACAGTTGCACAGTGACACAGAGTGGAGAATTGACCCTGAACGTAACTGTTTGCATCCAAAATCAATGGTCATTTTCCCAAGTATGTATCCTTTCTCCCAGACCCTGGGGCTTTCACTGTGGATGCTTTCTCCATTGGTTGGGGTGATTGTACTATGTTTTTTTTCCCCTTTCAGTCGAGTCTGTTACCGGTGGCCCTGGCAAAGATAAACAAAGACAAAACCAGGGGAGTGGTAGTGGCACCATCGTGGCGAAACCAGAGTGTTTTGGCCAGTGCTGATGCAAATGCAAACCAGTACTGACGTCAGCAAGAGATACTTTGTTATGTCAACCAAGCGACTTGACACAAAGACATCCTCTGCGCAAAAAACTGAAACTACTCATTTGCAAGGTATCGGGGATAGATACAGAAGGATTTTCTTCAGATGCAACCGACATCATCATGTTATCGTGGCGACCGGCCACCCGTCGCTTATACGAAGGATACATCACTCCTTCTAGACAGTACACGAGTGAGAGATCGGTGGATCATGTCTCGGTGCCGCTAGCCGAGGCAGTCAACTTTCTTGCATCATTGGCACTCAATGACCTGTTCTATAAAGTATAATGCAATAGCTACAGAAGGGTCAGCGCTCAGCTGTTATTTGTGTAGATGGAGAGCCGCTAGGGTCTACAGAAGTGATTAAGAGATTCATGAAGTGTGTTTTTGAGAAAAAAACAGTGTTTCCCAAATACCATAGCACATGGGATGTGAATGTAGTGTTGCACATGCTAAAGACGTGGGTGCCTCTAAACAAACTTACGTTGGGCAATGAACTCACGCTAAACTTGTAATGCTTATTGCTTTGCTCTCTGGATAGAGGTGCCAAACGCTACGAGTGCTAAATGTTACCAACATGCACTTAACTTGTCAGAACGCAAGTGTATATTTTATGTAACTAAGCTGTTAAAACATTCAATAAGGGGAGATCAGGAACCCATTTGAACTTCATGCTTTTCCAACAGTCAATTCTTTGTATGTGATTCATACGTTAAAAATATTTGAAACAAAAAGACAAGCTGGAGCTGATGGACAAAACAGGTTTGTTTGTTGCAATCCTCACTCCGCACAGCAGGCCAAGCTCGAATACTGTGGCCAGGTGGCTAAAATGGACTCAAAAGAGAGCACAAGGGGACACTGTGCATTATTCTGCTCACTCCACCAGACTGGCCAGTGTATCAGCAGCAAAAGATATGGGTGCTTCCATAGATGTCATCATGAAAGCTGCAGGATGGACGTTATTATTGCCAGGTTCCGCGTGAGAAACTCACCTTAAGTCGGGTGGTGATAGACAGGTATCTGGCAAGGAAGTAGAGATAAGGCTGCTTGTCATTTCAGCATGACTTAGCCTTTATGCTCATTACCACTGTTGCTCTCAAATCTCAAGTGCACTTAGTGATGGGATACAAAAAATGAGTAAGAATTGTTAGCAATACAGTGAGACGTACCTGTAAGGTGAAGCTGATTGCAAATTCTTACGAATTTGTTGTAGACCGGAACTAGTGTACTTGCCCACCCCACATTGTGTTGAAGAGCACTGCGCTCTACCCTGCCCTTTCACTTCGTTGTAAGGTGCACTTGTTCCGGGGTTCCGAGCTGTCTTTCAATACTGAGGGGATAGGCAGCGCGCGTTTCTCGAGTGCACTAGTTCCGGTCTACAACAAATTCGTAAGAATTTGCAATCAGCTTCACCTTACAGGTAAGTCTCGCTGTATTGCTAACAAATAATCAAGTTCTAAAGCAAGTAAAGGTTGGCTTCTGTACCTGCGATGTTTTCTCCAAATTTATGCATTTTTCACACTTTTGTCAATCTCCCATGACCCTTGAACTTTGTTGAACCAAAATAGCATGCATAGAAAGTTTTTATCAGCTGCCTTTCTGACAAATTTGGTTTGAAAGTTTTTGCAAAAGTGCTGATAATAGCTAAAATTCTAATTTTTTACATCATTTGCCAATCTCTTGTGACCCTTGACCTTTCCAAGGGGTCATCCAAATTACCATGCATACAAAGTTCTTGCCGTAAGTTTGGGTTTTAAGTTGTAAACAATATTGGAGAAAAATGTATTTTTTTCTAAAATGTATTTTTTCGAAAAATACTTACCGATGGCATTACTATAAAATTATGGAAGGCACACTTAGCTTACCGATTTCAGCCTAAGAACCCTTTGTGTACACCTACACAACCAGGGAAGCAACTCTAGGGAGTTGTAACCAAGAACCCTGGGTAGTCTCCCTTCCCTCCATAAGGCCACGTGAGTAGTGGCGCCACTCCAGTCTACACTTAGCTTACTGGCGGCAAGCAGGTTAGGTGGGAGGGCCCTTTGGATGCCACCCAAAAACCCCACTACTGCAAGAAGCTTAGCGAAGCCCTCGAATGGCAACCTCCTGACGATTTCAGCTAAGCGTTACCCACGGTGCCCGAGGCGCTGGGAGGGAGTGTTGCGCTGCCGAGAGGTCTCCGACGAGGGCCAGAGTGCCTCTTTGGCTGGAGAGGTCTTGAAGATAGAAGCAGGCGAAGGTGGAATCTGCTCGCCACCCGACAGCCGCTACAATGTCTCTGACTGCACAGTTGCGGTCGAAGTGCGGCAACAGCTCTGACCTTGTGTGCCCGTATCCGCAGTCTCTTAGCACCCTCCGGGGAGAGATCCGCATATGCGGAGCGGATGACCCATCGCAGCCAGGATGATATCGTTTGGGCGGAAATGTCGGCTCGGCCCAGGGTCAAGGGCAGGAAGAGGCGAGAGCGGCCTCTCCTGACAGGCTTTACCTTCAATGCATGTAGACCTTCAATGCTCAGACCGGGTCCTGTAGCCCGGGACGCCTGGGACTGGTCAAACCTGTGATTCATCACCTGTGCCGCGGCTGAGGGGAGTCTATTCTTGGCCAAGAAGGTCGGGTTGGTCATGAGTTGTACAGAGCCATCAGCCCTGAACTGTAGGCAGGACGGGTCCACAGACAGCACGTGCAGTTCACTAACTCTGGCCGCTGAGGTGAGGGCCAAGAGGAAGCAGGTCTTCCTGGTCACGTCTGCGAGGCAGGCCAAGGGAAGAGGCTCGAACCGGCCCGAGTTCAACCAGGTGAACCCCCAAGGGAGGTCCCAGCGTGGAATCAGGGAGCGGGAGACTAGACGCTGGAGCTTGCAGTGGGCCATCAGGTCAGAGAGGTCTTTGCACGCTCCTGGGTCAGGTAGGCCCCAGTGCTGGTAAGTGTCTGCGATCATGGAGAGGTAGCCTCTGATTGTGATAGGAGCCAAGTTCTGCTCCCTGAACAGCCACAGGAAGAACTCGGCCCATAGAGGCATGGTCAGTGCCGTGGGGGACAGGTGCTCTGACTCGCACCAGGACTGTGTAGGACCTCCACTTTCCCTGGTACCCCCTGCGGGCGGAGGTCTGCGGGCTGCAGCGATCGCCTCCACTGTTGCATGCAAGAAACCTCAGGCTGAGAGGGCCTGCCGCACAACCGCCAGGTGTGAAGAAGGAGCCTGTTTGGGCAAGGGTGGAAGAGATTCTGCCTGGGTTGCTTCAGCCTCGTGCGAGGCGTGGGAAACCTGAGGGGAGGGGCCGTGGTGAGGCTCAAGAGGTCGGTTGTCCATTTCCTGTTCCAACTGAATGGGGCCACGAGGAGTAAGACCGTGCTGCATCATCTGAGCTTCAGCAGGACCTTGGGCACCAGCACCAAGGGAGGGTAAGCGTAGGCCATGAGGCCCTCCCAGGAGAAGATCCGGGATGGGAGAGACAAAGAGCGGGAGCTGCCTGTTCCATCCGGTCGTGAAAAGGTCGATCATGGGCATCTCCCAGTGCGCACAGAACAACCGGAAACTGTCCAGGCGGAGGGACCACTCGGTGTGGAGGAGCTGACCCTGCCCAGACAGTTCAGCGACGAAGTCCTAGCCAGCGACTCGTCGCAAGTTGGAAGCACAGCTGTTAAATCTCACCCGAGTGAGTCACGCAGCTAAAACCTAACCATGCCATATACCCTGACACTGTCGGAGTAGGCAGACTGAGAACAGCCCCCTCCCATTTGGCCAAAGGGCATACAGCAAACGTAGGAAGGGTCATGCACTCGTGGCGTTATCTATGCATGTTAATGTAACAGAGAAGCAGAGTTCGCCATTGGTGTGTGATGTGAATGGTACTGACAGTTCATAATCACAGTCTGTAGAAGAGCGCGTCCCCCTTCCTGGTTATCAACGTAAATAACGAAAAGTATAAGCAGGATTCAAGGGCTTAAGGAAATATTTAGAAGTAAATGTACTGCCATTTACGTCTGTATTCCTGAAGCTGAAATATGCCGACGGTGGTTTCAAATACACTTGTTTGTTAAATCTCAAGACCCATGTACCGTTATGTTTCACCACTGCACAACCTTTTAGTCTGAAACATCATACTTTACAATAAATTCCAAGGTCTCCCTGTAAATCAAAGATTGTTCATAGTTAGCATTTAAATTTTGCTGTCGCATGGATTAAATCGAAGGTTGCTATGTTTTGTCATTTGTTAGTTAATGTTGTTTTTCTGGTGTGCAACAAACTCAAGTTTTCACTTTAAACGGTCCATTGCTGACCATTTCGTGATCCGTGCCAGAGAGTGATCGCGTGGTGATTATTTAACCTCTGGGAGCGACAGCCCGCACAGTCTTCGTCCACTTACCTGCCTCACTGACCTCATAATTATTTATCACTTTGTACCGGCTGTCTCATCACTTGCAACTTCACTGGGACAACCATAAGTTTGAATTTTTTAGCATTTAAAAGGTCTCGCTTATGTAGTGGTGAGGGCGTGAAGGAAGCAGGTCTTCCTGGTTCGGTCTCCAAGCCGTGATGGGGGTAGAGGCTTGAACCCCTCCAAGCTGAGCAAGGATAGCCCCCCGGACAAGTCCCTGTGAGGGATCAGCGAGCGGGAACCAGCCGCTGAAGATCGAGGCGCACCATCAGATCCGTGCGGTCCTGTAGGCCGCCGGGTGCGGTAGGCCCAGGTGGCAATACGTGTCTGCAATCATCGCCAGGTAACCTCTGATGGTGATGGGGGCCAAGTTCTGCTGGGAGAAGAGCCACCGAAAGGGCTCGGCCAGCTGCGGGGTAGTCAGGCTGCTCGGCTGCACACCAGTACTGGAGGGCCCACCGCTTTCCCTTGTAGACGTAAGGGTAGAGGCCCTGCGAGCCGCTGCGATCGCTTTCACCACTGCACCCGAGAAGCCTGTTGCGGTGCGAGACTGCCGAACAATCTCCCAGCGTGCCGCAGCCGCCAGTCCGGGCATGAGTGAAACAGCTGCTGTCAGGGCTGCTGAGCATCGTACGAGGCGTGGGAAGCCTCAACGGCCTGTGGTCCTGCTCTCGACCGCGCTGAACGTCACGAGGAACAGAACCGTGCTGCCGCCCCCCCGAGCTCCTGGAGCACCTTTGGTACTAGGACGGCGGGAGGGAACGCGAACACTAGCAGCCAGTCCCCATGGCGTCTAAGGCCCAGGTTCGTGGATCCGGAATGGGGAAACAAAGAGCGGGGGCTGCCTGCTCCACCTCATGGCAAAGAGGTCGATCATGGGTGCCTCCCCGCGCACGCAGCGTTTCTAGAAGATATCCGGGTGCAAGGACCGCTCCGTGGAGAAGCCGGCCTCAACGCGAGCTGGAGTCTGAGAGGACGTTCAGATGGCCTGGGATGTGCCGCGCCCAAAGCGTGATGCCCCGCTTCCTGCACCACAGGAGGACTTGGTACCCGAGGCTGCAGAGGGGGGGGGGGGGGGGAGCGCGCGTCCCACCCTGGTTCTGCATGTAGGCCACGACCGACGAGGTGCCGGAGAGAACCAGGGTCTCCTGCCGAACGAGGCGATCTTCCCAGGCGATGAATAATAGTTATTGGGGTTTAACGCCGAGCAGGCGACTAAGGCCATCTCACGTGCGATAGGTAAAAATCTGGTCAGCCAGACTAAAAGAAAGGTCTTAAAAGAGGATGTAAATATACCTTAAAAATATGTCATGCTAAAATGTCGCACTAGTCTTTAAAAGAAACGTCTACATACTCTCAAAAAGGGCAAAATAGTGAAATTCACATAGTCTATAAATGCTCAAATCTTGTTAAAAATGTTGCATTCTCTCAAGAAATTGAAGATTTTGTCCAGGGGAACATCGCGGAACAAAACCTTCAAGGAGTCTGCTGTGAAGTGTTTATATCTTGTGTCAATTAAATCGGCACATGACAGCAAAAAGAGTCGAACAGAAAACTGCTCGTCACAGGCATAACACCATGGACGCTCATCCCGTTCTAGTAAGTAAGAGTGAATAACATACATGTGTCCAATGTGGAGCCGAGTAAGGACAGTCTCCTCATGGCGGCTGCCGCAGCGATAAGGTAGACTGTCGGACACCGTAGGAAGAGCTTCATGTGTTTGCTTCCTCTTTGTCCCACTCGGACTGCCACTCGCGGACTATGTACGCACTAATCACAGGTTTAAAATCACTATGAACGGTCTGTGTGTCAGGGATAGGGTCATTGCGGGCATCGTTAGCAGCAGAATCTGTGATCCTGTTGCCCTCAATGCCCACATGCCACCAGCAGCGGGTAATCTGTTCCCGCGCCCTGAAGGGCCTGCAGGGCAGAAAGAGAGTCAGACGGAATCATGAAGTTCCTTTCCCTAGACTGATAGGCATGCTTGAGTGCCAGCAGAATTGCCTGCAGTTCTGCACTAAATACAGAGGAATGGTCAGGGAGGCAGAGCTTAAATGGGCATCTAGGATGGCGAGAACACACTGCAGCCACAGCCACTCTCCCATCCTCAGCTCACCGTGAGGCCCCGATGCTGCGGGAGAGAGCGCCAATCCCGCGAGGAAGAATGCTGTGTCGATCGGCTGCTCCGAGAGGTCACTGCGGGAGAGAAGCGCTGCACCGCAGACGGCCCCTGCGACGGACTAAAGTTCTTCCGACACCTCGGGGAGGCGGAGCGGGAGTAATTCCAACGATCTCGGCATCTCCAAATTTTACCTTCAGGGCGCAGGTATAGGTCCATCAGTACCAGGACCAGCAGATTCCGCAAAAGTTTTTTCCCTCTCTCACGCTCTCTCTGATCAACCGGACTAATTGGAGAGAGCGCGAGTGGCGAGTGAGAACGAATGTGTACAGTCAGTTTTTAACTGAATCGGATGTTACTCTGTGTGTGTGTGTGTGTGTGTGTATAGTCTTAGTAACTGACATCAAGACAAATTCCAATGTTTTTATTATTTTGTACATGGAAACATATGGCAATAAACTATCTTATCTTATCTTATCTGAGGCTGTCGCCGCGATGGGACTCCTGGTCACGCAAACCGACGAAGTTAGGCTGGCGATCCCTACCGGAACCGTCCCGTTGCTGACGGGGTCGCGCATCTGTCTGAACACCGGCGCTGTACTATGGCGGTGACGGGCCCCCAGGTGCTGTTTGACCGTTGTTCAGTTTTATGGTGCCTAGATCGGAGATCTTCTCCGCATCGACGCAGGTATTTTGTTTCTTTTGTTAACTTGTTTTATGTACTAGTTTTAGCCAAGTAGGAACTTCAGTAATAAAGAACATTATAATAGTGTGTTAAGGGGGCATAGGGCTGTCTTAGCGGTATTCTGTTTTTGTCAGGGAGGTTCGGGTCGGGATGAGGCCACTGACGCTGGCCATTAGATGCCTTGGCGACGGGCTTCACCCATCCAGAGTCATTGTCCATTGTGTAGCTCTGTGATTGTAATTTGTGGAATGAGCGAGTGAGTGAATGTAAGCAGCACCTGTGGTGGCAAAAATGTGAATTTCTCCATGAGGGATTAATAAAGTATTATTGTATTGTATTGTACTGTATCCCGCCCTACCCGGTGCGGCCCTCTCTCTACGGGCTGTGAGTCCGATCAGGCCAGGGAGCTTCCTCACCATGTGGCGCGGCAATCGTGGCCGCTGAGTGCGCCTCTCGTTGCTCCTAGAGCAGGGAGGTGGGGTTTCGGTGGCCTGGGTTCGATGGGGAAGTACATCCCATCGGCGACTGCAAGGCTCCTTCCAGTCTCTGCAGGAAGCCGAAAAGCCAGAAGCCTGGCAACGGGGTAGCTCCTCCCATTGGTGGCTGACAGTCTCCCACCCTAGAGAATGGTGGTCTTGGGATCCAGGTGCTCTCTCACATGCTGGTCCGGTTAATGACTAGTCGGCTGATGGCTCTCTGAGGGGGATCAAGTACCCGCTGCCTGGACCCGCCTGGGGAGCATTTCCCGTTGTGGGCGGACCAGCATTTCGCCCACCAAAGGGAGGGATAGGGTCTCTGGCGCCTTGTCAGGTTGATGACTGGTTGGCTGACGGCTCACTGAGTGTGGGGATCGAGTACACGCTGTCTGGACCCGTCTGGGGAGCATTTCCCCGTCGTGGGCGGACTGGCATTTTGCCCACCAAAGCGTGGGGTAGGGTCTCTGGTGCCTGTGCCTGGTGGAGTGGCGCGTCCGTACGGCTGCCGACAGGCTCCCCTGAGCGTGGGTATCGAGCTCCTGCTACCTGGCGTCGCCTAGGGACCCCGTCCCGTCGCGGGCAAGCAGGCATTCGCCCACCGAAGGGTGGGGGAGGGCTCCTGGTGCCTGTATGTGACGGCTGGGCTGGCACGGCGGAAGTCGCGGTGGGGTTGAGTGGTTCCTAGGCCCAGGCCGGTCTGTCCCCACAGCTGTGACCAGCGTTCCTCGACACATGCCGTACAGGTTTGTTACACATTCGCCCGGAGAAGCAGCCCGAACAGGGCAGGCACACATCATGGGAGTCAGTCGCCCATTGGAATTGTCCGCACCTGGTGCAGGTCATGACCTGTGCACTGTAACAAACAATGCAGACAAATAACTGTTGTGCGGGCACAGGGCCTCCCAAGAGGCCATGCGCTCACGGCCGGTCGCGTACAGAGTCGCCCGTCAATGCCGCCACCTGCTCCTCTATACAGACCCGGCAGCGGCATTAACTGAAGCTTTACCGTGTCATGGTCGAGCCGCTACCAGGTCCCACCAGAGACCAACCAAGTAATCCCCCAGAAAAACCCAAGGTAATCCTCCAAGCTTCACACGGAGTTCACTTCCTCTTTATACTTTCACATAAATCCAGGGATAACACACCAAGCACCGCTTCGAAGAGGTAACCACATGCGAAGCGGTAATCCCACATGAAGCAGTAATCACACACGAAGTCCTCTGGTTAATTACACCGCACACAGCCGAAGCGAAGCAGGCTGAACACAACCAGTCTTGGTGAGCTAAGCGCAAAGACTGGTGAGTACTGCCAGGCACGTGACCGGATAGTGAGGCAGAGGTGGGGAGGCGGGGGGGGCAACCCAGGGTGTCCTGCTAACGACCCCCTAGAGTCGCCCCCTTGGTTGGGATGTATACATGGTTTTTTTGGCTGAAATTGTAAGCTAAGCGTACCTTCCTATTAGTAATGCCATCGGTAAGAGTTTTGAGAAAACAAAGCTATACACTGACTCTCTGTTCAATGTGCACAGCACACCTTCCAGAGTAAGGTAACTATTTCCTCTTTTCAAATGCCGTTTTTGAGGCGATTTTGATCCTTTACCCCTAATCGCACCACTTTGTCCAGCTCTGCCGATTTAATCTATGCAACAGTAGATTGTCTGATGTCTTTTTCATAGCATACAACCACTTTTAGGGTTTTCATAATTAATTACAAGCTGTGTCATTGTTTTTTTCATGACACCCCTACACTGTGACCATTACCAAATAATGACTCCCATTGAGTTTGCATGCACTTTCCCACTTTTTGCACAATACGCTATAGAGGCTGTTTTCCTAAATCAAATTGTCAGAGAGAGTGAGCATTGTGTCGATTCATGCATAACACTGACACATCTGATGCTTTGCGTCAATTTAGGAACATTGTATAACACTGACGTGCCTTGTGCTTTTATGTTAGTCACTCTCTGATTCTTCTCCAGAAGCCGAGGACTCTCACGTTTGCCATTTGTTTCTGTAGTGACTTATTTTTTTACAGAAAAGTTGAAGAGCTACAAAGCTGGCTAACGAGCTCATCCAATGTCTTTCTCCAGCTAGTTATCTCCAAAATTTCAAGTGAATATGACAAAAATTCATTTTTCTCTAAAAGGTATTTTTTCGAAAAATACTTACCGATTACATGACTATGTGGAAGTGTCTACTACTTACTCAGTTTTAGCCTAAGAACCTGTTGTGTTACAACACAACCTGGGAGGCACTCGGGGAACCCCCAGAGGGGCCGAGAGTTGTCTCCCGTTTCTGCCCATCCGGTTCCGAGTCACGTGGTGACCAACCAGTCGTACACTTAGCTCACCAGCGGCAAGCGGGGCAGGTGGGAGTGTCCTCCGAGTCATGTCATTGGTAAGTATTTTTCGAAAAAATACCTTTTAGAGAAAAATGAATTTATTTCCTCAAAAACATTACCGATGACATGACTGTGGAAGAATGGGCGATAAGGAGGAGGGTGCCACGCCCCAAACACCCCCGCAAAGGGCTATAGTCAGAGCCATCCTCCCTGCCGCACACTCCCGACAATTTTAGCTAAGTGTGTACTTAAGGCGCCTGTGGCGCCGGGAGGGAGTGTTGCGCTGCGTTGAAGTTTTCCACCAGTGCGAGATCGTTTTGCTGGCCTGCCAGATCCCAGAGGTAGAAGCGGGCGAAGATCGATTCTGCCCGCCAGCCCACGGTTGCCACGATGACTTTGATAGCACAATTCCGGTCGTGGCTGTGGCCTGTATCTCGTGTGCGCGTATCCTAAGCCTCCTTGCTCCCTACGGGGAGAGGTCCTGATAGGCAGACCGTATGACCCAGCAAAGCCAGGAAGACATCGTCTGGGCTGTGATGTCAGTTCTGCCTGGGTTTAAAGGTAGAAAGAGGCGCGAGCGTCCTCTTCGGACGGCTTTGGATTGGCGTAGGTAAACGAGTAGGGTGCGCACAGGATCTTGTTGCCTGGTCTCCCGAGGAAAGTTCGTATCTTGCCGCGGCCATAAGGCTGTGGTGCAGTCAGAGGAGACCTAGTCTTGGCAAGGAAGGCAGGGTACGTGAGGAGATGCACGGAACCATCCACTTTAACTGCAGGCAGGCAGGGCGCGCTGACAGCGGGTGTAGCTCGCTTACTCGGGTCGCTGTGGCGAGCCAACAAGAAGCATGTCGTACGAGGCACATCCGCGAAGCGGGCCAAGGGCAGCGGATCGAATCTGGCAGCGTTAAGCCACATGGGTACCCAGGGAAGGTCCTAGCGAGGAACGTGCGAGGGGGGTACTGGACACAGCAGGCCGAAGTGAGTCATAAGGTCGGCGATGTCTTAGCAGGCGCAGGGGTTCGGGAGGCCGAGGTGCCGGTAGGTGTCGGCAACATGGACAGTTACCCCCTGGTGGCGACAGGGGACAAACCCTTGGTCTCCGAACAGCCAGAGGAAGCAGTACGCGAGCTGGGGATACGTCAGTTCGGTGGGGGAGAGGCGCTGGGCATCGCCCTAGGAGCACAGTATTCGCCATCGTCCCTCGTAGACGCGCCTGGTCGAGGGTCTGCGGGCTGTTGCGATCGCTTCCACTGCTGCATTCGAGAAGCCTCTATCGGTGAGGGCTAGCCACGCAATCTCCAGGTGTGAAGGAGGAGAAGCTCCGGGCTTGGGTGAAACAGCGGGGTACCTGAGCACTTTGCTCGGCACGGGCAGCGCCAGAGGGGATCCGTGGCGAGGCTGAGGAGGACGAAGGTCCAAGACCGGTTCCAGGAGACCGGGGCTACCAGGAAGACGACTGCATTGCATCCTCAAAGCTAGAAGAAGACTTGGAAACGAAGGCCATCGGGGGGTACGTATACGAGAAGAGGCCGTCCCACTTGATGGAGAGTGCATTGCCTGCCCAGGCAAGGGGGTCCGGAATCGGGGCGACGAAGAGGAGAAGTTGGTGATTCCACCTCGAGGCGAACAGGTCAATCCTAGGCGTCTCCCAGTGAGCGCAGATCATCTGAACAATGTCCTTGCATAGCATCCACTCAGTGCGTAGCCACGGCCGCGCCGGGAGAGAGAGTCGGCCAAGACGTTCAGGTGGCAGGGGATGTGCCGAGCCTTGGGGGGGGGGGGGGGGAAGCTGTGGTCCGCGCATCAGTGCATCAGATGGTAGAGGAGCATGCACAGGTCGGGTGAGCGCGTACCGCCCTGCTTCTGAAAGTAGGAACCACCGTCGCGTTGTTTGAGAGGACACGCTGCTCCTGGCGCCGGAGGTGTGCTTCCCAAGTGATGAGGGCTTGTCAGACCGCTTACAGCTCCAACCAGTTGACGTGTCTGTCTGCCAGCTCTGGAGGCCAGGGCCGGGCGTCGTGAGGAACCACGGTAGCAGGTGAGACCCCCCCACCCGGAGAGACTAGCATCGACGCAAAGGGAAAGCTGAGGGGGAGGAGAGGCAAAGGAAATCCCGAAGCACGCCACGAAGTGTCCGTCCAAGGCCGCAGAAGGGGACGAAGCATCTGAGTCACGGGCACCTATGTCTCCGGAGGACGAACTCCAATGGAGCAAGGAGGAGCTGCTGTAGTGGGAGGGCGTGAAGACGATTGAGTGGGAGTAAATCCGCCGCTCACTCCGCGCAAGAGCGGTTCCCGTCAGTCCGTCGTGCGATCTGCTGCGGTACCCCCGTGCGGTTGCGTCAGTGTCTTCGTCAGACTGCGCGCCTCCTTATCATTCGCCGTGCGCCGAGATGTGGTTTTGTCGGTGTCCACGGGACACCGTCTCCATCCATCGGTCATCACTCGAGTGGTCCCGCTGCAGATGTCAAAGCCGCGTCTCCACATAAGAGCCGTCCCTGCCAATGACTCCACGATCTGGTGCGGTTCGCCGGCGGCTGCGTCGGTGTCCCCGAGAAGGCGCCTCCATCCAAGGATGTCCGAGAGCCTGGTGCTGAGGTCGTACTGTGCCTGTGGCCGTGCAATCCCAGCCCAAAAGGTCCCAAGGTCTGATGCTTCTAGCTGGAATCTCCGGAGCCTGGGTCTAGAGGTCCATGCCGCGCCACACTGGAACTTGTCTGCCTTCGGCGAAGAGGAGAGGGAAGATGAGACATCCTCACGAGAATGGTAACTGCCGAGCGCCGTCCCGCTGTCGTCGAACCTGCATCTCCCGAGTAGAGCGATGGCTGCCCAACCGGTCCGAGGAACTGCTGCATCTAGCTGGAAACTCTGAAGTCCGTTGCCGCAGCAAGGTCCGTTGGCGCGAGACACTTGAACTAGTCCTCCGATCCGACGGTGAAGAGCGAGCATACGACGCATAAGGCACAAGAAGACAGAAGCAAGCAGGTAAGCGCCCGGTACTGCAACACCTGTCAACAAGAAGTGCGAGTGGGCGCGGGCACATGGGGCCCCGCCAAGCTAAGGCGAGCATTCGGCGCAGAATGGTACGATAACCATACAAGCACGCAGGAAGCGTCTGGTACTGCAACACTTATCAACATGAAAGGCGCGTGGGCACATGGGACCCCGCCAAGCTAAGCGAGCCATCGACGCATAACAGTACACCAAAGGAGCAAACAAGGTACAAGCATGCAATTAAGTCCCGGTTCCTGCACCACCTATCAACCGAAAAAGGTGAGCAGGCGTGGGCACGTGGGGTCCCGCCAAGCTAAGTCGAGCGTTCGGCGCGAAAAAGGAACAACGAAGACAAAGACGGAAGTGCCTCTGCTCGAAACCGGCGCCCAGCCAGGGGGCCGGCCTAGGGCTAGTACAGCTACCTTACTTCTCAGTAGAAGAGGGGACGGAGGGAGTAGCCTCCATATCACCCTCAGCGCAGGAAGGCGGGCAGCGTCCCAGCAAGCCAGCGCTGTGGAGTCCACACAACCCACAAAGGCGCAGAAGAGGGAAGCAGACCCACACAGGGCACAGCCCGGGGCGGTGCAAGTAGATAGTCCAAAAAACAACAAGTTCAGAAGACCGGAGAACGAACCGGTCGCACCAAGCAAAGTCAAAGTCCGAAGGATAGCAAACATGTCTGCACAGCGTGAGCTAAGTACAGTGGAGTCCAGTTAACACGAACTCGCTTTACACGAATTTCCGGTTAACACGAAACGTTTTTGCATTCCCGGCCAACGGCCTTCTTATTCTGTATTAAAATTTCACTGAAAACATGAAATGCTTAACACTAAATTTCGCTTTACACGAAGCTGGTTTCAGTTCCCAACCAGGGCAATTTCACTATTATTCACCTGTTTAACATGAACACAGATTCCATTCACCGAAAACCAATTCACATGTCGCTCTCGCGCTGTGACAGATCAGAGCGAACTCAAGTCTGTGATTGGCTGAATAGCCTTCGGCTGTTGTAATCCATCTTCTCATTGGCTAGCATTTCTGAACTGTATTCATGTTGTATCATTCTTGTACCAACACAACCCTTTTACCGATGCATGATTGTACTTCAGCCTGTGTTGCTTTTACCTGATGGATTGTAACTTACTATGGATTTTACCTCATAGATTTTACATTAAATATGCGAGCTGTACACGTTTCCTTGTGCTTTCCTAGCGAGCTGAAAGTATGCATATAAAGTACGATAATCTGCACTTTTAACCTCATACTCATTCACGCACATTTTCCTTGAGGGCCGTGATCAATTTTGAGGCCATATTGGTCAACACGAAATACCTTTAACACGAAGTGATTTTCTGTGTCCCCAGAAATTCGTGTCAAGCGGATTCCACTGTAGAATGACTGGTTGGTCACCACGTGACTCAGAACCGGATGGGCAGGAACGGGAGACAACTCTCGGCCCCTCTGGGGGTTCCCCGAGTGCTTCCCGGGTTGTGTTGTAACACAATAGGTTCTTAGGCTAAAATTGAATAAGTAGTAGACACTTCCACTGTCATGTCATCGGTGATGTTTTTGAGGAAATAAAGTATGGACTCAAATGTGGGTCAACTGACTTTCTGTAAATGGTCACTGAACTCTTCAATGAGACCTTCAATTTCAATATGCTCGGAGACTCTCCTAGACACCCCTTACTTACTTACTTACGCCTGTCACCCCTACCCGGGTATAGGCCGTCGACGAGAGACCTCCAGCAACTCCTGTCCTGTGCTTCTCCTTCAATTCTACTCCAGGTGGTTCCCAGTCTCTTGATGTCTGCTTGGAGTTCTCGACGCCAGGAGTTTCTCGGCCTACCTCTTTTCCTCTTTCCCTGGGGGTTCCATGACAATGCCTGCCTAGTGATACTGGAAGCTGGCTTTCTCAGACTGTGACCGATCCATCCCCATCTTCTTCGCCCAATTTCATTCTCTGCTGTTATCTGCTCTGTTCTCTCCCAGAGTCTGACGTTGCTGATCTTCTCTGGCCAGTGGATTTTCAAAATTTTTCTAAGGCAACTGTTCATGAAGGTCTGTACTCTGTTGACTGTGGTTTTTGTCAATCTCCAAGTCTCTGCTCCATATAAGAGAACTGCTTTTACATTGGAGTTGAAAATCCGGACTTTGGTGTGTTGTGACAGCTCTCTGGAGCTCCACACTTTTTTCAACTGGAGAAAGGCTGCTCTGGCTTTACCGATTCGTGCTCTGACATCTGCATCAGTGCCGCCCTTTTTGTCTATGATGCTCCCGAGATAGGTGAAGGACTCCACCTCCTCCAACGGGGTGCCAGGCAGCAAGACTGGTTCTTCCCTGGTTGCGTTCAGCCTCATTGTCTTTGTTTTCTGTTTGTGAATGGTGAGGCCCACTTGGGACGAGATGTCAGCAAGCCTCGTGGTCTTGTCCTGCATTTGTTGATGAGTAGACACCCCTTGATTGAAGCATTTCCCTCATTTTCAAGCTTGTACATACGTACACAAACATCCGAGATTCTCGTGTCTGCATACATACGCACACACACACACATACTCACACAAATATATGGCGTTTCTGCAGTGAGGTCAGCATAACTAGACATGATCTAATATTTATCGTCTTACTTCACGGTCAGTTTGATGCCAGCCCACCTACGACGTCATGTGCATGCTATTGAAAGCACTTCGCCATGTCCCATCCTAAAAGTCTCTTCTATAAATAGAAAAGACTTAAAAACCATGTCTTATTATTATATTATTATTACTATTACACAACATACTGTTTCTGAGAGCAGCAGTTAGAGCCAAGATACATGCATCAGCCACATTTCCGTCAGAATCCAAGCAAATCATGTCAGCATACAGCACCCAAACCAGCTGAAACAGATGAGATGCACTTTATTCTGACCTATCCTTCCATATGCAAACCATCTGAAAGACGAAAGAGGCCCTTCCTATGGTAAACAACCAAACTACCAAGACAGGGGGCAAGGGGGATGGGACTACACACCCCACCCCCTCCCCAGATCTGCCCCTGTGCACACCACAAATACACACACATGCTGCTGATGGGGCATTTCACAAACTGCAAGTCATCGAAGTGCAAATTATCACTGGCATCCTATATCATTATCAGTCATTCAAAAAAACATGTTACAGGCCAGGCTAATTTCATGATACCTGGGGGCCATAAAGCCCATCCGCATTATCTGCATTTACGTCAATGTGGTGCTGAAGAGAAAACATATAGTAAGCAAAACTCCACCGGTCGACTCCAGCCTTAGCTGGCCCATACATGCCTGTGCACTAGCCAACTAAGGCTGGAGTTGGCCAGGACTTTTTGTTCACTGGGTATCTACTTGGGAGCCATAGACCTGACAACATTACCTGACTCTGTGCTATTCTGATGCAGGTAATATTGAGGCTGACCTTACTTTGAACTGCAGGTTACTCCAACTCACCTTGCCAGGTATGATGCAGAGGTCCTCCATTGAAACACACTGGGAACTGAATGTAAACAAAATATTTATTACCTCCTTTGTGCATGCAGCGACAAGAAAAGTTGCAGTATTTACAGTACCAGGAGGCCTGGTTCATGAAATAACTGTAAAATAATGAACATTCTAAACTGTGCTTATAAGGTCAGATAATATATAACAACACTTTTTCAGAGGTCCTGGAAACATTCTGTCTATGTAAATTACGTTATTTATAACAACTGTTGATATTTAAGCAAACATATTTGGGTCTCCTGCAATCGTGGTACATCTAAAATGTAGTGTATATATACATATATTTATATTTAATGGTACATCTAAACTGTAGTGTGTATTTTCTTATCTGCTGTGAAAACGTGAACACAAGGTATAAATCCCCATGAACCCCTGCAGTGGTGGGGGCTCATGAGCATCATGCCTCTTGCCGACACCACCTTGCATGTTTTTTCCGTTAATGGCCTGGGCTCTTTGGCGCTGAATTAACAAAGATTTCAGAAACATAATTAGTGTCGAACATCAACAAATGCAGGACAAGACCACGAGGCTTGCTGACATCTCGTCCCAAGTGGGCCTCACCATTCACAAACAGAAAACAAAGACAATGAGGCTGAACGCAACCAGGGAAGAACCAGTCTTGCTTGCTGGCACCCCGTTGGAGGAGGTGGAGTCCTTCACCTATCTCGGGAGCATCATAGACAAAAAAGGCGGCACTGATGCAGATGTCAGAGCACGAATCGGTAAAGCCAGAGCAGCCTTTCTCCAGTTGAAAAAAGTGTGGAGTTCCAGAGAGCTGTCACAACACACCAAAGTCCGGATTTTCAACTCCAATGTAAAAGCAGTTCTCCTATATGGAGCATGGAGCAGAGACTTGGAGATTGACAAAAACCACAGTCAACAGAGTACAGACCTTCATGAACAGTTGCCTTAGAAAAATTTTGAAAATCCACTGGCCAGAGAAGATCAGCAACGTCAGACTCTGGGAGAGAACAGAGCAGATAACAGCAGAGAATGAAATTGGGCGAAGAAGATGGGGATGGATCGGTCACAGTCTGAGAAAGCCAGCTTCCAGTATCACTAGGCAGGCATTGTCATGGAACCCCCAGGGAAAGAGGAAAAGAGGTAGGCCGAAAAACTCCTGGCGTCGAGACCTCCAAGCAGACATCAAGAGACTGGGAACCACCTGGAGTAGAATCGAAGGAGAAGCACAGGACAGGAGTTGCTGGAGGTCTCTCGTCGACGGCCTATACCCGGGTAGGGGTGACAGGCGTAAGTAAGTAAGTAATTAGTGTCGAAGCAGTGAAGGGGCTAATGCATATGCTGATAACATAATAAGTTCATTTTCAATAAATGTTGGCATGAACCAAAGATATAAGGTAATGGTCTACAAAACATCTTTTCCTCTACAGGTAAAACTGTAATGTATTTGTTGTGAGAACAAAATGTATTCCACGGTGCTGTTTTGCAATGTCATCCAACATTGGTCATTTCATTACAATCAAAGAGTACATCATAAACAGGAAAATTTTTTCACCGATACACGTAACACTTTTTTTTTCTTCAACGCACAGGAAAACAGGCAAGCGCTTTAGCTGGGTTTTTTTTTTGGTGTGCCCTTATTACGCGATTAAGACTAAATATACAGGATCAAACGTATCGTAAAACTTTCTAATTTTTCAGCAATTTGTTTTTGCTCCAAATTTTCAGCATTTGTTTAAAAATGTAAAAGCTGATTTTTTGTCATTTCTCTAAATTTTCTGCAATTTGGTTGAAATCTATTTTCAGCAATTGGAGGTAAATTTCAGCAATTGGAGGATTACAAATTCCCACTGCAGCCGGCAGTGAAGACAAATCGACGGCCGCCATGAGCGTACACTTTTCGCAGCTTTACGGTACTGTGGGTGTAACTGGTCTAAACCGCCACGTGACGCTTGAGTGATGCAATGCTTCAGGTGAACCTAACGGGTACCATCCCCAAATCATAGATTCACGTCTCCTGTACGCTGCATTAACCGTAGGCATACTTTGTGGCCCCATCCACTCAGTTACTTAATCCGAATGAGGGAGAGGATGGGGGGGGGGGGGGGGGCATTAACTATTCACTTGCTGTGTACTGAGTCGGCCGGGCTTGATAGGATGGTATGGCTACATCGAAACACAGCGCATTCAGCCGAGGATATAAATGAAGTCATTCGCGGCCAGCATGAGCCAAGTTCTCATAAGCGCCTGCTGCTTTTAAGGCTGGAGTGAAACTATATCTCTTGCACAGAGCTCGTGCCAGGCGCTTAGATGATAAAGTGGATTACATTGTTTGGCTAGTGTCTAAGTTGATGGCCTGTTTACATGTCAATTATCCACACAGATCTGGTACTTACGTATTTATGCTAGCCCACTTATAGCTTAGGAAGGTATCAGTACTAATTTCAGCATCAGAGATGCTTTCTCCCGATGTGTTTAATCCGTAAGCTGCTTACACAGGATCTTTGATCTACTGGGATGGGAAATCTTTTCCATGTCAAGCCAAGCTTATACAGTGTGGGCCATCGGGTACCGCTGTTAGGCAAGCTCGAAAATACAATAAGGAGGTTGAAACCCACAGCCTTTGAGAGAAAACTACCATCTAACGCCTGAGGTACACCGATTCAATGTTTCTATTGAAGCATGGGCTTTCACAGGTGTGCACTTCATTTGTTCATTATTTCTTAACAGACCCCTAGCTAGAGCATTATGTCGGGTGCCCTGCCTCCCCCTTTTCCCTCCCCCACCCGGGTCTGCCCTGGGGGTCTTGGGTGGGGTTAGGTATTTTTTAGTTCCCAGGGTCATCCTGGTCAGCCCCACAGGGTGGGTTTTTCTCTCTATTCTGGGGCATGCGTTTCTGTCTACCCTTTGTCCATTCACCTGTATTTGCCTTTTTAAAACTCTCCCTACTGTCTGCACTGCCTGTAGCTCTTGATATTGGATGTTCCCCCACCCGGGTCTGCCCTGGGGGACTTGGGTGGGGTTAGGTACTTTTTAGTTCTCAGGGTCACCCTGGTCAGCCCCACAGGGTGAGTTTTTCTCTCTATTCTGGGGCATGTGTTTCTGTCTACCCGAGGTCCATTCACCTGTATTTGCCTTTTTAAAACTCTCCCTACTGTCTGCACTGCCTGTAGCTCTTGATATTGGATGTGTGTTGCTAAATGGTCTTAGCTTTGTTTAGGCCTCATGTGTTAGGTTTATTTAATGTATTTGACCGGCTGGTGACATACATTCAATGTTCTGTTTAGTTTTTTTTTTCACAAGCAGTGCAGGCACGTCCTGAGAAAGCCTTGTTGCTGTCGGGACGTTAAGCAATGTACAATCAATCAAATCAACCCCCTTTTCCCTGCCCTGCTGTCTGTCCACTGCCCGACCCGCTGTCTGCCCTGCTGCCCTCCCTCTCAGCCTCCTTAGCACCCTGGCACTGCGGTGTCTCCCCTCGTCAGCATTAAGTCTGTCGATCACTGTAAAGCTGACCACTGACCGCCTGTCCCGCCTTTTTGGCGACTGCATCTCTGTTCCACTACACTAAGCACAGCCGTCTGCTAGAGGCATAGATTCTCATGGGCGCTTGACAGCTGCGCATAAGAAGTACAGCTGGACAAAAGGGGCTCATGACAATCTATGCCTCTTGCTGCTATATATCCACTGAGACTTGACGACTGAGAGAGTGACAAGCTATTTTTACTAACACGGTAACAAAAGAGGTGATAGGAAATGGCAGCTGACTGTACAGACACCTAGCCTAATGTCTGTCTCCACAACACAAAAGAGCAATTAGCAGCTGTTATCGCTCCGGGACGCAGGTGACTTGTCTTCCGAGTGTTTGCTGGGATCATTAGTGCTTTCTGTAAATAGAGTTGGCAGGGTCTCTTTATTATAGGTCTTAATTCTGTATGGTATAGACAACAAACAATCCCGCGTTTAGTCCCTCCCTTTTGCAAGAAACATAGATTCTCATACACCACGACAGTCACAGGGGCTCATTACAGTGTAAATCGCTTGCAAGAATAGATTCACTCTGCTAAACTCCTACGGCTTCAGGGTCTCATGAGTCTGATAACAGATGCTGATCGTTACAGTTAGTTAGTTATTTGGGTTTAATGCCGAGCAGGCAACTAAGGCCATCTCATGGCGGGAAGGGTAAAAATCTGGTCAGCCAGACTAAAAGAAAGGTCGTTAAGACATGATGTAAATATACCTTAAAAATATATCAGGCTAAAAAGTCGCACAGGTCTTTAAAGAAAACGTCGACAGACTCTCAAAAAGGTCAAAATAATAGAAATATCATAGTCTATAAACGCTCAAATCTTATTAAAAATATGGCACTCCATCAGAAAACTGAAGATCTTGTCCGGGGGCACATCCCAGAACAAAACCTTCAAGGAGTCTGCCGTGAAATGTTTATTACCTTGTGTTGATTAGATCAGCACAAGACAACAAAAAAGTGTTGAACAGAGTACTGCTCGTCGCAGGCATAACACCATGGACGCTCCTCCTGTTTAAGTAAATAAGGAAACATACGTGTGGCCGATGTGGAGCCGAGCCAGGACAGTCTCCTCACGGCGGCTGCTGCAGCGATAAGGTAGACCGTCGGACAACTTAGGAAGGGCTTCATGCACCTTGTTAGCTTCCTCTTTGTCCCACTCAGACTGCCACTCATGGGCTATGTACGCACTAGCCACATGTCTAAAATCACAATAAACAGTCTGTGTGTCAGGGACAGGGTCATTGCGGGCATCGTTGGCAGCAGAATCTGCGATCCTGTTGCCTTCGATGCCCACATGCCCTGGCACCCAAATAAAAATGATGTCATAATATTCCTTCATCAAGTCCGCGTGGAGCTCTCTGATCTGCACCAGCAGTGGGTGGTCATTTCCCGTGCCCTGAAGGGCCTGCAGGGCAGAAAGAGAGTCAGACAGAATCAGGAAGTTCCTTTCTCTAGATCGATAAGCATGCCTGAGTGCCAGCAGAACCGCCTGCAGTTCTGCACTAAATACAGATGAGTGGTCTGGGAGGCGGTGCTTAAATGGGCGTCTTGGATGGCGAGAGGACACTGCGGCCGCAGCCACTCTCCCATCCTCAGACTTTGACCCATCGGTATAGATACGACAATAGCCAGGAAAAATTGAAAGCAGTTCATTGAGGCTCTGTTGGTATATGGCTGGTGGAGTAGAGTCTTTCTTGTGGGCAGTCATCTCCAGCAAGATGTCAGGAACTGGTAAGAGCCAAGGTGGAGTGATGTGTTGCAGGGATTCCGAAACTCTGTCCAGGTCCAATCCGGCCGCCTGCAGATGAGGTTGGACACGGAAAGAAATGGACGGACAGCTCCTGGATGGGTATCGTAAATCTCTGCAAACGATGGTTTAAAAACACAATCATAGGCAGGATTGTCTGGATGGGCCTTCAGTTTCAGAATGTAGCTGAGCATGAGGCGGATGCGGCGGAGCTTGAGAGAAGGCTCCCCTGCCTCGGCATACAGACTAGGAACTGGAGACGTCCTGAAGGCCCCAAGACATATCCGCAGACCCTGATGGTGAATTGTGTTCAGACGCTGTAGCACAGACTTGGAAGCTGAGCCATACACCACAGAGCCGTAATCCAGTTTGGACCGAACAAGGGCCCGGTACAGATGAAGTAAGACAGTACGGTCCGCACCCCAGTCAGTACGACCGACGACACGAAGAATGTCGAGAGCCATCTGACAAGAGGTTCTAAGGTAATTAATATGGTTGCGGAAGGTAAGTCTTTTGTCACAAATGACCACCAGAAACTTTGCCTCCTCGGCCACCTTAATTGGCACTCCAGCAATGCTCAGGCTAGGTTCTGGAAAAAATTTCGTCTGGTTAGTAAAATGCACACAGACAGTCTTGGAGGGCGAGAACTTGAATCCATTGAGAGACACCCACCGCTGGATGCGATCAACGCACAGCTGCAAGCACCTCTCAAGGGACGCAAGTCCTCGACCACGTGCGCACAAAGCAAAGTCGTCAACAAACAAAGAGCATTCAGAATCATCCTTGACGGCCTTTACAATGTTATTAATTTTAATACTAAATAAAACAGGAGATAGAATGCTGCCCTGTGGGACACCCATCTCCTGTTCAAAGGAGTCGGAGAGGATGGAGCCCACATGGACATGGAACGACCGGTTAGTCAAAAAATTGTGAATAAAAATGGGCAGGTGCCCTTTAAAACCCATGTCCAAAAAGTCAGACATTATGCCATGCTTCCAGGTAGTGTCATATGCCTTCTCAAGATCGAAGAAAATTGCATAGACATGCTGCTTGTTGACAAAAGCATCTCGAATAAATGATTCAAAGCGGACTAAATGGTCAGTTGTACTACGGAAGCGCCGGAAACCGCACTGGAGGTCTGTGAGGAGACCCTGTGACTCAAGATGCCACACCAGGCGGGCGTTGACCAGGCGCTACATAGTTTTACATAAACATGATGTCAAAGCGATAGGCCGGTAGTTGCCCGGGTCGGAAGGATTCTTACCCGGCTTGGGGATCGGTACAACCACAGCCTGGCGCCAAGACGGCGGAAAATGACCAGTTCTCCAGATATGGTTAAAGGCCTTGAGAAGTACAAGGAGTGACCTCTCAGGCAGATGCGTTAGGAATTGATAGTGGATGGTATCTAGGCCAGCAGCAGAGTCATTACATTTCTGCAAGGCTTGCTGCAATTCTGATAATGTAAAAGGGGCATTATAGTCTTCTGAGCTTCTCCTTCTCTCTCTGGAAGAAGGGTGAATAATGCTCTGTTGAAGAATTATGGGCAATGGTGGAGGCAAGCAAATTGGCCACAGCTTTTTTATCTGTGACCAAGCTGGCACCATATCTAAGATTGCCGACAGAAGCCGAGCCACCCCTGCCCCTAATTCCTCGAACAGCCTTCCATACTTTCTGGGACGGAGTCCGAGAAGTTAAAGATGAGACGAAGCGTCTCCAGGAAGCACGGCGTTCACGTTTAAAAATGTAACGGGCTTTCGCCCTCTGTCTTTTAAAGGTTAAAATATTCACTTGCGACGGAGTACGGAAAGCACGTCGCTGAGCAGATTTGCGCGCTTTTTGGGCCTTGCGGCACTCCTCATTGAACCATGGTACTCTCGGCTTCCGAGGAACTGATGCGGAAGTTTTAGGGATGCTTTCACCCGCTACGTCCAACAAAATAGTAGTAAAAGAAGAAACAGGTTCTTCAGCTGACATTACCACCTCCTCTGTAATACGAGACTGACAGAGGGAGGCAAACAGAGGCCAGTTAGCTTTCTTGAGATTCCAGCGCCCCACCGGCGGATCCTCCCCACAGCTGACGACAGGACTACTGTGAAGTGGTCACTACCACACAGGTCATCGTGAACCTTCCAGTCAAAATCCAGCATGAGAGAAGGATCACACACAGTGAGGTCTAGAACAGAACTAGATCCTGAACCTGAGTTAGAGTATGTAGGTGAGCCATCGTTAAAGACACATAGGTTAAGTTGAGAAAAAACATCTTCTAACATCTGACCTCTGCCATCATAGTGGTCACAACCCCAAAGGTGAGCGTGACCGTTAAAATCCCCCATGAGAATAAAGGGAGGGGGCAGTTGTTCTACTAAATTAAAAATATCATTACTACAGACCCGCAGGGATGGTGGCAGGTAAATACTGCATATGGTTATGGTCTTCTTCAAGGTAACCCGAGCTGCGACAGCCTGAAGACAGGTGTCGATGCTAACGGGGCTACATAAAATTTGGCTACTAATGAGAAGAGCCACTCCACCCGAGTGCCTCTCCGAATCAGAGCCTATGTATAACGTTAAAACCATTAAAGGACACAGGGTCAGAAGTCTTCAGTAAGTTTCCTGAAGAGATATTAATGAGGGTTATAGCACTTGACTAAAAGACGTAATTCCTCAAAGTTAGCTTGAAAACCACGACAATTCCACTGATTAATTGTACATTGCTTAACGTCCCGACAGCAACAAGGCTTTCTCAGGACGTGCCTGCACTGCTTGTGAAAAAAACTAAACAGAACATTGAATGTATGTCGCCAGCCGGTCCAATACATTAAATAAACCTAACACATGGGGCCTAAATAAAGCTAAGACCATTTAGCAACACACATCCAATTTCAAGAGCTACAGGCAGTGCAGACAGTAGGGAGAGTTTTAAAAAGGCAAATACAGGTGAATGGACCAAGGGTAGACAGAAACACATGCCCCAGAATAGAGAGAAAAACCCACCCTGTGGGGCTGACCAGGGTGACCCTGGGAACTAAAAAATACCTAACCCCACCCAAGTCCCCCAGGGCAGACCCGGGGACAATTCCACTGAAGCAGAAAGTATATGGTTATGTCTTATCTAGGGATGTGGAGTTTTCCCCCCTTTTTCCTTTGCCTTGGAAGGAGTTGAAGAAACAGAGGGGGGCCAGCTCCCGGGCCTCCTCTGGTTCTTAGGAGATGAAGGGGGTGGAGCTGCCGCAGCATCGGCAACAACAACTTCCACTACCTCCATCCGCTCCTCCAATGCAGTATATTTGTTTTGAAGGGGGACATCAGTGTTCCCCTTCTGGGCCCGTGCGCACAGCGGTCCCATAGATTTCTTAGACTTCTGGTCCTGGGCAGCGTTACTGCCGCTAGAGTTAGCGGCCTTAGAAGGCTGACCAGAGCCAGAAGCTTTTGGCGTTGACAAACTAGCAGGTTTGGGTGGGGGCTGAGGCTTAGGGGTAGCAGAAGGCGGTGCCACCGGACCGGTAGCGTCCGCCCTCTGCGTTCCCTGGCTCCTCGTCACCACCGGAGGAGGGTTACTCTCCAGGGGCAAGAGGATCCGAGGCTCCGCCCCCAACCAAGAAGTTGGGGTTTGACAAGAGAAGTCTTTGGTGGGGCGCTTGCCTGCCACCGCAGCACTGAAGGTATACACAGAGGTGTTATTTGACTTTGGTCCAGCCTCAGCTGCACCGGGACCGTCAACCAGTTTTTTGGCGTCCGCAAAGGACAGCCCCTTCTCCACACGCACCTGCTGAATCCTGCACTCGGAGATCCACCGAGGGCACTTCTTGTCTGAAGCCATATGCGCCCCCTGGCAATTCACACACAGGGTGCAGGACTCAGCAGAGTGTCCGGGCTTAGTGCAGCGGGCGCATAGAGCCTCTGCCTGGCGGCATGTCTTCTGCCCATAGCCATACTTTTGGCACTTAAAGCACCAGAGGGGGAGAGGGATGTACTTTTTCACTTTTAGGAGTAGTAACCTCCCCAGATGGTAGTAGGAGCGGTGGGGGTGCCAAACGTCAGGATGATGGTAGGGAGACGGATCTCCCTACCACCTCGTTTGGAAATGAAGCACCTGACGTAGGTCACCCCCTGTGACTTAAGGTTCCGTACAAGTTCATCTTCAGATAGTTCGGCCAATGCTTTATCTTTAATCACTCCTCTACAAGAATTCATCGTTTTGTGGGGAGTGACCTCCACTGGAGTGTCTCCGATAGAGGAGAGCCTCAGTAGCCCATTGGAGTGTGCCCGGGTACGGCACTCTACCAGCAAGTCACCAGACCTGAGGCGCTGGGCCTCAGGCCCGCCAACACGGCTCCTGAGGGTCTCCCCTACCAGGAAAGGGTGCAGCTTGGAAACAGGCTTCTCTTTAACTTTGCTGTGGATAATGAGAAAGCGAGGCCAGACGACCCATGCCTGAGGTGTCGCTTCCTCACAATCGGAGTCGCTATCATTTTCAAGGTCAATGTCAGTGGCTATGTGCCGCTTTGGTGCCAGTTTAGGTTTTTGGGTTTTTTTCATATTATTATAGTAGAGATATTCATCCCCCGGGGGTCCCCGCCCGCCACCGAGCCCAACAAAAGAAAGTGCAACTGTCGGCGGGTCTCCAGCCGACGCACAATGGAGACTGCCCGAAAGATATACTCAAGGGGGTAAGCCCGATTGAACCGTTTAAGCCACCGCCTTATATCACACTGTTGAATGCAGGGGAATACTGGCGTAGAGCACCTAATCAGCAGCAGAGGCTATAGCATGGTGCTCCGTAAATCAGCCTGCATGTCAACAATGGGATAGGGCTCAACGTGACAAGAGCCGATTGACTAGGCCGGTACGACTAGCCTCCCGTTTAGGCAGAAGTCAAGGCCAAAGTGGAGTGTTTTAGCTACCAGGATCCTCTTCTCCCCCGACACGGGTCTCCAAGCACGGCAAACACTTGGGATCCAAAGGACCAAAAGTTCACGAGTATTTTTAAGGACCAATCCAACATGGTACGACCTGGGTTAGTACAGCTCCTTAAAAACCAGAACAGTGAAAAAGACTGAACAACATATCTGCTGACATCAAGTCCTAATCCTGGACAAAGACGGCACCCCTCTGCTAGCCCACTCAGTCAAGGACTGAGGGGACTACTACCCACCCACGCCACGTGGAGGCCGGTGCCCAGTGGGCACTGATCGTTACAATATCGGTCCTTGATCACACAGTGCGAGCATCATAGACAAAAAAGGCGGCACTGATGCAGATGTCAGAGCACGAATCGGTAAAGCCAGAGCAGCCTTTCTCCAGTTGAAAAAAGTGTGGAGTTCCAGAGAGCTGTCACAACACACCAAAGTCCGGATTTTCAACTCCAATGTAAAAGCAGTTCTCCTATATGGAGCAGAGACATGGAGATTGACAAAAACCACAGTCAACAGAGTACAGACCTTCATGAACAGTTGCCTTAGAAGAATTTTGAAAATCCACTGGCCAGAGAAGATCAGCAACGTCAGACTCTGGGAGAGAACAGAGCAGATAACAGCAGAGAATGAAATTGGGCGAAGAAGATGGGGATGGATCGGTCACAGTCTGAGAAAGCCAGCTTCCAGTATCACTAGGCAGGCATTGTCATGGAACCCCCAGGGAAAGAGGAAAAGAGGTAGGCCGAGAAACTCCTGGCGTCGAGACCTCCAAGCAGACATCAAGAGACTGGGAAACACCTGAAGTAGAATCGAAGGAGAAGCACAGGACAGGAGTTGCTGGAGGTCTCTCGTCGACGGCCTATACCCGGGTAGGGGTGACAGGCATAAGTAAGTAAGTAATCACACAGTGCCGTAGGATGGTCAGTCCTGAAAGTCTAAAATTTTGCCCACCAGCCTTTGGCTAGTGACTTCAAAGTTTTACTAGCCAAACTGAAAATGTTACTAGCCAAACTGAAAATTTTACTAGCCAAACTGAAAATTTTACTAGTACTGAAAATAGCCCAACGCAACAATATAATGTACCACAAGTGTTTGACGCCCAATGTTTTTTTTTAGTGTTTTCTGCCGAGAGGCATTGAGAAAAAAATATTTAAACAGACAATCATAACCAAGTTAATGTTTATGTCCTGACTTCAAGCTTTTAATAGTATCAAGTGGAGAAATAACTGACAAACTCCCCATGTGAACTGTGGTGGGATATTTATTTATTTATTTATTGGTAAATAGAGCAGGGCTTCTGTTTTCACAACAGGTTAAAGGGTCTGTAGACCCCCAGGTATAAATTTTAGTGGGTACACAGACCCCCATCTGAGCATTATAGAGGTTCCACAGATTTATTTAAGAAAAACTGCATCATCTGTATGTTCCTTAAAATAAATTAACTCATTTCGCTCTCTCCTCTTCAAATGTGTTGTGACAGTGTGTGTGTGTTCTTTCCATGATACTGATTCTTGAACTGGTGAGCTATCGTGCAAAAGCCTGTCACCCTCTCCATCTCTCTCTCTCACACACAGAAAAACATATATTTATTTATTTGTATGATCGTTTGATAATGTATTGTAACAGAATATAGCGTTTTCTGCTGAATGCAGGTGAGATTGACAACCAAAGTCTGACTTCTCTAAACTCTGTGTGTGTGTGTGTGTGTGTGTGTGTGTGTGTGTGTGTGTGTGTGTGTGAACTAATGTACTTAAAAGTTGGTTTCAACCCATGTAACCGGAAAGACATATTTCTCCAATTTTAGAGCTGTGTGCCAGAAGATGGCCGGATCCGCGACCACGATAAAAAAAAAAAAAAATAATAAAAAACCTGACGTACTTATTTCTGTTCAAATTTCTGGACTTGCTTTTTGAGTTCGCCTCCATGCACATTGCGCATGCCATCCGTGTGCCGTCGTGCTTTAGCTATGGAAATACACGCAGCCATGAAATGTGAAAACTGCGAGTCCGAAGAGGTGGTGCCACGCACGGCCCAGGCGTATTATTTCTGGTACTGTCGCTTGTTTATGGAGACGACGGTGTCGATATGCAACTTTCTTCTAAGCGATTATCACGATCAGACGGTGCCGGATTGAAGAATCAGAAGCATTCCAGCTTCCTTTATTTTTTCTCCGCCATTTCAGTACAACTTCGTTCACGATCGAAAGTGAAACGCACCATGCGGTATCCCATAATAGTATGAATGGTGACGTCACTGTAAGTAACGCGTTCAAAATGTAGCGCGCACTTTGTAATAACATGCCGACACCACAGGGCACACGTAAACTAACAGTTTGCCCGTTCAGTTACACTCGCACGGACCTCGGAGTCGGGTCGATTCTGAACGCAGCCGCGACTGAGCGAACGGCTAAACTAAAAATAGAACGACTGCACCGATCTCTGTTATTAGGGTACGCATGGTGGTGCAAGGATGATGCGTCTCGGACGCAGATGCACTGAATTTTAGTGCGTCTGACTACCCCGTAGTTAGATTTTCGGTACGTGATTTTGAGTTTTAATGCATCATAGACGCACTAAAACGGGTCGCTACGAGAAGTGAAGGTTGAACGTTCGGGCACTTTCGGATTTAGAACTGAAGAAGTACGGATTGGAATGCACGAGCACACTCGCATTTGGCGAGTGGATTTTTTTTTTTACTCGCCAAACAAAAAAATCACTCGCCATGGCGAGTAAATTACTCGCCATTTTCAGGGCTGATGGTCAACCCAAAATGAATAGAAGACATCTGCGTCTAAACAGCTTAACAGTACACTGTGGATTTGAGACGTGATTCATCTGGTCTGGCTGATAAAATCCTTTAGCTAAATGTCAGGACTTTTTCAGTTACCTACTATCAAATTAATTTTTTAAAACTTAATAAATGCAGTAATGTACTCTCTCTCACACATACACACACACACAAAATCACATACAAGCACACCACACGCTCGTAGTTGTACATACAACCGAGTTCGCAAATAACATGCACTGTTGATTAACAGAAACAGATACAGACAGAAATGCACAAAGATGTCCATGTCAAGGGACACAATCATTGAACACAAATGAGTTAATAGCTGGATTAGCTCCTTTTTTGGTGCCCTTTTTAAAGTGTGAAGTGCCTCTCTGGTGAGCTGATGCCCTTTTTGACCTGGCTAGAGCCCTGCCCCTCTGAGTTTCTAGCTAAGGGTCTGCTTAGCCAGTGAGATCTAGTGTACGAAATACTGCATGAATCAGCCAATCAGATTTGTCTGTAATCCCGATAAAAGGAAATAGATCAGAATTGATTTTTCTCAGATCCTACAGGCCACGCTGTATTTTCACCGTGTGACTTTTGAATGCTCGCTCCAAAGTTCTACTGCTACATTTGAGCCAAAATTGGGGTTGGCTGGTCTCTGCTCCCATGCCCATATCATATTTTTGTGTCAGTCACCGAGATAATGGCCAATGGCCACATCGTTTACGGAGTACAGAGATCAGTATGGTAAGATCTTCGATTAAATTTAGCGATTACTTTTCCTCTAATTTTTGGCACAGAAAGTCTGTCCTCTTATTTTCAGCACAAGCAGTCTTTCCTCTACTATTATGGCACTGACAATCAAAATTTTGTTTTGCCCAAATTTGTCAGCATTTTCAGAAAATGTGGAATTTTGTCAGGGAAAAAATGCTGAAAAATTAGAAGTTTTACGGTAATCAGTAACTGATACACACTTTTTGATGACATCTGCAGCGAACTGACTGAACACCTGGGCCTGTTCGCTGGGGGGTCCTGGTCGGAACTGGGGGGCACAAAGTGCTGACAACTCCACATTGGGCACTGTGTAACACCATACATCATCAACAAAGTGGGTTGTGAGGGCTTCCTTCGTATTTGAAAACATTGTTATATGTTTGTAATTGTTACAACAATATGAACCCTAATAACATCTACAGAAGATGACAGTAAGTAAGACAACAGCTACATTTGAAGTGGGTTACGCTGGTGAACGAAATGTAATAATCTTACAAAACAGCACAGAAACACTGTCCAAGTATGAAATATTCCATTAACAGATCAAAAAAAGTCAACAAAGATGTATCTTCATTCCTGATGTATTGATAAAGACCAAGAAAGGGCATAAATAACCAATACAATAAAACTACAGACAGACAATTCGTTTTATACACAATGCCAATAACAGAGCAATACACACCTATATAACCTTCTTTAGGTGTTTCTGTCTTTGGTTCAGCAAGTTCCTGTCGACAAATAAAAAATACTTGTAAATATCTGTTAAAGTACATCTACCGAACAACCATAACAATAAAAATTCAAATATAAATGATGCTCAACACATAATAAAGTACAATATACCAATGACAAGATGAGATTTCATCCCAAAGTCTACCGTATTGTTTTGAGCCCACGTGCAATTTTCTCTAGGAAAATTCCATAGGGGCTCGATGACAGTAGCTTTGACTAATGCAAATCCACTACGCCACCGCGTGCGCGCCAGCACCTATACTAAGCTGAAGACGAAATACAAAGGAGGAAACGAACACGCCCGCGAAGCGATGAAGCACTGTGATTACAGAGCCGTTTTCAACCCTCGGAGCAACCATCCACCTAAAACCTCGAACTGAACGGACTCAGTAGATATTTTGCCACAAATCTATACCAGCCTTGTCGTCCGATCAAAACTGATATTTTAGTATCAAGGCTTTTTGAACAGTCAAACACCATTCATAGCAGACGGCGAGTTGTTGGTTTTAGATGCGGCCGGAATACGCCGCAAGCTCATTTTTCATTGGTTTATGTAAATTAGCATATCCAATGAAATTAAAACAAGAGTGCGTCTTACTGTCGACGTTTAACTTGTGACCCGGACTGCACGCAGCAGTCGCTTTAGTAGTCCAAGAGCTAGCCCCGTCTACCGTGCACCCTCCCTGTCCCCTCCCGCTCCCCCCAGAATAAAAATATATTGAATCTGTGGCTCACAGAGAAGGTATTTGTGCACCCAGTAAATGGCCATTTCCACAAAATCACAAAAAAGACAAAATAATGTGTCAGATGCCTTCAGACATTTTCTAAAGCACTGGCAGTCCATTTTCAGGCTTACATCATTCAAACAGGATGTCACAATAATTAAAAACTTGACTAGGTGATGCTGTGATCACTATGAGTGCCACATTAATTGATTTTGTATCCCTACCCCCAAATTGTAAAAATACACAAAATTAATTAGAAAAAAATACTAAAGTTATTCCATTTCATTTTGACCTCTCTTTACCTATTAAGTTTCAATAAAGTTTCAATAATTTGAGCATAAAGTGCAAGAAAATGAGGAAAGTCCGCATCTTTTATGATATGTTTGTGGTGAATGATAGCTTTTTCCAATTTAAAATTGCCAAATTGGGAAACGTACGTTGTATACGATGCCCTCAGAAATTTTGTATACAACTGATACTCTTTTTTAGGTTTTAATGGTTAGAATAGAGTACCGCAGTTACTCCCAACCTGATTTTATGATGCTGCGATTCATTTAGGGGCCACAGTGGCTGAATCTGCTGCCCTACCCCCATTTTACCAGAACGCAGAAAAACGCAAAATGATCATAAAAATTGATTATGTCATACTCCTCTGTTTAAATATTTTTGTTGCCAGTTTTCTTAACAAAGTATGCACAGTGAGCATAAAATTTGTGATCATTTCATTAATTTCAATGTGACCCATCAATTTAATTGTAATTCTTTTTTATTAACATAAAAAGGGGGAAATGTCTGTAAACAGGGGCTGCCGTTCTTCAACTTCCTCTTTAATAAAACAGCAAGACTGTAGTAAACGGCACATTCAGCAGTCTTGTCAAACTCAGGGAAGGTGTACCTCAGGGAGGTGATGTGTCTGATGCTGTTCTTGGTCTACATTAATGACATCAGTACAGTACAGCAGTACCACGTTTTGTCTCGAACATGCTCCATGCGGATGACTTTGCAGTGTGAAACGCAGCAGAACATACTGAAATAGCACCCTGCAGAATCCAGGATCAGAGATGAGAATCCTAAAATGACAAAAAGGAGGAAAGCTTGGTGGATCGACGGAAACGAAGTGAGAGCGAACCAAATGACAACAATCCGCATGGGAACGAGTGGGAATAAGCTGCGAGATCGAAAATCAACAACTCACCCTAGTCATATACACTAAAGTTTTCTCACCGGATTTAAACCGATCTCAAAAATGACCCTGGGACCTTCCGAAAGAGCGGATTTCCGCTAAAAGGCGTAAGATTCTCATCTCTGCAGGATGCTGCCAATAGTCAGCAGCTGGACTGAAAGATGGCCACTCAAACTGAGCTAGACCATCTCTTTCAATCAGATGGAAGAGGTCACCTTGAAAACTGGAGACCTTTCAGTACCTTCGACGAAGCTGTCAACCTTCTCTTGGACCCCGCCCCCTCTCCCGATCTTGCATCCCATTTTGATTCCTCCCTTCGAAAACTTCTAGACACCCATGCCCCTGTCACCACCTGCTCCATACCCAACCGACTCCCCTCCCCCTGGCTCACTGACGACATAGCTGAGGCCAAGCGCGAGCGCCGACAAGCGGAACGCCGCTGGTGCTCATCTGACCTCACCGTTCACAGACAGATCTTCCAAACAACTAGATCCAAAGTCTGCAAAATGATCTCCGACTCTAAACGCAAACACCTTCAAAACCAAATCCTGGAATCCACTTCTTCCAAAACCCTCTACGCCACCATGAACACACTCCTAGGCACTTCTAAAGACTCTCCTCTCCCCAACACACACAGCAAAGAAGAACTCCCGTCCGCTTTTTCTACCTATTTTTCGGACAAAATCCAAACTCTGCGCAACACACTCAACACTCTGCCTTCTCCGCCTTGCCCTCCCGACCCCACCTTTTCCGGCACTCCCCTCTCGTCCTTCCGCCCCGTCTCTCAGGATGAAGTCCTCAAGACCATAGAGTCCATGCCCTTCAAAACCTGTGAACTAGACCCCCTCCCAGCTTCTCTCTACTGTGACGGCCTTCCAAAACTTCTGCCCTTCATTACCGACATCATCAACGCATCTCTAGAAAACGGCTCCGTCCCCGATATCTTCAAGTCCGCCATCGTCCGTCCTCTCCTCAAAAAACACAACCTCAACCAGCTCAACCTCCACCTCACCGACAACAACCTCCTCAGTCCTTTCCAGTCTGCCTATCGCAAACATCACAGCACTGAAACAGCCCTTTTACATATCTTAAACGATCTGCTTCTCTCCACTGACTCGGGCAACATCTCTCTTCTTACACTACTCGATCTCTCTGCCGCCTTTGACACTATTGACCACTCTATCCTTCTCCACCGACTCCACAACTCCTTAGGCATCAACGACTCTGCTCACTCCTGGTTTCTCTCCTACCTCTCCGACAGAAAGCAGTCCATCACCATCAACGGCGTCTCTTCCAACTCAGTCACGCTCTCCTGAGGAGTTCCACAGGGGTCCGTCGTGGGCCCGGTCCATTTCACAATCTACACCTCTCCCCTGTCCAAAATCATCCAGCCTCAACAACGCATACACCACCACCTCTACGCTGACGACTCACAACTGCTAGACAAAGACAAACTCGACAACAGTCACTACTGACTCGCACGGCTGACTGCTACGAAGACGTGAAAAACTGGATGACAGCAAACAAGCTTAAACTGGACGACAAAACGGAAGCCATACTGGTAGGCACTCGCCAGAAACTCTCCCAGCTCCCTCCCTCTCTCCACCTTCAACTCGATAGCACCCCCATCTCCCTCTCCGACTCGGCCAAAAACCTCGGCGTTATCCTCGATTCCTCTCTGTCCATGACCAGCTTCGTCTCCGCCACGGCCCAGGCATGCTATTTCCACCTCCGCCGCATCAGTCAGATCAGAAAATACCTCACTACCGAAGCTGCCACCAAACTTGCTGTGTCTCTCATATTATCTCGCATCAACTACTGCAACTCTCTCCTTTCCGGCCTCCCTCACTCCACCACTTTCACTCTCCTAACACGTCCAAACAATGCTGCCCGCCTCGTCCTCAGAAAGAAAAAATCTGACCACATCACACCCCTGCTCAAACTCCTTCACTGGCTCCCCATCCCCTAACGCATCCAATACAAAATTCTGTCTCTCTGCTACAAATCCCTGAACAACTGCGCTCCTGCCTATCTCTCCAACTTACTTCACCCCTACACACCTTCCTGCTCCCTCCGCTCTGCCTCCGACCCTCTCCGCCTCCACATCTCTCGCACCAAACTCAACACTTTCAGTCCCTGCTCCTTCTCCGTCTACGGTCCATCCACCTGGAACACTCTCCCACTCTCTCTTCGTCAGAAACACTCTCTCTCCTCCTTCCAGTCCGCCCTCAAAACTCACCTTTTTCAACAGTTCTAGCACTATATCACCACACTCACCCACCGCAAGCCGACCGTCGTAATGTTTTTCACTATTTGTGGTACGTGAGTCATTGTCTAAAGCATGCGCATGCGTGCGCGAGTTGTGAGTGCGCGCTTAGAGTTACAATTATTATAAGATAAGCGCATTACAAATACCGTAATTATTATTATTATTACCAAAGACAGACAGGCCAACTTTACTGGCAACAAATAAAATTACTGGATTCAGGTGGAGGCCTCACATCAAAGCCATGGAAGCTAGAGTTGCGGGGAAAAAGTCTCTGATGAAGAAACTGGTGGGCGCCATATTATTCACGCAAATTACAGCAACAACCTGGCGCAAGCAAACACCAGTTCGGTCAGACCAGTAGTGGGGTACCAAGATATTTCGACAATATGAAACACTCCCTGCAAAACCCAAAATGCCAGACTTGACAAGATGCAGAACATGGGTCATTCTCATGATGCAGTGACATTGTTTTCCCTGTTAGGAACCATTAAACTTTATTACGCATATTCATATTTACACCTTTCTAGACGAAAATAAATGAGAAGAAAAGACCATACTAGACCCGCCTTACGCTTGCGAAAATGGCCATTTACTGGGTGCACAATTACCATCACTGTGAGCCACAGATTCAATATTTTTTCATTCTGTTTTTGCTGAGGACGCAGAAGGTATGCCTTAACATAATATCACCTATTTTGGGCTCCTGTAATAAATTCTGATTTATTTAGAGGAAAATGTTTCTCAAGCTCACTTTAGGATCCGCGAAGAGTGTGAATGGGGGTACCCTTGCGCCATCGGTTATATCTCTGGTGCGTTCCTAAGGATTTTAGGGGAAACATAGCTTAAACATCTCAGGACATTTTAAGGTACACTTTGAAACCCATCTTATTGAGTATTGTGGGGAGGGGGGGGGGGTGCATGGTAGCCAATACTGGCTTATGAAGTATAGGTACGCATTTCCCCCAGCCCAAAAAGGTCTAATTTAATGGAGTCTGGTTTAAACACTGCTCAGTTGTCAATATCATTTCGAGTAATTCTCTTCGACACGGCAGAAAACAATGGATGCACTGCAGTGCATAGAGGCCTCTTTCATGGCTCTCTACAAAAGGTTTAACGTTCAACTCTAGATGTTGAGAAAGAGGTCCGTGCACGCTGGGATACTTCCAGCCACATCTAAAATTTCGCCGGCATGTTCATTTCCTCCCTTGTATTTTGTCTTGAGCTTAGCATAAGCGCTGGCGCGCATGTGGTGGTGCAGTGAATTTGCATTAGTCAAAGCTACTGTCATCGAGCCCCTATGGAAAATTCAGAGTTGTTACTATTTTTTAAGCTTATCCTTCATATTTATCGCTCTCCACCCTAACCCACCATACACCCCGATCCGCACAAACACCGACACACATGGCACCAGTTACACGTTCTGTGGGCTGGCATAGCCAGACAGTCTTCCTAATCAAATTGTCGGAAACAGAGAGCATTGCTTTTACCCATACACATGAATAACACTGACTTTTTGTGCTTTGCGTTCCTTACAGTAAAACAAATAAACTTTAACTGTTCTTGAAAATCTTTCAGTACAGCATTATATTTTTGAGTGAGAATCCATACACTGACGTTTGCGTGTCTGCCACTGAAAGCAAGTTCTGCTAGAGTGTTTCTCTTCATAACAATGTCTTTTTCTGCAGAACAGTCATCAACAATAAACAGGGTTGGCTGTCCTTCAAATTGCTTGTAAAAATATTGTAGGTAGTCATTCAGTTTTTTCTCAGGGTCAACTAAGTAGATGTTGATGTCAGTCCAAATGAATAAACGATTGTGATAAGCTTTGTTGTGTTTGATTGTAGGACAAAATATTACAATGTTTTCGAAATGATGGATGTATCTTGTTTGTAATAGATTAAGAACAAATTCAGTTTTACCACACCCAGTGGCGCCACAAAATAATTCACAGTGTGGGTCGAGTGTCATCAAGTTCATTTTAATACACAATATAATTTTAATGTGTCCACTTAGTCGACACTCTTGTATGTTCAGTTGTGCGTCATAAATCAGATACAAATATATATTTATTGCTGCAGCGGTTTCGACCTTTTTTTGTATCTGAATTGTAATCCCGTCACTGCCGTTCTCAACAGTTCGACCCGACCCATGAAGATAATCATCATCTGTACTACGAAGGTCTAACCAAAGTGCATACTTATTCGTAAGGTATTGACCGATCCTAACGTCATATAGATGTAAATCTTTACACGCAATGTTTGCTGGTTTATCTCTAATCCTTCCACCCGCAAAATACTTTGTGATCTCGTCGTAGTGTTGATAAGGTAACAAACCTGAAGCGTACACTTGATTAGGACGGCCTTCGATTGTACAAGACAAATGTGTAATCTTTGGATTGTAGAATTTTTCTGAATCTCTTTTGTATGGAGCCGCTGGTTCAACAAACAACATAAGAATGCCTTTCAGTGACCTAGCAGGTGTGTTCAGGTTTATGTTCCACATTGGGTCGTTCTTGTCTTTATGCATTAAACTGTGTCTAATCACACGGTCATAATAAATTGGAAGTCTTGACTGGTACTGATTTTGTATGAGTCTGGCTAGATCGGTATGTGTAACAATTTCGTATTCCAAAGAAATGTTAGAAATCTTATATGTCGCATTGAGATCAGATGATTTTATATCATTGAAGGTTAGTTCAAAACTCAGACGGTCATTTAGTGCTCCTTGGTAATAAGGCAAATGTGCTGTCAGGATTTCAAACTCAAGTGGAATGTAAAACCTGGTTCCATATGTTTCAGCCATAATAACGTCTTTGGCTGCTGTGGTTGATTTGTCTCCATCGTCGATTCGAAGTTTACCAATGTTATCTGACTGTATGCCTTGGTAAATATGATCCTCTCGTTCTTCTCTTGTGAGCCAAAGATCTTTGTAACAGTAGAACACAGCATCATCAAGACTAAACACTTCCTGTCCTTCAAGTTTTACTTTAATAGTTCTTATAATTGCTCTGCCTAGATTGTTAACTAGTGTTCTGTTTACATCTGTGTCTGATGATAGTTCAATATTAAATGCTAGGCGTGCAGTGACAGGAACAATAACGTCACTGGGACCTAAGTTTGGAAACTTGACTGTAAGTGTTTGGTTCTGGTCTATGGTACTTGGATTGTTTGTAATGACGATTGTCCAATGCCCTCAACACCAAGATTTTGATTGTACATTGCTTAACGTCCCGACAGCAACAAGGCTTTCTCAGGACGTGCCTGCACTGCTTGTGAAAAAAAAAAAAAAAAAACAGAACATTGAATGTATGTCGCCAGCCGGTCAAATACATTAAATAAACCTAACACATGGGGCCTAAATAAAGCTAAGACCATTTAGCAACACACATCCAACATCAAGAGCTACAGGCAGTGCAGACAGTAGGGAGAGTTTTAAAAAGGCAAATACAGGTGAATGGACAAAGGGTAGACAGAAACACATGCCCCAGAATAGAGAGAAAAACCCACCCTGTGAGGCTGACCAGGGTGACCCTGGGAACTAAAAAATACCTAACCCCACCCAAGTCCCCCAGGGCAGACCCAGGTGGGGTCCTCAACACCAAGAGGCTCACGTAGTTTTCTATATGAGTCTAACTTTGATCGGTAAGACTGTGTCATATTTATTATGCACAATTAAAAAATATTAAATTAATAAAACAATGGCAGCAGGAGGATTTAATCATGGTGATTTTGAAATGGATGTCATGGATGCCTCAGATACCAGTATCACAGATATAACTGGAATGACTGGAATGGTAACTAGTAGTATGTATCATGAACTGTTAAAAGACAAAGTAAACTCATTTTATGACAGTGTTGGTGCGCGCCCAGATGTAATAGATCCTAATCAGTTTGAATATGATAAAGGACACTTATTTGTAAATACAGACAGAGGGAAAGTGTATTTCACTCATAAAAATAATCCTTCTAAGTTTAGAGCTTTAAGTACAATTAAAGGTGAAGTTGGTGGTAACTTTGGGTTGGCAAGGTACCTTGGAATTGGGGCTTCTGCCGCGCCACCACTTGCGCCACGTCTTGTTAGTGCGCTTCACGACACGCAAACAAAGTTACCAACGGCACATCAAATTGAAATGGCACCAGTAACAAGCCTACCAGAAATAGCAAACACAGTGATACAAGAAACCTCATTTACTGAAGGGCAAATAAATGTCGCTATGAAAACAATAGATGATCCACTTTTGTCAATGAGGGAGATTATAGGGTTGGATAAATCTCTGCAGACGATAAAAGGTGAGATGGTGAATAATGTAGCCAAACTGGGTGAGCTTGATAAACACATTGAATGTGAAAAAGAGAAACTGGCTACCGCAGACAATGGGAATCTTGACTCAGAAATGAAAGAAAGAATACAACACAGATTAAATGATTTGCAGATAGAAAGATCAGCACGATTAGAAACGATTAGTATTGGAAGACAAAAACTGAAAACACAGGTCAACAGGATTAGAGAGAAACTATTCAGAAAATGCTTCACGAAGACACAACTTTGACTGAGAGATTGAAAACACTTTTCAGAGAGCAGGGTATTACAATTGCAAGTTTAATTACTGCTCTTGGATTTATTATCAGTACTGTTGCGTTGGCTGTCTCTGTGGTGGTGGGGGTCCAGCACCGCCAGGTCCACCAGGTCCACCGGCTCCCACTGACCCAAAAGATTTACAGTCATGGGTAAAGAAACAACTGTCTCACATATCAGACTTGCTTAAGAAATTGGCTCTGAAAGCAATGGATGCTTTGCCTGGCATAATTGGCACAGTTGTCAGTTGGATTATTACTACAGCAGCAAAGGTAGTAGGGTTTATGGCAGAAAATGTGTGGGTCTTTTTGGTGACAGTAGGATTGATTGATTGATTGATTGTACATTGCTTAACGTCCCGACAGCAACAAGGCTTTCTCAGGACGTGCCTGCACTGCTTGTGAAAAAAAAAACTAAACAGAACATTGAATGTATGTCGCCAGCCGGTCCAATACATTAAATAAACCTAACACATGGGGCCTAAATAAAGCTAAGACCATTTAGCAACACACATCCAATATCAAGAGCTACAGGCAGTGCAGACAGTAGGGAGAGTTTTAAAAAGGCAAATACAGGTGAATGGACCTCGGGTAGACAGAAACACATGCCCCAGAATAGAGAGAAAAACTCACCCTGTGGGGCTGACCAGGGTGACCCTGGGAACTAAAAAGTACCTAACCCCACCCAAGTTCCCCAGGGCAGACCCGGGTGGGGGTGGTGACAGTAGGAGGATTGATGGTGGGTTATTTAATGAAACAGATAAAGAAGTAAAACCCCTAATCCCGTTAGGCCTATTACCAATGCAGTTCTCTCTGACTCATGTGTGTCAAGGGATGGTGATGGTGTTACATCTTGCATTACTGTTGGGGCTGGGGCCGGGGGTGTTACCGGAGGTGTCTGTAATAATTTTAATGACTGTACATGTGTGGTTGTGGCCCCCAAGTTCACAGATTGATTTAGTCCTAATTTTTGACCAACACCTGCAACAATGATTTCGTTATTATAATTTGTTATTGTCCCCATTTGGTTGATTGATTGATTGATTGTACATTGCTTAACGTCCCGACAGCAACAAGGCTTTCTCAGGACGTGCCTGCACTGCTTGTGAAAAAAAACTAAACAGAAAATTGAATGTATGTCGCCAGCCGGTCAAATACATTAAATAAACCTACAACATGGGGCATAAATAAAGCTAAGACCATTTAGCAACACACATCCAATATCAAGAGCTACAGGCAGTGCAGACAGTAGGGAGAGTTTTAAAAAGGCAAATACAGGTGAATGGACAAAGGGTAGACAGAAACACATGCCCCAGAATAGAGAGAAAAACCCACCCTGTGGGGCTGACCAGGGTGACCCTGGGAACTAAAAAATACCTAACCCCACCCAAGTCCCCCAGGGCAGACCCGGGTGGGGGTGTCCCCATTTGGAGTTTAAGATCAGACGGCAACATGTATAACCCAATGCCAACTACAAAGTCAACTTTTGATCTCGCATATCTGAGAACGTCTTGGTAGTGTTGTATGCTTGATGGGAGATCAACCACTGAGTTGATTGAATCTTCAAGATTAGCAAGAAATTGTTTTTGTGCTTCAAACTTTCCACTCCCGTTTAAAATATTCGATTTTGTCAGTGATTGTGCTCCTAGGATACACCAGACATATGTTCTGATAGACTTACTTACACGCACGACTCCTGCTTGAGTAAACCCGTCACTTCTAAGATAAATGTGATCCAGGCATTAGACTGCTTCTGCTCTATTGAGCCTAACCAGACTTCAAATTTTGATGAGAATGAAGTGTAACCAGGGTAGTAATCATGTGGGTATTGTCTGTGACTCATAGCATAATACAATGTTCCCATGCAGTTGTGATCATCAAGTTTTTGTGTAAAGTCGCACTTAGTGCTTATGTTAAATTCATTACATATGCGTTCAAACGCTTTCATATCCATGGGGTTGTTAAACCTGTTGAAACTGGATTCAGTGGGTAGTGGTGTATGCAGTTCTGACAGAATACGTCTAAGCTGGTAGTACGTGTGGAAACGGTAGACAGATCTAATCAGTTTGTTTGATTCAAATGGTCTGTAAATGAAACACCACAGCCTGTAGTTGAACATAGTATAGCAAAGTTGAGTTGGTTTTGAAACATCTGTAATGGACTAGATGTCCACTTTCTTGCAGTAGCATCATCTGTTATTGGAGGGTTTAGGTAATGGTCAAACGGATTCGGTACTTTGACTTGAAATAAATCTTGTACGCTTGCATCTGACACAGCTATATCAAGCTGATTTAGTTGAATTATTTTCTGTTCGTAAGTAGGTGCAACATTGTATTTGGCATCTATATTAAATTGAAATGCATGTGTAGTGGTAATGGTTGGTGATTTAAATTCCATCCTTTTTTTATGAGATAATAAAAATTGTACATTGTACATTGCTTAACGTCCCGACAGCAACAAGGCTTTCTCAGGACGTGCCTGCACTGCTTGTGAAAAAAAATAAACAGAACATTGAATGTATGTCACCAGCCGGTCAAATACATTAAATAAACCTAACACATGGGGCCTAAATAAAGCTAAGACCATTTAGCAACACACATCCAATATCAAGAGCTACAGGCAGTGCAGACAGTAGGGAGAGTTTAAAAAAGGCAAATACAGGTGAATGGACCTCGGGTAGACAGAAACACATGCCCCAGAATAGAGAGAAAACCCCACCCTGTGGGGCTGACCAGGGTGACCCTGGGAACTAAAAAATACCTAACCCCACCCAAGTCCCCCAGGGCAGACCCGGGTAGGGTGAGATAATAAAAATGTTTATTACCTTAACAAATCTTGACACAAGCAAACCAGTGTGGTTAACTAATGGGATTGATAATCGTGATGGTAAGAAGTCTGTAGCTATTCATGAAATGTTCTACACAGTAAAATGGTTTAATGTAACAGATGACACAAGTTATAAAGTAATTTTTTATGACATGACTGAAACTTTACCAGCTGGGTATTATGACTTTTGTACTATAGCCGAATGGTTTCAAAGTAAATTTAAAATTAAAGCAACTTTAAATCCAGGTAACCTACATGTTACATTAGAATTTCCAAAAGATAGTCATTTTTCTTTATCAAATGCTCTTGTAACTTTACTTGGTTTTTATTGCGCATTTATAAAATTTCCAGATGATGAAGATTGGAAACTGACAGATTTAAAACTATTTGCACCCAAAAAACAAAAAATAACTGGCAGATGTCCTGTTTATTTGGCAGTACACACAGTATTTAATGTGTATTTGAAAGAACTAAACAGCCGCAGCCACCCTCCCATCCTCAGACTTGGACCCATCCGTATAAAGACAATAGCCAGGAAAAATTGAAAGGATTGATTGATTGTACATTGCTTAACGTCCCGACAGCAACAAGGCTTTCTCAGGACGTGCCTGCACTGCTTGTGAAAAAAAAACTAAACAGAAAATTGAATGTATGTCGCCAGCCGGTCAAATACGTTAAATAAACCTACAACATGGGGCCTAAATAAAGCTAAGACCATTTAGCAACACACATCCAATATCAAGAGCTACAGGCAGTGCAGACAGTAGGGAGAATTTTAAAAAGGCAAATACAGGTGAATGGACAAAGGGTAGACAGAAACACATGCCCCAGAATAGAGAGAAAAACCCACCCTGTGAGGCTGACCAGGGTGACCCTGGGAACTAAAAAATACCTAACCCCACCCAAGTCCCCCAGGGCAGACCCTTACTTACTTACTTACGCCTGTCACCCCTACCCGGGTATAGGCCGTCGACGAGAGACCTCCAGCAACTCCTGTCCTGTGCTTCTCCTTCGATTCTACTCCAGGTGGTTCCCAGTCTCTTGATGTCTGCTTGGAGGTCTCGACGCCAGGAGTTTCTCGGCCTACCTCTTTTTCTCTTTCCCTGGGGGTTCCATGACAATGCCTGCCTAGTGATACTGGAAGCTGGCTTTCTCAGACTGTGACCGATCCATCCCCATCTTCTTCGCCCAATTTCATTCTCTGCTGTTATCTGCTCTGTTCTCTCCCAGAGTCTGACGTTGCTGATCTTCTCTGGCCAGTGGATTTTCAAAATTCTTCTAAGGCAACTGTTCATGAAGGTCTGTACTCTGTTGACTGTGGTTTTTGTCAATCTCCATGTCTCTGCTCCATATAGGAGAACTGCTTTTACATTGGAGTTGAAAATCCGGACTTTGGTGTGTTGTGACAGCTCTCTGGAACTCCACACTTTTTTCAACTGGAGAAAGGCTGCTCTGGCTTTACCGATCCGTGCTCTGACATCTGCATCAGTGCCGCCTTTTTTGTCTATGATGCTCCCGAGATAGGTGAAGGACTCCACCTCCTCCAACGGGGTGCCAGCAAGCAAGACTGGTTCTTCCCTGGTTGCGTTCAGCCTCATTGTCTTTGTTTTCTGTTTGTGAATGGTGAGGCCCACTTGGGACGAGATGTCAGCAAGCCTCGTGGTCTTGTCCTGCATTTGTTGATGAGTGTGGGACAGTAATGCCAAGTCGTCTGCAAAATCGAGGTCGTCAAGCTGTGTCCACAGTGTCCACTGTATTCCACTTCGTCTGTGCTCTGTGGTCATCTTCATGACCCAGTCTATGGCCAGTAGGAAGAGGAACGGAGACAGCAGACACCCCTGCCTGACACCAGTTCTGACCTGGAGCTCTCTGGTGAACTGCCCTTCATGGATCACGCGACATGTCATGCCATCATAGCTGCTCTTGATCAGGCGGACGAGCTTTGTGGGTACACCGTAGTGTCGTAGGAGTTTCCAACCAGGGCAGACCCGGGTGGGGAAAAAATTGAAAGGAGTTCATTGAGGCAATGTTGGTATATGGCTGGTGGAGTACAATCCTTCTTGTGGGCGGTCAAGTCCAGCAAGATGTCAGGAACTGGTAGTAGCCAGGGTGGAGTGACATGTTGCAGAGATTCCAAAACTTTGTCCAGGTCCACTCCGGCCACCTGCAGATGAGGTCGGACACGGAAGGAAAGTGGACGGACAGCTCCCGGATGGGCATCGTAAATCTCTGCAAACGACGGGTTAAAAACACAATCATAGGCAGGATTGTCTGGATGGGCTTCAGCCTCAGAACGTAGCTAAGCATGAGGCGGATGAGCGGAGCCTGAGAGAAGGCTCCCCTGCCTCTGCATACAGACTAGGAACTGGAGATGTCCTGAAGGCTCCCAGACATATGCGCAGACCTTGATGGTGAATTGTGTTCAGACGCTGTAGAACAGACTTTGAAGCAGAGCCATATACCACAGAGCCGTAATCCAGTTTGGACCGAACAAGGGCCCGGTACAGTCGAAGTAAGACAATGCGGTCTGCACCCCAGTCAGTACGACCAACGACACGAAGAATATCGAGGGCCTTCCGACAAAGAGGTTCTAAGGTAGTTAACAGAGCCGTAATCCAGTTTGGACCGAACAAGGTCCCGGTACAGTCGAAGTAAGACAATGCGGTCAGACCCCAGTCAGTACGACCAACGACACGAAGAATGTCGAGGGCCTTCTGACAAGAGGTTCTAAGGTAGTTAACATGGTTGCAGAAGGTCAATCTTTTGTCAAAGACGACCCCCAAAAACTTTGCCTCTTCGGCCACCTTAATTGGCACTCCAGCAATGCTCAGGCTAGGTTCTGGAAAAAGTTTCGTCTGGTTAGTAAAATGCACACAGACTGTCTTGGAGGGCGAGAACCTGAATCCATTGAGAGACACCCACCCCTGGATGCGATCAACGCACAGCTGCAAGCGCCTCTCAAGGGACGCAAGTCCTCGACCTCGTGCACACAAAGCAAAGTCGTCCACAAACAAAGAGCATTCAGAATCATCCTTGACGGCCTTTACAATGTTATTTATTTTAATGCTAAATAAAAGAGGAGATAGAATACTGTCCTGCGGGACACCCATCTCCTGTTCAAAGGAGTCGGAGAGGGTGGAGCCCACACGGACATGGAACAACCTGTTGGACAAAAAATTGTGAATAAAAACGGGCAGATGCCTTTAAAACCCATGTCCGACAAATCAGACATTATACCATGCTTCCAGGTAGTGTCATATGACTTTTCAAGATCAAAGAAAATGGCATAGACATGCTGCTTGTTGACAAAAGCATCTCGGATAAAGTTAGTTAGTTAGTTAGTTATTTGGGTTTAACGCCGAGCAGGCGACTAAGGCCATCTCACGGTGGGATGGGTAAAATCTGATTGATTGATTGTACATTGCTTAACGTCCCGACAGCAACAAGGCTTTCTCAGGACGTGCCTGCACTGCTTGTGAAAAAAAAACCACAAAAAAACCCAGAACATTGAAGGTATGTCGCCAGCCGGTCAAATACGTTAAATAAACCTAACACATGGGGCCTAAATAAAGCTAAGACCATTTAGCAACACACATCCAATATCAAGAGCTACAGGCAGTGCAGACAGTAGGGAGAGTTTTAAAAAGGCAAATACAGGTGAATAGACAAAGGGTAGACAGAAACACATGCCCCAGAATAGAGAGAAAAACCCACCCTGTGGGGCTGACCAGGGTGACCCTGGGAACTAAAAAATACCTAACCCCACCCAAGTCCCCCAGGGCAGACCCGGGTGGGGTGGGTAAAAATCTGGTCAGCCAGACTAAAAGCAAGGTCTTAAGACAAGATGTAAATATAGATTAAAAATCTCAGGCTAAAATGTCGCACGTCTTTAAAAGAAATGTCTACAGACTCTCAAAAAGGGCAAATAAAAAAGATTCACATAGTCTATGAATGCTCAAATCTTGTTAAAAAATTGCATGCTCGCAAGAAATTGAAGATTTTGTCCGGGGGAACATCCCGGAACAAAACCTTCAAGGAGTCTGCTGTAAAGTGTTTATATCTGGTGTCAATTAGGTCAGCACAATACAGCAAAAGTGTCGAACAGAAAACTGCTCATCACAGGCAAAACACCATGGACGCTCATCCTGTTTAAGTAAGTAAGAGTGCGTAACATACGTGGGCCCGATGTGGAGCCGAGCAAGGACAGTCTCCTCACGGCGGCTGCCGCAGCGGAAAGGTAGACTGTCAGACAACTTAGGAAGAGCTTCATGAAGCTTGTTCCCTTCCTCTTTGTCCCACTCGGACTGCCACTCGCGGGCTATGTACGCACTAATCACAGGTTTAAAATCACTATAGACAGTCTGTGTGTCAGGGACAGGGTCACTGCGGGCACTGTTGGCAGCAGAATCTGCGATTCTGTTGCCTTCGATGCCCACATGGCCTGGGACACAAATAAAAATGATGTCATAATATTCCTTCATCAAGTCTGTGTAAAGCTCTCTAATCTGCACCAGCAGTGGATGGTCTGTTCCCGCGCCCTGAAGGGCCTGCAGGGCAGAAAGAGAGTCAGACAGAATCAGGAAGTTCCTTTCCCGAGACTGATAGGCATGCTTGAGTGCCAGCAGAATTGCCTGCAGTTCTGCACTAAATACAGAGGAATGGTCAGGGAGACGGAGCTTAAATGGGCGTTTAGGATGGCGAGAGGACACTGCAGCCACAGCCACCCTCCCATCCTCAGACTTGGACCCATCCGTATAAAGACGACAATAGCCAGGAAAAATTGAAAGGAGTTCATTGAGGCTCTGTTGGTATATGGCTGGTGGAGTACAATCCTTCTTGTGGGCGGTCAAGTCCAGCAAGATGTCAGGAACTGGTAGTAGCCAGGGTGGATTGACGTGTTGCAGAGATTCCGAAACTTTGTCCAGGTCCACTCCGGCCGCCTGCAGATGAGGTCGGACACGGAAGGAAAGTGGACGGACAGCTCCCGGATGGGCATCGTAAATCTCTGCAAACGACGGGTTAAAAACACAATCATAGGCAGGATTGTCTGGATGGGCCTTCAGCTTCAGAACGTAGCTGAGCATGAGGCGGATGCGGCGGAGCCCGAGAGAAGGCTCCCCTGCCTCTGCATACAGACTAGGAACTGGAGATGTCCTGAAGGCTCCCAGACATATGCGCAGACCTTGATGGTGAATTGTGTTCAGACGCTGTAGAACAAACTTTGAAGCCGAGCCATATACCACAGAGCCGTAATCCAGTTTGGACCGAACAAATTGATTGATTGAACATTGCTTAACGTCCCGACAGCAACAAGGCTTTCTCAGGATGTGCCTGCACTGCTTGTGAAAAAAAAAAAAAAACAGAACATTGAATGTATGTCACCAGCCGGTCAAATACATTAAATAAACCTAAGACATGGGGCCTAAATAAAGCTAAGACCATTTAGCAACACACATCCAATATCAAGAGCTACAGGCAGTGCAGACAGTAGGGAGAGTTTAAAAAAGGAAAATACAGGTGAATGGACCAACGGTAGACAGAAGAAACACATGCCCCAGAATAGAAGGGAAAACCCATCCTGTGGGGCTGACCAGGGTGACACTGGGAACTAAAAAGTAGTCAACCCCACCCAAGTCCCCCAGGGCAGACCCGGGTGGGGGGAAAACAGTTGGAGTCCAATTTGAGAGTGAAAGAAAGGAACGTCAAGAGCAGCAAACGCCCATGTTTGGAGAAGTAGAAACCGAACAAATAAATCTTGTTTTCGTCAATGAAGAAACACGAGAAGAAAAGCTGACGACAGTTGGAAAGATTAAAAATGTTCCAAACTTGGTCACAAATCTTTTGGATGGATACGACAAAGCAGGAAAGTTGACTTGGCATGACAACACCATCCCTGAAGATGAGGTGTGGGTGAAATTGGGCGGGGACCATGGCGGCGGATCATTCAAACTAACACTACAGATTGCAAACATTAGAAACCCAAACTCAAAGAATAGCACATGTCTTCTACTCATCGTTGATTGCAAAGACAGTCCTGATAACCTCCGCAGACTGCTAATGCCGTACAAAGACCAGCTCAAGACGTTGCAGACAATGACATGGAGAAACAAGAAGATTCGTCTTTTCCTGTATGGCAACTATGATTTTCTTTTAAAACTGTACGGGATTTCGGCGTACAGAGCACCCATCCATGCCTTCACTGTCAAGCGTCTAAAGCACAGATTAAAGCTCCACCCCAGTTTCTTGAAGGAAACATCCCAAAGCGAAGCGTCGCTAACATCAGGAGTGACAACAGAAAATACAGGCGTTCAAAAAATAAAGTCGCTAAACTGCATAACAATGCACCGATTATTGATATTGAGCTTGACTATGTTGCGCCGCCGTATCTGCACATACTGCTTGGAATCACAAAGAAACATCACGATTTGCTGGAAAATGACTGTCATTCTTTAGATAAAATAATCAGCAAGTCACTAGCTGAAAGTGACAGTGTCAGAGATAAAACAGCAGACTGCAGCCCGGCATTCAACGATTACGTCCAACAGATCAAACAAATTGAAAACGAAGAAACAGAAAAGCGAGATCTCGAAACCCAACTTGTATTTCTCTATGATGAACCAGTCAGCGACAATAAAACACCACTAGCTGAATTGCAGGCTAGATACAGTGAACTCCAGGATGAAATATTTGCAAAAGAAGACAAAATCGAAGAGATGAAATCTAAACTCCACTTGCCGCTTGTCAGGACCTGTAACATGCCATTTGGATGCCATGCTGCGGGAGAGTAAAATATGTAAACAAGCTTATCATGGTCGTTCATTTATTGGCAATCATTGCCACAAGTACATGCAAGCAGATACCATCAGCCTTCTGTCGGAGAGCGTTGTTAGCAAAACAGCAGATCTTGTTGGTGAATCTAATATCAAAAGGAGAGCCACAGAGATAAGCTGCAAGTTCAAAACTCTTAATACCCTGTACTCAAACATACATGCCAATATTTTCCATTCACGACCTGTGAAGGAAGAAGACATCGACATTCTTGACAGAGACATCAAGCAATACATGTCATTTTACCGCAGAGAGTTTGTACGCATGCGAATCACTCCTAAACAACATCTCTTGGAACATCATTGTCTGCCATTCATTCGTAAATACGGTTTTGGACTTGCACTGCATGGTGAGCAAGGAGGGGAAGATTGATTGATTGATTGTACATTGCTTAACGTCCCGACAGCAACAAGGCTTTCTCAGGACGTGCCTGCACTGCTTGTGAAAAAAAACAAACTAAACAGAACATTGAATGTATGTCGCCAGCCGGTCCAATACATTAAATAAACCTAACACATGGGGCCTAAATAAAGCTAAGACCATTTAGCAACACACATCCAATATCAAGAGCTACAGGCAGTGCAGACAGTAGGGAGAGTTTTAAAAAGGTAAATACAGGTGAATGGACCTCGGGTAGACAGAAACACATGCCCCAGAATAGAGAGAAAAACTCACCCTGTGGGGCTGACCAGGGTGACCCTGGGAACTAAAAAGTACCTAACCCCACCCAAGTCCCCCAGGGCAGACCCGGGTGGGGGCAAGGAGGGGAAGAAACGCACGCAGTCATCAATCGACTCAAGCGATGAGCATGGGGGATGAAAAATGAAGAAAAAATTTGTGTCATCATGACAGAACACATGTCAACAGTTTCACCAATCTTCAAAGGTCTTGTAGAGACTCCGGTACCATGTGAAATAAACTGTCTTGAGACTGATACATTTTTGCCAGAACTGTTCTGTGTTCATCTGATTTAGGCCTAGTCAAAATAGCCATTTGATCACCATTAAGAGTGTTTATTATTTTCACTGCGGGTGCCCCATCCGACTGATTTGCAAGACTTTAGTAAAGTGGATTGCGCTTCCGATTTTGTTTTTAATTTAGTAGGATGCTTTAGACAAATCAAATATACAAAGTGTGCAACTGACACTGTCGCTAACCCTGTATATGAACTTTGAATTATTGGGAACATTTTCACTTCCTCCGAAATCAACTCGGTGTGGAGATTATGTTGACCCAAGAACTTTCCGTCTAACACTGGATTACTGCTGACGCATTATCCCATTTCAGGACCCACTGAGATCGCAAGGTAAATCTATCTGACATTTTGAGTAGTGCATAGTGTAGTGGCTGAATACGAAGATCGCTGGCCTGAACCATTATTTTCGCAAAAGTACTTTGCATGAGTTAGAACAGTTGAAAGACGTGTCATTTGCAACAGATTTGCATTGTCTTCACGGTAACTGCGCGCCGATTGCCTGTCTTCTAGTCCGTTGCATGCATTGCTCATCTTCATTTTACTATGCATGTCTTAGCTTTTAAGTGTATGTCATAAATACAACATACGTTCAGTACAGCTTAAACATGACGTAAATGACCGGCGCCATTAAAATGTATCCCGTGCAGTACACAGTCAGCGCTGAGCGTGTACACACATAGCGTGCTCGCGTAAAACAGTGACAAGAATAGCGCGACTATAGTTGCACAGCCATAACAGACTGCGCTCAGCTCTGCGTTGTCAGCAGGCAGTATTCAAGGAGCTTACACGCTGCGTGGCTTCTTATCTTACGGCGCCGCACGCACGCGCCTCAAAACTAAATGAGACGCCTTGAACACCCATGCCGAATGGTGATTGGTGCCAAAAGCTGGTCGGTGAAGAGCCAGAGGAAGAACTCCACCAGATGGGGAACCGTCAGATCCGTGGGGAGAGGCGCTTGTCATCACACCAGTCGCACAGGACTCGCCACTTTCCCTCGTAAACTCGTCTGGTCGTGGGTCTGCGGGCTGTAGCGATAGCTTCCACTGCTGCACTTGAGAAGCCTCTAGTGGCGAGGGCTTACCGCACAACGACCAGGCGTGGAGGAGGAGTTGCTCGGGGCATGGATGGTACAGTGCCTGCCGCGGTTGCTTGAGCATCATGCGAGGGGTGGGGAGCCACAAAGGGGGGCCCGTGGCGAGGTTCAGGAGGTCGGTGGTCCACGACTTGGTGCAGCAGAATGGGGCCACCAGGAACAGGACCGCCTTGCAACCCCTGAGCTTGAGCAGGACCTTGGGAACGAGCACCGTAAGTGGGTAGGCGTACGCGACGAGGCCGTCCCACGGGATGGAGAGAGCGTCGACTGCCCAGGCAAGCAGGCCAGGAAATGGGGAGACGAAGAGAGGAAGCTGGCGATTCCACGTCATCGCGAAGAGGTCGATCATTGGGGACTCCCATTCTTTGCCGATCATCCGAAAGATGTCCGGACGGAGCGCCCACTCGGTGTGGAGAAGCTGGCCGCGTCGTGAGAGGGAGTCGGCTAGGACATTCAGATGTCCCGGGATGTGTCTCGCTTGGAAAGCGATGCCTTGATCTTCGCACCATCGGAGCACCTGGTAGAGGAGGATGCAGAGGGAGGGGGAGCGTGTCCCGTCCTGCTTCTGGATGTAGGCGACTACTGTGGAGTTGTCTGAGATGACTAGAAGCTCCTGGTGTCGCAGACGTGACTCCCACACAATGAGAGCTTGTCAGACCGCTTTCAGCTTTAACCAGTTGATGTGTTGGGCCACGAGGTCTGGGGGCCAGACGCCGGAGGCTGTGGAGAAACTCAGTAGCAGGTGCGCGCCCCAGCCGGAGAGACTTGCATCGACGCAAAGGGACAGCTGGGGTGGAGGCGAGTTGAGGGGAACTCATGTCGCGAGCCAGCCGGGATCTGCCCAGCGAAGTGGGTGAGGATGGAGCATCGGCAGCACCAGAACCTGCGACTCGAGGTTGTCCGTCGAGGGTCGCCAGTGGAGAAGCAGGTGCAGCTGAAGCGAGCGGCAGTAGAGACGTCCTAGAGGAAGTAGATCCGCTACCGCACTCATCAGGCCCAGAAGCTGAAGCCACAATCTGGCGGGGATCACCGCCTCTTGAGACACCTGCCGTGCTAGGTTCACCAACTTCTGAATTCACTGCTCCGGAAGCCGCACTTCATTGAGATCAGTGCGAAACTCCATACCTAGATGGACAAAGCAGCGAGACGGCGTGAGGTCGGACTTGCCTGTGTTGACCAGGAAGCCGAGCCTCTCGAGCAGATCAGGAAGCGCATCTCGGTCCTTCTCCAAGGAGGCCTCCGACTGGTTCTGCAAGAGAGGATCGTCCAGGTAGTTCGATATGGGGCTCGAAGACGTCTGCCTGGCCCTGGCTACTACGGCGTCCATGATGCGGGTGAACACCCAGGGGCTGAGGTTGAAGAGAAGCGCGCAAAACTGGTAGACCATGCTGCTGAAGGCAAAGCGGAGGTAACGTCTGGCGGCAGGGTGCATGGGAACGTGCAGATACGCATCCGACAGGTCTAGGTTGACGGCAAGTCCATAGGCTGTACTGCGGCACGAAGAGCTCGGGCGGTCTCCATGCAGAAGGACGGGGCGACGAACTTGTTCAGCGCAGAGAGGTCGATGACGGGGCGCCACTTGCCGCCCGGCTTGGGTACCACGAAGAGAAAGCTGTAGAAGGCTGGGGAGGCGTGCTGCGTCACCACCTCTGTGGCGGCCTTCCGAAGCAAGGCGGCGACTTCGCTGGGCAGGGCGTCGGCTCTGAGCTGGTCCGTCGGCACCGAGGTCCACAATGACGAGCAGCGCAGTGGGGACAGGGACCAAAAGGAGATCTGCAGTCCCTCGGAGATGGTCGAGTGAATCCATGGGTCGTCCGGTAGCAGCGACCGCCAAGCTGTAGAAGGCTGGGGAGTCGTGCTGCGTCATCACCTCCGTGGCGGCGTTCCGAAGCAAGGCAGCGACTTTTCTGCGCAGGGTGTCGGCTCCGAGCTGGTCCATCGGCACCGAGGTCCACAATGATGAGCGACGCGGGGGGGAGGGGGGGGGGGGGGACCGAAAATAGATCTGCAGTCCCTCAGAGATGGACGAGTGAATCCATGGGTCGTCCGGTAGCAGCGACCGCCACAAGTCGCTACGGAGCGCAAGCCTCCCGCCGACAGGAGACCCGGAAGCGGTCGGCGGGATCCGAGGAAGGAGGCAGTCAGTGGGCCCTGCCTCGCCCGGGGTGATGGGCAGGCCTGGGCCAGGCGGGGGCAGAGCCGGGGAGCGTGCGGGGCTCAAAGGCCGGGGCTTGGGGGGGGGGGGGGGCAGACGGCCACCTCTGGTGAGGGGGCGAGCGGAGGGTCTGACGGGCCTTGTGGGCTGCCTGAAAGCTGGTTGGAATGGCGCGGCTGGGCCAAAGGTCCTTGTTAGCGTCCTTCACTGCCTGCCAAGTCGGGCTGAACAGGAGTTCTCCGCTGAGCGGTGCCTGTCGTAGCTGTCTCTTCAATTCGGTCGGAAGCACGCAGGCATGTAGGAAGGCATCCCGACGCATCAGGTCACAGTTAGCAGCCGCGACCATGGCATTGACGGAGGTGTGGTACGCCGCGCAGTTGCCAGAGACTGCCAAGGTGAGGATGTCCCCCAACAGCGGAGTGATGGACGGATGCCAAGCTTCCTCGACACGACGAACAATGGCTTGCGTCACCAGGTCCAGGAATCCCGCCGAGGCCAGGAAATTGCGAATGAGGGTGGACGTCATCTCCACGCCGGGGGCGAGATTATGCGGGCAAGGGGTACCTGCCAAAGACAGAGCCGGGGAATCCACCTTCGGGAGCAGGCAGGTGAAGAACTGCAAATGACCAGCGTACCAACGCTGATGGAAGGTGATGTCCAAGTCCGCCGGCCACCTGGAGTCGGAGAAGAATCCCGAGTTGCCCAAGCAGCCCTGCAGCAGATGAGCGGAGAACGCGTCGCGCAGGTCCCGGAATCCAAGAGGCTGGGGAAGAGACTTGAAACGCTTGGTCCACCGCTCAGCGTCTACGAAGGCGGACGCTTTCCTCTTGGGGGGGGGGGGGGGGGGGGGGGGAGGAGGGCAGTCCTCCACGGGGAGATGCGCGGCAAGACGTGTCGCCTCATCCAGGGACCGGAGAGTCTCCATCCTATGGCCCATGGGAACAGGCTGCGATCCTACGTCATCCAGAGAGCGCGAGCGTCTGGACGGTGTGGAGCTGTCATCCCTGAAAAGTGCCGACACAGAGTCTTCCGGGGCCAAGCTGAGTGCGTCATCCTCTAATCGTGCGGGGAAGCTGCGGGAAACCAACTCTGCCCTACGACGGTGAGTGGAAGTCTCGTTAGCAGCGTCCCGTCCAGTAAGTGCCCTTCTCACCTGTGAGCGGTGCCGCGAGGAGTGAACTGAGGTGGAGTCCCATGAAGTGACCGTCCTGCGATGTGATGACCGGCGGTCACGTGGAGAGCGGCTGCGACTGGGGGAACGCGGTAGCCTAGAGCGGGAGTGATGCCGAGGCTGGTGACTATCCGGGGAAGCCGAACATCTAGACCGGCAGGGCGAGGAGTGTCACGACACATGAGTAGTCCGTCCCGGCGTCGAAGGATGCAACATGGCATGATGATAAATGGTGGCCACGTCATTCCTGGAGGTAGGCTTAGGGAGACGGCTGGCTTCCGAGTCGCGGGAAGCGGTCTGCAGTCGAGTCAGCCTGTCCCGTGAGCGCGAACGCCATTGAGGAACGGGAGTCTGCTCGGTCCTTCTATCCGCCAGTGGCCTGTCCGCACGAGAGGGTAGACGGGGCATGCGATCTCGTCGTGAGCCCGGCTCGTCCCTTTTACTTTTATCCGACGAGCGGGCGCACATTAGTCCAGCAGTCTTGTCCAGTCATGGGCACCTGTCACTGACCTTGGAGCGGGACGCCGAACGTCTGTGCTGGATCTGTGCTGAGGATTTGGAGGGCCATACTCCAAAAGCCGTGTCCGGACTCGCGGACGCATGCACGTTGCAGGCCAGACTCATGCTGGATACTCTCAGTACTTAACGAGCTGGCGCGAATATCAGCCGAAGTCCTAGGATCGGTAGGGGCTGGTCTATCCCGTGCAGCCCGCGACTCCACAATCGGGGGAAACACGACTTGACCCATCTGTGGAGGTAGTCGGGGCAGGCGCAGGTGCTCGCTCTCCGACTGGAGTCGGCCATTCACAGTGGTAGAAACCCCACAGCTGGGACCACTGCTGTTCCAGCCAGGGGGCGCTGACGCACAGGTGAGTGGAGGCACAGCCGGAACAGGGTAGGCACACGGCATGCTCGCAAACGAGCGTACGCGCGAAGACGAGTTACTTAAACCAAGCCAAGTGCACAGCATGTGCCGGCGCCCGGCGCTCCTTTCCCTCTCCCCTGAGCGCTGGCCGTGGGCAATAACCGAGATTTTACCTTGTCATATCGGAGAGACTAGCGAACCAACGAAGGCCGTAGGGGACCAACCAAATCGCAGAGGCGAAGTCTCGCACCAATCACCGGCAGAGACCCCGCCAAGTCCGCCGCAGGCTCGCCAAGTCCAGTGGAAACTTCACATGAATCCCCAGGAAGGTAAATCCTGCAGGTAAAGCTTCCAAGCTTAGCATAGTGAACACAGTAGCTAGCACAGTGAAAATGTGAAGCGAGTCCAAGTCACACGACGACCGGTCACACCATACACAGCCTAAGAGAGACGCATAGGTACACAACCATCCATAGCTAGCTAAGAAACAGACTGGCGGGAATACGGTGGGCGCGTGACCGGATGGGGATGGAAGGGATGGAAGGGAGGCTACTCAGGTTATTAGCTAGGTTATAGCACCCCTTGTTGCCTCCCCTGCCATGAAGGTACACAACAATTTTGGCTGAAATTATGCTAGCTAAGACACTATTCCTAACAGTAATGTCACAAGTTCTTTTTTAGCTTCATTTTCAGTCTTGCAACCAGGAGATGGTGATCCATTGCTACATCTGTATCTGCCCCCCCTCTCCCCTCCACCCCACACCCCCCCCCCCCCCACCCCCCTCCTTCACTCAGACATCTTCAAGTGATCTTCTACACTTTCTGGAGATACAGATGGTCTATCTGGTTTTCAGTGGCAGCCCTGAAAATGGCGAGTAATTTACTCGCCATGGCGAGTGAATTTTTTTTTTGGCGAGTAAAAAAAAAAACCCACTCGCCAAATGCGAGTGCGCTCATGCATTTTCCAATCCAACGGCTAACCGCCAGCCGAACATCAGGTACGCCGGCGCGTGACCTGACCGCACCGCAAGTCGCCTCTAACATCACTTTGCGGCAGTAGCCGAACACGTCACTCGAACTGTGCGTACCATAACAGTGGTTGGTGACAGTTGTTCTATTTTTAGTGACGAATTGGTTCGTTTAGCGGCTCGCTCAGTCGCGGCTGCATTCAGAATCAACCCCACGCCGGGGTCCGTGCGAGTGTAACAAGGCGGGCAAACTGTTAGTTTATGTGTGGTGTCAGCATGTTATTACAAAGTGCGCGTTACATGTTGAACGCGTTACTTGCTGTGACGTCACCGTACATACTATTATGTGATATGGCATCGTGCGTTTCGCTTTCGATCTAGAACGAAGTTGTACATGGTGGAGAAAAAGCAAAGGAAGAGCTGAAATGCTTTGGATTCTTCAATCCGGCACCGTCTGATCTTGATAATTGCTAAGAAGAAAGTTGCACTTTGACATCGCCATCTCTATCGACAAGCGACAGTACCAGAAATGCTACCCCTGGGCCGTGTGTGGCACCGCCGCTACGACACCGTTTTCAGAGTTCATGGCTGTGCTGAGTGTATTTCCATGGCTAAAGCACGACGGCACTCGAATGGCATGCGCAATGAGCACTGAGGCAAACTCAAAAAGCAAGTCCAGAAATTTGAACAGAAATAAGTTTGTCAGTTCTTTTTAATCGTGGTCGATCCATCTTCTGGTACACAGGCAAAAATTGGAGAAACACGTCTTTCTGAGTGGTTAAACGGGTTGAAACAAACTTTGAAGTACATCAGTTTACACACACACACACACAAACACACACACAGAGTTTAGACAAGTCACACTTTGGTTGTCATTCTGCCGCGTTCAGCAGAAAACGCTATATTCTCTGTTACAATACATTATCAAACGATCATACAAATAAATAAATAGATATATGTTTTTCTGTGTGTGAGAGAGCGAAGGAGACAGGCTTTTGCGCGATAGCTCACCAGTTAAAGAATCAGTATCATGGAAAGGACACACACACAAAGTCACAACACATTTAAAGAGGAGAGAGCAAAATGAGATAATTTATTTTAATGATTGATTGATTGTACATTGTTTATCGTCCCGACAGCAACAAGGCTTTCTCAGGATGTGCCTGCACTGCTTGTGAAAAAAAAAAGAAACAGAATATTGAATGTATGTCACCAGCCGGTCCAATATGTTAAATAAACCTACGCCATGGGGCCTAAATAAAGCGAAGACCATTTAGCAACACACATCCAATATCAAGAGCTACAGGCAGTGCAGACAGTTGGGAGAGTTTTAAAAAGACAAATACAGGTGAATGGACCAAGGTTAGACAGAAACACATGCCCCAGAATATAGGGAAAAACCCACACTGTGGGGCTGACCAGGGTGACCCTGGGAACTAAAATGTAGTTAACCCCACCCAAGTTCCCCAAGGCAGACCCGGGTGGGGATAATTTATTTTAAGGAACATACACATGATGCAGTTTTTCTTAAATAAATCTGTGGACCCTCTATAATGCTAGGATGGGGGTCTGTGTACCCTCTAAAATTTATACCTGGGCGTCTACAGACTCTTTAACCTGTTGTGCAAACAGAAGCCCAGCTCTACTTACAAAAAATAAATTAAAAAAAAATTCCACCACAGTTCACATGGGGACTTTGTCAGTTATTTCTCCACTTGATACTATCAAATGCCTGAAGTCAGGACATAAACATTAACTTGGTTATGATTGTCTGTTCAAATATTTGTTTTCAATGCCTCTGGGCAGAAAACACTCTCTAACATTGGGCGTCAAACACTTGTGGTACATTATATTGTTGAGTAGTAGTAAAATTTTCAGTTTTGGCTAGTAACATTCTCAGTTTGGCTAGTAAAACTTGGAAGTCACTAGCCAAAGGCTGGTGGGCAAAATTTTAGACTTTCAGGGCTGAGTGATGTGATCCGGAGACACCCACGTGGCCTTGTGGATCCTTTTGTGTGGAAAGATGCTGCCTCCGATGACCATGTTTTTCAGTGTACAAATGTCTGCAAACCTCTCTTTATTTTCATTCATGGGCGCTGAGCTAGGAGAGACCATTGGATAATAAGCACACACCCGTCAGGCTTATGGGGTGTTAGTGTGTGCGGCCGCGTGAGTGTTTATGTGTGTGTGTGTGTGCGCATGCGTGTACATGAGAGAGATAGAGTACGTAGTTTAGCAAGGACAAGATGTAAGAAAGGCCTTTGGACCTAAATCTTCTTATCCTTGGAAAATAAAGATTCATTTACATTGTCATTCATCTCCCCGAGCATGTGTGGGCCCATCACTTCCTCACAGCTCGTTTTGTCTACTCCTATTCTGTTTGGGCAGTGGGCAGATGTTCACATCTGCACGGGACATAGACGACCCCGCCCTCCACGAGTCGCCTGCAGCCTTGCAGGCCTGGCCGCTTGGCTGCGGAAAGGCTAAGGGAGGAAACCCCTGACATCAAAGCCCCCGTGTCTCCGGGGAAGGCTTTTGAGCCAGAGACTAGGACAAGGACAGTCTGATATAAAACCTATGACCCGAGGACCTCGATGCCATCGTCCCAGCTTGCTAGGCCATGGCAGATGAAGCAAGGGTTTAAAGGGTGGGGCCAGTACTGTGCACACTGCACTCCACCAAAAAGCTCCACCGCGCAGGCTTTAGGAAACGTCCACGGACCATGACACTGACCATTCCAAGTCCTGTAGCGACGGGCGAGGGGCGAAACGGCAGGTGAAAGATGTCACTGGAAGCCGCAGTCTCAAACCTGCATGCAGGCGGTTCAGGATATTGGTCACCTGATGTTGACCTGGGGATGACAACATCACTCGGCACACCCTGAACGACCAAGCAGCCTTCTCTAGGGACAGCACTGCTTGCTCCACACGGAGAGGGGCCTAGAAAAGGTGGCCTAACCAAAGCTCGTCCCCTCGCAACCCCAGTTGGCTAGCCGCGGTCAACGGGCATCTTCTCCTGCGGTCAAAAAACAAGAAAGAATAACGGATCCACTCTCATGACGACCACGACCGGACTCAACGTAGCATGCTGGAACGTCCGAACCATGCTCGACAAAGCAGACAGCGGACGCCCTGAACGTCGCTCCGCCCTCATTGCCCTTGAATTGCGGAGGTTAAACATCGACATCGCCGCGCTCAGCGAAGTACGCCTTCCGGACGAAGGCAGCCTCCAAGAACTTGGTGCTGGGTACACCCTCTACTGGTCAGGCAGGCCTGCATCAGAAAGACGGCTCTCAGGCGTGGGTTTCATGGTCAAGACATCCATTGCGACTAAGCTGGAAAACCTACCAACGGGCCACTCAGACCGCATCATGTCCATGCGCCTCCCACTGAGACACCAGCAACACGTCACCCTTCTCAGTGTGTACTCCCCAACCCTCCTGGCAGAGCCTGCTGAAAAGGACAAGTTTTACACTGACCTGCGCAGCCTCCTACAGAGTACCCCTGCAGACGACAAAGTCATCATCCTTGGCGACTTCAACGCCAGAGTGGGCCAGGACTCTGAAGCCTGGAAAGGAGTCCTCGGCAAGCATGGCGTGGGGAACTGCAATGACAATGGCCGCCTACTGTTGGAGTTCTGTGCGGAGCAGCAACTGGTCATCACCAACACTACTTTTCAGCAAAAGGACAGTTGAAAGACCACCTGGATGCATCCTCGCTCCAAACACTGGCACCTTATCGACTATGTCCTAGTGCGTCAGAGGGACCGCAGTGACGTCCTCCTCACCAGAGTGATGCCCAGCGCAGAGTGCCACACTGACCACCGCCTTGTCCGCTGCAAACTCAGGCTCCACTTCAAGCCAAAACCCAAGAAATGGGGGCCCCCCAAGAAAAAGCTTGATGTTGCCAGCCTTCAGCGTGACGATGTGAAAGCTGCCTTTCAGACAGATTTACAGCGCAGGCTCAAAGACACAGCGGACCCAGTAGACTCCTCCCCTGAAACACTTTGGGAACAACTGAAAAATGCTATTGCAAAATCCTCTGCAGAAGTCTTGGGTTTCGCCAGAAAGAAGAACAAAGACTGGTTTGACGAAAACGATGTAGAGATCCAGGAACACTTAGCAAAAAAAAGAGCCGCCCATCAGGCCCACCTAGCCCAGCCTTCCTGCCCTGTGAAGAAGTCTGCCTTCCGCCTCGTCTGCAGCAGTCTCCAGCGCAAGCGCAGAGATCTCCAGAATGAGTGGTGGACCAGACTTGCACAGAGGACCCAGCTTTGCGCTGACAATGGTGACTAAAGGGGCTTCTACGAAGCACTGAAAGCAGTGTATGGCCCCAGGCACCTGGTACAAAGTCCCCTGCGAAGCGCGAATGGCCAGGCACTCCTCACAGATAATACCTCCATCTTGAACCGCTGGTCGGAATACTTTCAGAGCCTCTTCAGCGCTGAGCGCACTGTTCAAGAAGCAGTCGTCCTACAAATCCCACACCTCCCAGTGAGGGTTGAATTGGACGAACCACCCACCGCTGAAGAGACCCTCACAGCCATCCACCAGCTCAAGAGTGGCAAAGCAGCAGGCATTGATGGAATACCGCCAGAGATCTGGAAACATGGAGGCACAGCACTGCACAACAGGCTCCATGACCTCTTTCTCTGCTGCTGGGAGGAAGGAACACTACCAAAAGATCTCCGTGATGCAGTCGTTATCACCCTGTACAAGAACTAAGGCGAGAAGTCTGACTGTTCCAACTATCGGGGAATTACCCTGCTGTCCATTGCTGGGAAAATCCTTGCAAGGCTGCTCCTAAATCGGCTGGTACCTGCCATCGCTGAAGACCAACTCCCGAGGGCCAGTGTGGCTTCAGAGCAAACAGGAGCACCACCGATATGGTCTTTGTGCCGAGACAGCTACAGGAGAAGTGCCGCGAGCACAACAAAGGGCTGTACGTAACATTTGTCGACCTAACAAAAGCGTTCGACACTGTGAGCAGGCAAGGCATGTGGCAGATCCTGGAGCGACTTGGCTGTCCCCCAACATGATTGTCCAGCTACACGAGGACCAGCAAGGCCAGGTCAGACTCAACAATGACCTCTCAGAACCATTCCCTATTCTCAACGGCGTAAAGCAGGGCTGCGTGCTGGCACCGACCCTCTTCACCATCTTTTCTAGCATGATGTTGAAGCAGGCCACAGTGGACCTCGATGATGACGATGCAGTGTACATCAGGTATCGTCTCGATGGCAACCTGTTCAACCTCAGACGACTGCAGGCCCACATGAAAACCCTAGACCAACTGATTCGTGAGCTGCTTTTTGCTGATGATGCTGCCCTCGTTGCACACACAGAGAGAGCCCTCCAGCGCATCACGTCTTGCTTCGCAGATGCTGCCCAGCTCTTTGGACTCGAGGTCAGTCTGAAAAAGACAGAGGTCCTCCATCAGCCGGCACCCAAGACAGTGTATCGCCCTCCTCACATCACCATTGGCGAGTCTGAACTAAAGTCAGTGCACCAGTTTACCTACCTTGGCTGCATTATCACGTCGGACGCCAAGCTGGACAAAGAGCTTGACAGCAGGCTGGCAAAAGCGAACAGCGCTTTCGGGCGACTTTTCAAGTGGGTGTGGCACAATCAACAGCTGAAAACAGGCACCAAGATCAGCGTGTACAGAGCTGTCGTCCTCACCACCCTGCTGTATGGTTCCGAGTCCTGGGCCCTCTACTGCAGCCAACTACGACTCCTCGAATGCTTCCACCAGCGCTGCCTGCGTACCATCCTGGGCATTCATTGGAGTGACTATGTCACCAACGTCGAGGTCCTTGAACAGGCTGAAACTGTGAGCATCGAGGCTTTGCTGCTGCGGACACAGCTCCGCTGGGCAGGGCATGTCTCCAGGATGGAGGATCATCGCCTACCAAAGATCACACTGTTCGGCGAGCTTGCTACTGGACACCGTGACAGAGGGGCACCAAAGAAGAGATACAAAGACTGTCTCAAGAAGTCACTTAGTGCCTGCCAAATCGACCACCACCAGTGGTCTTCGCTTGCTGCAGACCGTGATACCTGGCGCTCCACCATTTACAAGGCAGCTGTCTCCTTTGAGGACTCTCACAGAGCTAGCCTTAAGGACAAGCGGCTCAGGAGAAAAAACGGAGATGCCGCAGCTCAGAACCCTGGCCATACCTTCCCCTGCAGCCACCGCGGTCGAACCTGCCTGTCTCGGATTGGCCTCCGCAGCCACAAACAAGCCTGCAGACGTCGTGGTCAACTCCTATAAAATCTTCGTTCGCGAAGTCAAGCCAAGAGTGTGTGTGCGCATGCGTGTACATGTGAGAGAGAGAGAGTACGTAGTTTAGCAAGAACAAGATGTAAGAAAGGCCTTTGGACCTAAATCTTCTTATCCTTGGAAAATAAAGATTCATTTACATTGTCATTCATCTCCCCGAGCATGTGTGGGCCCATCACTTCCTCACAGCTCGTTTTGTCTACTCCTATTCTGGTGTTGAAGTCCCCCCATCAGGAAGTTCAGGGACTGCAGGACATCTTGATCACAGCTGAAGTTCACACCAGGGAAAAGGGGTGGGAAGTCTGCCTGAAATGCAGGGGACGAATCACGCTGCCATGTCAGCTGGGCATACAGCAACCCAACATAGATGTGGAAGTCCAGGTACTTCACAGATTTCCCCAGAAGACTCCAGTAGGGACCTGAATGAAACACAGATAAACCAAGTATTTTATATTTTAAACACCATCAGATTCAAAGCATCAGAGCACTCCACACACAGACCCCTAAATATTGAATTAGAATGTACCACCCCCCCCCCCCCACCCCACCCCACCCCAAGTATGATTTAAACTTACCAGTGACTCTGATGTACTGAAGGCCCAGGGCAATGATGTGACAGTCAATCTGTTCACTCCTATTGTCAGCAAGAACACTGTCAATCTTCTTGTTGATCTGTGGCATGTAGTTGCTGATGAAGTCCTCGATGTCCTGGCGGTGGAAATGTAAAGCAGCTTTTGCCTGGAACAGGTTGTTAAACCTGTTCTCTATGAAGCTGGTTACTGATGATTTCCGTCCAACCATCAGACAGTACGCCTGCCAGTTGTCTCTGCAGCCGTTCTCGTCATCACCACGTGGACCAAGACAGTCACACGCCATGCGGACATATCTGAAAGAGAGGATTCTTTTTAAATGTTTTGCCAGGTGTAAGTAAATGATACTACCAACCATTATGAGCATATTGGCACAGTCACAATAGCCAAGTACTAAGATTCTAAAGAAACTGTCTAAAGAAGCAATAGGCATAGGTCTGCAATGTTTTATATTCTGTGGAAAGTGTTCTTGTTATTAAAAAAAAAAGGCATACCTGAAGGCTGAACATTCTGAAGCCCTGAAGCTGTTGAAACGAGGAAGAGCATCTCTCCCAAGCCGCTCGCCTCCATCTCTCTATTCTCTTGCCAGAACCCTCTTGCACTCGGCACTCAGTCCAAGCAAGAAATGTGCATTGCAATGTAGAAACTCCAACCCTTCATCTGTTTGGAATAGTGTCTTCCACTCCTCTTGGAGGGTCCGCCCAAAAGACTTCATCACTGCTGCTCGATCTGTCATTATACCTGACAGACCTTGCAGCATATGAACAAAGTTTTCATGGGCCTCATCTGCAGGGTACAGCTCTGCCAGCTCCTCCACCATCTGTATTGATATGTCCACCAGTATTGCTGTGTCTTCACTGGCAACAGGCACAAAACTTAGAGAATAAGATCCATTTTCAGTGGTAACCTGCTGGCAGACATACTTCTGGCCACTTCTGCTAGTTCCATCTGTATGGAAGTCCCAGGTGTTACTGTTCATCACCATTTCAGCAACATGTGCCTTGCTGATTACATGCCCCTGGCAATGCGGATCGCCGAGAAGGAAGGTCATCCTCTGGAATCCTGCACCCAAATATATGCCGTGCCACTGCATTGATGACAGTTCCACATCTGCGTGCAGGCACCTCATTTTCTCCCGTCAAAGTCATGATGATCACTGTTGCTTCAGGTCTGAAATGACCAGACTCATCTTTAAGTCTTATTTCTGGCATGTTCACCTCGGCGAGGGTTTCATCTTCAGCTGCGGGCTGCCTCTCCTCATTCTGAGCTGCTTCTTTCAAGCTCTTCACCTTCTCTTGTGTCTTACCCAGTTTATGCTTTACATTAGCATTTTTTTGCTGCAGTTGTCAAATCTCTTTCCTGTAATACTTTCTCCATTCTAAAGCTTGCTGACATTGCTGTTCCGATTTTGACAGTTTGGCTTGCAGTGTTTCCACCTTTTCATCACGTCGCTTCAGTTTCTGCTCCAGACCTTGTTTCTGGGAGTATTTGAGGCGCTGGTTAAGGTGATCAATTTCAGCTTTTTTTTCTTCAAGCTGGTTTTCCAAATCTTGGATTTTCGCCATCAGCTTCAACACAGTTCTGTCCAGTTCATTATTTCTTGCTGATTCATTCTGCAGCTGTACACAAGAGTCTGTCAAAACAGAAACCTTAGTTTTCAAGTCCAAAATTTCTTTGGACTGCTCTTCATCCTTGTGATGGGCTTCTGCCAGCTGCTTTCCAGCCTCCGCAAGTTTTAAAACCAGGCTTGATTCCTGTGCTGTGGCCAGGCTTGTTGAAGGAGACTGAAACGGTGAACCAGACAAAAATTCCTGGTAAATCAGTTTCCCTTCAGGCCGATGTGCTGAAGGTTGAAGTTTGGCATTCTTTTTCCGGAACTTTGTGGCTGCTTAAGTCATTTGCACCTCTGTAGTTCTATCTCCTGTGAGACGCTGCCACCATTCACACATATCACTGTATGTCTTCCCTTCCTTTCGCTTTAAGTCAAGAAGATCCTTCAACAACCCGTAAGATGGTGATCTGCGACTGGTTCCAGTACTAAGTTCATCTGTACCGCACAAAATGTCCGTGCGAGTCAAACCCTGAAGGAATTCTCCAAGATTTTCCACATCAATCGGCTGTGTGAGGTTCTGAGAAACACTACTGCTATCACCAGTGTCAGTGTGGTTTGATTTCTGACCATCTGCATTTGCCAACAAATATCGTAATCTTGAAAAGGGGATATGAGGAAAGAGCTTTTCATGAAGAAAACTTGACACCTCATCAAAACTTTTCTCCCCAACTTTCTTTAATAACAGCATTTGCTTGAGAAGCTTTGGAGTTAACTGCATTTCTGGAAGCTTGGGCCGTCGTCCCTTGCCTGAGGCCAGAAACACAGCCTGTAACTGCTTGTACACACCATCTTGTAACTCTTAAACAGAAGAAAAGGTGGAACATAAATGTATTATCCTGCTCTTTACTATTTGTCAAACAATTATTGTTATTCCAGTCAGGTTACACTGAACAGAAATGGACATAGCCTGTGTGTGTATGAAAAAAAAAAAAAAAAAAACTGACATTTAATGTTACATTGTTAGTGGTCAGAATCATGAGAAGGACTCAGATGAACATAAGAAAATAACATTTTTGCACCTCTAATATATTTATTTTTCACACATATTCAGGGGTCAAAACACGTGCTGGGGAAAAAGTCGGAAACAACAAGGGGGGGGGGGGGGGGGGGGGGGGGGCAAGCGAGACATTGATTCCGGGGGCCGAAACCTCAAACAGCGTGGGGGGGGGGGGGGGGGGGGGGGGTAGGCGCGAAGGATAACGGTACGCAATGTTGGCAGGCCTATGCTCACTTCCACCGATTCCAGCTTTAGAATGTGCTCTTATATCCGTTCAAATATTGTCAGGGTTCGACTTAACTTTCACCGATTTTTCACACCACTCCCATCTCCATTTCTTTCTCACTCCCGTTTCATTAGAAGTTTAGCCGCGAGCAACATTGTGTCCTGCATCGCTAGATGCCATCTTGGAAAAACGAAGCTTGCCTAAAGTTAACGATAAACGAATCTGACAACTTGTGGACCTGCGCCGTTTAAGAACCACGACTGTTTTAGATTTTTTACCTTTTATTTTTTTCCACGCGGAATTGCCTTTTTTTAAACAGCAGATTTTTAAAAATTAACGCCAATATCCTCGAAAAAGCGGAAGATTTTGACCCCTGATATTGCATAGTTTATACTATTTGTTTACAAGAGGGTCGAGTCTACTTCGTTTTAGACTATTTTTCGCCCTCTCACGAAGTACTCTGCTTTTGCTTTGAGCCTTATTACCTCCCTTATTAAAACCACCTCGTACTTTAAAGAGTACTTCTAAGTGCATACTTTGCGAATAAGGGCTTTAAAAAAATTGTATACATTAAATAGACATACACGTTTGGCTTGTATGCATCTTTATGAATACAAACATGGGAAAACATACACAAATTAGGGCAGAATCGCTCCGACCATGCTTCGAAAATTCACTTCCGGCACAACAATGCTCATTGATGATCGCTCTGTGAAAAAACACGTTTACAGAAGCAAACTTGTCGTTTTACAACAAACTTATTGCCAAAGAATATTCAAATGCATATCATAAAACGCCTAGATATCTAAAGGACATGGAACTTACCGATTTCGCTGTAATTTTCGTCCTCGGAGGGTATCACTGGGTCGGTCATTGAGCACGCCATTGCAGAAAAGTCACGTGTATCCACGATAGTGCGGTGGGGTTTGAAACGGCTCGCTTTGATTGGCTTGCTTGCCAACAACTATGCATACATTAACCTCGCCTTTATTTTGAACCTAGATAGTACCCATCTAAGTACGATATTTTTTAAAAAACGGACCACCTGAAATTTTCAATCATCTACTATTTTTAACAGGTATTATGAACAAATATCAATTTTATATCAAAAGATTCCTTAGTTTATGCTGAACAATTTGATACTAAATATAGCCGTGTACAAAGTGTGTCGTACACAAGCAATTTGAAACCGCGCTTGTGGTAGTGGTAAACAGTAGGCGCCGGGTTGCGCAAAACGGATGTGAGCGGTGAAAAAGGAATTTTTTTTCTAAAATGTATTTTTTTGAAAAATACTTACCGATGGCATTACTATATGGAATACACTCTATAGCCTAACGATTTCAGCCCAAAGTTGTGTCCCCTACACAACTGGGGAGGAGACACCGGGGATCCCAGAATAGGATTGATTGATTGATTGTACATTGCTTAACGTCACGACAGCAACAAGGCTTTCTCAGGACGTGCCTGCACTGCTTGTGAAAAAAAACTAAACAGAAAATTGAATGTATGTCGCCAGCCGGTCAAATACGTTAAATAAACCTACAACATGGGGCCTAAATAAAGCTAAGACCATTTAGCAACACACATCCAATATCAAGAGCTACAGGCAGTGCAGACAGTAGGGAGAGTTTTAAAAAGGCAAATACAGGTGAATGGACAAAGGGTAGACAGAAACACATGCCCCAGAATAGAGAGAAAAACCCACCCTGTGGGGCTGACCAGGGTGACCCTGGGAACTAAAAAATACCTAACCCCACCCAAGTCCCTCAAGGCAGACCCGGGTGGGGTCCCAGAATAGGAGCCCGGGTGGCCTCCCCTTACCAACCTATACCGGCAAGCGTGTGGGGAACTCACCTCAGTTTCACGCTTAGCCAAAACACTTAGCCAAGGAGGCAAGCGGGGCAGGTGGGAGGGCCATCCGAGTAATGCCATCGGTAAGTATTTTTCCAAAAAATACATTTTAGAAAAAAATTCATTTGTTTTTTCAAAATACATTACCGATGGCATTACTATATGGAAGAATCGCAAAGAGGAGGAGGGTGCCGAAACCCTCCGCCGGCCCGCAAGGAGCACTCCCGACGATTTCAGTTAAGAAGTGCCTATGCGCCTGCGGCGCGCGGAGAGAATGCTGGGCCGCGGAGCAGTCGCCCACCGTGGCCAGGGAGTCACGCTGGCCGGATAGGTCGCGGAGGTAGAAGAGGGCGAAGGAGGAGTCTGCACGCCTGCCTACTGCCATCACTATGACTTTAACCGAGCCGTAGCGGTCAAGGGCACTCTAATAGCTACTGCTCATACTTCATGCGCCCGGAACTGTAACCATCTATCCCTGTCTGGGGAGAGATCTTGGAAGGCCAACGAGTCGCCTACCCCAGTCAGGGCGAACTGTCTAGGCCGAGACCCGGCCTGCCTGGGGAAGGACGTAGGAAGAGGCGGGGATGCCTCCGACGGCATGGTTGTGAGCGACGCAGGAATTCTGCAGTGCCCGGACTGGGTCCTGTGGACGCGACTCGAGGGGTCGGTCGACCTCTGAAACGGACCTTAGGTCAGCGTCTGGAGCGCAGCCGAGGAAGGCTGGCTCTTGGCCTGAAGGACGGGCCGGTGAGAAGAAGCGCCGAGCCAAAGGCTCGACTGCCCACCTGTGGGGCGAGCCGAGAGTGCAAGCAGCTCGCTCACGCGGAAGCCATGGCGAGCGCCAGGAAGCAACACGTGTCCGGGCCAGAATGGTGAACCGTGCCAAATGCAGGGGTTCGAAACGGGCTGTCTCTAGCCACGTTAGTGCCCAAGGGAGGTCCCACCGAGGTAGAGAAACCAGGAGAGAGGACCTCTGAGTTCAGTAGAGCCAACAGGTCCGAAGGTCTTCCAAGGGCCGGATCCGACAGGTCCAGGAGGCGGTAAGTGTGTGTGATCTCGGAACAGATCCCTTGACGGTAAAAAGGTGCTAATCCTTGTTTGTCGAGGAGCCAATGAAGTATTCCTCCGGTAGGGGAAGTGAGACTCGTGGGGGCGGGAGCCGTTCGGCGGCGCCCCACGACTGAGAGATCCTCCACTACTTGCCTTCGCACACATTCCCGGTAGAAAGTCTGCGGGCTGCGGCCAAGGCCGCCACTGCCGCCTCCAACAATCTCTAGCAGCGAGGACTAGTTTGGCAACTTCCAGGCGAGAAGGGGGAGGAGCTCCAGGCACGGGTGTAACACAGCCGGGCGGAGCTGCTCGAGCGTCGTGGAAGGGGTGGGGCTCTCGGGCCGGGTCCGTTGCTAGAACGAGCCAATCCATGGTCCAGCACTAGGTCCAATTGAAGGGGTGGTCACCAGGAAGATAACCGCGGAGCAACCAGCAGATTCCGCAGGATCTTCGGCACCAGCACCGACGGAGGGAATGTAAACGAGATCAGTCCGTACCCAGGAGGAGAGCGCGTCTACCGCCCAGGTGAGAGGGTCCGGGACTAGAGAGGCAAACAGCGGTAGCTGGATGTTCCATCTGGCGGCAAAGGTCGACTAGCGGCGTCTCCCATCTCGAGCGGAACAGACGAAGACGTCTGGGCGCAGAGACCACTCCGGGAAGTGGCGGGCTCGAAAGCAAGGTCTGGGTCCTACCACCAGAGTAGGAAGGAAGGAGGAAGCACCGTGAGGGCCAGCGAGTGCCTCCTGGTTCTGTATGAAGGCCGCCTCTGTCGAGTTGTCTGGCAGACGAGGACGTCCCGGTTGGTCAGAGTCTCTGGCCAGGCGTTGAGGGCCATCCCAACTGCTATAACTCCCAGTCAAAGTGACTGTCTGCGAAGTCCCCGGGTAACCGGTCCGAGGCAAGAATAAGAATAAGAATAAGAATAAGAGTACTTTATTATCTCGAAAAGAGAAATTCGCTTGTGGTACATTTATAACAAATAGTACAAACAAGACATAAAAACATTATAGCATAATTATGAACATTTTCTCCCTGCACTTGCACAGCTACAAATTCCAAATGGATATAAAGTAAACACTACAAAGGTCCGGGAAGTAGAGCGCCCCAACCGGACTGGCTCGCGTCAGTGGAGATTGATCACCTGGTCGGAGGGGAGCACAGGGACACGCCCGACGCCCAGCATGCCAGATCCGCCCACGTTCGAAGCGGGGGCAGGAAGTGGGAAACAGAACGGAACCGACAGGGTGTCAACGAAGGGGCGCCAGCATAGGAGGAGGTGTAGTAGCCGTGGCGAGCCTTCACTCTTCGTATCCCTAGTGCCAGTCGAAGGAAGACGAGTCTGCTGCTGCGCCGAGCAGTCCCAGGAGCTGAAGCCAGACCCAGTCCTAGAAGGAGAGAAAGTTGGGCGTCTCTGTCCTCTCTGAGAGTCGTGGTGACTAGGTTGCGCAGCATCAAGAACGTCCAGGAAGAGAAGGACGGATTCAGCGACCGCTGGCAAAAGCTGGCCATCACCAAGTCGAAGATCCTCATGAAGACCCACGGACAGACGTTGAGGACGCCTGGGAGGGCTCGGAAACTGTTAGACGATCCCGCCAAGGAAAGTAGACACCGGCGCGAAGACGGAAGAATCGGCTCGTGAACGTGCCAGAAGATCGAGGCTGACAGCGAGATCCATCGGCCGGACAGCTGAGTGAAGAGTCTGGCTGTCTCCATCTGAACGGGCGTTTCCCAAAGAAGACTTGTATAGCGCCGATAACTGGGTGCCACCTGCCCCAAGGAAGGGGACGATAGGAGACGGACGTAGAACGCCAGCGAGTCGTGTCGGGAGACCGCTACTGTCGCTGTTTTGTTGAGCCAGGCCTTCACCTTACTGTGCAGAGAAGAGATTGGTCGACCATAGAGATGATCCCAAGGTCGGCTGGGAACAGCAATCTCCTAAGGTCGCTGTAGAAGGCCAATTGCCCGCCGACTGGAGACCCAAGAACTGGCGCCGGAGTTGGAGAAGGGGAATGTCAGAGGGCCCGAGCGAGGAGACGCAGCGGGGGCGGAGTCTCCTGTACAGTCTGCCACGTCTCACCAAGAGGGAACCACCGAGTGGAGCCTGGAGGAGTTGCGTCTTCACCGTCTAGGGGAGATCCGTGCCGAGTCGTAGGAGTGACCACACAGCCCAAGGTCCCAGTAGGCGAACACCGCCACAGGGATGGTTGAGGAAGGTAGGCGGCCCTGTTAGCAGCAACCACGGAAAGTCATGGCATGGAGACGAAGATTCCAGATCCCAAGAGTCCTCCAAGTAAAAGAAGCACCGCTTGCGTCGCCAATCCAAACTAAGGAAGCGAATCCATCAAGAGGGCGAGGACAAGCAGTCTGGAGTAGCCGGAGCCCACCACCAGGACGACGGCTGCCGCATCCGCCAAAGGAACAGGGACAGTGAAGGCTTGAGAGTGACCAGCGTACCAAGCATGGCGAACGCGTAGTTGCGAAAGAGTCCTCGTCGCTGACAGAGTCCTGGCAAAGCCAGGTCGAGAAGCGTCGACGAGATCCCGTAACCGTGTGGCTGAGGGAGAGACTTGCGACCTTAGCCCGCCGCAAAGCAACAACCTGGCGGAAGCCTGCTCTTCAGAGGAGGCGAAGGTGGTCATAAGTCCGGAGGGAGGAAGTAGTCGAACAGACAGGGGCCTCTTCCACACACAAACTGACTGTGAGTTGAGCGAAGAGCCGAAATCCTAGACGAGCAGGAGGCCGACGAAACAGCTGTGAAGTGAGAGGAAGATCAGAGGGCGAATCCCGCAAGAAGATGGCTGAAGCCCAAGGACACCTACTAAAAGGACTGGCAGAGGCTGATTCAGCCTCTGCTAGCAGAGGCGATTGGAACTCTTGCAACAAAACTATAAAATTTACTAAATAATAAAAAGTGATATCCTAGAGGCATCAAATACATGTAATTCACATGATCTTCACAGTAAAGACTGTTGGGACAAATTAAAATAGTTTTTATGAACAATCTTAGAAGAAATAGAGGTAAATAATATGCCTAAAAAGAATAAGAGATCTTTTATGGATAAATCAGGTAAACTGTGCAACTTATGGTATTGCATACATAATACCTAGAAGTGCAGTGATTAATAATTAAGAATAAAAAAATTAATTACAGTTACACAACAATAAACACTTGACTTGTGAGCAGACATGTTTGTATACAGAGAGGTTGTGAGTATAATGAAGCAATTTAACTGGCAATGAATTCTAATATTTTCAGAATAATGTTGTGATGATGATAGGGACAGACAATTAAGATAGATTTATGCAAATGTGCATGCATACAAACACAGACAGAAACAAGGAGAGAGAGAGACAGAGAGAGGGAGACAGAGAGAGAGAGAGAGAGAGAGAGAGACAGAGAGACTCAGAGACAGAGAGAGAGAGGGAAGCAGACAGGCAAATTGAAAAAAGAAATATCAAGGCTAGGATTAGAATTAGAGACATGTGAAAAAATATGGCAAATTAACAGTTTAAAAATATTATATATAGATATCTATATATTCATTTTCACCTACTTCTTTAAAGCCTTCAATCTGCCAAACGGGCCTTTTTTTACTGACGTCTGCAGCAACACTGCGTTTTTCTGGTGATCCTTCTCGAGGTTTTGTAATCCGTTCAGGAGCACATTGGAGAGGCGGTTATAGGTCATGGGGCAGTGGATGAGGATGTCCATGTATCCGGCCATGACGTTAAGGATGTTGCTAAGTCTTTTGCGGCAGCATGCACGGATCCGCGCCTGTTTCACAAAGCTAAGTCCAATGCGCACAAGCTGGTAAGTGCATTCGTGGGGGATCTTGAGTGACCCTCGTGAAACATTTCGAATGAACTCGCCCACTTCGTCATCCACAACTGGCTCCTCATCAGGAAATTTCAGATCACTCTGACTCTCAAGCCACCCAGCCACATATGCAGCGCTGGTCTCCTCGTTAACACTCAAGGTCACCCCAGAAATTATTTTCTCGATGGAGGCTGCATCCTCTGTTGTCACAGGACCCAAACAGGTGTGTTTCTGGGGCTCAGGCTGGAGCTCAATATACTGCAGGTAGGATGCAGCATATCGAGCAAGGCGCTTCTTGCAGGCTGCCAACACATCATTCGTTGTCATGAAGTTGTTGGCTCCAGTTGATTGCCGATAAACAGCAAACTCCCCTTCCAAGCGATCACTCTGCAGTTCCCTAAGCACAACATACTCAAATCCTGCAGATGTCAAGAGATACGTGCACACAGCCTTCAGACCTTGCATGGTCTGCACCAGCGCCCTCTTTGTGTCGTGGGTGAGACACCTGATGCGATTCGCTCCATGCCCAGACTCCGCCCCCTCAAAGATGTTGAGGAAAGTGTCCAGATTTGTGGAGTCCTGTCGTTGTACAGCACGGTAGGGATCCTTGAACCGCTTGTCCATTCCTTGCTTTGACACGTTTACTGTGTTCCACCAGTTTACAATGGTCTCCACAAACAAAGCAGTGTCAAGGTGCCCTTTTGTCTTCAAGGCTCCAACAACCCTCTCATTGAACACATTCAGCACATGGTGTACATTTTGCAGCTGCAGCTTTGAAGGCGTCACCGAAGCTTGAGTCAAAGGAGTCATCTTCAAAATGCTGTTTTTCTCAGCAGCATAGAGGTCTTTGACATGAGAAAACGAAGCCACTGGTGCTTCTGACTGACCACAAAGAGATATGCTTTGAGTCTTCTCTGTGATCCAATTGTTTCTCACACATTTCAAGAGATGCACCGTGTCGTAGAGTAGAAACCAGACTCGCCCATTGTCCAGTGGATGCCTCGCAGTTGCAGTACACTCCCCATCGCACGAGAACAGCTTGCAATATTGTTGGTTGACCTGTAAAATTAAAAAGCTTTTGTTGAGTTCTGTATTGGACTACATGTATCTCTGAATGCTCTATGTTTACTGAATCTTTCTATCAATTTTCTCCCTTGTGCCTAATTACCTCAACTTCAGCTACTGATTTTAAATCTCCCAAAATACCAAGTAAAGTGTTTGATGACAAATTTTGAGATAACTGGGATCAACATAGTCCTAATGCAATTATGGGGTAGAGTCCCCATTTCAATATTAATTTTGTACATCCTACCTTAAAAAAAATAAAATAAATAATTAAAAAATAAAAAACTCAATATTTTAGGCATAACATTCGCATTATTATTATTGATGAATGAAAGTAAACGTTTTAGTAAATTTGTAATTTAAAAAGGCAGTAAAGTATTTACCTTATGGTTGTCAGTTATTGATCCGAGCACACGCCCCCCTGCTTTCTCCACTGCAGCCGCAGCTTGTTTCACCTTCTCAAATTGGAAAGATGCTATCAGTTTGTGTACAGGGGTCACTGACAGCATCACACTCGGCCCTCGATGCAAAGATTTCATCATGACGCATAGCATTGACGTGGCCTGGCGGTAGCACATTTATCCATTTTTGCCTCTCATTGTGATCTCTCGGCAGTCTAAAAACACGGCACTTGTTATCCTTGTAGTAGTTTCCTTTGCAGTAGAATACACCACACTTGTTAACCATTTTCACATTGTAGAAATTGGGAAAACAGATTGTTAACAACTAGATCGGCAAAAAATGAATTCGAAAACACGTGAGACTAATTACATCTTCCTGTTGGAAACGCACGCACTAACAAAAAGTGCTTGAAATTTGTCTTTCGTGGTGCTAAAAGCTTTCACTATTTAATAAACATAACACAATGGTAACCCGAGAAATGGACAGAATTGTAAACAAAATTAAAATGAATTGTAATCCTTACAAAAAAATGTTGCTTATTTTGACATAGTTATCGTACAGATTCTTCCGCGATCGTCAGAGCTAAAAATAGCACACTTTGCGTTTCGCGTTAGCCTCTGCTCGCAGACAGTGCGTTTCGCGTTCGCCTCTGCCAAATTCACAGGGCTAGACTTTTGCCAGTCCTGGTTAGTAGGTGTCCTTGCTGAAGCCGAAACCGTTGAAAGCAGGCTTAGAATGTCAGGGTCTACCTCCACCTCCGCCTACCAAGCTAAGCTGCAATGAGGGCGACCGGCTCCGAAAGCGCGGGACCGCCGCAGCGACTGGTGAGGGCGAGCCCAAAGGAAAGGAGGAGGCGACCGCGAAGCCCGTAAGTCGGGGCGTCGCGAAGGAGGAGGGACCGCGGCCAAAGGCTAAATAGGCTCTGTAAGCCCCCGACTCGCCAAAGTGCAAGGGAGGGGGGGCTACTAGTGACGGGAATAGCACGCGGAGGACGAGGGGAAAGCGAGAGCCGGAGACCACACTCCGAAGGTAAGAGGGGAGGCGGAAGTGGGAAAAGCCGGCACCCCCAACCTGCTCGTCGCGAATCCACACCTGTGAGTAAAAGTCTGAGTCACACCAGGCCCGCCTGGAAGGTTCGGGGCGGGGGTGGTGGGGACAGAAAGTGTCACACCAAGCTCGCTCAGGAAGGCGGAGCGGGGAGGGGACACCTGGGCGCGAAACCGCACCTGAGAGTAAATATCTGAGTCCCCCTGGGCCCGCCTGGAAAGATTGGAGCGGTGAGGAGGGGACCGAGAGGTGTCACGTTAAGCCCGCTGAGGAAAAGCGAAGCGGGGAGGGGACCATTGGGGCGCGCAAATCCGCACCTGAGAGAAAGAGTCCGCGACACACTGGGCCCGCCTGGAAAGTTCGGGGCGGGGGGGGGGGGGGGGGGGGGGGGGGGTGGACGGAAAGGGTGTCACGCCAAGCCCGCTCAGGAAAAGCGAAGCAGGGAGGGGACCAATGGGCGCGCGAAACCGCACCTGAGAGCAAATGTCTGAGTCACACCGGGCCCGCCTGGAAAGTTCAGGGCGGGAGGGGGGGGGGGGGGGCGTGGGACAGAAAAGTGTCACGCCAAGCCCGCTCAGGAAAAGCGAAGCGGGGAGGGGACAATTGGGGCGAACGAATCCGCACCTGTGAATAAATGTCTGAGTCACACCGAGCCCGCCTGGAAAGTTCGGGGCGGGGGGGGTGGGGGGGGGGGGGGTGGGGGGGACAGAAAAGTGTCACGCCAAGCCCGCTCAGGAAAAGCGAAGCGGGGAGGGGACAAAAGGTGCGCACGAATCCGCACCTGTGAGTAAATATGTGAGTCACCCCGGGCCCGCCTGGAAAGTTCGGTGCGGGGGTGGGGGGGGTGGGACAGAAAAGTGTCACGCCAAGCCCGCTCAGGAAAGGCGAAGTGGGGAGGGGACAAATGGTGCGCACGAATCCGCACCTGTGAGTAAAAATCTGAGTCACACCGGGCCCGCCTGGAAAATACGGGGCGAGGGGGGGGGGGGGGACAGAAAGTTGTCACGCCAAGCCCGCTCAGGAAGGCGGAGCGGGGAGGGGACAATTTTGTGGCCCGCGACACCCGCTCCGAAGCCTCGGAGCGTGGGGTGCGCGTGACCATGGTCACACCGGGCCCGCCTGGGGTGGGTGACGTAAACGTAGGAAACCGGATCCGCTTGGACGAATCAGAGCGGGCGGGTAACCTCTTTAGTACAAAAAAAATGGAGCTTCCGACACGCCAAAGTGGGGAGCACGACCCTGATACTCGCCTGCCCTGCTCAGAAGACTCGGAGAGGGGAGGGAGTTTCTGCGCGGCTAAGGTAAAAGAAGGGGACTTACCTGCGGGCTGGAAGGCCCGGAAGCCGTAGTGAAGTGGGGCCTGAGAAGCCGACGTAGCGACGCCATCCTGCGGAGAAGTCCGGGGAGAACGTTGCGACCAGGAAGAAAGGACACGTCTGTAGGATCCCATGAGGCACACCGCACCTGAGACCGCCGGTCCTCACTCCCGTCAGCACACACGTCACACATCCTGTCGGAAGAGCAGTAGAGCACGGCCGGCAGGCGACGAGGGCGTCCGAGGGCCACAGAAATCCTCACAAAAGGGGCAAAACTTCAACAGAAGCCGCCATAGCGTTCGTTGCACACTGTTCACAGGAAGGAACACACTCAAGCGCCGAACTCACACCGCGAGGCAAAAGCCACGTGAGTAAAGTCACAAGCTGAAACCCCAAGGCTGCAGCCAAGGACGAAGTTCACTGAAAGTCAAACCGGTTGGAACCGGTCGGCGCTAAGTCCACACACAGTAAAAACGTTGAAGTGTAGAACACACCAACGAAGTACACTGAGTCCAAGGAGAAGTCAAAAACAAGGCAAAAAGCCAAGTAGTAGTAAACCACAGAAGAACCAGTCAAAAACCGTAGCAAGGCAAAAGCCCGACCGTCCATGGTCGAGCTAAGAGTGAAACTGAGGTGAGTTCCCCACACGCTTGCCGGTATAGGTTGGTAAGGGGAGGCCACCCGGGCTCCTATTCTGGGATCCCCGGTGTCTCCTCCCCAGTTGTGTAGGGGACACAACTTTGGGCTGAAATCGTTAGGCTATAGAGTGTATTTCATATAGTAATGCCATCAGTAATGTATTTTGAAAAAACAAGTGGGGTGTGTCGTTTTATTATTCCCGTCTTTTTCCGACATATAATACAAGCAAAAATACACTCATTGGAAAGATTGAAGTCTGTAGTTTAATTCAAAGCAAGAAATGGAAAAATCCATGCTCTGATGGCAAACTTATTGGCGTGCGAATTTAGGTGAAATTTGGTGTTTTCGTTACAAAGATTGCTACACTCAGTGCACGCTGCCGCTACCTACTTTTATGGACAATAACTTCCTTGAATCTTGAATCATTTTAACTATCATGGTTTTTCACTTTCATGAACTGTTATGTTGTGTTTAGAGGACAACTCCAAAATTTGTGAATTTTGACTTTTAGTGCTCAATCTGCTGAGACCAACATACCGCCTTCACTCCACAGATGACCATTGTATTTCCCAGCTTCACCAAGGCTGAGCCCTCCGCAGATGATATGCTTCCTGCACAAATCAACAAGAAGAAAACAAAAATACTGAGATTAATTTTCAAACACTTTTTGCATACAAAGACAAATAAGGAGGGAAATTAATGAGTATACATTTAAATGATAAACATAATTTAACTCACATAAGACACCAACAAGCACATTCTTTTTTGTTTCACTTTCAGTTTCCATTTAAAATATTTGATCTATCAATCATAACTTCACTTAGTACATACAGACCAATGTTGAGGACTGTAGGTCTGAACTCCCCAAGTTCCCGGCTGTCTGGTCGTACATCTTTCTCCTGCAAACAGCAAACACATGCTTATAAATCAAACTGAACAAAAACAATAACCCATAGACAACAAAAAGGCAAAGCCCTTATGGCTCATGTGTATGACCAATCTACATTCATGACCTTTGTGACGGTAAGTAAAGGGATGGCTTTTGCACCAGCAAAATCCATGTTTTTCTTCAAAATTTAATCAGTTTTCACACATCTGTGAAATTAGTGTACATAGGAAGGTCATATCATCATCAGTTACTTTTGTGCCAAATCTGATTGAATGGACGCCTTAGTCAACCAGACCATCGGTGAAGGTTAATGTATAAGTACATCATCTGTGTGTGTGCGTGTTGATTACTGTTGTTGCTGTACATGTGCAGTTTTGCAAACGTACTGATGTACTTGCCTTGGCAGTGACAAAAAGTATGTGATGGACTGTAGAGCCCCGGGGACTTTTTTTTTTTTTTCATGCTGTCCATCCCAGTGATGGACAATCCTAGCAGAAAGCCTGCACAATGACAACTCACCAAAAATTTTCTGTAGTATTCCTTGGGCTGTGCAGTTCTGAAAAATAAATTGCAGGACAGTATTTTTGTGTACTGAAAGCTACGGCTGCAACTGAATCTGTCTGATGTCACAACCTTTTCAAATTATTCTGTTTTTATACCCCTCTCCCCTCCTCCCCCAGTTACCAACAGAAGACTGAAAGATACAACAAACTGAAATAAATATGACAAAGTTAGCAACCAATGATCAAACAATGAAAAAGATTTTAAAAGATCAGATGTTTCTGGCGACATAAGATTGAAAGGTTAAAACTGATTTATGTGCATTTGTACGCTAGTCTGTGCACACATTACCTCGCCTGGTACTTAAGTGAAATGCACTCATTACGTCACCTGGTACCTAGGTGAAATGCACTATTGGCACCATTGCTGTTATTTTTGCACTTGTCCAGTTTGAGCGTAGGGTCAACTGCACGTTCATCGTGTGGAGTGGTGGCTATTTGCACCCCAGCAAAAAAAAAAAAAAAGGGGGGACATGAATGGACTGTTCAACATTTTCAAACTCCTGTGTGACCACAGAAAAGCAAAATGTTGATGTAATTTCTTAAGCAGGGTTGCATCAAATTTATTTTTACCTACAAAAGCACACATGGATCCGTGCCATGTACAGTTTGTACAGGCTGATTAAAATCAGTCTATAACTCGGGAAAAGCTCAGCGTCAAACGAAATTTCTCTCAACAAGAGACCTAGATCTTCATATGCCTACTTGTACATAGATGTCATAATTTAGCGGTGGTCATGAAGGTCTATGTCTCCACATAGAGTGGTCTCATTAAGTTGTGCACTGGCCAGTTTGAGTGTGAAGCCAACAAAGGCTAACTTATGCTGCCAAAAGCAACTGAAGCATTATGTACATTCTCTTTGTTTAGACAGGACTGCTTGTGACTGCTGGCCATTCCGTCAAGTTTGAGCCTTCAGGCAACTAGAGGTACAAATCCTCGTGTATTCTTACAGCTTATGATGTTATGATGAGCTGCTGTTGCCTAAGGGAGAACATTTAGATCTGTGCCTCTCACTGAGACTAGATGTAATTTTCTCCGAAAGGCCCATTCTAACACTAGTTTGCAAACAAAAAATACCTGTGTATTTCCGTACAACCCGCTGAGAGATCATCACATGTCCGGTAGTATGAGTGGGCTAATGTGTATCACTGCAAGACTTAACTGATTTCGTGATTGCAGTATAAACTCTGAAGTAGGCACAGATTCTAATGCGCCTAAGGGCTTCCTCAGACGGAGAAACGAAACGAAACATTTCGTCGAAATGTCCGCATTTCAGACATTTCTCCAACATTTCACTGTTTCACGAAATGCGAAACGATACATTTCACTATTGTCTCCATTTTGCGAAACGTTTCGCCGAAACATTTTACCCGTCGCCCAATCAGTGCCGTCCGCTCGGTCACACCCCAATCTGACGTCATTCAAGCCCAAACACTGAGGACTGCAACGGTAAAGCAATGCCGTGGAGTCAGGTCTATTATGGCTAGAATTGCATGATGTGACGCACGATTCTGTACGATTTAAGCGGAGAAATCATTTTCGAAATGGAATCTATCAAGTATCATCATTAAAGTACCACCAAAATATGATTTTAGGTCAGTTTTCTGAACCCCACTTTCATCGGCTGCTCTTCGAAGCCGCCTACAAGATGGCGGCTATCGCTTCGAGACGGCGGCATCCTCGATTCACTGAACCAGCCTTGTTTACGCATTCAAAAGCGCTTACGTTTATTCGATATGGTCGGCAATTCACTTTAATTGTGTAAGTGAAGGCACACATGTCTTATATGTTTAGTTTTTAAGCGTCTGTAGTCAGAAATATGACCCGATATCCACCGATACAAACCAGAGCATGTGTCGGTGAACAGTTACTTCCCCTGTACCAGGCGAAATAAATTTTCACCACGTTTCTGCGTGTGCGGAAAAGGCATTTCGATGCAATGAAAATGTTTCGTTTCTTGTGCATTTCGTTTCTCCGTGTAGGGAAGCCTTAAAGACTCAATCTTTCCTCAGCAAAGGTAGCTTATATGGACCCATTCATATATGTAAACCTTTATAACCAATGCAAATTTAGCCAGATTCAGACGTGAATTACTGTCACCTGCAGACAATTAGGCACATGAAGATCTGTCTCTCGTTGACTGAACGGTTTCCTTTTCATAACATGACGCAGAGCATTTCAAGTCCAGAGGCACAGATTTTAATGAGCCCCCGTGAAATGTACATGGCACAGATCCTCATGAGCTTTAGTAGCAAAAGCAGTTCTACTGAACCCTCAGTGCTGAAGAAAGTACATGAGCATCTGTGCCTTTGGTTGGAATTTCGAAATGTTGAACAATCCATACATCATGTCCCTTTTTGGTCTACTGTATTGAAAATACTGTAGACTTTGAAATAGGGCTGGGTCGGGGGGCATTCCAGAGCATGCACATGACGTTTTTGGCGTGCGGGGCAAAAATTCTAGCAAAGAAGTAACACGATAAAAATGACATCACTTCTAGCTACGCAAACCTTGGTAGAGAATGTCTTTTTGGTGCCAGGGGCTGTTTGTGTGTGTGTGTGTGTGTGTGTGTGTGTGTGTGTGTGACAGCGACTAGAGCCTGCGTTTGAGCACGGACAAGCTTGAAATTTTAGGGTATTGTCCCTAAAAGAATTATCTCAGGACCTTTTTTTTTTGGATTTTTTTTATTAAGATGTTCATTGGTGAGAAAATGGCCGTTTCACAAAAACTGGTTGATCCACACTGGAGTACGAAATTTTTCTAATATTTACTAGATATTTTGCGTATAGCTAGATAAAAGGGAGATATTGAATGAGTTCATTAACCAGCATTGTACCTCTAAAACTTTTTGAGTGATAATTAAATATTAATTTAGAAAAAATATATTTTTACATTTTCAGGGATTAATTTCATGAATAATATGGGTTAAGGGTCACTCTCCTGAAAACTGCTCAGAACTGTGACATGGGGATAAAAAAAATGACAGTGCTAGTATTTTGTTTTCTGTCAAATGCCCCCACTATTCCTCATTAAAGTTTAGGAAACTCGCGTGCAGTTTATAGTCTGTGAACAGAACAAATTGTAGAAATATCTCGGAAGATGATAGCAGCTATAATAAAAAATAATAATTACAGTATTTATAATGCGCTTATCTTATAATAATTATAACTCTAAGCGCGCACTCACAACTTGCGCACGCATGCGCACGCTTTAGACGACGACTCACGTACCACAAATAGTGAAATACATTACGACAGTCAGCTTGGGGTGGGGAGTTTGGTGATATAGTGCTAGAACTGTTGAAAGAGGTGAGTTTTGAGGGCGGACTGGAAGGAGGAGAGAAAGCGTTTGACAGAGAGAGAGTGGGAGAGTGTTCCAGGCGGATGGACCGTATACTGAGAAGGAGTGGGGGCCGAAAGTGCTGAGTTTGGTGCGGGGGATGTGGAGGCGGAGGCTCGGAGGCGGAGCGGAGGGAGCGGGAAGGAGTGTAGGGGTGAAGTTGGAGAGATAGGCAGGAGCACAGTTGTTCAGGGTTTGTAGCAGAGAGACAGAATCTTGTATTGGATGCTGTAATGTTATGTGTTCACTTGGATGCAGACACAGCTCCGTGATTTTAGGTTTTGTTATCTGGTTCGTATTCAGCATTCACGTCGTTCGACCGGGCGGGGCGGAATCTCCGGTTCTGTCCCCTTAACTGTCTCTTTACCAAAACCCTATCCGAAAGTACCGCCCGGATAGACTACCACACATGACATCTCCCTCCTTTTGAGATAATTGACAATACTGCACTCGAGTGTGCAAACATTATTTGTTTACAGTCTTTGATAACCGAGGAGGGGATTCTATTGCTTCTAAGAGTCACTGGAAGCAACTAGGCTTCTTCACAACACGCCCACATCTGGTTGTCACCTGCTTCGGACTGGTAGCTGGAACTGGCGTAGGTTGGCAATCTGGCCCCGGATGCTGAGCTGGCATAGGAGCAGGCTTCGTGACATCAGCTGGCGAATCCGACGACTGACTGGATGGCATACCGGCGTTAACCGGTGGCAACGAGTCAACAGCTGGCTGCTGTTGCTGAGAGTCAGAGGACGCTGCACCGCCGCCATGGTGGTACTTCATGAGATGGCGTCTGTTACGGCGCAAAATTGCACCATCTTGAGTTTGCACCATATAGGAGCGAGAAGCACATTTGTCCATAACTTGAGCTGGCTGCTTCCACCCCTTTTCACTATCACACTTGATGAGCACGTTGTCGCCCGGTGTCAACTCGGGTAGTGGCATCACCCCATGATGTTTGTCGAAATGGTGCTTTTGCTGCATTTTCTCATGGAAGTCCTTGTCTTTAAGCGTCTCTGTTTGCGGTGTATGAGGAACAAGAGACTCTGGAAGAACGGGAAGTGTTGACCGAACTCTTCTTCCAAAAGCAAGTTCGGCAGGGCTATATCCTAGAGAGGGGATAGGAGTTGCCCTATAGGTCAGCAGGGCAAGTTGGAAATCATCTTGACATAACAGTCTTTTGGCTGTTTGGACGGCCCTCTCGGCCTCCCCATTGCTTTGGGCGTAGTGTGGGCTGCTAGTGATGTGAGAGAAATTCCACCTAGTGGAAAAAGCTTTGAACTCCGAGGAGGAGAACTGGGTGCCATTATCCGAAACTAATATCTCCGGTATCCCATACCTAGCAAAAACGCTCTTCAGCTGTTCGACCACAGCTCCTGTTGTCGTCCTCCCCAACCTAGCAATGTCGATGTAGCGCAAGTAATAATCGACCACCACCAAGAAAGTTGTCCCTTTTATCTCACAAAGATCCACCCCCACTTTTTGAAAAGGGTATTCAGGGAGATTTGAAACTAGGAGAGGTTCTTTGCCCTGAGTAGGACGTCTTTCACAACAAAATCTGCACTTGCCCACCATGTCTCTAACCGCCTGGCCCATGCTGGGCCACCACACTGCTTGATTTGCATGCTCACGGCATTTCTGAATGCCCTGTTGTCCATCATGGATACGTTCCAGGACGTATTCTCTCTCTGTCCATGGGATGACAATGCGACCCCCACGGGTAACCAACCCATCGTACTCGCTAAGCTCACCCTTGATCCCATAGTACTCCCTAGCTGCCAGTGCACAGTCTTTTTTGTATTCTGGCCACCCCAGGCGAATGTATGAGAGAACCGTATTGAGCTGAACGTCTGATTCTGTGGCTTTCTTGAGCTCTTCTAGCTTTTTGTCAGAGACTGACCATGAAATGCGAACTGAATCAATGTATGCAAGGACATCTGCTTCCAGGCCCACCGGACAATGTTCTTCCTCTAATAAAGGCGCACGCGACAATGTGTCGGCAACGACAAGTGTTTTCCCCGGTGTGTATTCAGCCGTCAAGTTGTATCTCATCAAACACATGAGCATACGCTGACAATGTAGTGGTGTATCTGTCAGGTCCTTTTTATTCAGCAGTGGAATGAGCGGACGATGGTCTGTGAGAAGACGAAACTTCGGTAGCCCTACAAGGTACCTCTCAAATTTCTCACAGGCGTACACGATTGCCAGACATTCCTTTTCAATCTGCGCATACCGTTTTTCCGTATCGGTCAGACTTCGCGAACAGTAAGCCACAGGCTTCAACTCGCCATCGACTTCTTGGTACAAAACTCCCCCAAGCCCATAGCTGCTAGCATCGGAGCACACAACAGTAGGTCTATCTGGTCGGAAGAATACAAGAGACGGAGAAGTTGCCAAAATCTGTTTGATCTGCGAGAAAGCTTGCCTTTGTGATGGACCCCAAGTCCACAAAGCATCCTTATGCAAGAGCTGGTTGAGCGGATGAAGCACATCTGCCAAGTTTGGGACAAAACGACCCAAGTAATTGACCATTCCCAGGAACCGACGCAAATCTGGGACATTTTCCGGTGCTTTCATCTCCGAAATCGCTCTGACCTTGGACTGATCTGGTTGGATGCCATCGGCACTTATTGTGTGACCTAGAAACTGTATATTGTGCTTTTTGAATTCGCACTTTTCTCGGTTCAGCTTCAAACCTGCTTTGGCTACGCGCTGAAGTACCTCATTCAAGTGACTGTCATGTTCTTCTTCGGAATCACCGTAGACGAGCACGTCATCCATGTAACAAACAACACCCTCGCAACTGCCTACGATGTTTTCCATAATACGCTGGAAAACTTCCAGTGCGAGATTGATTCCAAACGGCAGCCACTTGAAAAAGTAACGCCCAAATGGCGTCATGAACGTTGTGTATTTTGCGGTTTCTTCGTGCAGCGGGACTTGCCAAAATCCCGAAGCGGCATCCAGCTTTGAATACACTTTTGAACCCGAAAGCTTGTGCGTTACGTCATCGAGTGTCGGCAGTATGTATCGTTCACGCTTCACCGCACGATTCAAGTGTTTTAGATCAACACATATCCGTACATCTCCATTCTTTTTCAGAACGGGCACCATTGGTGCACACCAGTCTGTTGGCTGAGTAACTCGCTCAATAACTCCATTCTCTTCCATGCGCTTAAGTTCGGCTTCCACTTTTGGCATTAGTGGAATGGGTATTCGCCTCGCCACCGAGATACTGTACGGTTCTACTCCCGATGTGAGTTCAATTTTCACCGGGTCCGTTTTGACCGGTTCGCTAATCGTGCCAAACGCCAGGTTTATCGCCTCGGCGTCTATGCGCTTCACTAGCCCAAGGCGAACCGCTGCGTCCCTACTGAGCAAATTATCAGTTCCGCCTTTGACGACAAAGACACGCAATGGTATTTTCCTTTCATCACGGTGCGCATGTACCACAAACTGACCCAGGCTTTCGACGCGACCACCTGGCGACTGCAAAACTGTGTCGGTGTTTCCCACAGCTTTTTTTTCAGAGAGTCCTTGGGACTCTCTGGTGCAAAATTTCAAGAGTCCCCTTACAAAATTTGAGAGTCCCCTTACAATTCCTACATTTACCTTGATTTTGATTACCAACATCACGGACACACAAATACGCCTCAAAGTCAAACAAAGCTTAGTTTTCAATGCAACTTTATTGAAAATTATGAATAGCCATAAAACAAGCAACACAACAAAAGGAATACTGTTCTGATAAATGTTACAAAGGAATCCATCATTGACTAGAGGAACCTTAAAATCACATAAAATGACCATAGAACAAACATGAAATGGTCATACGACAATTTACACACATCACCTGCGTGTACTGACAAATTGTCTCTGTAAAAGCAGTTAGTGTTAGAGGGGACTAAGTCGATGACCAGAAGAAAAAAAAAAAAGAGAGAAAAAAATCTGTTCAACTGCGTATTACAGACAAGATCATCATTGCCTAGTCTAGGGAGAACTGAAAATGATGATTCAACATCATGCACACTTTCTGTAGTGGCCAAAAGTAAATGAAGTTCATTTCTTGCGCTGAGCAGTGCTCCTGTAGTGTGCCACAGAAGCTTCAGTGAATTCCTCTGACATGGGGTAGGGCACCAGCTTTTCAAGCTCCTGCTCAATGTCCTGCTTCTTGCTCCCTGTTGCCTTCAAGGCTTGAGCATGCACCGTGCACAGCAGCCTCCTCTCATTTGTTATGAGCATCTTGTTTTTCACATGCTTGATACTCAGCCTGTTCCTGTTTGGGTTCATAATAGCATTCTGCAGCGAGAAGGCCCTCTCACAGGGCACTGAAGTGATGGGGACAACAAGTGAAATGCTGGCAAGAGTCGCAAAGTCAGGAAACTGGTCCGATTTCCCCAAGACCTTGATAGACATGGTCTCCAAGGATTCCCCCCTGTTGTTGTTCAGAAGGGTCTTGAACTGCCGATAGTCGTCCTTGCAGCGCTGGGCATCCACTTGCGGAAATGCCTCACAGAGTTCTTCTAGGCAGTCATTTCCGTACTGGACCATCTCGGCCATCTGAAGGGGGAGATGTTTGGGGTTGAGAACTTTGTCAAGTGTTTTGAGGATACCCATGTCTCCCTCCGGAAATCTTCTTTTGGCTTCAACTTTGATCTTTTGTGAAAAGGTCTTGCATGTGTTCTGTGTTGTCTGCCTCTGCCCCTCCCCAGCCTGAAACACAATGTTTTGATACTGTCCTTGCTGGTCCAGGCTGGTGTGTAGACGGGTAAGATTGGGCCCAGGGAAGTCAGGAAGGGAGGAGATGTGCTCCAGGGTTGACTCCAAGCTGTTCATAGCCTCCTCCACATCAGTGTTGTCCCTCTGGAAGGACAGGCTGCATTTCATGAGGGGATCAAGAATGTCCCTCAAGATGCACAGCAGTGAAATGAACTTGTACGTCTTCACTTCCTTCAGAAGAGACCGTGCAGTGACATCTTTTTCTGTGGCAGCATTCTCCAGAGTGAGAACCAGGCAACCCCAGGAATCCTCTGCAGCGATCACTGCATCCTGAAGAGAGAGCCACCTGACTGATGTTGGCTTCTTGAAACGCTTGACTTTCTCATCCATGATCTGCTTCAATGTCTTAAGCTTGTTGTAGCGTACAGCGGAGTATTTGAAGTAATTGAAGATGGCCACAAGCGTATCCTGCACTTTCTTCAAAGCAGCCACTTGAGATGCTGCCCAGTGTGACATCGACAGTCTGTGTGCACAACACCACGCACTCACCATGCTTGGCTGCAACCGCTTCAGCACTGTCGTCACCCCATTGTTACAACCAATCATGACGTTTGCACCGTCGGTGCCAATGCCAACCACTTTGTCCAAGGGGATCTGCATGTCAGCCAGATACTGACGAACAGCTGTAACAATAGTGACAGCCTTGCCATCTAGAACTTCACAGTTTGTGCCAAACATGACATGCGGCTTCCCATGAATGAGCAGTTTAAAGTAAATGACAAGCTTCTTCTGTACGGCGATGTCCAGGCTCTCGTCTAGCATTATGCCTAAGAAAGGTGAATCCATCAAACGTTGGCGCATTTTGTCTTCACACACCGCAGCAGCTGACGCTTGCAATTCCTTACAGGATTCATTCCTTCTGTACCACTTCTTTTCATCTTGAAGAGATTCCACCCCATTCTTTTTCTGCAACACATAACAGAATACAAAATTCACTGCATGGGTAAAAATAAAATAAATTAAAGCAAATTCCACCCCATTCTTTTTCTGCAACACATAACAGAATACAAAATTCACTGTATTGATAAAAATAAAATGAATGAAAGCAAATAACTTTTAGTTTTACACCACATTCAGAATGTGAGAGAACAGATGCATTATTACTAACATTGCTAGTTTCTTTGCCAAGTATTTTAACAAAACAAATACAAACTTAATTTTATGCAAATGGAAAATCACCTGAAGTTTCAGGAGAGCAGGAAACTTTCTGTCAGGAATGTCTTCTAGTGCCATCATCACTGCAGTGGACATCTGCGCAGTCATAGAGTCGCTGCTCATCGTAGACATTTCTTGTTGAAGTTGCTTCTCTTGATAGCATGCCATTGCCTTCCGCTGCTGGATCACGGTACATGATGCTTTGTGGCAATCACTACCCAAGTGGCGAGTGAGAGCAGTTCTGAAGAATAAAACCCCAACACTTTACATTAGACAGAGAGAGAGAGAGGGAGGGAGGGAGAGAGAGAGAGTTGAGAGAGAGACGGGAGGGGGGTGGGGGGGGGGGGGCTAGATACTAAAAAGCTTCCACTCAAATGAACTTGTTTGTCAATGTGTAACTAAAACTAAAAGGACTAAACATCAAGACTACAAAATCACAATCACTGACACTTGGACTGCACTCTTCTTCTTCTTCGAAAATTGAAAAACTCACCTTTGAAAATTCGAAGCGCCTTCAACAAAATTGTTTCCCGACTTGAAACCTTGCAGAACATTTTTCCATCTTCAAAGTTTAACCACGGGAAGTCATGCAGCCACGAGTCGTTAATGCGACGTTTCTTCGCAGCCGATTTAGCAGTGCCGGTTGAGTTAGGCTCAGCTTTGGTCGATTCCTCTTGCTCCGCTCCGTGTCTCTCGGTCGGGTTTGTTTGTCTTTCTTCCCATCCGCCTTCGGGGCCGATGATGTCGGAGTTTGGCTTTCAAGTTCAACGATTGCATCGTCTTCCGCATTTCTGCGGGTTATCGTTTTCCGTAGCCATGTGTCGAGCGACATGTTTCAGCTTTTCGGAAGCAAACAAAAAGGCTGCGCATGCATGTCAGCGCGGTCAGTGGGTAGGGGAGATCACCGCACTTACTCGGCTCGTCGGGCGCACGATAGCTCAGAGGTGCCAGGATACATAACGGCAGTAAAAAAAAAAACCGTTGCGTCCCTTGTGACGCACCATTTTTTTTTTCATGCGTCCTTTTTCAGTTTTTGTGCGTCTCTGACGCACACATGTGCGTTTTGGGAAACACTGTGTGTTGCTTTTTGCAAGCTTTGGTCTCGGATTCAAACTTTTGAAAACGGACTCTGATATCACGCTTACATCAGCGCCTGTATCTAGTTTGAAATTGACAGCTCTGTTCAAAATCGTGAAAGTTTCCCGCCACTGCGGTTCTTTTTCTTCGGTGTCCAATGAACCAAGAAACAGTACGTCTCTGCTTGTATGAGACGTAGCCCTACATGAACAAGACGAGTCTTTAACATCTGACCCTCTTGCTTCTCTCTGTGCATGTGACAAATCCGAAACAATTTTTGTTCTGCACACTTTGCTGAAATGGTTCATTTTTCCACACTTATTAAAAGTTTTCCCCTTTGCTGGGCACCTGAAGTCTCTGTCATGATTCCTCCCACACCTAAAGCATGTGTTTTTGCTCCCCTTATTGCCGGCCTCATGCTGGTTGGTACTCTTACCCCCAGTCTTGAGTTTATTTTCTTGCCTGAAAATATGATGCCCCCGAAACTGTCTGGGCCCATGCTGTCCCTGTATCTCATCTACGGAGTTGAAATTTCCGGCTCTTTGTGTTACTAACTGGGATTTCACCAGCTCCATCTGCCTCGCCATCTCTAGTGCTTTCTCTAATGTCAATTCTGCTGTGAGCTGGAGCTTCTCGCTCAACTCCCTATCTTTCACTCCCAAAACCAGCCTATCTCTGATAGCCTCATCCCTAGCTGTAAATCCCGCATTCTCTGACAGCTCATACAAGCTACGCACATACGTTTCTATGTTCTCCCCCTCTTTTTGGGAACGGGCATGAAACAGGGCTCTTTCGTGGATGATGTTGACCTTGGGGACAAAGTAAGAGTTCAACTTCTAAACGACGGTGTCAAAAGATTTTCCGTCCTCCACTGAGAGACGAAAGGAAGAGAAAATTCGCTCACTGTCAATACCCATGCAATAGATCAACGTCGATACTTGCACCACACCATCTTCTTTGTCGAGCTTAGCCGCAATACGGTAGCGCTGAAAACGTTGAATTCACTCAGGCCAGCCGGTAGGCTTGGTGAAGTCAAAGGCTGTCGGCGCATGAAAAGCAGGCATCGTTGAACTTGCAATACCGAAGAGAGGTCACAAATACTCACAATGGCGAAAGCGCGTGTCAACACGACCGGTTGGCTATGACGAATGTCAAAGTCACTTTGAGCACAATGCACCAAAAATACAGCATCCACTGAACGCAGAAATGTCCTAGGGGCACGCTGCCACCATGTAATGTTATGTGTTCACTTGGATGCAGACACAACTCCGTGATTTTAGGTTTTGTTATCTGGTTCGTATTCAGCATTCACGTCGTTCGACCGGGTGGGGCGGAATCTCCGGTTCTGTCCCCTTAATTGTCTCTTTACCAAAACCCTATCCGAAAGTACCGCCCGGATAGACTACCACATATGACAGATGCGTTGTGGGATGGGAAGCCAGTGAAGGAGTTTGAGCAGGGGAGTGATGTGGTCGGATTTTTTCTTTCTGAGGACGAGGCGGGCAGCATTGTTCTGGACGCGCTGGAGAGTGAAAGTGGTGGAGTGAGGGAGGCTGGAAAGGAGAGAGTTGCAGTAGTCGATGCGAGATAGGATGAGAGAGACAGCAAGTTTGGTGGCAGCTTCGGTAGTGAGGTATTTTCTGATCTGACTGATGCGGCGGAGGTGGAAGTAGCATGCCTGGGCCGTGGCGGAGACGAAGCTGGTCATGGTAAGAGAGGAATCGAGGATAATGCCGAGGTTTTTGGCCAAGTCATTGAGGGAGATGGGGGTGCTGTCGAGTTGAAGGTGGAGAGAGGGAGGGACCTGGGAAAGTTTCTGGCGAGTGCCTACCAGCATGGCTTCCGTTTTGTCGTCATTCAGTTTAAGCTTGTTTGCTGTCATCCAGTTTTTCACGTCTTCGTAGCAGTCAGCCGTGCGAGTCAGTAGTGACCGAGTGTTGTTGAGTTTGTCTTTGTCTAGTAGTTGTGAGTCGTCAGCGTAGAGGTGGTGGTGTATGTGGTGGGACTGGATGATGTTGGACAGGGGAGAGATGTAGAGTGTGAAAAGAACCGGGCCCAGGACGGACCCCTGTGGAACTCTGCAGGAGAGCGTGACTGGGTTGGAGGAGACGCCGTCGATGGTGACGGACTGCTGTCTGTCGAAGAGGTAGAAGAGAAACCAGGAGTGAGCAGAGTCAGTGATGCCAAAAGAGTGGTGAAGGCGGTGGAGGAGTATAGAGTGGTCTATAGTGTCGAAGGCGGCAGAGAGGTCGAGTAGCATAAGAAGGGAGATGTTGCACGAGTCGATGGAGAGAAGCAGGTCGTTTAAGATATGTAGAAGGGCTGTTTCAGTGCTGTGATGTTTGCGATAGGCAGACTGGAAAGGAATGAGGAGGTTGTTGTCGGCAAGGTGGAGGTTGAGCTGGTTGAGAACAACCTTTTCAAGAAGTCTGGGCAGGAAAGAGAGATTGGCGACTGGGCGATAGTTTTTAAGTTCGTTTGGGTCGAGGTTGTGTTTTTTGAGGAGAGGACGGACGATGGCGGACTTGAAGATATCAGGGACGGAACCGTTCTCTAGAGATGTGTTGATGATGTCGGTAATGAAGGGCAGAAGTTTTGGAAGGCCGTCCCGGTAGAGAGAAGTTGGGAGGGGGTCTAGTTCGCAGGTTTTGAGAGGCATGGACTTTATGGTCTTGAGGACTTCGTTCTGAGAGACGAGGAGGAAGGACGAAAGGGGGGTGCCGGAAAAGGGGGTGTCGGGAGGGCAAGGCGGAGAAGACAGTGTCGAGTGTGTTGCGCAGAGTTTGAATTTTGTCCGAAAAATAGGTGGAAAAAGCGGACGGGAGTTCTTCTTTGCTGTGTGTGTTGGGGAGAGAAGAGTCTTTAGAAGTGCCTAGGAGTGTGTTCATGGTAGCGTAGAGGGTTTTGGAAGAAGTGGATTCCAGGATTTTGTTTTGAAGGTGTTTACGTTTGGAGTCGGAGATCATTCTGCAGACTTTGGATCTAGTTGTTTGGAAGATCTGTCTGTGAACAGTGAGGTCAGATGAGCGCCAGCGGCGTTCCGCTTGTCAGCGCTCGCGCTTGGCCTCAGCTATGTCGTCAGTGAGCCAGGGGGAGGGGGGTCGGTTGGGTATGGAGCAGGTGGTGACAGGTGCATGGGTGTCTAGAAGTTTTCAAAGGGAGGAGTCAAAATGGGATGCAAGATCAGGAGAGGAGGCGGGGTCCAAGAGAAGGTCGACAGCTTCATTGAAGAAGCTCTCTCGGTTGACAGATTTTAGTTTGAGACGAGAGACAAGGAGCTTGGGTTTTTTTCGGGGGAAGTAGGTTGAGGGAGACGAGAATAGCGAGGTGGTCAGAGGGAAGCACAGAGGAGGTGTCAGAGTCAAGAAAGAGTTGATCGGAGTTGCGGGTGATGATCCAGTCGAGGGTGTGGCCGAGTCGGTGGGTGGGTTTGGTGATGTGTTGTGTAAGACTGTGGTCTGAAAGTGATGTGCAAAGGCGTTTTGTGTCAGGGTGGTCGGGTTTGTCGAAGTGGAAGTTAAAGTCGCCAAAAAGGATGTGTTTTCCGGGTTGTGTGCTGTAGTGGTCGAGGAGGTCAAACTCGGTGAGGAACATGGAGTTTGTGAGTTTGTTTTGAGAGCTTGGAGGGGGGGCGGTAAATACATGAGAAGATGAGGGACTGGCCATGGAGTGTTGCTACAGCCTCGACAGATTCAAAGGAGGTGATGAAACTCTATGCTCATGCATAGTGTTCACACAGTAGGGTAAATACGGTACAGTAGTTGTCAACGGTTTGTTTTGTGCCGATAGTCTGTGTGGCACGAGATCCACGTGAAATCTTGAAGAAACGTTTAACACGGGGTTGTATTGAGTTGTAGGGAGAGCTCAGTCTGGCAGAGCTGTAGAAACATTAGTGCGGGCTTTATTGTCAGAGGGTACAGACGTGTGTGAGATACCTTAGCCCGTATTCCAAGACTCTGAAACCTAGAATTCAGAGTGCTTGTCAGAAGTTAGAGCGACGGACACCGAGACGTCGGTCACCTGGGACCTAATGCGAGGTCATCTCTCCATCTCTTCACTCAGGGAGTGAGCGACCGGTTCTGAGACACTTGGGTCACAGCGAAGATACGGTATGAGCTACGAGGACATCTACGGTACGAGAGACGGGACGACTCGGGAGCATACGAAGAAGGACTTGCACGCCTAGATGTGAAAGGACTAACGTAACCAGGCGAGAACACCAAACAGGTTGGATAGTGAGAAACTAATACCTAGCCTGGCAGGGATATTGTGTGTATGTGGATGTGGTGTTAACATGCTGGTAGTGGGAAAGAAGTGGTGAATATAGTTGTGATCGTTTGTGAGCATTCTTCTTTTATTGTTTATTGTGTATAAAAGTTCCGTTAGAAAGGAAGCCCGCGAGTTGTTTTACCGCATGAATGCGCCCGTCTGAGTCAGTTTTGGTGTATGCGTCTGTTGTGCGAGAGTCTGTGCGTACGTCTGCGTGTGTTACAGAGGGATGAGCAAAGGGGAGAGACTGAGAGGAGAGGTGAGCGGAAAGACAGTCCCTGTAGATGATGGCAATGCCACCCCCTCTGATGACACGCGGGAAGAAGGCAAGGCTTTAACCTAATCCAACCCTAGGGCCGGGACAAACAGCAGGTTTATGCAAACACTGTTTTTGAAAAATGCGGGTATTAATGAGGAGATAGCTTTTTTCATAAAACTTTTAAAAGAAAAACTAAAGTTATGTTAGCTGTTTTACAAATGACTACTATGCTACGCCAGACGACGGAGCTTACAAATGCCGGGAATCGCTATGTGTCCGTCTTTATTTCTGTGTGCCACTGTGTGTGGATCCGAATGTGGGTTACAGTAGAAGGAGATGGATTCTTGTCGCTACACGAGCCCACAGAGCGTACTAATGGCGGGAGGAACCGTGTGTCCGTCTTTATTTGCGTGCGTCGATGTGTGTGTTAATCAGGGGTTGGCTTAGAGAGGAGGGAAATAGATCAGCATAATAAGCCTAAAAATATGAACAACCCTGAATGTTCCTAAAAGATAAATGCATCTGAGCTCCAAATACGGTAGACTTTGGGATGAAATCCTCATCTTGTTTTCTTTTTGGCTGGAGTGCAAATAGCCAACACTCCACGCGATCAAAGAAACCAGATAAGTGCAAAAGTCACTGCAATGGCGACAATAGTGCATTTCACCTAGGTACCGGGCGAGGTATACCATTACCAACTCAGTCACATTACCGAGAGTGAAAAATGAGATGATGAGTTAAGAATGACTATGAAAAGCCTTTGTATGCTGGGCTGTGATCTGGGACCTTGCAGAGGGTCTGAAGTCACAGACTAGCACACAATGTTATTACAGAGATGACTATAGTATTTGTACACTGGTCTGTGATTTTGGACCTTGTGGTAGGGTCCAGTCACTGACACACGCACACTTTATCTTTTGTTGAAAAGAAAAGGGGAGACTGCCACTGCCAGTGCTAACTTTGTAACCTTTATCTTTTGTTGTTTGACCTTTCGTTGTGTCGATCCAGCCATTTGCTGAGTACAACTCCAATTTCGGCTTAGGGTATAATGAGATATGCTGTTGTAAGTAGGAGACAGATACCTGCTGAGTGACAAAATTAGGCAGGCTACAGACATTCACACTGTCTCCTTCAATGCACCACCGCATTCTTATGTCTTTCGATTTTTGGTCGTTCGACCTTTTGTCCTTCGATCTTCTGTCATAGACCACCACCACCACCTCACCACCCCCCCCCCCCCACACACACACACCCTACCCCCAAACCGCCACCATAAGCAAAAGCTGGGAAGTGCTCAGCAAGGAAAAGTGAAAGTACTAGATAAAGAAACAAGACGCAAAAGAACGCTGAGTGTAAGACTACTTGTCGGACAAAACCCCTAGCTATTTCTTCGAAAAAAAACACTCTTGTTTGCCTTACTCATGTTCTGCTGTCATGAAAATAAATAGGAATTCTTATCAATTTAAGAAAATCACACAAATTCACGTGTTCACCTGAATTCGTCAGCCATGTTTGTTGTTGAATATAGCACGTACGCGATCCGTCCAAACCTTTCACTAACCCGCAGAAACCCGAGCCTGTGGATGCCGTAGCAGCAAAGGCCAATAGGACAAGTGCCTTTTTGTACAGAAAGATCAGAGGGCACCCAATCGCCATTCACAACACCTCCTACAAGAGCCTCATACGCCGAGTTATGGAGTACTCTGCGCCTGGCTGGGATCCACACCAGCAATACAAACAACCTCAGACTACAACGTCCGCCTTGGGCAGCCAGACGCCGCATACTGCAGGACCGTACTTTAGTCCCACCAGCAGTGCCACCGCCATGACAGCCAAAAATTCAATAGTAAGCTCCAACTCCAGCCCCTCAAATTGTGCTGAACGGTTGCCAAGGCCACCATGATGTACAAGATCATGGGAGGCCTGGTCGACCTGAAGCCTAGGGATGGAGGAATCCAGCAGTTTGCCACATGCTCCACCCAGCGTGGTCAGCAGGTCAAACTGCATAGTCCCTCCCACACTGCAGGACCGATGTGTACCACAACTCCTTTTTCCCCTGCAGCAGCATGCTTGAGGGATTCCATCCCACACAATGCCCCATCAGCTGCCCGGCTTCCTTGAAATCCATCACTGAAAGCTGGATTGGTGTGGAGACGTAAATAAATCCAGACCCTCCCCCCCTCCACCCCCTTATTTATTTTTTTCTTCTATTTTTTAATTTTATACATATGTACTGTTATTTATATTTGATTACATGTATTTTCGCATTAAGTGCACCCCCCCCCCCCCCTTTTGGCCTGCCCACAAGGGGATTTGAACCCAGGATCTTACGACTGCCACCACAGTGTCTTATCCACAAAGCTACGTCCCCATGTGGCATTGATTTTGATTTTGGACGGACAAACACGTGTATAAATGAAACGTGACGCACACACGCATGCTCTGTGGTTTACAAAAAAACGTTTCTGAGGGTTTGTGGAGGTTAGTGTCGGTTGTACGAAGTCAATGCGAGTTTGTGCTAGTTACCATAGGGTTTGGACGGACCTGCACGTTGTAACATACACTCTCATTGGTCAAGATTATGAGCTCAAATTTGTAACACAACGGAAAAAAAGTAAAATTACCTTTAAAACAAAAATTTAAAAAAGTTATAGCAAGCAATTTGTCTATTTTGTATTAAATCATACATGAATAATGTTTGTGACAAAATATATTTTATATTATTTACTATCTTCCAGTGCACTTTTTAATATTATTTTCTGGAGCGCTTCTTTCAAAGTTATCAGCGACGAAAAAGGGTTTCTGGGAGGAAAATCTTGCAGAATAAAGCCATGGCAAGTACTCTGATCAAAGACTTTTCCACAGCTTTTCAAGCCGTTTTAAAAACAAAGGCTATGGCTGAGTGCGGCGAGTCTGTCGTGGAATACTTCGATTTCACCGCCGCTGGTCAAGACGACGTTTCGTCTGCTTTTCTCGGTGCGAACGCCAACGGTATGTTTGCCAATGACACGAATAACAACATTGACATTGGTTTCGCAAGATTCTTGGGGGAAGACTTTGTCAAATATCCGTTTATTCTTGTCAGCAAAGAGAGAAAAGTTCCAGAAAAGGCCCAGAAGCAAATGGTGTCACCAATTGAATCTGCGAAGAACAGATTCGTTTCCCCAAATAAGAAAGTGACAAGGTCTGAAGAAGAAAAGAGTGATTTGTCTGAAGTTTGGGGATCTCCACTAAAGAGTTGCATCCCCAGTGATGATTCATCCATCGACTGTGATCTGTTTGAGCTGTCACAGATGCCAGCAACAAAGAAAAAGCGGTACTCAAAGAGAGTTGGTGTTCCTGTCAACACAGCTAGGCGGTTTGTTTCAACATTTAACTTGCGGTTTGGCGACACCCCAGACCTTCCCAGCTTTGTAGTTCTCTGTGACGGCACAGACATTCATACCACATCAGTTTATGGCTCCCATATAAACCATTTTATGGATCAGGGCAAGTTGTCAAAAATCTTAAAAACCACCATAGTTAATGTGCACCAAAAGACATCAGCTGATTGGAATGCCAAGGTCAAGGTAGCTGGCAGCAAATCCCCATCATGTCGAGCGATGTATCAAGTCAGCATGCCAGCAGAGGAAGAGGAGGAACATTGGGGTGCAGTTGTAGTGGAGATGACCTGGAAAGGTGCCAGTCAGCTGCTGGAATCGCCACCATCCAATGCCAGGTCCACAGTCAAGGCTTCCGTCAGATCAGGTTTGTAAAGCTGCACGACATAGTTTGCATTTCTAGTCGATTGTTTTTGGTTCACCTGCGAAGCAAAAGTGAGTATGTTTTGAACCAGTGGTCGTCCGTGGTAAAGTTTAACATTGGCATTTTCTCGGAGACTATTCAAGCCACAATCGTCAAACTTGGCCTAAGGACCATTTGTGGCAAGACTGTTCCAAACATACCAGTTTGAGTGACCTCTCACAAAGGTCAAGGTCACAGGGTATCAGGAAATATGGCAAAAATAGCTATATTTTGACATAATTTATTTTTTCTCAAATACTATTAGCAACTTACGCGGACGTAGAATACGTGGAGACTTAATCCAAGTTTTTAAAATTTATAATGGCATCGACGACCTAAAGTGGAATGACTTTTTTGCAACACCATTCTGTGACAGAACCCGAAATTCTGAAGGGAAAATCTTTGTACAGCACTGTAACACTAACCTGCGGAAGTTTTGTTTTACTAACAGAGTTGCCATTGTTTGGAATGACTTACCACTACCAATTTCATTAAAAAAAGCATCTAATATAAATTCTTTTAAAAACCAGCTGGACGAATTACCAAAATTTAAAGAGATTTTTTTATTCCTATGATGAATGATTTTATAGGAAAATTGCATGCATAGCAGACCCATAAAGGAACTAAAGAAAGAAAGGACATTTATAAAGGCCTCACGGCCTATTTTGTCCTCACAATACTACTACTACTAACTTCAAACCCAAACTTGGTCAAAGGTACATGATGGTAAGACCTTTCTATGCATACTACAGGGACGTAGCGGGCATGAGAAAAGTAGTCCGGCGGTTACCAGAGAAAGTCGGAAAGTTTTAAAATTATTTGAGGGATGATGGCGACCAGAAGCTTATTTATTGATACTAAAATGTTAACTCTGTTTTAAAGAAACAACATTCACATCCAAAGACAGACTTGACTATGATATGCTGGCTTGGAATTGGGAAATGTCACAATTGTTTAAATCCTTCAAAGTTCAAGTGGTCATGGGTAAATCAATTAGTAAAGAAATAAACATCGCATTTCTGTAGTTAGAAGATCACAACATGTCAGAGTTGAAGATCGTTTGTTGTATGAGACTTGCAAAACAAAATTAAAGAAGAGATCATATAATCCATGAAGAAATGTTCATCACAAAAGCTTTGCATCTCCTGAGTCAACTCTGACAGCAGACGTTTGTGTTGCATGGGATTTTTGAAGTACATTGGTTCTTGACACATCCAGCTCAGAAAATGTCCCAAAAACTGTTTGCCTGTGTGCTGCAGAAGCCACAAAGTTGTTGGCAACACGAATCAAGTTGAGTGAGTCAGTTTTAGACTTGTGGACGTGAAGTACCATTAAATGGTTCAATCGAGCCTCGTGCATGCGTGATCTTTTTTTGGTAAAAGGGTGTCTGTACATCGCACACCACTATGTGATGGCTTGATGTGACCAGCCATATACCCTTATGACAATTCACAAATCAGTCACGTTTTGTGTTAGCTGTCAGGTGTATTTCGGGCATGTTTAAGATTTTATTGGCTAAGGTCTGCCTTCATCAACGTGCTGACCCTTTTGTTTTTGTTGAGTAAACCTTTGTTGTTTAGGTTTTTATGTTAGTTTGTTTTGTGGTTCATTTTGTATTGTTCAAGAGGATGTACTCTCGCTCACAAGGCTAGTGGAGAGTGGTGGTGTGTTCTTTTCATGTCGTGTCCTTGGTTTTGATTGTTGGTGGCAATTCCGTTGTTGTCTGTGGTGTTTCGGGGTTCCGTCTAACCCGTATTCCTAGTGCACGTTGATCATGTCGTAGGCGTACAAAGCTTTGCTGTATCTGCCCTCTTTAAAGTATATGAAGAGGTATTCTAGTTGTTTCCTTACTCCAGTCTCTGCAAAGGCCCATGAAGTCGACCCATTCAAAGAATATCGTAGGGTTCAGTCCACTGGAGAAAAGGCCGGAATGCGGCTAGTAGGATTCTTTGAAAATGAAAGTGTGGAAGGGTTTTCTTCCACATGTATTTTCTTATTTTTTTCAGCCATTTGTGTGCTGGTCCTATGATTTCTTGGATGTCGCTCCATAGTTCAAAGGTCTGGCGGTTTTTCTGTTTCTGGTTCATTCCGTTTTCTTTTGCCTGTTGTTTAAGGGGGGGTGGGGGGGGGGGGGGGGCAGATATTTCCATTGCCAGTTGGTTTCTTAATCTTATTGGGAGGTCGTTCTACTTCATTTAATTGTCATGAGGCTGTTTCCGTTTGGAGTCGACGTGCGGCTTTTAATTTGATTGAGCTAGTGGTGCCTCATGTTCTTCTTCTTTCTGCTTTTTACCACTGCTAAACTGGTGGAGCTAGTGGTGCAGAAGAGTGTTGTACTTGTATTGATGCACATCGGCCAGTAGCTTTCGTATTTGCACCGGCGATTTTGACACTTTTCTGTTTACCAGCCACTGCTAAGTGGTGCAGCTAGTGGCGCAAACAAATGTTGCCGTTTTTGGTAAACAAGAATTCAATTGCGAAGTTTTGAAACCACGACAGATTCCTCTCTCTCTCTGCTCTCTTTTTTTTTGTTTTGTGGTCCAAAAAGTACTCCGGTGGTCGCCGGAGCACCAGAGTGGCCTGCTACGTCCTTGTACTAATTTGGTTGATCGCTCAGAAAGGTCAAGGGTCACAAGAGCTCAGGAAATGGGTGAAAAGTAGCCATATTTTGACAAAAGATGTTTTTTCTCAAATACTATTCACAACTTCAAACCGACATTTGGTACAGAGATACCCAATGGTAAGACCTAGATCTATACTGATTTGGATTACCCCTCGGAAAGGTCAAGGGTCACGAAGGGCTCAGGAAATAGGTCCGAAATAGCCATATTTTGACAAAAGATGTTTTTTTCTCAAATACTATTCACAACTTTAAACCCAAACTTGCTACAGAGATACTTGATAGGAAGACCTTTCTATGCACACTAATTTGGTTGATCCCTCAGAAAGGTCAAGGGTCACGAGAGCTCAGGAAATAGGTAAGAAATAGCCATATTTTGACAAGATGTTTTTTCTCAAATACTATTCACAACTTCAAACCCAAATTTGGTACAGAGATACCTGATGGTAAGACCTATCTATGCATACTAATTTGGATGACCCCTTTGAAGGGTCAAGGGTCACATAATAATAATGATAATAATGGGTAGACCATCGAAGCCGATGATGTCGTCATTGTGCATGACTTCTGTTTGTGGGTGCGGGTGTGGCTGGCCAAGCCAATCCTGGAGCCACACCTGCGAGGGCAATGGGGGCACTGGAACGTAGCTGTAGGGAGAGTCAACGCTGTCTTTCTGCGAGCTCTGGCACTGGTGATCCTTTCGCGCCGATTTTGTTCAAAGAGCTTGCAGGCTTTCCTGGTGGCGGCACGCCAGCCAGATCTGTCTTGTGCTTGAAGTTCCTTTACCGGGAAGACGCAGTACTTGAGGCTGTCTTTTATGCAGTCCTTGAAGCGTTTCTTTGGCCGTCCTTGCTTCCTGTGGCCTTTTGAGAGTGCACCTTACAGGGTCACAAGAGGCTGGCAAATGTGTGTAAAATGCTGATTTTTTATAAAATTGTAGGTATTACCAACATTTTTGCAAATTTTTCAGCCAAATTTGGTACAAAGATAGTTGATGATAAGACCTTCCTATGCATACTAATTTAGTCGACTCATCACAAATGTCAAGGGTCACAGAGGGGTTGATATGCGATAAATGCTTACATTTTCAGAAAATATGCATTTTGCTCCTGCAGAAGCCAGCCCTTGTCACAAAAGTCACACATGTGAATCGGTCATACATGTGAGCCATAATGGCTTTGACTTTCTTGTTAATAAGTAATTTAAAGTGAAACATTTTTAACAATTTAATTTGAATAAATTACCAGGTTGAAACTTAAACATTTAAATTCTTTTGAGGACATTTTGTTTCACGAAACAGATCAGCTGTTAATCTAATGCTAATATTATTAAGAAGAGTGGTTCCAGAACAGCTTCACGCCTCAAGTTAGTGCAAGGCCATGTTCAGTGGATAGCCATACCTATAAGAAGTACATAAATATTGCCTGTACTTTGTCAGTAAGACATGTTATACAGCAACCAATCAGAGTTCACACATCGACAGCACAATTTTTGTGTGAAATGTAACTTCTCAGGCTCAACGCACAGATCCTCATGGTCTGACTAAGGTGAGTGACCCATAAACATGAATCCGATATGAACTCGATCTGAATCCCAAGCGGGTCTGAAACAGAAAAGTGCATAAAAGTTCTTTTCATGTTTATATGCCCGATGCAGAAACAAATTCGCATCCAGCTTTGAAGAAAAATTACACAATTTTTGAAGGAAAGTTATATCACCTCATCGGGTTCGGATCATATTTGTATCAGATTCATGCTTATGGAACTGTAGCTTAAGGCGGCAGGAGCTCATGTGAATCACTCAGGCTTTAAGGCTACATGAGGATCTGTACTCAGTGGCTTGTGGGATTAAGGTAGACAAAGCAGTACACAAAGAGGAATCACGCTTCAATTGTTTTCGTGGTGCCTCTCCCCAGCTGAGCTTTGTTTATTCAGACTGGCTTTGTTTCACTTAGATGCTAAAGAGGGTCTATGCCTCTAGCTGACATCAGCATGCTGCTATCACATGAGATCCTCATGAGCCCTCTAAAATTGAACATGACTCACTCTCAAAAGGTGTCGTGCAGACAACCAGAATATAAACATGGGTTGAAAACAACCTGATAAGATTTTCTGATTTAGTTTTCCATTTAGCTTCTCAGTTCTGTTGAGTTCTTGAAAATATTACGAGTGGTTTATGAGAAACTTTGATTTTAAAACTAGAGGTTAAAATGTGTCTCTTGTGACATGTGACAACAAATTCTTTCATTTTGCCTAAACTATCTAGGTTAAATGATAAAACTATTATTGATTAAAACCATTCTAATTATATGCAAAATGAGAACCCATTTGCGTCAGTCATAGGTGACTATTTTTTTCACTTTCACACATTTTCTTTGACAAAAGGAGCATCGTGATACATATATTCAGATTATGACTTTGTCTGCATTGATAACTCCGTGTAAAAATAAAGATGGAACTCTGAAAGTGAAAGAAAGTCAGCAAACTTCTAAAGCGAACTTTTTCACATTAGCATGTTACTTGTGGCAAAAGATGATGTGTGACAAAAGCTGACTCGTCATCTGTCACAAGTATCGTGCAATACTCAACAAACCTGGATGAAACAAAATATTTTGAACTCATTGGAACGGAATCATTGTGCAATACTAATGCAAATTGACACAAAAGTTTCAGTGTCAGGGCTCTCGTTTTAGTGCGTCTCTGATGCACTGAAACTCAAAATGACATACTGAAAATTATGTTACGAAGGGGTAGGCAGAGGCATTATAATTTAGTCCGTTTGCGTCCGAGATGCACTATGCTTGCGCCACTGTGCGTACCTTAACAGTGTCAGGTGTTCTGTTTTTAGTGATGAGTTGGCTCATTTAGCCGCGGTTGCATTAAGATTTGACTGACACCGTTGTCCGCGCCAGTATAACTGGATGGGCAACTTGTTAGTTTACGAGTGGTGTTAGTATTATCACAAAGTGCACTGAATGTTGAACGCGCTATTTGCTGTGATGTCAGCCATTCATACTATTATGGGATATGGCATCGTTTTTCGTTGACTTTCAATTTTGAGCCGTGTTAAGTTGTGGAAAATGGTGCTCAACATCGCACACCAAGAGACATGTTACAAAAACAAAACGTTTTTTGACACAGGACTAGATTTGGTTCTTGTCACTCGTTGGCTCACGTGTGAAGCAAAAGTGAGTCTATGTTTTTGGCCAGTGGTCGTCCGTCCGCTGTCGTCTGTCGTCCGTGGTAAACTTTAACATTGGCATATTCTCGGAGACTATTCAAGCCACAGTCTTCAAACTTGGCCTAAGGATACTTTGTGGCAAGACTTTTCTAAACATACCAATCTGAGTGACCTCTCACAAAGGTCAAGGTCCGCCATTGTCCGTGATAAACTTTAATGTTGGCATTTTCTCGGAGACTATTCAAGCTACAGTCTTCAAACTTGGCCCAAAGATACTTTGTGACAAGACCTTTCTAAACATACAAATTTCAATGACCTCTCACAAAGGTCAAGGTCATGGAGGATCAGGAAATATATCAAAAATAGCTATTTTTGGACATAATTTATTTTTTCTCAAATACTATTCACAACTTCAAACCCAAACTTGTCAAAAATCACCATATTTTTACAAAAAAATGTTTTTTCTCAAATACTATTCACAACTTCAAACCCAAACTTCTTACAAAGATACCTGATGGTAAGACCTTTCTATGCATACTAATTTGGTTGATCCCACAGAAAGGTCAAGGGTCACAAGCTCAAGAAATAGGTCCAAAATAGCCAATTTTGACAAAAGATGTTTTTTTCTCAAATACTATTCACAACTTCAAACCCAAACTTACTACAGAGGTACCTGATGGTAAGACCTATCTATGCATACTAGTTTGGATGACCCCCTCACAAAAGGTCAAGGGTCACAAGAGCTCAGGAAATAGTTTTTAAAAAAAGCCATACTTTGACAAGAAATGTTTTTTTTTCTCAATTACTATTCTATAGATATACCTGATCGTAAGACCTAACTATGCATACTAATTTGGATGACCCCTTGGAAAGGTCAAGGGTTACAAGAGCTCAGGAAATAGGTAAAAAATAGCCATATTTTGACAAGAAATGTTTTTTTCTCAATTACTATTCACAACTTCAAACCCAAACTTGCTACAGAGATACCTGATGGTAAGACCTATCTATGCATACTAATTTGGATGACCCCTCGGAAAGGTCAAGGGTCACAAGAGTTCGACAAATGTGTATAAAATGCCAATAATTGTAGTTATTGGCAACATTTTTGCAAATTTTTCAATCAAATTTGGCAGAAAGGTAGCTGATGATAAGACCTTCCTATGTATCCTAATTTAGTTGACTCATCGCAAAGGTCAAGGGTTACGAGGGTTTAACAGATGCGTGAAAACTGATTCAATTTTGAGAAAACATGGATTTTGTTAGTGCAGAGGACATCAATTTACTTATTGTCAGACGTGTGGATTGTCGATACACCGTGAGCCATAAGGGGCTTTGCCTTTTTTGTTTCTAAGATCAGGGCTTCTGTTTTCACAACAGGTTAAAGAGTCTGTAGACCCCCTGGTATAAATTTTAGAGGGTACACAGACACCCATCTGAGCATAATAGATTTAAGAAAAACTGCATCATCTGTATGTTTTTTTTTAAATAACTCATTTCGCTTTCTCCTCTTTAAATTTGTTGTGACAGTTTGTGTGTGTCTTTTCCATGATACTGATTTTTTAACTATTGAGCTATCGTGCAAAAGCCTGTCTCCCACTCCATCTCTCTCTCTCTCTCACAGAAAAACACATGTATTTGTATTATCTGTATGATCATTTGATAACGTGCTGTAACAGAGAATATAGCCTTTTCTGCTGAATGCAGATTGACAACCGAGTCTTACTTACTTACTTACGCCTGTCACCCCTACCCGGGTATAGGCCGTCGACGAGAGACCTCCAGCAACTCCTGTCCTGTGCTTCTCCTTCGATCCTACTCCAGGTGGTTCCCAGTCTCTTGATGTCTGCTTGGAGGTCTCGACGCCAGGAGTTTCTCGGCCTACCTCTTTTCCTCTTTCCCTGGGGGTTCCATGACAATGCCTGCCTAGTGATACTGGAAGCTGGCTTTCTCAGACTGTGACCGATCCATCCCCATCTTCTTCGCCCAATTTCATTCTCTGCTGTTATCTGCTCTGTTCTCTCCCAGAGTCTGACATTGCTGATCTTCTCTGGCCAGTGGATTTTCAAAATTCTTCTAAGGCAACTGTTCATGAAGGTCTGTACTCTGTTGACTGTGGTTTTTGTCAATCTCCATGTCTCTGCTCCATATAGGAGAACTGCTTTTACATTGGAGTTGAAAATCCGGACTTTGGTGTGTTGTGACAGCTCTCTGGAACTCCACACTTTTTTCAACTGGAGAAAGGCTGCTCTGGCTTTACCGATTCGTGCTCTGACATCTGCATCAGTGCCGCCTTTTTTGTCTATGATGCTCCCGAGATAGGTGAAGGACTCCACCTCCTCCAACAGGGTGCCAGCAAGCAAGACTGGTTCTTCCCTGGTTGCGTTCAGCCTCATTGTCTTTGTTTTCTGTTTGTGAATGGTGAGGCCCACTTGGGACGAGATGTCAGCAAGCCTCGTGGTCTTGTCCTGCATTTGTTGATGAGTGTGGGACAGTAATGTCAAGTCGTCTGCAAAATCGAGGTCGTCAAGCTGTGTCCACAGTGTCCACTGTATTCCACTTTGTCTGTGCTCTGTGGTCATCTTCATGACCCAGTCTATGGCCAGTAGGAAGAGGAACGGAGACAGCAGGCACCCCTGCCTGACACCAGTTCTGACCTGGAGCTCTCTGGTGAACTGCCCTTCGTGGATCACGCGACATGTCATGCCATCATAGCTGCTCTTGATCAGGCGGATGAGCCTTGTGGGTACACCGTAGTGTCGTAGGAGTTTCCACAGAGTCTCTCGGTTCACGCTGTCAAATGCTTTCTCATAATCCACAAAGTTGACGTACAGCGGGGAGCTCCACTCCAGAGACTGTTCCACGATGATGCGGAGAGTGGCGATCTGGTCAGTACATGATCGGTTCTTCCTGAATCCTGCTTGCTGGTCTCTCAGCTGGGGGTCAACGGAGCTCTTCATTCTCTCTAGGATGATCCTGTTGAAGACCTTTCCTGGTACTGACAGCAAGGTGATTCCTCTGTAGTTGGAACACTTGCTGAGGTCGCCTTTCTTGGGAAGCTTGATTAGGTACCCCTCCTTCCAGTCAGCTGGCATCACCTCCTCTTCCCAGATCTTTCCAAACAGTGGGTACAGCATCTCAACTGTTGTCTCTAGGTCTGCTTTCAGAGACTCCGCTGGGATGCCATCTGGCCCTGCTGCTTTGCCATTCTTCAAAAATGCCACTGCTTTTCTGATCTCTTCCCGGCTGGGTCTGTCACAGCTGATGGGTAGGTCGGTCTCTGCCGGCTGGATGTCGGGGGGGTCGGGTGGGCTAGGTCTGTTCAGTAACTCTTCAAAATACTCGGCCCATCTGTCGAGTTGGTCTGCTCTGTCTGCAATAGGCTTGCCTTCTTTGTCTTTTACTGGTCTTTCTGTATGGCCATACTTACCCGACAATCTTCTGGTAATGTCGTAGAGCTGTTTCATGTTGCCGCTGCCTGCTGCCTTTTCTGCCTCTGCTGCCAGGCTGTCTGTGTAGGCCCTCTTGTCTGCCCTGATACTCCTCTTCACCTCGCGGTTGGCTTCCGAGTATTCCCCCTGTGCCCTTACTTTGGCTGCTCTCGTGCGACTGTTGTTGACCGCTGCTTTCTTCTGCTTCCTCGCTTCTATCTTCTTCAAGGTCTGTGCCGACAGCCAGTCCTTGTGGTGGTGTTTCCTGAACCCTACAGTGTCTTTGCAGGTTGAGTTCAGCGCCTCTCTAACTGCCTTCCACTGCTGCTCTGTGGTGACCGCCTCCTCTTCATTTACTAGCTCCTGTAGCGCTTGAAACCGGTTGGACAGCACCAGTTTGAATTCTTCTCTAACTCCAGTTTCTCTCAGGAGGCCTACATTATAGCGCTGTCTTCTTGTTGTCTCTGTGCGGCTTTTCTTTAGCTTGAGCTTCATTCTTAAGGTAAGCAGATGGTGGTCTGAGGCGACATCTGCTCCCCTCCTCACTCGAACATCTTGAAGGGATCTTCTAAATTTCTTGCTAATGCAGATATGGTCTATTTGGTTCTCTGTTGTATGGTCAGGTGAGACCCAAGTTGCTTTGTGTATTCTTCTGTGTGGGAAGATGCTGCCTCCAATGACAAGTCGGTTTAGAGCACAAAAGTCTACAAACCTCTCCCCGTTCTCACTCATCTCCGAGCCTAGTCCCTGTCTCCCCATCACCTCTTCGTATCCGGTGTTGTCCTCCCCTATTTTGGCATTAAAATCGCCCATGACGATGGTGATGTCTCGCTCCGCACATTTGTCCACGGCACTCTGGAGTCGGTCGTAGAACTCTTGTTTCTCTTCCTCGTCACTGTCATTGGTGGGCGCATAACACTGGATGACGTTCAGCTTGAGCTTTTTCTTGGTTCTAAAGGCTGCTGTTATAATTCTTGGCCCAAGAGGTTCCCAGCCCATCAGCGCTCTCTGTGCCACTGGTGACAGCATGAGTGCTACTCCTTCTGTATGGGGGGCATTCTCCTCTTCATGACCTGAATACAGAACCATCTCCCCACTTAACAGCCTTTTCTGGCCAGACTGCGTCCATCTGGCTTCACTGATGCCTAGCAGGGAAAGGTTGTACTTTTGCATTTCCGCTGCTATCTGGGCGGCCTTGCCGCTCTGGTACATGGTCTTGACGTTCCATGTGCCCATGGTTGTATCCCTGGATAGAGAGAGGCGGCTCGGTCCTGTGGCTTCCGAAGACTTCCGGCTTTCACCACAGGACGTCATAAGTCTTCTAGTAGAAGAACCTTCCTCCTCCAGGAAAGGAATTACTGTTAGTCTTTTCGTCGGCGTTTTTGTAGCTATTTCCTTTTTTGCAGGGTGGGGAAGCTACCCCCACGCCCAACCCCCTTACTAGGAGGACCAGGGGTTTTCTGTCGGGGTCACCTTCCCTTAGACCATGTTGGTTCACGGCACCTTATTTCATTCGGTGCACCCCTCTCACGAGGGACCCCCTATCCACCACCCAGGGGACGCGCCTCAACGCCGTATGGTCCCAGCGCGAGGGACAACCGAGTCTGACTTGTCTAAACTCTCTCTCTCTCTCTCTCTCTCTCTCTCTCACTCTCTCACCCCCACCCGTGTCTGCCCTGAGGGACTTCGCTGGGGTTAACTACTTTTTAGTTCCCAGGGTCACCCTGGTCAGCCCCACAGGGTGGGTTTTCCCCTCTGTTCTGAGGCATGTGTTACTATCTACCCTTGGTCTATTCACCTGTACCCCACCCGGGTCTGCCCTGGGGGACTTGGGTGGGGTTAGGTATTTTTTAGTTCCCAGGGTCACCCTGGTCAGCCCCACAGGGTGGGTTTTTCTCTCTATTCTGGGGCATGTGTTTCTGTCTACCCTTTGTCCATTCACCTGTATTTGCCTTTTTAAAACTCTCCCTACTGTCTGCACTGCCTGTAGCTCTTGATATTGGATGTGTGTTGCTAAATGGTCTTAGCTTTATTTAGGCCCCATGTGTTAGGTTTATTTAACGTATTTGACCGGCTGGCGACATACATTCAATGTTCTGTTTTGGTTTTTTTTTTCACAAGCAGTGCAGGCACGTCCTGAGAAAGCCTTGTTGCTGTCGGGACGTTAAGCAATGTACAATCAATCTATTCACCTGTATTTTTTTTTTTTTAAACTCTCATTAGACCGGTTGGCGACATACACTCAATATGCTGTTTATTTTTTTTTTTTCACATGCAGTGCAGGCACTTCCGGAAAAAGTCTTGTTGCTGTCGGGACGTTAAGCAATGTACAACCAACCAACCAACCTCTCTCTCATATGATTATTAGTATTCCCAAAACAAAAAGTATCAAAAACATCAACGTGGCTTGCAACCCTATGAGCTGTCCCTTCACTCTCAGCCCACAGAGCAAGTGTCAAAACATTGTTTGTTCAGAGCATGGAATTTTCCTCTTTTTGGCGGATTTCCGCTTAAATGAAGCTGCCATTCCGCCGAAAATAAAAATTTCCGCCGAAAACAAAATCGTAAAGTCACTATTCCAATACCGTGTTTCGCGATCTTTATGTGGCGGATATCCCCAAATCGCGTATTCAAAATTGAGCGAGGCGTTAGCTTTAGCTCGCACACGTCGCTTCCGGTCTTCAGTGGTAGTCGTCTGGTCAAAATATGGCGAAGAGAAAATACTTAAACGCGGAGACAGAATAGACGATTCTGGAGCCAAGAATATTTGGAGATGGACTTGGCTCGAGAAAAGCGTAAACGACGAGCTCCGCGCTCAGTGTATTCGCAAGTTAGCGGCCTGTGGGCAGGCGTATTGCCGCGAACTGCGCAGAGTTTGATTAACTACGCGGCCGCGTAGCTCTTGATGCTCACGTGTCTACAGCGAAACACAAGAAAGCTAAAAGCAGTGCCATTGGAAATATTACTCTTGATGGTGAATAAATTTATTACAATGTATTTTTTTCCAGTAAAGTTTGATGAAATTATGTTGAAAAATCTATATAACCTTTCTCCAGTTCAGTGACATAGTACATTGTATTAAATAAGAGAGAAAAGGAATCCATACTTACAGCTGATTAATCAGAGATTATTAAGAAAGTATATATATTATATAATTAAACTCAAATTTTAAAAAATGGAAAGACATTCAGATGTATTTTGAATAAGCATTTGGATATATTCTGTTGAATACTTTAAGTTTTAGTATAACTTTTAAACCTTTGACACAAAAAATAAAAAAGTGCACCCAAAAAATAAGAAAAAAAAGCAGATTTTTGGGTGGTTAAAAGGCTCAGTTTCTCTCTAAAATGCACCAGATTGCACAAATTTTAATGTAAATTTTCAAAATTTTTCCGGGGGGGCATGCCCCCAGACCCCCCTAGTGAAAAAGGGTTTTCCTCTTTTTTTAGTACGAGTAATTCCATGCTCTGTTGTTAGGAGTGACAGTTGACGAACAGCTCAGCTGGGAGCCTCACATAGAAACTGCCTGTAAAACTATTTTGAAGAATCTCTTTCTGTTATCCAAATTAAGTTGTAACTCGTATAGGTGACATTGATGCTCAAAAACTATTCTTTAATGCACACATTAAGACACATTGTAATTATGCTTCCAATATCTGGGACGGCTGTGGCAATATTCATTTGAAAAAATGTAATTCCCTTTAACAGAGAGGTATTAAACTTATTCTTCCTGGTTCGTCCCCTACCGATGAAAGACTGAAGGCCCTTAATACCTTACCAATTAGTAAACAATTGGAACTTAACAGACGCTTACTTGTGCAAAAAATTCTAAACGATGCTGCCCCTCCCTATTTCCATGAGCTGTTTTCCCACACGAATAGAGAGAACACGAGGAACAGCTTACTCCATCTCCCAAAACCGAGAATCAACATCTTCAAATCTAGCATATCATTTTCCGGTGCGAAGTCATGGAACAACTTGCCCTCTCATTTAGTCTATTTCAAAATTGTCCATCTTCAGAGGTCGCGTCCATAAGTATCTGCTGTCGTTGAGAATGTTCTGTCTTTCTGCTCAGTATGTTGCTCCAGCACAGCGTACCTCACAGGAATTCCCCTACTGCACATGACGTGTCCGTCCTTGACTAGTAGTATGTATAACATATATACGTCTTATTTCGCTTATACTCGGTGAAAGAGACCCTAAAACCTTTGTTACTTGCAATCTTTAACCGACTTTTTTTTCATGTACATTTAGTTGTTCAGTATTTTTTCTTAATTAATAGTACTTTGTAGTAGTTTTGCATGTTTTATGTATATTAAGTTATTGATGTCTTGGTACAGTGATTTTTTTACAATGTATTATAATGAACAAAGGACAGTTTGGAAGAAGGGTATTTCAATGCCTAAAACTTTATCCTAATAAATGTTTCATTATCATCATCACTCTGTGTGTGTGTGAACTACTTACTTACGCCTGTCACCCCTACCCGGGTATAGGCCATCGACGAGAGACCTCCAGCAACTCCTGTCCTGTGCTTCTCCTTCGATTCTACTCCAGGTGGTTCCCAGTCTCTTGATGTCTGCTTGGAGGTCTCGACGCCAGGAGTTTCTCGGCCTACCTCTTTTCCTCTTTCCCTGGGGGTTCCATGACAATGCCTGCCTAGTGATACTGGAAGCTGGCTTTCTCAGACTGTGACCGATCCATCCCCATCTTCTTCGTCCAATTTCATTCTCTGCTGTTATCTGCTCTGTTCTCTCTCCCAGAGTCTGACGTTGCTGATCTTCTCTGGCAGTTTATGGTCTATGTCACATATATTGTATGTGGTGCATCTGACAGAGAAACTCTCCCACCTGAACACCATCCAATCTGCCATCAGTGCAACCCTTAGACACTAGCTAAGTCAAACCCAAAGTGACCCATTATGTGAAGCGCATTGTTGTGGCGTTCCCTGTGCTGTTGATGTTTTATCGTACATATCTGATGCCATGAGAAACAGACTAGATATGGTCAGAATGCCTCCAAAATTTACATGTACATCAAGTAACATATCTGATTTTCAGAAATGTTGCATTTGAGACACAGGCACATGAAAGTTCATTTTTTCATATTTTTCCATTACCTACCCCCCCCCCCCCCCCCACACACACACACACACACACACTTCTTCTGTTTTTCCAAGTTTACACACACATGCAATACAGTCAAACTGACTTCTGGTGGGCTGGGCAACTGAAAAAAAGTTACCATGACACTGACATTGATGAAAAATGAGCTTTCAGACCCAAGGCCATTTCCTTGTGTATCTTAGGGCACCCAAAAAGACAACGCCCAGGCATCATCATTGACCCTGTTGTCTGGTGACAACAAGCAGGAAGAGGCCTGTAACCAGCTGCCATGCCCTATATGCTGCTTGCAATCTTTTCCTCAGGCAAAGGGGTCATGAAACAGCTCTGCAATTTAAACATTAAGTCTACTGAGCTATCCCACAGACAAAAGACTACACAAAACAGCTAAAACTATCCAGACCAATACAGCTAAAACTATGCTACGCGGGACACACTGCATACCCAAACAAGCGTCTGGAGTGCTTATTTAGGAGGTGGTAGAGAAAAATGGTTATGTACAGTTCATTTTTAAATAAAACACACGTGTCAGAGTCTCAAAACACCTCAACTCATCTTGCAAATGCAGTATTCATGTGTGTGCCAAACTTGTGAACACTCCTTTAAAAGCCTTTACTGCTGGCTGCAACTGCTGGTCCCATAACAATGCACTCAAATGAGCTTTATGCAGTGTAAAAGTGCTTGTGTTTGGCTCAGAATAGACACCAGAGACATCCTTCATGACAATTACAGCAGAATGAGACCTCTTCAAGTTACAGCTGTGCATGCTGCAGACTGTCCACAACTGTGAGAACATATTGCATCTTCTCACCACCTGCAAAATATTGAAAAGAGGTGTTTGTGGACAATTTTTTTTTTCTCTTTCTGACAAGATCAAAATTCATATATGTAGGTGCAAATCTTCCCAGCCTGAATCTGCCTGGCAGAAAGCTACCCAGCGTGAATCAAGTAGCCCAGGCAAGAATCAATCCTGTGAACAGTTACGATCCTGGAATTCCACTCGTAATTTAGATGTTAATAGATATATACTCGATGTTAATACTCTGTGTTAATTTACACAGAATACTTTGTAGCAAGGATGGATCCGCACAGGCTTGAATCCATCCAACTAGAATACAGTCCCATACGTTACAAAAATCAGCTTGCTTCGTGATGAGACATTATGAAGGATGACCATACATAAATAATACCAGTGACATACAAAACTAGCAACGGAACGAAATATACAGTCCCATACGCTTTAGTCAAAAACGGATAGGTTGAAAAAAGCTTAAGTCGAACACAAATTTTTTTCCTGGCCAAAGCTGTTCTTCCTATGACAAATTTTACAATGGATAACTTGAACTTTGGATAAGTCAAAGGTGTTTCTCTCAAAAGTTGGATAAGTCAAATTAATATTTTTTTAAAATGCAGTTCCATATGCCAGTTCAAAGACGGATAGGTAAAAAAATGCTTTGGTTATACCATATTTTTCCCCTGTCCAAAGCTGCTCTTCTAGGACTAATTTAACAACATATTTCTAAAATGTTCCAGTTTGAGTTAAACTTCGTATAAGTAGAATGCGTTTCTCGTCTTCCGAACTTGGATAAGTCAAACTATTTTTTTCTCCATGGCCAAAGCTGCTCTTTCTATGACTCGTATGTAACTGAAAATGGCTCCGTTTAGTTGAACTGTCCAGTTTGGGTTAATTAATCTTTGGATAAGTCAAACGTGTTTCTCCTTTTCCAAACAGAGACAAGTTGAACCATTTTTTTCTGCCATGGCCTAAGCTGGTCTTTCTATAACAGGGGTCGAATTTAACTTTTTTATTTGAGTGCCAACGGGGCACCCTAGAGAAAAACTTTGAGTGCCCCATTCTGATTTTGAGACCTTGTCCTTGATATCTGCCCATCTCTTTTCTTATTTTTGAGAGCCAACCGGGCACGCTAGACGGCAGATTAGCGTGCCCGAGGTAATTTTTCGTAGCATTTGGCTCGGGGCACGCGCTAATTTCGACCCCTGCATAACTAATATTACAACTGAAAACGGGTCCGTTAAATCAAACTTCAGATAAGTCGATTGTGTTACCAAACTTAGATAAGTCAAACTCAGATATTTATGGTCTTTTGAACACAGCAACATATTCACACTGGCACCTTTTGATCATGTTTCATTGTCGACTGCTGCACACCTCAAACTTCGAGCTAGTTGAATGTTGGTGTCATTAGACAAAATTACGTGCACGTGTTTGAGAGAGAGAAGTGACATGAAATGAAACTTTATTTCCCAAGGATAAATGATTACGTACATATACTGAGACAAGATGGTGGCCATGTAACACCTGGCCGCCCGCTCCGGCAGAAATGGTCGTCACCGGCAGTTTTTTTAACAGATATTGTATCTTCGTTTGATATACAGGCCCTGCAATGCTGCATCACGACCGATATTCCTTTTTGATGACTTTTGGCAATTTGATGTGCTGTGACTGTTGATTGGATTTTATTTTTAAAAATTCCGCCACGTGATGCTGGGAGTTGATACACGCTGATGATTCTTGTTGCACCATGCGGATCTCAGAAGAACAGCACACATAATGCTGTGGCAATACAACCAACGTGCCTTTCTCCCCTTTCAATCATCCCAGGAATGGCTCTTCCCACGCCACGCTCAACCACACTGCCTACAGAATAGCAACGAGTGCATACAACGAAGCGAGTACCAGCAAGCTTCAGGCCCCCACATTCCAGCCGAATGATGTGATGACAGACGCCTCCCAGACCCAGTGACTGTGTTTCTTACAACAGCGTGTGCATGTGTGTACTAGAAACCATTTTGGACTGCTTTCACGTTAATGCTTTAGTTCTACTACTATTGCTTTAAAAAATGACTGAAGTTATATCCTAGTTAAGTTATAATTAAGGTGGTGACTGTTTAATATGCCGGAGTGACTGTCTAATAGCTGGCGCTGTTCTTATGGTGATGGCTGCCCTCAGGTAGCAACTGTGAAAGTATTCGTCTTTTTTTTCTTTTTTTTTAATGCGTATTTTTTATTTGTGTAACTAGTCTTAGTAATTTAGCCAAGCAGAAAGTTTAAAAACATATTATGTGTTATAGAAATACTACGATAGGGCCGTCTTTAGTTTGCTTGTGTTAGGGAGGTTCAGGTCGGGTTGGGGCCGTTGGCGCCGGCCATGAGACGCCTTGGTGACGGGCTTCACCCGTCCCGAGCCATTTTCTATTTGTTGTTTGTAAACTGTTGTGTGAGTGTGTGTGATTGCGAGTTGCACCTGAGGTGGCGAGACAAAAGAAATTTCTCTTTTAGAGATAATAAAGTACTCTTATTCTTCTTATTCTTATTCTTACTGAGACCTTTTCGTCTCACGTTCGAAGCAAAAGTGAGTATGTTCTGGGCCAGTGGTCAGCCGTCGTCCGTCCACAGTCGTCCATGGTAAACTTTAACGTTGGCATTTTCTCAGAGACTGTTCAAGCCACAGTCTTCAAACTTGGCCCAAGGATACCAATTTCAGTGACCTCTAAGGTCAAGATCACAGGGGATCAGGAAATAGGTAAAAATAGCCATATTTTGACAAAAATGTTTTCTCTCAAATACTATTCACAACTTAAAAACCCAAACTTGGTACAGAGATACCTGATGGTAAGACCTTCCAATGCATGCTAATTTGGACATCCCTTTTAGAAAGGTCAAGGGTCACAGAAGATCAGCAAACGATGTCTATTTTTTGGTAAAATTGTTATTTTTTTCAGGATTTTGGCAAACTTTTTAATCAAATGTTGCAGAAAGGTAGCTGATGATAAGACCTTTCTATGCATTTTAATTTGGTTCAATACTCACAAAGGTCACAGGTCATGGGAGGTTGACAAAAGTGAAAAATGCATTAATTTTAAGAAAACATGGAATTTCCCAGGTACAAAAGCCAACACTTTTATTATGTTAGACCACGTGCTTATTTCAGTGACCTGTTGAAGGTCAAAGTCACGAAGGTTAAATTAAGTATGTTGATCGTCATGCATGTGAGCCTTAAGGGTTTTGCCATTCTTGTTTCAATCATGTCCTTGCACGCATACACTCACACAACATGCCCACACGCATAATATATAAGAACTACATTTAATTAAAATGGAAAGGCAAAACATGAACATCAAAAGGCTATTTCACACTCATGCAGTCACACACACACACACACACACACAGAGCATAATAGAAGGGAGGCAAGATGGCAGCCATACAACACCTCGCCAGGCCGCCCGCTCCGGTAGAAACGGTCGCCACCCGCAGTCTAGCAGTCATTGGGCCTTCGTTTGATATATGATGTTGGACCCTGCAATGCTACATAATGACTGGTGTTTCTTTTGGATGACATTTGGGAGTTTGTTGTGCTGTTGCTGTTAATTGGATTCTCAGTAGTTTCCTACGCCGTCAGTGCAATGCTAGTTTATACACGCCGGCCAAGTGCCATTGGAATTCCGATCTCAGAACTGAAGAACAGCGCGCATTATGCTGTGGCAAAAAACCAACGTGCTTTTCTCCTTTTTCAAGCATCTCAGGAGTGGCCGTCTTCCCACGCCACGCTCAACATCACTGCCTGAGGAGTAGCGTGAGTGTGTGCAGTAAGGCGATTGCCGGCAGGCTTCGGGCCCCAACATTCCAGCCGAGGGACGTGATGACGGACACAGTGACTGTGTTTATTACAACACTGACTTAACAGCGTGTGCATGTCAGTTTACTGTACTTTAGAAACATATTTGGACTGCCGCTTTTACGCTAATGCTGTAGTTTTACTAAAAATAAGTAGGTGTGAGGTTATATATTAGTTAAGTTATAGTGGTGACTGTTTGTGCCGGAGCGACTGTCTAATAGCTGGCGCTGTTCTTATGGCGACGGGCCCCCAGGTAGCAGCTGTGAAAGTATAGTTCGTCTTTTTGTTTTGTTGATGCGTATCTCTCATTTGTGTAACTAGTATTACCCAAGCAGAAAGTTTAAAAACATTATATTACTTGTTTAAGAGATACTAAAATAGTGCTGTCCTTAGTTTGCTTTGTGTTAGGGAGGTTCAGGTCGGGTTGGGGGCCGTTGGCGCCGGCCATGAGACGCCTTGGCGACGGGCTTCACCCGTCCCGAGCCATTGTCCATTTCAGTGTTGTGTGTAAACTGTTGCCGGTGTGAGTATGGGTGATTGCGAGTTGCACCTGAGGTGGCGAAACAAATTTTCCTGTACGTGGCAACATGTATTTAGAACAATAAAGTTCATTCATTCATTCAATAGTCTAATGCACTGACAACCTGAAACATACAACTCGGGGCTCTAGAGTAATGCTGACACAGCTATGGGCGAGTGAGCAAGAGAGAGAGGAAGAGAGAGAATTAAACTTTAAAGTGTGTGCACCCCCACCAGGGTCTGCCCTGGGGGATTTGGGTGGGGTTAACTACTTTTTAGTTCCCAGGGTCACCCTGGTCAGCCCCACAGGGTGGGTTTCCCTTCTACTCTGGGGCATGTGTTTCTGTCTACCCTTGGTCCATTCACCTGTATTTTCCTTTTTTAAACTCTCCCTACTGTCTGCGCTGCCTGTAGCTCTTGATGTTGGATGTGTGTTGCTAAATGGTCTTAGCTTTATTTAGGCCCCATGTTGTAGGTTTATTTAACGTATTGGACCGGCTGGCGACATACATTCAATATTCTGTTTAATTTTTTTTCACAAGCAGTGCAGGCACGTCCTGAGAAAGTCTTGTTGCTGTCGGGATGTTAAGCAATCAATCAATTTAAAGTGTGCGCCTATGGGTGACTGAAAGCAACCTGTTTCCGACAATGGAGGATGAAAAGTTGGCAATACCTACTTTGTATTCAAATGTTCTTAGTATGTCTTACAATAATGCTGAACAAAGAGGCTAAGAGCTTTTGAAGTCTGAATGTAATGAAAATGAAAGACTTTTAAGCTCTCCTCAGTTCACCTTTGTACATAGGAGAGTTCTGACTTTTACCACTAGAAGACCTCTGTTACGTGTGCATGCTCACGTGGATTGTAGTAAAGCGTCCGTCGAGGCAAGACAACATTGAGAACTCATTATATCAGGAAAGTTTAGCAGTCAAAGCCCACCCTAGAGCAGATCGCTTTAATTCCTCCATTGCGTTATACTTCTTGTGTTTTCTTTTTGAGTTTCATTAGTATTGTTATATGTTTACAGCAAAACATGTAACAATTGTAAGGAACTGAGGAGAATAACCACAAAATGAGTCGGTCGGTCCGTGCTACGTGTATACTCTCTTAACATGCTGTTTACAACAGAACACACGCGGCATTGCTTTTTGTCCTCTGAATGGTGAATCAGAGAAAAAAAAAAACTGATAGCAAAGTACCGGTAGCCTGAATCAGGTACAAATGAATTCATTTTCACATCAGTCGTTATTGTGAATACAGACATACATTTTTTTTTCTGCCATTCCTATTTTCTTACTACACTGAGCTCTGTACACATCTGGTCATAAAAATTGATCATATCACGCGTTTTAAGCTACACAATTTCAAAACCGATTTTTTTTTTTTTCCCCCGGAGACTAGGACTCTTACTGTGCTGCTACAATCAAAAGCAATGCGATAGGTATATATTACATTTGTGGTTGTGTTATTTTTTTGAGAGCATGACTGTGTGTTGATCATAAAAAGAGATCTGATATTTATTTGAGTTATTTTGGATAAGAATTACGTACCTTTTTAGTAGGATTCATTTTCTTTTGCACGGAGAATTTCAATCAATTTCTGTTGTGTAGTTAAAATGACGTGTGTTTTCCTTACATTGTTGTCTGCCCTGTTTAACCTAAAACGTTCTGGAAAAGGCGATTATTCTAGTGACCTCAGATATGACGTCAAAGTGTTTGGCTACATTTCGTAACTTTGTATCAAATGTAGCCAAAAGCTGTATTCTGGGCTGTTCTTTTTAATGAATATAAAATGAGTTTTGGTTACGTTTTCTTTGGATGTGTCAAGTGTTGATGCTTTGTAGAGGAGACAGTGTATCAGTGTTGGTGCATTTGTGGATGCATTGTGCGCAGATTGCATCGCTGCAAATAAATATTGATATTGTTGGAACTGTTACTCCAGTGTGGTATACAACCTTGTGCCACGTGTGATGAGTTGCAGATGAGTGAAGTTTCTTTACAAGAACCCTACGTGCGTGCGTCTGGTGTGATTGTATCATACTACGACCACGACTTCCACGTAACAAGGTACACAATTTTGGTTGCTATTGACAGAAATTAGCTTACCCATAACTGTGTCACAAAATAAGCTTCCCACACGGTTCCTTAAAATGCAAAAGAAAAAGAAAATTTATCAATTAATAAAAGGTTTTGGAACAACAACTAAAAATTGCCGCCAAACGTTTAACTTTCGGCTGAAAGAAACTGTCATTACTGGACTAAAGTACTTTAATCGTGTCTGAAAGTTAGCAGGTGCAGAAACGGGCCTTCCATGGTAAATCTGAGCCACGGCTATATCGCCTGTCATTTCAGCAGGGATAAATGTTTGCTTGCAAAGTATGCACAGCCTGATACCATCACATCGTTTTTTTACAACTGGCAGTAACCATCAGCATAAAAAGTGCACAAACATTATATTCAGATTATTATTTTTGTATGTGTATCTGTTGCTGACATTGCGCCATATTCTATTTTAAGTGAAAATTCCTAAAAATAATGTGATTTTATTTGAATTAATTCACATTTTTGTCTACCATATTGAAAATACGGTAGACATGGAGATGGGGCTGGTCGGAGCATGTTCCGTACATGACGAACATAGGCAGGAACACATAGGACTCTGACAGTTAAGTAACATGATAAAAGTTACGTCATGCCTAGCTACACCGAACCGCGCTTTGAACATACATTTGGTGGGAAATGCCGTGTGTGTGTGTGTGTGTGTGGTTGTATGTAGACATAGGGCCGGATCCAAAGGGGGGGGGGGAGTGCTTTGGTACTCCCCCCCCCCCCCCCTCCAGTTTAAATTCATTCACTGTCAGTCCACAACATGGTCTGAGAAGGAGGGGGGGGGGGGGGTGCTTTAATGTTATTGCAGCACCCCTAGAACAGTTTTGGTTGTGGTGTTTTGATATATACTAGACCCTAGCAATAGAAAAAAGAAAAGTTGAGCACAAAACACCCCCCCGCCCGCTTGAAAACTGATTGATCCGGCCCTGTGTAGAGGTCTGCAAATTTAGGAAATGGTTCCTTCAAGATGTATCTCGAAGTACTTTTAAGCATTTTTAGATTGGACTACTCATAAAGAAAAATTGCCATTTGTACAGAGTTGGTTGACCCGCATTTGAGTCCGTAATTTGTGGTATGTTCATTTGAAATTTTGAATACAGCTAGCTTGGAGAAAGTTATTGGATGAGTTCATTAACCAGCTTTGTATCTATTCAGTGTTTTTTTTTAAAAAAATAATTCATCGCAGAAAAAAATGTCAACATGAATTCTCGACTTCAGACAGTGATGGTGATGTAAAAGTGCTAGCCACACATGCATTGTTGCTGTTGTTATACATTGTTGCTGAACTGACACAAAGCACCGGACACGTCATTGTTATACATGAAATGACACAAAGAAAAGCTCTCTCTGTGTGTCTTTGACAGTTATATTTAGGAAGACTGCTTATAGGAAGTCGGTTGACCCACATTTGAGTCCGTAATTTTTGTTCTATTCACTTTGAATTTTGGATAGCTAGCTTTGAAATAGACATTGGATGAGTTTGTTAGTTTTGAAATAGACATTGGATGAGTTTGTTAGTTAGTTATCTGGGTTTAATGCCGAGCAGGCAACTAAGGCCATCTCACGGCGGGGATGAGTTTCTAATCCAGCCTTGTCAGTACCTCTTCAACCTTTTGGATCATAATTAATTCATTTTTGCATGTTTTGGATCCAGTATTATGCTTCCATCAAACAGTCAGCCCTGGTGGAGGCTGTGTGGAAGGAAAAAGTCAGCCCTGGAAGAGGCCTTTCGGATGAGTGACGCGAAACATCAAATGGGTCACTGTGTACACAGCGTCGTGAGACTAGCGATGCCATGACGTGAAGCTTATGGTGATGTCATTTTGCTGCTCATGCTAGTTTAGAATTCCTGTCGCTGCACGAACCCACAGAGCATACTAATGGTGGGAAGCGCCATGTGTCCGTCTTTATTGTGTGGCGGTAATCGGAAGGACTCTGGTAAAGTTTTGTTTTGGACTGGACATTATATTGAGCAACATTTTGCTTGATACAGTGCCGATAAACAGACAGATGTGATTACTTGACCCGATCAAAATGTTCTCATCTTACGACTCGGACATTTCGATTCGGGTCTCGTAATCACATCTGCCTGTTATTGGCACTATATTATATTGAGCAGCATTTTGCTTGATAAAGTGCCGATAACACAAAGTTGGTCGCATGGGTCAGTGTCTGGACTCTGGCTGCTGTGGTACATCTATTAGTACTATAGGTTGTTTGACATCAGAGCGCATGTTTTTCACAAAAATTTCCACAAAGAACCACTTTTCTATACCAATCTTAGAACACATATCATTTAGTGCCAGTTGACCCAATATGATTTACTTTCAAGAAACTTGAACAATGTGTCAGTTTTGCTGTACAGTCGTAAAAATTCAGAATTTGTTCATGAAATGTCCGATTTTAAGATAAGATACTGTTTATTGCCATTTGCTTTAAGAACATAAAGCATAGGAATGTGTGTTGGTGTCGTTACAATTACAAACATCACAGTTTTTTTTAAAAATTAAAAAAAAAAAAACCCACACAAACAAACAAAAAACAACCAATCAATACTCTATCACACAAATCCAATGCCCTACACACCCTGTAAAAACTTTAAAACTAAGCAACTAATATCACAAACCAATACATACCGTACACACGCACGCGGCTCATCTTCCACACACACGCACGCACACACACACACACACAAACGCCTATTAATCTAGGCAATCGAAATTAAAGGTATATCGTTTAAGAAGAAACCAGAATATCTTTGAGTAAATGTCACTAATTTAGTGATCACAGTTGGACGTAAAACTGGTTAATATATATCATAAGACTTGGCTAGGTCACATGATTCCATGCACATATGCACTCTCACTCAGTCATTCACGCAAACATCAGTCGACCTCGGCAATGAAACTCTATGATCGGCCCACAGAGCACATCATCGCACGCTTATGACACAGAAAGGGCTCGGACAGCACTAGGATAAAAACTGTTACTAAAACGGTTTGTCCGTGCTTTGAGGGCAGAGTAGCGGCGACCAGACGGAAGCAGGTTAAAGAGACCGTTAGCCGGGTGTGTAGTGTAGCGTGCAGTAAGCCCTGCACGTCTAAGCAGCCGCTGTTGGTACACACTGTCAAGGCTTGGCATGTCTTTGCCGACTATTTTGGATGCTGTCCCTAAGTGTACATCCCTAAGTGTGCCCCAGATGTATTAAGCCCAGTTTAAGACAGGTCCATTTTCATGTTAATTCGCACAGTTTTCAAACCTGAAACAGCGCAGGCATACACGAAGACTGCATGTTTAATCTCAATATTGAAATCTGCTGGGTCTCTATTTAGGGTATTGAAAATGGCTTGTTCCTGTCTTTTCACCAGATTGTTATGACTGTACAGCAAAATCGACAAATCATACAAGTTCAGTAAATAATTATATTCCATATTACTATTAGGTCAACTGACACTAAATGATATTTGTTTTAAAAGTGGTACAGGAAAATGTTTTTTTCCAGAGATTGATTGTACATTGCTTAACGTCCCGACAGCAACAAGGCTTTCTCAGGACGTGCCTGCACTGCTTGTGAAAAAAAAAACTAAACAGAACATTGAATGTATGTCGCCAGCCGGTCAAATACATTAAATAAACCTAACACATGGGGCCTAAATAAAGCTAAGACCATTTAGCAACACACATCCAATATCAAGAGCTACAGGCAGTGCAGACAGTAGGGAGAGTTTTAAAAAGGCAAATACAGGAGAATGGACCTCGGGTAGACAGAAACACATGCCCCAGAATAGAGAGAAAAACTCACCCTGTGGGGCTGACCAGTGTGACCCTGGGAACTAAAAAGTACCTAACCCCACCCAAGTCCCCCAGGGCAGACCCGGGTGGGTTTTTTTTTCCAGAGACATTTAGGAAAAATGTGCACTTTGATGTCAAACAGCCTGTGTTGACATGCACAGGTAATAACTAATATTTAGTTACTTCTTATACTTATGGCCAACCATAATGTTCTGGCCCCACACTTGAACTCATGGTCATTGATCTTGTTATCAGGGCTGAATGGGTTGAATTGCAGGCAGTATGCGGAGCAGCATGCACAAGTTTTTCCTGGAGCTTGACCTATTGAAGCGAATCATCATGTCCCTCAACACTGGAGAGATGGTGTGGTTGTCTGACATGTCAGTAAAGTCGACCATGCCCATTGTCATGGTGGTCAGAAACCTCATCGACTGCCTGAAGGATGAAGGGAGCATGATGGGGTCGCAGGTCAATGATGATGCAGAGGAAATCGTTCCCTTTACATCGGCACTGAAAGGCATTAGTGTGGTGGAACGGAGCGACTATGATTTTACCGATCGCTTGTGGAAGGTGAGTTTAGGTGTGCTGTCCTGACTTACGTTCATTTTCATTCGATTTGGTTTATTTATTTGTTGGTTTGTTGAGTATCTGGGTGATTTATATTGTTACATTTATTTAATTCATTATTTATTCAGTCATTTCAATGTTATATGTTGTATATATAAGGAAATAGTTCAAATACAATTTCAAGAAAATCATAGTGAAGTTTTAGATTGTGGCAGGTTTATATGTGCTAGTCTGTGCTTTTAAAGCTTACAGTAAACGTAACATCAGCGCATGTTGTTTTAACCCCTTGTGCATGTAGCCACTATTTCTGTGAACAGTACTCGTGGGTGACAGTCTCAAGTCCAGAGACTGATTTAGCTTTTTCAAAATCTCAAAAGCTGAATTTCAGCTTTTTGGTTCAGACAGAACAACCTTCAGCCCGCCTGTTCCATCTGCAAGAGGCATACATTTACGTTTCTTGCTGCCATGGATTTTGGGGTATAGCTGGTGTGTGGAATGTTTTCAGTCGTTTACATTTTTTGCACCGTCACCCTTGACTCCACGAGTCCTGGTGGCTGTATGTACAGGGGGTTAAGATGGAGGATGTGGACAAGTATTTGATTGTGTCATGTGCTGAGTGAATGATTTAACCCCCTTGTGCATACTGGTATTGTGAACACTAACCAAAACCTGCGAACTGTACCAGTGGCAACATACAAAGGAGTTAATATTTACTGTGTCTGTATAGGTGCTGAGTGAGTGTATGTCGACGGCTGACCTGATTGTAGCCCTTCGCCTATTATTCAGCGCGCTGGGTCGCCGGGAGCTGCAGCCATTTGTTGATCAGCAGAACCACACCACAGTGGCGCAGATTGTGCGCGAGTCATTCACCGGACGCTACAGTGCACCTAGTCTCACTGGCCTGCAGCCGCTCCTCTTTCTGGCTGAAATAGGTGCAGAGAAATTGCGGCGAGACTATATCAACATTTTTGTGTCGCAGAGGCTGGCCACTCTGTCCTTTCTGTCCCCGTTTATCACCTCCGACAGAGAGCTGCCTGCCAGGTTGGCTAGTCTGGAAAAGCTCCACACCAGTTTGGAAATGGTAGCGCTTCTCTCAGCCACACTCCATCTTTCTCCCGACACACTTGGGTCGGCAGTCCGTCAGATGCTGACACACTTCTCTCAGAATGCTGTCAACCCTCAACACATGCACAACTTTGCTCTGAAGACAGCCGAGGTGCACATGGTCATGGCCTCTCTACAGCCTGTGATGTGGAGTATCGAAACTTGCACATCTGTTGGGGTGGCAGATGTGTGCGTTTCCAACCTGTACTGCCTGTGTGCCACTCAGCCCTTTCTCCACGTCTCGCAGGTGGAGGAGTCAAAGGCGGAAAAGGAGTCGGGGGTCACGCCGTGTCCGGAGAATGAGTACTGTCTTGTGCATCGCCAGGAAATGGTCATCATTTTGTAGGATTTGAATTCACGACCATGTGCTTAACCCCACTGTACATGCAGCCACCAGTACTGTAAGCAGATACATTTTGGCAGGAACGGAAAAAGAATGGAAGGCCACCTGTCACTGAGATGGGCAAATCTTGAGGAAAAAAGAATCGTCCAGTCGTGTTAAGAATACAGAGACTGGTTTTGTACTTGCAGTGTTGGACGCACACATGACTGACTTTGCAATTTTTGGAAGGTTATACAACAACACAAACCTCAACTTACCGCAACCTCTTGTAGTTTTACTCTTGATGGTGTACTTATTTAGCTCTGCAATCAGCACTGATGTACTTATCAGGGGGGTGTCTTATTTAAAGTACAGCGCCTGCCACCAATGCCAAAGGTGTGCGGTTCCTTCAGCCTGTCCATTTCTTCTGCAAGAGGCATCAGTTCGCATCCACATGGGCTCATGAGAATTTATGTCTCTTGCTGGCCATGAGTTTGAATTTGTTCAATTGCAAACTCTGCCTTTGATTGAACAATTGTTAAGGCTGAGGTCGAGTCTTTTTGTTCCGTCCCGCACATGTTTTTGAAAAACTTTACAGGACCTAGCTAGGGCTCTGTTATACATTGCCACTAAGTTGGTCAAACCGCTCGCTGAGTTGGTGAAGTTTGAACTCCGTCAGCTCCGGGCCTATATAAGGCACGCAGTATGGTGTCCAGTGCACACACAGTACTGCACTGCACTGCTGCTGTGTGCCTTAGATAGGCCCTTGGCGGATGGAGTTCAAACTCCACAAACTCAGTTTGTGAGCTCAGGCATTTGAAAAACATGGGGGACAGAACAAAAAGACTGAATCTCAGCTTTAACTAAGGGTGGAAATTATTGGGCGCCAATGGTGAGTTGAAACGGCTTCAGGCCTGTTTAGATGCCATGGTCACGAGCCCGGCTGGCATTTCTGAAATTCTGCTGCGCCAATACTAAAACTCGCTTTGTGTACCAGCCTGTCCTCTGTACACGATCTGCCTGCTGCTCATGTGTGTGCAGAGATGTGTGTAGCAGCCTTGACTCGCTTTCATGATCGATTATTTTCAGAGCCTCGTTTTCAACCTCTGAGCTAGTTCGATTTTTGGGGGACAGTTCAAAGTACCAAGTTACAGGCTGGCTGGCCAGTAAGAAAAGAATTTGATTTCCACCTCTGCTAATGTCTCTAAAGGGTTTTGTGCACTAGTGCACAGAATGAAATGCAGGATTCATTCTAAAAATTAACGCACATGGGTCATTGACCTGCAGAGTACAAATCAAATAGGTCATTTCTGAAACTGGATGGGCCACATGATGGCCAAGCATGTATGGGCACGTTTTCACGTAAAATGCCCATTTTTTTTTATAGAATTGTAGTTTTTTATCAACATTTTCTAAAAGATTTCAATCAAATTTGGCTCAAAGGTAAGACCTTCAAATGCATACTAATCTAGTTGACTCATCACAAAGGTCAAGGGTCATTGGATGATCCAAAAAGTTTTCAAAAAGCCATATTTTTACCCAATTTTTTTTTTCTTAAATACTATTTTCAACTTCACACCCAAACTTGGTACAGAGATACCTGATTATAAGACCTATCTATGCATACTAATTTGGATGACCCTTCGGAAAAGTCAAGGGTCACAAGGTCAGCAAATGTTAGAGAGGCTCACGTGTACAGGTGATCATATTGAATAAAGACGCATTTTCAAGAACGCATGGTCGGCAAAGACATACGAGATATAGGAGAATGTATCATAAAACGCACAAAACACAAAACATCCACCGTGCACTTTGTAGGATGCCAGATGGGACAAAAATATTGTTTTGGGTCCATGTACGTGTGCAACAACTGACCAACTTTACTGCAGCACTGTGGCCGCCGGGGGTTCATGAGAATGGGTAAGTATGTTAGTCTTAAGTGCAGATCAGCTTTTATTCAACTTCGGCGCATTAGCAGTGTTAGACAGTATCTGACGCCCGAAGCAACTGCCACCCTTGTCTCCTCCTTTGTTTTATCACAGTTAGACTACTGTAGCTCCCTCCTTTCCGGCCTCCCTAAAACCCAGCTAGATAAACTGCAGAGTGCAAAACGGTGCTGCCCGTTTAGTTCTGCATGTGCGTAAGCGTGACCATATCTGCCCCGCCCTTAAGAAACTCCACTGGCTGCTTGCACAAGAACACATTCTGTATAAATTGTCCTGCATGTGTTTTAACTCTCTTGGCCTGACTTCTCCTGCCTACATCTCCGACTTATTCCATCTGTATACTCCATCTCGCTCTTCGTCCGACACGCGTAAATTTCGCCTTCCCAATTTCAAATGTAAAACCCGTGGCGGTTGTGCCTTCGATCTTGGCTCCGCCACTTGGAACAGCCTCCCCAACCCTGTCCGTAACTGTCAAACGCTCTCCTCATTCAAATCACTTCTCAAAACCCACCTCTACAACGCTGCCTTTTGCTAGTTCATTTCCCCAGCCATGCACAATTCATCACCACCGTCACGTGCGTATGTAGTGTGTGCGTGTTAGCCGTTGGCCTTTTCATTGTATCAGCGCTTTGAGCTACTTTTAGAATAAGCGCCTAACAAATCTCCTTTATTATTATTAATCCATGCATTTTACAGGGGATTCTTGCAGACAGCAGTTATTTGCGACTGAGACAGCCTAATCCTCCCATTAATCAATTGTTTGTGTTTAACACCAAGTACTCTTTTGAGACTTCAGACAAGGCCTACACGTGGTAGTGAGAGTCGTAGATACACGTGGCCTAAGGGGCCCTGAGAATACACCTTTCAGGTAAGTATCTGAGCCTCTTGCAGTAGGGTGTGGTTTCCATTTTACCATCAACACTGAGGCTTACATGTGGTATAGATTCTCATAGGCTTATATAATGAATGTCTTCCTGATGCTGCAGGGGCCCATATTATCTGTGCCTTCTACGGACAGGATGGGTTGTGTGGTAAAAACGGTCAGATTTTTTTGGCATATTTTATTGGATGATCATGCAAAGTAGTAGTTTTGAAAGTGACTAGACTCACTCGACTGGCACTGACAGAAAGGCAGCCTCAGCTCTGATGCTGTCCCCCACCCAGGTCAGCCCTGGAGGACTTGGGTTAACTACTTTTTGACTCGCGTGCCGTCCGCGGTAAACTTTAATGTTGACATTTTCTCGGAGACTATTCAAGCCATATTCTTCAAACTTGGCCCAAGGATACTTTGTGGTAGGACCTTTCTCAAAATACCAATTTGAGTGACCTCTCACAAAGGTCAAGGTCACAGGGGATCAGGAAATGGGTTAAAAAAAACTATATTTTGACATAATTTATTTTTTCTCCAATACTATTCACAACTTGGTACAAAGACCTTTCTATATATACTAATTTGGTTGATTCCTCGGAAAGGTCAAGGGTCACAAGAGCTCAGGAAATATACTAATGGTCAAAACTTAAGGGCCACCCCACTTTTTTGTGTCATTGTTTATCGTCGCAAGTACGCTAACAAAATACACTGTTCTTTCGATCCAAGTGGGTTAAAAGTTGACCTTAGACAGTCCACTGTACAGGGAACAATAGACAACAATTCATCAATTTCCTTGGAACGTGTCAAATGCACGTGAAACATCGTCAGTTTTTGTGAAAAGCTGTGCGATATTGGCAAGCATACCAAAGGCAGGCAGGTCGAAAAACTCGGTAAAGTCATGATGCACGTGCTAAAAGGTTCAGTCATGAACACTGAGCACTTCTGTTTCGCTACAAATACCGGTACAGTAGGGGCATAATTGTTACTTTTCTAACCCTGCCACCACGACGAAGCCTAATGATAGTAGATCAAGGCTGTGCGCTAGCATGGCTGCAGGATGAAATTTCCGGACGAGAAGTTGGGAGACGTTTTGGGGTGTCCCACTCAGTGATCCAGAGGTTGCTGGCACGATTCCAAGAAACGGGAAGGGCAGAACGAAGGCCCTGCTCAGGACGACCGTGCTGCACCAACAGAAGGGAGGACAGATACCTCTGTGTGGCGGCTCTGCGTGACCGAACTGTCACGTCAACCACTCTGCGACGTCAACTGATGCAAGCTGCAAACGTTGTCGGCAGAAGCACAGTCTGTCGACGTCTGCGCGAAATTGGCCTGGCTTCATGCAGAGCAGCAGTGATTATACCCCTCACTTCAGCTCATCGCAGAGCCCGGGTTGCCTGGTGTCGTCAACATGTGAGGTGGAACAGACTCCAGTGGACTCAGGTTCTGTTTACTGATGAGTCACGGTTCGCTGTGTCCTTCAACGACGGCAGGGTGAGAGTCTGGAGACGCCAGGGCAAGCGATTCACGGATGGATGCGTCCAAGAGGTGGATCGCTACGGAGGAGGCTCAGTCATGGACTGGGCAGGCTTTACAGGGAAGGCAGGGCCCTCCTCCACGTCATCCGAGGCACCCTGACTGGACTGCACTATCGGGACGAGATTGTGCAGCCCCTCATCCAGCCAGCTCTCCAAGCCATAGGCGACAATGCTGTTTTGCAGGACGACAACGCTCGACCTCATCGCGCCCGTGTGGTGGATGAGTACCTTGAGAAACTGGGCATCATGAGGATGGAGTGGCCACAGCTCGTCCACCTGATCTGGCTCCCATTGAGCACCTCTGGGACGTGCTGGGGCAACATGTAGTCAGCAACCACCCCCAACCTCAAGGCGTCCCCCATTTGACTCGGTTCCTGCATCAAGATTGGGAAGCGATCCCACATTTTCTCCGAACCCTGGTGAACTCCATGTGTCAACGCAGCATTAAATGCTTGGCTGCAAACGGTGGGTACACTTGCTACTGACTGGACCAGTCTTGTGCGTTTTCAAATGAGGGGTGGGTGAACATTCCAACATACTGCTGTTGTTACAATGGTCGACTTAGCTGAAATTGTCTTCTCCTGCTGCCGTGTGGTGTCGCTGCTCTTATAAGGGGAAAAGTTACTATTCTCAGTGTCTTAGGTGATAGCTGGTTGGGTGCGTAGGCTTCATTACTCGCGCTACACTACAGGGCGCAGGTATATCGCTCCTAAACTCGGTACCCGATTGGATGACATAGAATCCGGACACACTAAGCGCAGTAAACCACATTAACTAATCCTACTGTGCGATATACCAGATGAAAACGAAAACCTATGAACAGAAAAACGACATACCCGTAGCAGGCAGTATGTCGCGAGGACCAAAGATAATGTGCACCGACAAGGATCAACTAAAACACTGAGAATGTCTGGTTTATCCCCTACTGTGTTTACGCCACCTAGCGGCAGCAGCAGTGAGCCAAGTCGCTCATTGCTTGATTTACTCAAAACTTAAATGAAATTGTTACTGAATAAATTAGCAAAGTTCTGACTCCAAGTATTGTTATATTATTTGTGTGGTGTTGTCAGTGTGTCTGCGATAAAAAGTGGCCCTTAAGTTTTGACCATTAGTATAGGTGAAAAATAGCCATATTTTGACAAAAGATGTTTTTTTTCCCAAATACTGTTAACAACTTCAAACCCAAACTTGGTACAGAGATACCTGATGGTAAGACCTATCTATGCATACTAATTTGGATGACCCCAGGAAAGGTCAAGGGTCACAAGGACTCGGGGGGGGGGGGGGGGGGGGGGGGGGGGGGGGGGAAATAAGTCTGAAATAGCCATATTTTGACAAAAGTTGTTTTTTTCTCAAATACTATTCAGGGGTCAAAACACGTGCCGGGGAAAAAGGCGAAAACAACGGGAGGGGGGGGGGGGGGCAAGTGAGACATTGATTCCGGGGGTCGAAACCTCAAACAGCAGGGGGGGGGGGGGGGGGGGGGGGGGGGGCAGGCGCAAAGAATCACGGTACACAATGTTGGCAGGCCTATGCTCACTTCCACCGATTCCAGCTTTAGAATGTGCTCTCATATCCATTCAAACATGTCGGGATTCGACTTAACTTTCACCGATTTTTCACACAACTCCCATCTCCATTTCTTTCTCACTCCCATTTCATTAAAAGTTTAGCCGCGAGCAACAATGTGTCCTGCATCACTAGACGCCATCTTGGAAAAACGAAGCTTGCCTAAAGTTAACGATAAACGAATCTGACAACTTGTGGACCTGCGCGGTTTAAGAACCACGACCGTTTCAGATTTTTTTTTACGTTTTATTTTTTTTCACGTGGAATTGCCTTTTTTTAAACAGCGGATTTTTTTTAAATAAACGCCGATATCCTCGGAAAAGCGGTCCCCACCTGGGTCTGCCCTGGGGGACTTGGGTGGGGTTAGGTATTTTTTAGTTCCCAGGGTCACCCTGGTCAGCCCCACAGGGTGGGTTTTTCTCTCTATTCTGGGGCATGTGTTTCTGTCTACCCTTTGTCCATTACCGCCGTGAGATGGCCTTAGTTGCCTGCTCGGCGTTAAACCCAAATAACTAACTAACTAACCTTTGTCCATTCAACTGTATTTGCCTTTTTAAAAACTCTCCCTACTGTCTGCACTGCCTGTAGCTCTTGATATTGGATGTGTGTTGCTGGATGGTCTTGGCTTTATTTAGGCCCCATGTGTTAGGTTTATTTAATGTATTTGACCGGCTGGCGACACACATTCAATGTTCTGTTTAATATTTTTTTTCACAAGCAGTGCAGGCACGTCCTGAGAAAGCCTTGTTGCTGTCGGGACGTTAAGCAATGTACAATCAATCAATCAATCGGAAAAGCGGAAGATTTTGACCCCTGACTATTAACAACTTTAAACCTAAACTTGCTACAGAGATACCTGATGGGAAGACCTATCTATGCACACTAATTTGGTTGATCCCTCGGAAAGGTAAAGGGTCACGAGAGCTCCGGAAATAGGTCCAAATAGCCATATTTTGACAAAAGATGTTTTTTTCTCGAATACTATTCACAACTTAAAACCCAAATTTGGTACAGGGTTACCTGATGGTTAGACCTATCTATGCATACTAATTTGGATGACCCCTTGGAAAGGTCAAGCTTCACAAGAGTCTTGTAAAAATGCTGATTTTTTATAAAATTGTAGGTATTCCCAAATTTTTGCCAATTTTTAAACCAAATTTGGTACAAAGATAGCTGATGATAGCACCTTTCTATGCATACTAATTTAATCGACTCATCACAAAGGTCACGGGGAGTTCACAGATGTGTGAAAAATGCTTACATTATGAGAAAACATTGATTTTGCTGCTGCAAAAGCCAGCCCTCGTCACAAATGTCTTACGTATGTAAATAGGTCATATACGTCTGCCACAATGGCTTTGCAATTTCTTGTTAGTTCACAGGGTCACCCTGGTCAGCCCCACACGGTGGGTTTTTCTCTTTTTTTCTGGGGTATAATGTTTCTGTCTACCATTGGTCCATTCACCTGTATTTTCCTTTTTAAGTCCCTTCTGTGCATGTTCATTAATCAAATCTCATCTGATCAATCAGTCAGTGTGATGACCGTTACATAGAATCACACAGAAAAATTGATGGAACACAGTCCCACATTAGAGTGTACTTTTTACCCGCTTGCGCATGGTTTTCTATACTTCAGCCCCAGCATTGCTCATTTCTTACAAACACCGATGCCAGTGCTGTAGCGACGTTTGAAGCCAAAAATGTGCATAAAAACTGATTGGTGAATGTTTTTGTTTTAATCATGAAAATAACTAGTTTTTTTTCCCTGTTTGGACATACTAGAGGATAGGTAGAAATGGCCGGGGGCTAGATCTGTCCGATGTACACTATTATTTTGTGCATGTTCTTTGGCCATGTTGGGGGGGGGGGGGGGGATGGGATGGGATTATTGTTGTGTTACAGTAGTAGTAATAGTAATAGTTGTTGCATATTTTACTCACACAAATTTCAGACGCACAAAACACGTGGATTTCACAGGCCTCTGTGTGCCCAGAAACAAACTGTCAACAAAATGGTGGCTGCACGAGGTCACAATTCAATAATCAATATTGCAAAAATTTTGTTTTACACAGCCCTGAAAGTCTAAAATTTTGCCCACCAGCCTTTGGCTAGTGACTTCCAAGTTTTACTAGCCAAACTGAAAATGTTACTAGCCAAAACTGAAAATTTTACTACTGAAAATAGCCCCCAAACTCAACAATATAATGTACCACAAGTGTTTGACGCCCAATGTTGGAGAGTGTTTTCTGCCCAGAGGCATTGAAAACAAATATTTGAACATACAATCATAACCAAGTTAATGTTTATGTCCTGACTTCAGGCTTTTGATAGTATCAAGTGGAGAAATAACTGACAAAGTCCCCATGTGAACTGTGGTGGAATTTTTTTTAAATTTATTTTTTGTAAGTAGAGCTGGGCTTCTGTTTGCACAACAGGTTAAAGAGTCTGTAGACCCCCAGGTATAAATTTTAGAGGGTACACAGACCCCCATTATAGAGGGTCCGCAGATTTATTTAAGAAAAACTGAATCATCTGTATGTTCCTTAAAATAAATTATCCACACCTGGGTCTGCCCTGGGGGACTTGGGTGGGGTTAACTACATTTTAGTTCCCAGGGTCACCCTGGTCAGCCCCACAGGGTGTGTTTTTTTCTGGGGCATGTGCCCCTCCGTCTACCCTTGGTCCATTCACCTGTATTTGTCTTTTTTAAAACTCTCCCAACTGCACTGCCTGTAGCTCTTGATATTGGATGTGTGTTGCTAAATGGTCTTGGCTTTATTTAGGCCCCATGGCGTAGGTTTATTTAACATATGGACCGGCTGACAACATACATTCAATATTCTGTTTCTTTTTTTTTTCACAAGCAGTGCAGAGAGAGAGAGAGACAATAGGAGACCCGTAAGACAATGAATTCACTAAAGCCACATCAGTCATTAAATTACGTCATTTTTAATAATAAAATTTTTGACCCCATTACGCCCCCGTTATTACCCAATCAACCCTTTGATTTTAAAAAACTGACGAGCATGACTGATGTGGCTTTATTGATCTAATTATCTTACGGGTCTCCTATTGTCTCTCTCTATAACTATTGTCTCTGTCAATACCTAATCATTTACCTGATCAAGTGATGCCAAGTGAAACTTAATACTTATTAACAAGTTGCAACTAACTTTTAGGAACCTGCAGAGGTAACCTTTAAGTGTGTTGTCATAAGAACTTATTAATTACTTACCCTAAGTTCTTACAAGTACTTAGCCTAAGTTCTTACAACAACTTGACTCAAGTCCCAAGATACTGAGACAGATTTGTCAAGATACAAGGACAATAAAAAAACTATTTTTTCTCAGTAGTACTCTGGCGGTGGTGCAGATGGGGCTAAACAATCAGGCACAAGTGGTGTAAATGACGTGTCATCTCTCTGCGAAGCATATGACAAAAATATTGATTGATTACCAAATCTGATTTTTATTTGTTTAAAAGATTGTGTAGTTTTTCTGTGGTTTCCTGAACCGATCTGTTTCCCCATCTCTAAAAAACTAGCCTTCAGTTCTTCAACATTCACAGGAGATTGACTACGCATTTTATTTTGTATTTCAGACTTCTGTTTTTTGTAATTATTTAAATCATCCTGGACTTGCTTAAATTCTTCGTCATCAATAAAATTATCATTCAATGCCTTACTGATAATAAGTTTCATACTGCACAGCTTTGCACCAGCAAGCGTACTCAATGCTTCATGTTTCTGTAATTTCTTGTGAAATCTTTTGTTTAGGGCTTCCAAACCAAAGCAAGCCAGGCATGTAGCAACGCTAACACCCTCAACTGCTATTCCAGCCAAACTTCCAATTCCCGTGGCAAACAGAACAATACCTCCTACAGAACATCCAGCTGAAACTGCACCAATAGCCATAGAAGTGTTTTGAACAGAATTAAAAACGGTCTGATACCGTCTCTTACATCTGGAGTACCTTGCCTCTTCACTTTCCAAATATTTAATTGCTTCTGTAATATTCATTAAACGAAATGCGTCTGCCTGTAATGTTTTATCTGATGCAATTGGCACAGCTGTCGCATGCGGATCAGGCGCAAGTGTTGTTTTAGTCGTCGCAATTGATTCAGTCGGCTCAAGCGTCGGTAGTATTGGATAAAATTTTACCATATTTTTTTTTATTGACAAATATTTTTTATTTAATCATCAATTACATTTTGCAACTCTTCAAAAGTATACAATTTGCTAGCATAATAAAATGCAACAAGATCAATGTGTTCAAGGTTTATGTAACTTAGACGAACAAAAGTTGTTTTGTCGACCACCACCTTGACAGCGGGAATACTGCTCGAAACATTAATAACATCAACATTTTTTGTAATAGCAATAAAGACCTTTGATGATTCTGATACTGTTTCATCCCATGTAAGTTTTATTCCCTGTGCAATATTTGCCTCTTTTGCAGAAGTTACAGATTTCATGATAATTTCAAATACTATTGTCGCTTCTCTAGCCACGACAAAGCTTGCTGGCATAAACACAACAGAAGTATCTGATCTACCCTTTCTAGTTGTAAGAAGATACCGCCGTCTCTCATAATTTTCAACTTTCAGTTTATCTCTGCTATTGTTGTCTGGGGCAAAACTTGGAACAAGGCTTACAATAAGCGGCCCAAAGTTAACAACCTTCCTAAACACTAAGGCGCCTTCATCATCAGTGTATACATAAGGACTAATAAATTCCAACTTTATGTCCCAGTCAATTACGGGTGCTGGTGCCGGTACAGGTGAAACAACCCACTTACTACCCACATGTATTAAGTTGTAAGGCGCATTATTTACAGGCGGAGTAGGTACAGTAACATCACGAAGCTGACCAAGTTTAGAATCTGTCTTTCACCGTCTTTCATGTCAACAATTACTTTCCTCTTGTACATGCCAGTGGAATCAAGTTCAAACCCCCCCCCCCCCACCCGGGTCTGCCCTGGGGGACTTGGGTGGGGTTAGGTACTTTTTAGTTCCCAGGGTCACCCTGGTCAGCCCCACAGGGTGAGTTTTCCTCTCTATTCTGGGGCATGTGTTTCTGTCTACCCGAGATCCATTCACCTGTATTTGCCTTTTTAAAACTCTCCCTACTGTCTGCACTGCCTGTAGCTCTTTGATATTGGATGTGTGTTGTTAATGGTCTTAGCTTTATTTAGGCCCCATGTTTTAGGTTTATTTAACGTATTTGACCGGCTGGCGACATACATTCAATGTTCTGTTTAGTTGGGTTTTTTTTTCACAAGCAGTGCAGGCACGTCCTGAGAAAGCCTTGTTGCTGTCGGGACGTTAAGCAATGTACAATCAATCAAGTTCAAAACCATACCCCTCCCCTACTTCTCCCTCCTTCTCAACCCCCCACCCTGGTCTGCCCTGGGGGACTTGGGTGGGGTTAGGTATTTTTTAGTTCCCAGGGTCACCCTGGTCAGCCCCACAGGGTGGGTTTTTCTCTCTATTCTGGGGCATGTGTTTCTGTCTACCCGAGGTCCATTCATCTGTATTTGCCTTTTTAAAACTCTCCCTACTGTCTGCACTGCCTGTAGCTCTTGATATTGGATGTGTGTTGCTAAATGGTCTTAGCTTTATTTATGCCCCATGTTGTAGGTTTATTTAATGTATTTGACCGGCTGGCGACATACATTCAATTTTCTGTTTAGTTTTTTTTTCACAAACAGTGCAGGCACGTCCTGAGAAAGCCTTGTTGCTGTCGGGACGTTAAGCAATGTACAATCAATCAATCAACCTCCTTCTCAAAATCCTGTACATCAGCCAAATCTTTTAACTCTGTTACCGGACACGCAGTTGGTATGATTGTTCGCTTTGGACCACCACTCATTTTTTATAAACAAAAATAAAATTATTTAACTTCTAACACTACACTAAAATCATGCATAACAACTGGTTTGTCATCTTGATTAGTTACAGATATACACAATGACTCAAAGAAACTAGAACCTAATTTCTTAAACTGTAAATTAGGAAATCTATCAACCACACTTTCACAATACGGAGCAGTTCCAGTTGGTAAGCATCTCAACAAAGTTGAAGGCTTTCCATTGTGAACATTTACAGTTGTGTTTAGTTCTTTCAAATAAACATTAAATACTGTGTGTATTGACAAATTGACAGGGCGTTTTCCAGTTATTTTAAGTTTTTTGGTCTTCATTGTTATAATACCAGACATAGCTTCATCTAAATCATCTGATCTCCACCAATCTTCATCAATATAAAATCCAAGTAAATATGCAAATCTATCTGAGATCCTTAACCAATTTTCTGACGGAAATTCTAATGTAACAAGTAGGTTAGGTGGATTTAAAGTTGCTTTAATTTTAAAATTACTTTGAAACCATTCAGCTATAGTACAAAAGTCATAATATCCAGGCGGTAAAGCTTCAGTCTTACCATCTAAATTTACTTTATTATATATATCATCTTCTACATTAAACCATTTTACAGTATAGAATAGAACATTTCATGGATAGCTACAGCCTTGCTACCATCACGATTATCAATCCCATTAGTTAACCACACTGGTTTGCTTGTGTCAAGATTTGTTAAGGTAATAAACATTTTTATTATCTCATATAAAAAGGATGGAATTTAAATCACCAACAAGCGTTACTACAAACGCATTTCAATTTAATGTGGATGCTAAATACAATGTCGCACCTACTTATGAACAGAGAATAATTCAACTAAACCAGCTTGATATAGCTGTAAGCGAACAAGATTTATTTCAAGTCAAAATACCAAATCCGTTTGACCATTACCTAAACCCTCCAATAACAGACGACTCAACTGCAAGAAAGTGGTCTTCAAGTCCACTACAGATGTTTCAAAACCAAATTAACTTTGCTATACTATGCTCAACTACAGGCTGTGGTGTTTCATTTACAGATCATTTGAATCACTCAAACAAACTAATTAAGTCTGTCTATCGTTTCCATGTTTATTACCAGCTTAGACGTATACTGTCAGAACTGCATACCCCACTACCAACTGAATCCAGTTTCAACAGGTTTAATAACCCTATGGATATGAAAGCGTTTGAACGCATCTGTAATGAATTTAACATCAGTACAAAGTATGACTTTACACAAAAACTTGATGATCACAATGGTATGGGCACATTGTATTATGCTATGAGTCACAGACAATACCCTCAAGATTACTACCCTGGGTACACTTCATTCTCATCTAAATCTGAAGTCTGGTTAGGATCAATAGAGCAGAAACAGTCAAACGCCTGGACCACATTTATTTTAGATAAAACTGACGGGTTTACTCAAGCAGGAGTAGAGCGCGTCAATGAGTCTATCAGAACATATGTCTGGTGTATACTAGGAGCACAATCACTAACAAAATCAAATATTTTGAATGGAAGTGGCAAATTTGAAGCACAAAAACAATTTCTCGCAAACCTGGAAGATTCAATTAATTCAACAGTCGATCTCCCATCAAGCATACAACGCTACCAAGACGTTCTCAGATATGCCAGATCAAAAGTTGACTTTGTAGTTGGCATCGGGTTATACATGTTACCATCTGATCTTCAACTCCAAATGGGGACAATAACAAATTATAATAATGAAATCATTGTTGCAGGTGTTGGTCAGAAATTAGGACTCAATCAATCTGTAAACTTGGGGGCCACAACCACACATGAACAGCCGTTAAAATCATTACAGATGGTAACACCCCCGGCCCCAACACCGGCACTCATACAACCAGTACAGTCAAAACCCCACCCGGGTCTGCCGTGGGGGACTTGGGTGGGGTTAGGTATTTTTTAGTTCCCAGGGTCACCCTGGTCAGCCCCACAGGGTGGGTTTTTCTCTCTATTCTGGGGCATGTGTTTCTGTCTACCCTTTGTCCATTCACCTGTATTTGCCTTTTTAAAACTCTCCCTACTGTCTGCACTGCATGTAGCTCTTGATATTGGATGTGTTGCTAAATGGTCTTAGCTTTATTTAGGCCCCATGTGTTAGGTTTATTTAATGTATTTGACCGGCTGGCGACATACATTCAATTTTTTTTTTTTTTTTTTTTTTTTTTTTTTTTCACAAGCAGTGCAGGCACGTCCTGAGAAAGCCTTGTTGCTGTCGGGACGTTAAGCAATGTACAATCAATCAATCAGTACAGTCAACCCCTGACACACATGAGTCAGAAAGAACTGCATTGGTAATAGGTCTAACAGGGTTAGGGGTTTTACTTCTTTATCTGTTTCATTAAATAACCCACCATCAACCCTCCTACTGTAACCAAAAAGACCCACACATGTTCTGCCATAAACCCAACTACCTTTGCTGCTGTAGTAATAATCCAACTGACAACTGTGCCTATTATGCCAGGCAAAGCGTCCATTGCTTTCAGAGCCAATTTTTTTAAGCAAGTCTGATATGGGAGACAGTTGTTTCTTTACCCATGACTGTAAATCTTTTGGGTCTGTTGGAGTCGGGGGGCCTGGCGGTGCTGGAGGCAGAGAACCACTAACCCCAGGTCCCCCAGAGATAGCTAACACAACAGTACTGATAATAAATCCAAGAGCAGTAATTAAACTTGCAATTGAATAATGATACCCTGCTCTCTGAAAAGTGTTTTTAGTCTCTCAGCCAGAGTAGTGTCTTCGTGAAGTATTTTCTGAATAGTTTCTCTAATTCTGTTGACCTGTGATTTTAGTTTTTGTCTTCCAATACTAATTGTTTCTAACCGTCCTGATCTTTCTATCTGCAAATCATTTAATCTGTGTTGGATTCTTTCTTTCATTTCTGTGTCAAGATTCCCATTGTCTGCGGTAGCCAGTTTTTCTTTTTCACGTTCTATGTGTTTATCAAGCTCACCTAGTTTGGCAACATTGTTTACCATCTCACCTCTTATTGTCTGCAGTGATTTATCCAACCCTATAATCTCCCGCATTGACAAAGGTGGGTCTTCTATTGTTTTCATAGCGTCATTTATTTGTCCTTCAGTAAATGAGGTTTCTTGTATCACAGTGTTTGCTATTTCTGGTAGGCTTGTTACTGGTGCCATTTCAATTTGTTGCCCTGTTGGCAACTTTGTTTGCGTGTCGTGAAGAACACTAACCAGTCTAGGCGTGACAGGAGACCCTCCAATTCCAAGTTGACGCAAGGCACCAACACCACCTTCATTTTCTTTGTCCATTCACCTGTTTTTGCCTTTTTAAAACTCTCCCTACTGTCTGCACTGCCTGTAGCTCTTGATGTTGGATGTGTGTTGCTAAATGGTCTTAGCTTTATTTAGGCCCCATGTGTTAGGTTTATTTAACGTATTTGACCGGCTGGCGACATACATTCAATGTTCTGTTTATTTTTTATTTTTTTACAAGCAGTGCAGGCATGTCCTGAGAAAGCCTTGCTGCTGTCGGGACGTTAAGCAATATACAATCAACCACCTTCATTTTTTATTGTACTTAAAGCCCTAAACCTACTAGGGTCTTTTTTGTTAGTCAATAGTACTTTTCCTTTGTCAACAGTATTTAAATATAAATGACCCTTGCCATCAAGTTCAAACTGATTAGGATCTACGTTGTCTGGGCGGCCACCAACATGATCATAAAATGAGTTCACTTTGGTTTCTAAAAGTTCGTGACGTAAACTGTAAATATTTCTTGTACCAGTCATATCTGCCATATCTGTCATATCTGTTGTATTACCAAAATCATACGTGTCATCCATTTCAAAATCTTCATGATTAAATCCTCCCGCGGCCATTGTTTTATTAATTTATTATTTTTTATTGTGCATAATAAAAATGACACAGTCTTACGGATCAAAGTTAGACCCATACAGAAAACTACGTGAGCCTCTGGGTGTTAAGGGCGTTAGACAATCAATCGTCATCACAAACAATCCAAGTACCATAGACCAGAATTAAACACTTACAGTCAAGTTTCCAAACCTAGGTCCCAGTGACGTTATTGTTCCTGGCACTGCTCGCCTAGCATTTAATATTGAACTATCATCAGACGCAGATGTAAACAGAACACTGGTTGACAATCTTGGCAGAGCAATTGTTAGAACTATTAAAGTAAAACTTGAAGGACAGGAAGTGTTTAGTCTTGATGACTCCGATGTATTCTACTGTTACAAAGACCTTTGGCTCACAAGAGAAGACCGTATTTATCAAGGCATACAGTCTGATAATGTTGGTAAACTTCGAATCAATGCTGGAGATAAATCAACGTCAGCAGCCCAGGACGTTATTATAGCAGAAACATATGGAACCAGATTTTACATTCCACTTGAGTTTGAAATCCTAACAGCTCATTTGCCTTATTATCAAGGGGCACTGAATGACCGTCTGAGCTTTGAACTAACTTTCAATGACTACTCCAAAGTTATAAAATCATCTGCCACAGATGCAACATATAAGATCTCTAACATTTCTTTGGAATATGAAATTGTCACATACTGAACTAGCCAGACTCATTCAAAATCAATACTAGTCAAGACTTCCAATTTATTATGACCGTGTGATTAGACATAGTTTAATACCCAAAGACAAGAGTGACCCAATGTGGAATATAAACTTGAACACACCTGCCAGGTCACTGAAAGGTATTATTCTTATGTTGTTTATTGAACCGGTGAGTCCATACAAAAGAGATTCAGAAAAATTCTACAATCCTAAGATTACACATTTGTCTTGCACAATTGAAGGCCGCCCTAATCAAGTGTATGCTTCAGGTTTGTTACCTTATCAACACTACGATGAGATCACAAAGTTTTTTGCGGGTGGAAGGATTAGAGATAAACCTGCAAACATAGTGTGTAAAGATCTACATCTGTATGACGTAAGGATTGGTCAATACCTTACAAACAAATATGCTCTTTGGCTAGATCTTCGTAGTACGGACGACGATTACCTTCATGGATCAGGTCGAACTGTTGAGAATGGCAGTGATGGAATAACAATTCAGATGCAAAAAAAGGTTGAAACTGCTGCAGCAATAAATATATATTTGTACCTGATATATGACGCACAACTCAATATACAAGACAGTAGACTGAGTGGACACATATATTAAAATTATATTGTGTATTAAAATGAACCGTAGCTTAATGACACTTGACCCACACTGTGGATTGTTTTGTGGTGCCACAGGGTGTGGGAAAACTGAATTTGTTCTTAACCTTTTACAAACAAGATACATACTTACTTACTTACGCCTGTCAACCCTACCCGGGTATAGGCCGTCGACGAGAGACCTCCAGCAACTCCTGTCCTGTGCTTCTCCTTCGATTCTACTCCAGGTGGTTCCCAGTCTCTTGATGTCTGCTTGGAGGTCTCGACGCCAGGAGTTTCTCGGCCTACCTCTTTTCCTCTTTCCCTGGGGGTTCCATGACAATGCCTGCCTAGTGATACTGGAAGCTGGCTTTCTCAGACTGTGACCGATCCATCCCCATCTTCTTCGCCCAATTTCATTCTCTGCTGTTATCTGCTCTGTTCTCTCCCAGAGTCTGACGTTGCTGATCTTCTCTGGCCAGTGGATTTTCAAAATTCTTCTAAGGCAACTGTTCATGAAGGTCTGTACTCTGTTGACTGTGGTTTTTGTCAATCTCCATGTCTCTGCTCCATATAGGAGAACTGCTTTTACATTGGAGTTGAAAATCCGGACTTTGGTGTGTTGTGACAGCTCTCTGGAACTCCACACTTTTTTCAACTGGAGAAAGGCTGCTCTGGCTTTACCGATTCGTGCTCTGACATCTGCATCAGTGCCGCCTTTACATACACCACTTTGAAAACATTGTAATATTTTGTCCTACAATCAAACACAACAAAGCTTATCACAACCGTTTATTCATTTGGACTGACAGTAACATATACTTAGTTGACCCTGAGAAAAAACTGAATGACTACCTACAATATTTTTACAAGCAATTTGAAGGACAGTCAACATTGTTTATTGTTGATGACTGCTCTGCAGAGAAAGACATTGTCAAGAAGAGAAACACTCTAGCAGAACTTGCTTTCAGTGGCAGACACGCAAACGTCAGTGTATGGATTCTCACTCAGAAATATAATGCTGTACTGAAAGATTTTCGAGAACAGTTAAAGTTTATCTGTTTGTTTTACTGCAAGGATCGTGACAGCTTTGAAGACTGTCTCAGAGAAAATGATGTCATACCAAATAAGCATGAACGGGATGATGTAAAAAATAAACTGAAATCAACTAAGCATCTAAAGCTCATTTTAAAGACAGATCAGCCCACAGGGTATGGGTTAGTAAATTAATTTTTGTTTTTTGTTTTGTTTTTTTAAAATAACAATATAAATGATCCCTGATGAAATCCTTCTATTGAATGATATCAATGCTGTAGAGAACAAAGACTTAGACTCGAAAAAACAGCGTCTTTTGTCTGTAATTGTCTCAGGCAAGTCAAAGACTTATCTCGGTAAACAATACATGACAGAGGATATTGAATCTCTTTCGGCTGACGAGCTAATCAAGCTTCATTCAAAATATGAAAACCACATCGCTTCACTAATGACACGTGATTTAAGTCGATCTCTAGTATGCCTATACACAAAAGCAGTGAGTCACTTTCTACCTGTGGATAGTGACAGTCTTTCACACGACCTTGAAAGCAATCCTATTGTTTCAAGTTCAATTGACAAATTAGCATGCGTCATGTTTTACAAGTTTGGAAATTACCTTGCACCTGTTGTAACATTGCTTGTTACCGGGAGTCATATTGATTTTTCGAAAATAAATTTTACTGCAGAAGAAAATGGACGAAACCCAGACGACTCCACAACAGAACCCCGACCCTGTTTTGACACAGGTTCAAACTGTGACTAAGGCTAAAAGTCCAGGCAGGGTTGATGCAGGAAAAAGATTAGCTGAATGGAACAGGCAGAAAAAATTACAGCTTCAAGCACAAACAGAAAAGACTCATGTAACTGATCCACCGTCAGGACCGTCAGGACCTGTGTCAATACCGTCACTCCCTCATCAAAGTGAGAGACAAACAACCCAGTCTAACCCTGACCCCGAACCTCAATCAACAAAATATATAATTGCCGGATTTGTTGCCGGATTTGGTTACGTAGGGTATCAATTATACAAAAAATACAAACCACAGACTCGTACAGTGACCAAAAAATCAGACACTCCAAAAACAAAACCAGAAGTCGCCACATTACCAGTAACACCCAAAGCCGTTGACCCATTTTATATGCAGTAAATAAAAATATTATTTTAATTTTTCTTGTATTAGAAAATGAGCGACACAAAGAACATAATGAACCTTGTCTATCACTCTGCCGTAATCAGTGGATTAGCAGTAGCTTATTCTATGCTAGGAAAAAGTCTACTCAAAATGAAATCAGCAGACCTGAGTAGATTAGATTTCGAAGACAGCGCTAAGCTAATTGTAGTTGTCACAGCGTCGATTGAGACAAAAGACTTTCTTGTCAAGCAGGGAATTATTCCCGAAAATGTTTCTATGTAAATAAAAACTATGGCGACTTTGGCAGTAATAATTGGAGGCGCGATGGTCAACGCCCTAGCATTTAGTGGCTCAAACTATCTCTTTTCAAAAGTAGGCAGAGAGGAATCTGCAGAAGAAATGAAACGTCACAATGAGGCATCTGAAAAACTTGCTCAAGCCCAGCAGGATTATGAAAAGAATAGAATTGAGAAACTTGATTTCATCAATGAAAAACTGAGGCTAGAAGGTCACGCACAGCATACGTTTTCAAATACAGACGAAGCAATCAGAGAATATTTTTTTGTCACAGGTGAAGACATGACTATACCGAAACCAAAACTAAGTGACTACTATCAACCGAGTACACAACAAGGAAACGGGGAGATAATCTTTGTTCTAGTGGGAATGTCATTTGTTTATTTTACTGGACTTTATATTGCTAGAAGAAATGACAGCCGAAAATAAACTATCAAAAATATATTACTCCCCATCAGGGTACTGGAAAGGAGCAACAGCTATTCAGAAATTACATGCCGCTGTGGGCGGAGATATAACACTCACTCAAGTCAAACAATGGTTACAGAGACAGGCAATTTGGCAGATATATCTTCCTGCTCCAAGAAAGATATCTAGACCTCATTTTGAAAACACATCACCAAATGACACGCACCAAATGGACCTTTTGTTCCTACCACATGACACAATAAGAAGGAAACGATACAAGTATGCACTGACTGTTGTAGACATTGCTTCAAGGTATAAAGACGCTGAACCCATATCTGACAAAACAGCTACCACTGTTGCTACAGCATTATCAAAAATATATAGTCGAGGCCCTTTAAGATACCCCAGACTAGTGCAAGTTGATGATGGATCTGAATTTAAGGGTGCAGTTAATCAGTTATTTGCTAAGCACGGCGTACTGGTCAGACGAGGCATTCCAGGTGTGCACAGATCACAGGCAATTGTAGAGAACTTTAACAAACAATTATCAGAGAGACTTTTCAGCTATCAGTATTCTAAGGAACTCATGCATGACACACGTAACACTGAGTGGGTTAAGAGATTACCACATGTGATAAAAGCAATGAACAATGAAGGCCATCCTAAGCCTGCTGATGCTATTAAATTGAAAACAATTACAGAACCAAAAACAGGACCAACCCCAACCCCAGCACCAGACACAAGTTTATTTACTAAACAGGTGAGATATTTATATCAACCAGGGGAGGCTGAGAACGACGTGAAGCGCAGGGCAACAGACCCTATCTGGTCAACGTCTGTACACAATATAAAAAAAAAATAATTCCTGGTGCTGACGCAACAATATATTACCTGTATGACCCTGCACCCCAAAGGGCATTTGTCAGAGAAGAATTACAGATTATTCCCCCAGACACCGTTACTCATTTCAGTAACGAACTCATTAATTAATTCATCAACCAGTTCATCGGCTATGTCTTCAGATAACTTGAGCCTGTAATGACCAGGTGCATAAGCTTTTTCCTTAGTATGAAACACACGTTTCGTGTCCCCAACTGCAAGTGACTTTTTGTGTGTTTGAATCATTTCAAAATTATGTTTGTTTGATCTCAGTGACTTGTTTGGATAATCAGGCATCAATGCACCGTCTAACACTTGCTTGTAATGTTCATGTCGAATGTCTTTATTTTTTATTGCTGTTTTTTTAATTCCTTTGGCTTTCGACTGACTACCTTTCTGATGCAGTATAGAATACATTTTGGATCTCGGTCCAACATACTCAACTATTGGCACACCATTTAGTTCATCTTTAAACTTCCCAGGCACTTTTTTGTTTTGTGTGCTGAACAGTGGATGGTCTTTAGGGTAGTCAGACATGTCATACATGTGTAACTCTGTTTTCATGTCTTCATAAAAGTCTTCAGTACACACATCAATGATCATAGAGTCAGTGTCAGTGTATAACAATTGACACTCAGGATATTTTGGTTTGAAGTAATCATAATAAAATTCAAGCATCAACAGTTTTGACAACTCAAGAATTGCCATACCAATGAATACTGGCTTGTCCAGTTTAACAATCTTTTTTTTTGAGTGACACTGCATACAATGATGAATGAAACTCTTTGTACCCAGTGTACTGTGGCTTGCCTGTAAGTTTAATTGCACCCGATTCAGTTGTGACTAGTCTCACATCTTTGCGGTGATGAGGATTTTCCATAGTCTTCCCAAAACAGGCATTGTTCATAAGCTTAAAGAAGTCTTTGTCAAATGCAGTGTTGCCGTCTCTGGCACGCAATGTTGTGTTCTTCATTATGTAATCTTTCATGAAAGCACTCTGATCAAATTGAATACCCCTGTGAACTTTCTTTAGTACTAACCCGTGTCTGATGTAAAACTGTAACAAGCGATAGTGACAAACGTAATTGAATTTGTCATCCAAATTTGGCACAAGTTTGGTGTCTTCTTTTTTTCCTGTCATACTCATTTTCTCAACTGCCAACGGATATTCATTATGGTAATCATGTAGATGGTGTGGATACTCCAGGTCTACTTCAAAGATCCAACCCTTTGCGTCGTTTCGGTCAAGATTCATAATATTGTTTGTTAACCCTGTTATGTCATACTGTGACAAATCATACAGACAAAAGTTTTTCAAGGGCAATAACTCACACATCGCCCAGCCATACAAATTGTTAGCGTCTACATAGGTAATGAATGACCTTGACCTCAAGGTCACCATGACTGTCCAGATATTTGTTGTTGGCCTTGGCATAATTATTTGCTGCAATACTAATCCCTCCCCTCAATCCACGTTCCACCATTTCACCCATCGTACGATCAGACAACAGGTCTATAAATATCTTACTGGATTTCAAAAATGCATCCCATGTCATGCCAGGACTAGTTATGTAACAGGCAGGGTCAAGCTTGTAGTGCAACAAACCCTTTTCACGGTAACTTTAAAATACGTCTGCTAGTAAACAAACGTCATCTTTCAAATACTGGTCATGATAGTCACCAATAGTCAGACATCCTAACTTCCCCCACGCATCAAGTGCGTGTTGATATTCAGAGTCAGAAATATCTTTTCCAGTTAGTGTAGAATAAAATTTATCTTTTGGTGGCAGTCTTGTTTCCTCAAACACAACCCAGTGATCAATGTACTCATACGGATACACACCTTTTTTAATCAAGTCTGGTTCAAAATATTTACTCGTTATTGGATACTCAGTCAGTCCTTCTGCGAGACTAGCAAGACCTAAAGATAAATGTTGCATGGAGTCATAAAATGCTAATTTGTTGTCCAATCTAAAAGTCAAGTACTTCTCAGTTGTCTGGGCAATACAACTAATTTTTTTTTTTTGTAAGACTCATCTACAGCCTGCATGATAATGTGTGAATCATACCCTTTGAGATTGTGAAAAAAGATTGGTAACTTATATGTACGTCTTAGGATCTGTTTTTAATAACAAGTTACAATTGTTATGTGCAGCACCTCTGTAACGCCCAGTTATGTGATCATGGTCACGAACTTTATCACCCTGGAGGGGCTGTTCACAAATCCAACACATCTCAGCTGTATCAAATTTCAGTTTGTCTTCTTCTGTCATCACCAAAGGCATCTGACATGTTGTGAGATATTGTACTACCTGACTATACAGATGTCTCATTTCTGTTAAAAACAGACATGCTGCATTTTCACCTCTGTAGATAACAGGTTCTGAATGAAGACCGTCTGACCTAATAATGTAACCGAAAGAACACACCACTTGGTCACTCAACTTTACAGTCTTTGGTAATGACTCTGGAACAGGACCTTCATATGGTACTACTAATGATTCAAAATCAGCATACACTACAAACGGCAGCTTTTGCTGATTCCCATAGTTTTTAAAATAAACTTGACTACCAGGATCTGGATACTTAAGTACAGTTTGTATGTCATCAGCTGATCTACAATGTAGGATGTGCTATTTTAATAGAAGAAAATCTTTGTAAACATTTTTTACAAACTTCCTGTTTGCCATTGTGTTTTGTTGTATGCCCATGAATTAGACGTGACATTTTTCTGATAATTGTGTAATGGAAGTTATTGGGCCTATTAGCAACATATCAACATGTCTATCTTCTGACTGCCCATAGGTTGGTGCCAGTGGTACCCCACCCGGGTCTGCCCTGGGGGACTTGAGTGGGGTTAGGTATTTTTTAGTTCCCAGGGTCACCCTGGTCAGCCCCACAGGGTGGGTTTTTCTCTCTGGGGCATGTGTTTCTGTCTACCCTTTGTCCATTCACCTGTATTTGCCTTTTTAAAACTCTCCCTTACTGTCTGCACTGCCTGTAGCTCTTGATATTGGATGTGTGTTGCTAAATGGTCTTAGCTTTATTTAGGCCCCATGTGTTAGGTTTATTGTTGTTGTACAATAGAGTCAAGCCCGGGGGCCCAGTGGCTCTTGAGGATCTGTTGTTTATGTACTCAGTTGGGTGTCTGTATAAAGCAGAGAGTAATGTGTCTATTTTCAGCTTGAAAGCTTAGTTACAGTCTAAATATGTACACCAGTCTTACCCACCAGCGCGTGAATTGAATAAGAGTTATTATCGTCTCACGCCGGCTGGTGTGTTTCAATGGCTCGCGTCAGGCATGTTCAGTCGGTTATGCACTCGGAAGAAATATCTTACAATCTGTGTGTGTGTGTTTGCGTGCGTGTCTGTCTGTAGTTATGTGTGTGTGTGTGTGTGTATGGGGGGGGGGGGGTGTGTGTGTGTGTTTGCATCCGTGTCTGTCTGTAGTTATGTGTATCTTGTGTGTGTGTGTGTGTGTGTGTGTGTGTGAGAGAGAGAGAGAGACAAACAGACAGACCACCGTTTGATTTTCCTCAGAAACCAGACAGGAGTACATTAAGACTTGTACAAAAATCAAATCATGATGTCCCCCTGTTGATCTTTGTCATTATCTAGCAATTTAAACGGCTGTATTCATGAAAAGGCCTTTGACGGCTGAGAGCTTTTCAATTCAGGCGCAAGCCGCAACGGGACTGAATTGGGAATGGAATGTGTCCCCTGCTATTGACATCAGCTGTTAGATTAGACTCAGGCTTACGGTACAATTGTACTGACATGAGTGTCTGTAAGTGTGTGTGTAAGTGAGTGTGTCTGTTTGTTTATGCGTCTGTTTGTGTGTGTGTGTGTGAGTGTGTGTGTGTGTGTGTGTGTGTGTGTACACCAGGTTTAAGACTAGTCAAGGCTGGCACTCTGTTTATAATAGAACGGTGCCTGACCTTGTACTGTGTGTAAACATATTCGGAGTATACATAAGACGGCAGTCACCTTTTCAGAAATTTGTACTTGCAGTAAAATAATATTAAACAAGACTCGCTATGAGAGAGCTAACAAAAAAAGTTTACTAATACTTGTAAACGCGGGTTCAGTACGCCTGGAGTCCGAGGCTCTTGAGGATCTGACCTGTGTCCACTTATAAAAATATAGGCTCGTGAGAATCATAGTCTCTGTAAAACCCCGGTACAAGGCAGGCAGCTATTGGGGGTTTTAGTCTGTAATCGAATTATACTTCCTGGTTCAGTGTTTACGGTAGCTATGGGTTCAGAGCTGCAAGGATCATGTACATAAACATGGCCATGGTCGCGATTTAGGTGTTGTCAGAGACAATAGTTATAGAGAGAGACAATAAGAGAATACTAATGTATCAAAAATCAAAAAGGCCGCACTAATCATGGTCGCCACTTTTTCAAAAAACAAAAGGGTGATTATGTGGTAATAGAGAGGTTATGTGATGTCATATATTTTCTTATCAATAAAGGCGAGATTTAATGATGGGTGCGGCCTTATTGAAATTTGATTCTTAGTACTCTCTTATTGTCTCTCTCTGTGCAGGCACGTCCTGAGAAAGCCTTGTTGCTGTCGGGACGATAAACAATGTACAATCAATCATTAAAATATCTCATTTCGCTCTCTCCTCTTTAAATGTGTTGCGACAGTGTGTGTCCTTTCCATGATCCAATTCTTTAACTGGTGAGGTATCGCGCAAAAGCCTGTCTCCCTAGCTCTCTCACACACAGAAAAACATATATCTATTTATTTGTATGATCGTTTGATAATGTATTGTAACAGAGAACATAGCGTTTTCTGCAGAACGCGGCAGATTGACAACCAAAGTGTGACTTGTCTAAACTCTGTGTGTTTGTGTGTGTGTGTGTGTGTGTGTGTGTGTGTGTGTGTGTGTGTGTGTGTGTGTGTGTGTGTAAACTAATGTACTTCAAAGTTTGTTTCAACCCGTTTAACCACTCAGAACTGAGACGTGTTTCTCCAATTTTTGCCTAATAACTGTGTACCAGAAGATGGATCGACCACGATTTAAAAAAAAATGACAAACTTATTTCTGTTCAAATTTCTGGACTTGCTTTTTGAGTTTGCCTCGGTGCTCATTGTGCATGCCATTCGAGTGCCGTCATGCTTTAGCCATGGAAATACACTCAGCACAGCCATGGACTCTGAAAACAGTGTCGTAGCGGCGGTGCCACACACGGCCCAGGGGTAGCATTTCTAGTACTGTCGCTTGTCGATGGAGATGGCGATGTCGAAGTGCAACTTTCTTCTTAGCGATTATCATGATCAGACGGTGCCGGATTGAAGAATCCGAAGCATTCCAGCTCTTCCTTTGCTTTTCTCCGCTACGTACAACTTCGTTCTAGATCGAAAGCGAAGCGCACGATGCCATATCCCATAGTATTACGGTGACGTCACAGCAAGTAACGCGTTCAACATGTAGCGCGCACTTTGTAATAACATGCTGACACCACACATAATAATAATAATACATAGTTTTTATATAGCGCCCTTCCCCTCGAACAGCAAGCTCGGAGCGCTTTACAGCACACAAAAAAATATTAAAAAGGAGAAAAATTAGAACGCACTCACTCTTTAAATAAACATCTGCTCGCACCATGTAGGTGCATTCCTAACACGAAACACACACACACTCACACACACACACACACATAGCCTATCAACATGGGGAAACAACCAACATTTCCAGGCAGCACATCCAGACTAAGCTAATCTCGATATGCTACCTGGAAAAGATGGGTCTTCAAATTTGTTTTGAAGGTCAACAGGGTAGGGGAAAGACGGACATGCAGTGGAAGTGAGTTCCAGACGTGAGGGGCCTGATAACTGAAAGAACGGGCACCAGCAGTTTTTAGGCTGACTCTGGGCTGAACAAGCAGTTTTTGTGAGCTTGAGCGTAGACTTCTACTAGGATTGTGTGAGGCAAGGGAAGAAGACAGATATGCAGGAAGCGTATTGTCATAGTGTTTGTATGCCAAAGTGGCCAGCTTGTACTCTATTCTCTGTTTGACAGGTAGCCAGTGGAGATGCTTTAGCAGTGGTGTGACATGATCAGTACGTTTTTTGTGAAGGACTAACTGGGCTGCATTATTCTGGATACGCTGAATGCGAGTGAGTTGATCAGATGAGATACCAGCAAGGAGGGAATTACAATAATCTAGACGGGACAGAATGCGAGAGCATACGAGCTGGGCAGTAGCCTTTTCTGTCAAAAAGCATCTGATCATGCCTATTCTGCGGAGCTCCAGGTAGGCAGTGCGGCAAAGATGGCTAACCTGTTTTTCCATCGATAAACTTGAATCCAGGAATACACCCAGATTTTTTACATCGGATTTGAAAGAAATGTCTTGGCCACCTATGGAAATATGATCACTGCTGGAGGCGGATGTTCTAGCTCGAGTACCAACAAGCATGCTCTCTGTTTTATCATCATTTAACTTGAGTCTGTTGCAAGTCATCCAGTCTTCGACTTCAACTATACACTTCTCCACATTGGAGACAATGGTCTGCAGTTTACCAGGATGGTCAGACTTGGAGATCTGAGTGTCATCAGCATACTTGTGATACTCACAGCTATTCTGGCTGATGATTCGGGAAACTGGTTTAGTGTACAGAGAGAACAGCAGAGGACCCAAAACTGACCCCTGTGGGACACCATACTTCAAAAGCACAGGCCGAGACATGATCCCATTCACACATACAGATTGATATCTTTCAAAAAGGTAAGACCTGAGCCATGACAGCGCTGGACCGGAAATACCAAAAGACACGCGTAGGCGTTCTAAAAGAATCCCATGATCCAGCGTGTCAAACGCCGCAGACAGGTCTAATAATGATAGCAAAGAGACATGTCCGACGTCAGCATGTGTAAGCAGGCTATTGGTAATGTGAAGCAATGCTGTCTCGGTACTGTGATTTCTTCGATATGCAGACTGATACAGTTCAAGTAAATCATTACTACTGAGAAGTGACATGAGCTGACTCAGCACAACTTTCTCCAGAATCTTGGAAAGAAAGGGAAGATTAGACACTGGTCTATAATTTTTCAGCAAGTTTGCATCCATCCCTGCCTTCTTCAACAATGGAATTACCACAGCCTGCTTAAAATGCCGAGGCACAGACCCTGACTCCAGAGATAAGTTAATAATTCTGGTTATCACACTGACAAGCTCATCAGGACATAGCTTGAGTATAGAGGTGGGAATGGGGTCAAGGGAACAAGATTTGGTGGGTGAGGAAATAATTAGTTTCTTTACAGTCTCCTCTGTGACAGCAGTAAACTCATGTAACACAGGCCCGTCATATGGTAAATAGGACACGGCATCGGAACAGTTGTCCAGTTCCTGACGGATCGTGCTTATCTTAGAATCAAAATACTGACAAAACTTATCAGGTAAATCATTCATAGGAATGGTATTCGGGAGTACAGGTTCATTTTTCTTTCCAAGAAGTTCATTTGTAAGGCCAAACAGCTGACGACTAGATATGCAGTCTTCAAGTTTGGCACAAACAAAGTCTTTCTTAGCTGCACACTGTGAGGACTTCAGTGCAGCACGCTGCTTCACAAACATGTCTCTATGTACTGTAAGACCACTACACCTCCACAGTCTCTCTGTGCTTCGAAGCTCACGCTTGGCATCTTTCAGCTCTTTCGTTAGCCAAGGGGCCAGGGGACGTGAGGTTACGCGTCTGGTGGTGAGTGGCGCATGCTTGTTGAGAATGTCAGAGAGTGTACAGTTGTAAGTGTCCAGCAGTTCATGTACTGTGCAGTCTGTGAATACACCGTCACAAGCCACCTTTACATCGGAGCTGAAAACATCTATGTCAATGCGACAAATGTTTCTGGAAGTGATCGAGTGTTTTGTGGAACGAGGCCGAGACGCAAGCACATGAAAGAAAACCCTTGCATGATCCGACAACAGCGAATCACACACCTGAACGTCCTGAACAAGAGAGGAGCTCTCCCCTGTGATTAGAAGGTCCAGGGTGTGACCACGTCTGTGAGTCGGCCCCTGCACATGCTGACGCAAGCTACGGTCAGACAGAAGTGAACGCAGACGAAGTGCATCAGGATCAGATGGAACTTCAAAATGAAAATTAAAGTCTCCAACCATAACTAATTCGTGTCTGCTGCTGGGGGCACTGTCCACATAATCTTGGAATTCACTGAAAATTTCGCTAGTGGTTAGTTGATTTTGTCTGCTAGGAGGCGGTCGGTATACTACAGTCAAAGTAACTGAGATGTCACTGATGATACTAACTTCAACAGCTTCAAAAGAGTTAAAGGGCAAGCGTTTGAAATTGGTACAGTTTTCTAATGACTTCCTGACCAGTACTGCTATGCCACCCCCTCATCGCCCAACGTGAGGGAAAGACTTCAGAAAATATCCTGGAGGGGTCAACTCGGCTATGTATGGTTCGTCACCCTCATCTTGAAGCCACGTTTCAACCAGCATCAAGAAGTCTAGCTGATGATCAGTGATGTAATCACTTATCTCACTAGTTTTGTTCCTGCAAGACTGAGTGTTCAAGAAGGCCAATGACAGCCTGTTCTTGTCCGATCTCTGCACAGGTGAAGAACAGTCACAGACATCTGTACTGATAGGGACATAAATCAGGTTACCTGAGTCTCTTGACCATCCATAATGCGTGCATGCCTTACGTGAAGATGCGCAGGTTTGCGATGATGTTCGAGTCCCTAGGAACTGGCTGACATGGGTAGTCCCGGGGGGTGGGGCAGAGTGGACAACCCAAGGGGTGATGATAACTGGTATGGGGCGTCCTCGCTTGCGCCGTCCTCCTCAGTAAGGCCGCTTCCTCCTGGGTCTGTTTACGCATGGCTGCACTGATGGGGGGCTGTGTAATCCAAGGGACCTCAGGTGTGCACACACATCAGGAGCAGGGACACTGGTAACGGTACTCCGCCATAGTAGCAGTTTCTGTCTGTCATAACACAGTACACGTGTACTGGTAGGACTATGCACAGTGACATAAACTAACAGTTTGCCCGCCCTGTTACACTCGCACGGACCCCGGCGTCGGGTCGATTCTGAACGCAGCCGCGACTGAGCGAGCCGCTAAACGTACCAATTCGTCACTAAAAATAGAACGACTGTCACCGACCACTGTTATGGTACGCATAGTTCGAGTGACGTTTTCGGCTACTTCCGCAAAGTGATGTTAGAGGCGACTCGCGGTGCGGTCAGGTCACGCGCCGGCGTACCTGATGTTCGGCTGGCGGTTAGCCGTTGGATTGGAAAACGCACGAGCGCACTCGCATTTGGCGAGTGGGTATTTTTTTTTTACTCGCCAAATAAAAAATTCACTCGCCATGGCGAGTAAATTACTCACCATTTTCAGGGCTGTTACAAATTCAATGTTCACCTTGACCGAGCTTTGCCTACTTTTTTGTAGGCATATAGGACATTAATTAGATTGTATATCCATTGAGAAGCCTTTTGACACAAAGATGTCTAGGCACTAGACATTTTGTAAGTGCCCGCCACCATGTAGTTTTTGTCATTGGATGAACACAGATTTCAGAAACAAAACGTACGTCCAGTGGCAGGGGAGCATTTGTTTATGCTTTGAAATAAAGCCTTAAGCTGTAAAACTATCAATATGTAGGACTATCCATCACAACTATCACTACATGACTGTTGTCCATAGGACTATCAACACAAATCAGACTATCAATATGAATACATAGGACTATCAATGCAAATCATAGGACTATCAATACATAGACCCAATGCATAAGACTATCGAGACCCCCACTTCCCTTTTGAGCCCTTGCCACAACTCCAGTGACTATCACATACAAGACCTAAATGTGATCATGTTACCGTTGCATTTTGTTTCCATTTTTGGCCGCATGAAGGATTCTGTAACCAAAATGCCACGGTCACAAAACCGATTAGTGCTATTGCGAAGAGGCACAAAAATGACCTTGCAAGCGAATCTAAAATGTGATATTGCAGCGATGCTTCATGTTACAAGGGCACAGTGTCGATGTGAAATCAAGACATAAAAAATACAAACAAAATTTTATTTGAAAAAAGAATTCAAAGCCATAACTCTCAGAACATGAACATATACATTCAAACACCACATAATCTTCTATGTAAAATGTACATCATTCAGCTCTAGATTTTAGTAAGATTGCTTGCACACAAACTTAATATCAGGAGTGGTTTACTAATTGGAAATCAACAAGAGTGCTAAGAAAATGCAGGTGATCATTATTTCTAATCAAGTAGTCCACACTTAATACACCACCAATGGTTAATTAGCTTGGTCAATTACCTGTGAACGTGACAATGATGCAGTCAGTGAATACTACTCTGTCAAACTTAAAGATTTTGTCTTGAAATATTTGGACAAGACTGTAGACTATGTCTGCTTTACTGTTGCAGCAGAACAAATGTCATGCGATTCACTGCAACGGCATTATTCTGCACAAATGACTGTTTTTACACAAAAAAGTAAGTCAAGTGATAATTATCCTTTTGAATATTTTAACCAGCGGGGGGAATATGGATTTCACACAAATGGGCCCGTTAATTGTGTCTACCAACATAAATGGTCTAACAATGAGAGAAATTATGTACAATCACCACCCCTGGATTACAAGAATGGCAAAGCCCTCAAGGCTTGTGTGCATGACCGTGACCTTCATTGAAATAAGCAAATGTTCTAACACAGTCTTAGGTCGAACGCCAAGGGGAGGGAGAGGGTTGTGGTAAGTGAGGTGGGTGAGGGTCATGCTATCTGTCAAGCTATCTGTCATCAGCGCTGCCCAGTGTTTGTTTTGTTTAGCCGTTGCTCGCTACAATTCCCCATCCAGTTCAGTCTTGCTTCCTTTTCTGTCCTCTCTTCATTTTGGCTGGTAAAAGTGTCTAATAGCCAAGTCAGACCAGTACAACTGCAGCTGACATATAGATCACTTTGAGCACCCAGATATTGAATCGGCTCATGAGAATCTGTGCATTTTGCAGACTTTCTCTACATCCGTATTAAATCCCTTGGATGAGTAAGCCACTGCGGACTTATTTGTGTATCCAGAGCCTTCCATCCACAAGAAGCATAGATTTTCATGAGCCCATGCATGTTGTAAAGGCTGCTGTGAATCAAAGTGCTCTTTTTGACCTTTTACATAGATCGGCCTCGTTTGCATCCTAAAGTTGAGGGTGTTATTGGTTAAAGCGCAGAGTGGACTAGAAGATGTAGAGTTGCACATACTATAATTATGAAACTCATATGAACAGTATGGACATATAAAAGCGTATTTCTGATACGTATGAAGCGCGCGTACATATTTAATCCACGATATCTGCAATTAATGGTCTCGAAATATTGTTTTGAAATTTGGTGTCACATTGTGTTCCATCATCGAATATATCGGTTCCGTTAGCCTGGTTTAAAAAATATATAATAATAATAATTAGTAATATATAATTCTTCTATTATAGTGCAATATCCCCACAAAGAAAGGCTCAGATCGCTTTACATCTAGATAATCTAACTAACTGAAATTAACTAAAGTACAGACAACGTACAAAAACACAACCATTCATAGGTCCAAATGCACACCGACACGATACTAAAATAATAAACATAACATTTCAAGAGCCTGATCAGATATATAAACGTTGATGGGAAAACGTAGGATTTATCAATCCCTTTCAAAGGCCAAGTTGAAAAAATATGTTTTTAATCTAGCCCTGAAATGGCCGAAGATGGTGCATGGCGAATATCATGGGGAAGACCATTCCACACTTTGGGGGCTTAGAAAGAAAAGGGCCGCTGTCCAAAGGTTAAGGACGCTCTGGGGGTAGTATCAGTGCTGGAGTATAGACGGGAAGACTGGAAGACAAGTATGCCGGGAGTGTTTTATCAAAGGCCTGAAAACGAGGGAAGCAATTTTGTATTCAATTCTGAACTTCACAGGAAGCCAGTGTAACTGCTTAACCAAGGGAGTGATGTGGTCACACTTTGATTTTTTCAGTACAAGTCTTACTGCTTGGTTTTGAATCTTCTGGAGCATGTAGAGCAGATCGTTCGACATACCTGACATAACACAGTTACAGTAGTCAAGCCTTGACAAAATCTGTGAACAAACGATTTGCTTACAGGCATCGTCAATACGGTACTGTCTAACAGAGCTAAGCCTCCTAAGCTCAAGATAGCAGCAGCGGGACAGGTGAGACACATGATCAATGTAAATACCTAGGTTTTTCACACCATTTTTTGAGAGGGTTGTCCTGTCCACAAACGATCAAGGACTCGTCATGGGAGACAGTCACCCTGGAGCGAGTGCCTACCTTCATTGAGCTTTAGCTTGTTGTCTGTCATCCAGTCCTTAACAGCTTCTATACATTGTTCCACGTCATGCAGAAGATACGGGAATGTTCGAGAGGAGCATCTTTCTCAGTTCACCTGTGTGTCATCGGCATATCTGTGATGTTCACATCCTTTACTGGTGATCACCTCAGACACAGGCTGGGTGTACAAGGAAAACAAGACCGGTCCGAGAACTGGGGCACACCAGGGAGCGGAAGTAAAATTTTGTATAATGACGTTGAAAGCTGTCGGACACTGAAATATGCGGAGAACCAGTCAAGGACCAGCTATATTATTAGTTAAGATGTCTTGGCGATTATGCATCACTACCTCCTTTTCGTTATCTCAGTTATAACGATAGAGGAAGACTGAGCTGGTTCTCAGGGGCGGACAATGCCGGCGATGGAAAACCCGCTGACCGCTGGCTGGTGCTAGAGAGGGAAAAGGAAGGGTCCTGAAATACGATGCCATCATCAGGCGTTGGTTCAAAAATTAGTTTAGATAGCTTGACCCTCGCCCACAACCTTACCACAACTCTCTCCCTCCCTTTGCGTTGGAGCTAAATTTGTGTACAGTGAGTGAAATATCCTACACCAGACACTTAACAACATATGTTACATGTTATTGCCAATGTAGTAACTCAGTCATGATGTTAAATCGAATCATATCAATATTATCATGTTTTAAAATACAAATTGTTGAAACGGCAGGCTGTTCTTTGAGGAAGTTTACAGAACATGACGTGAAAATGCGCTGTTGTGAATGGAACAAAGTAGTAAAAAAAAACAAAAAAAAAAAACAATTTTACAAAAACATGAAATATGCTAGAAAATATAACTATATAACTGATTTCATAACATGGAATTGGCTTCAAACAACAAAACATTTTTCTAAAAAGATCTTGGTTGAAATAAGACATCACCGAGAAAACGTTTTGACTGGCAAATTAAATAAGATGGGATGAACCATAACTCACAAAGTTCCTTCTATACGAGGGCTGTCCTCGTCGATGGTCTCTACCTTTTGTCTTTGACCCAATTCTGATGTTGAATTGTCTCCTATTGAAAAAGTCCTTCAGATCTGCCAATGCGCCAGCGAGTTCTGTTAGGGGCGCAGGACATGCGCGTCATTGATTTGTCAAACATCATTTGTCATGACGTAAGTTTTAGTTTTAACATAATTTTATATATTTTACGTGGTATGAGTTTCCCTTTCGCTTCTTAGGATTTAAAAAATGGTGACAAAACTAGAACTTCACGGTACAATTTCAGTCTTGCTATAATTTGTGTGAAAGCAGGTTGACTTTACCTACTAACATGATACACTAAGTACACGGGTCACCTGCATGCTCTTCTGAAAGCGCGTCGGTGTTCGTGTTAGTGCGTGCGCTCCAAACATCTCCAAGATCATAATTATTTAGAGTATTATGTCAGTGTCTGCATGGTAACGGAGTTGCCTCTTTTACGCCGCCACTGTCTGAATTTTTCTAGAAGTCAAGGTTTTTGACCGTTTTAATTTTTTTTCTGAAAAGAATTTTTACTAAAGAAGTTGAAAGGATACAAAGCTGGCTAACAAACTCATGCAATGTCCTCCAAACTAGCTATATGCAAAAGGTCAAGTAAATATGACAAAAATTATATGCTCTAATCTGGGTCAACCGACTTCCTATAAACGGTAGTTTATGTCTAAAATGAGGCATTCAATTACAATATGCTCAGAGGCTGTCTTAGCCACCCACTTAAGAAAGTATTTCGCCAAATTTCAAGTCTGTGTGTACAGAAATATCAGAGATTCTCTTGTTTACATACAAACGCACACATACGTACATACATACGCTGCTTCGCGCCAAATGTACGTTCAGCAGCGAGGTTAGCGTAACTAGATATGACGTAATTTTTATCTTGTTACTTCAATTGTTAGAGGTTTAGCTTGCCCGCCTTTGACATCATGGACATTTTATTAAATTCGCCCCACCGTGACACGTCCTAAATAGTCCCTTCTATAAATAGTCCAAAAGCTATCCCGGTCTACCGTGCGACCCCCCCCCCCCCCCCCTCCCCCGAGTCCCCGAATCTCTGGCTCACAGTGAAGGTTTTTGTGCACCCAGTAAACGGTCATTTCCGCGAAATCGCAAAAAAAGACAAAAATATTTAAACAGAGGAGTATGACGTAAGCAATTTTTATGATCATTTTGCGTGCCTTTGCGTACTCGTAAAATGGGGGTAGGGCAGCAGATTCAGCCACTGTGGCCCCTAAATGCATCACAGCATCATAAAATCAGGTTGGGAGTAACTGTGGTACTCTATCCTAACCAATAAAACCTATAAAAAAAAAAAAAAAAAGACCTATCAATTCTATACAAAATTTCTGAGGACAGCAGAAAAAACGTATGTTTCCCAATTCCGCAATTTTTAATGGAATAAAGCTATCATTCACCACGAATGTACCATAAAGGATGCCGACTTTCCTTATTTTCTTGCACTTTATGCTCACATTTTGAAACTTACTAGGTAAAGAGAGGTCAAAATGAAATGGAATAACTTTAGTAATTTTTTCAAATTAAATTTGTGTATTTTTACAACTTGGGGGTAGGGATTCAAAATCAACCACTGTGGCACTCACAGTGATCACACCATCACCTAGTCAAATTTATAATAATTGTGACATCGTGTTTTAATGATGTATGCCTAAAAATGGACTGCCAGTGCTATAGAAAATGTCTGAAGGCATCTGACACATAATTTTTGTCTTTTTTGCGATTTCACGGAAATGGCCATTTACAGCGTGCACAAATACCTTCACTGTGAGCCAGAGATTCAATATTTTTTCATTCTGTTTTTTTTTTTTTTTTTTGCAGAGGACGCAGAATGCATGCCTTAACATAATATTGAGCTTCCGGAATGAATTCTGATTTATTTAGAGGAAAATGTTTCTCAACCTCATTTTAACATCAGCGAAGAGTGTGAATTGCGCCATCGGCTATATCTCTGGTGTGTTCCTAAGGATTTTAGGGGAACATGGCTTAAACATCTCAGGACATACCAAGGTACACTTTGAAACCCATCTAATATTGCGTGGGGGGGGGGGGGGGATTTGAACGGTAGCCAGGACTGCTGCCTTACAGAGTAAAATTCGCAAATTTGGAGGCCATCTCAGGCTTGTGAAGCGATATCAAGTATCTGAATACGACACACAATATCACAAAAACCAAAGAAAATTTGCAGCTGATTTTTTAAATTATATCTCCAGCAACTGCAGAAATGAAATGTGCACTGCATACGTTTCAGAATTATATAATGACGTCCACACAGTTTTATGTATTGGGCAACTCTGCACTGTCTCAACCGTATGTAATCGTACGCTTTCGGAAATATCCCCCCTTAGCCGTAGGATCAACACAAGGTCGATCTCTGCAAGAAGCTGTATGATCTTCAACAGCCTTTTGCACATGTAGACGAAAGGTCCTGGATTTGTGAGTACAACTGCAAGAATTCACTCATTTAAGGGAGCTAATGTGGATGTAAATAGGGCCGCAAAATGCAGATTCTTGCGAGCTGACTCGGCCTGTGAAGGTGCATGGGGATCTAGGTCGTGTAGTTGAAATAATCTGACAGGGGAACATTGTTGCGAGTGACATGGACATAAATACGAGCGCCGACATCGGCTTGATGAGGTTTCCGACCTCACCCCGGGGTCAGGGAGTATCAAGGTTTCCCTGAAATTTCAGGTACTCCGGTGGCGTTGGACCTACAACTGAACATAATGTAATGAAAGGCTTAGCATTTGTGCCCACAAAATCCAGGTTTTCTTCTTAAAATGTACACATTTTCACTTTTGTCAACCTCCCATAACCCTTGACCTTTAGCATAGGAAGGTCTTACCATCTCTGTACCGGGTTTGGGATAGATGTTGTAAGTAGTATCTGAGAAAGAAAAAGAAATTGTCAGAAAATGGCCAATTGTGACCTATTTTCTGATCTCTTGTGACCCTTGACCTTTCTGAGGGGTCATCCAGATTAATATGCATAGGAAGCTCTTACAATCATGTATCTCTGTACAAAGTTTGGCTTTGAAGTTGTGAATAGCATTTGAGAAAAAAACTTTTTTTTTAAATATGGCTTTTCTACTTATTTCTTACGCTCTTGTGACCTTGACCTTTCTGATGGGTCAACCAAATTAGAATGCATAGAAACGTCTTACCACAAAGTATCCTTTTACTTGCAGACAGCAGTTATTTGCAACTGAGACAGTCTAATCCTCCCATTAATTAATTGATTGTGTTTAACATCAAGTACTCTCTCAAGACTTCAGACAAGGGCGACACGTGGCAGTGAGAGTCTTAGATACACGTGGCCTAAGGGGTCCTGAGAACCTTTCAGATGTACGTAAATCTGCCTCAAAGCATCCTTGGGCGAAGTTTAAAAACTGTGGCTTAAATAGTCTCCGAGAAAATGCCAATGTTAAAGTTTACCACGGCCGATGGATATTCTCACTTTTGCTTCCTATGTGAGACAAAAATATAGCAACCTCGACAGAGGGAGGGTGACTGGATGGCAACAAGATGGCATACAGGGACAAAAGTTGGCCAAACGAATGGGGGTGTCCCGTTAAGTCATTCAGACAGTTGGAACGCTTTTGAGCCAATGGATGTGCACCTATGCAGAGTTGTGAACAACTTCATCCAGCAGTCTTGAGCATACAGAATGGCCTGGCCTGCTAACAGCCCTGATTAAGTACCGACTTAACTTTTCTGCGATGCTCTGATAAGGGGCAATCATCACCTTCCAAGGAACCTGCAGCAGCTTCTCAGCGATGCATTTGTGCACTCTATGTGAAGCCTGTAAACCGAGCGCATCACTAATTGGGGTTGAAATAACCATTGTTGACTTGTTTCCCGACACTGAAGCATTTGTTGATGTTTTCCCAACACCAGATTTGAGAGTGATCTCAAACAAAACTCACAAACAACAAGAAAGGCAATGCTCTTATGGCTCATGTGTATGACCAATCCACACAAGTGTGACCTTTCCAACAGGTCACTGAAATGAGCAAGTGTTCAAGTGTCTAAACATAAGGGTTGGCTTTTGTACCAGCGAAATCTGCATTTTCTCAAAATGTATGCATTTATGAAATTTGTTGACCCTCCGTGATGCTTGACCTCTGTGAGGAGTCGTCTAAATTAATATGCATAGAAAGGTGTTATCGGCTACCTTTATGCCAAATTTGATTGAAAAGTTTGCAAAATCTTCGATAAAAACTACAATTTTATCAAAAACTGCATTTTTTTCCACACACTTGCCAACCTCCTGTGACCCTTGACCTTTTCGAAGGGTCATCCAAATTAATATGCAGAGATAGACCTTATCATGTATCTCTATACTAAGTTTGGGTTTGAAGTTGAAAACTGAGAAAACGTTTTGGGCAAAATATGGCTACTTTTGACCCCTTTCTGGACCCCCAATGACCTTTGACCGTTGAAAGGGGGCCGCGCAAATTAGTATGCTAACTAGTATCATTGGCTAACTTTGAAAAGTTGGTCAAAACTTTGATAAAACCTACAATTTTATCAAAAACTGTCATTTTTCACACATTTGCTGACATCCTGTGACCCCTGAACTCTCCGAGGGGGCATCTAAATTAGTATGCATAGAAAGGTTTTACCACAAAGTACCCTTAGACCAAGTTTGAAGTCCGAGGCTTGAGTAGTCTCCGAGAAAATGCCAACAGTGAAGTTTACCATGGACTGATGCCAGATGGCCCATTACACAGTACAGACTCACTTTTGCTATCGCATGCAAGCCAAAAATGTCCATAATTTGTTTTGATTGAAATTTGTACTAAGATACCTGTAAAGTCTTCCTATTTTGCCGGGAGACTCCCAACTTTGCAACCAATCTCCGCCTTTCTCCTGACTTAAATCCAACTCATATGAAAACTGTACATGCATATCTCATCAGCAGTTTTGTTTTCTGTCAGCCATTTTGGAACAAAGGGAGACCACCCACGTGCTCCGGTTATTTCTAATTTCAATTGACCAAAGAAATTGTCTCTATTCCTAAAAAGACAGGTAAAAACTAAAATATGGATGGATCTAGTGAGACACAACGGCGAGTAAAGAAATCGTGGACAGTTATTATTCAGTATGTGCGAAAGGCTTTTTTAACAAAATATGCACAGCAGCGTGCAGTACCCAACAGCAAGTCTTACCACAGGCATTTTTCTTTGTCTCAGTTTGGTCTTACAGAATGCCGGTCCCAAACGCAGGTAGCAGTAGGCAGACATGTAAACCGCACGCATGTCAGTTTCAAAGAATTTGAATATAATTAATGTAAGGAAAATCATTTTTGTCTACCGTATTGAAAATACGGTAGACTTTAGGATGGGGCTGGTCGGAGCAATTTCCATAGCATGCAAATGATGAACATAGGCGGGCACACATCAGACTCTGACAGTGAAGTAACACAATAAAAATTTCATCATGCCTAGCTAGACTAACCGCGCTGTTGAACGTACGTATGGCGGGGAAACGTGGTTGTGTGTGTGTGTATTAGTTTCTTTGGTGTTTGTGTACGTACAGGCCTGAAACTTTAGGAAATGCTTTTATTGATAATTCCAGAGAGTCTCCCAGTGTTAAACAATGTTCCTAAATTGTCGCAAAGCACCACTGCTTCTGAATCGACATCAAATTCATCACTGTGTACATGGCGTCGGGGGACTAGCGATGCCATGACTTCAAACTTATAGCTACGTCATATTGCTGCTCGTGCTATTCTTCCTCTTCAGAATTCCTGCCGCTACTCCAGCCCACAGAGCATAGTAATGGTGGGAAGTGCCATGTGTTCGTCTTTATTTGTGTGTGCCGTTGTCTTTTGATCAGAGGTTGAGTTGGAGAGGAGGGAAATGGATCAGAAGGATAAGCTTAAAAATGTGAACATGAACTCAGAATGTTCCTAAAAGAACAAGAAAGGTAAAGCCAATATGGCTCACGTGAATGACCAATTTACATATGTGACATGGGTTAGCTTCTACAGCAGCAAAATCCAGGTTTTCTGAAAACGTAAGCATTTTTCACACACCTGTCAACCCCCCTGACCCTTGACCTTTGTGATGAGTTGACTAAATTAGTAAGCATAGGAAGGTCTTATCATCAGCTATCTTTGTGCCAAATTTGGTTGAAAATTTTTGCAAAACTGTGCATAAATCTACAATTTTATCAAAAACTGGCATTTTACACACATTTGCCAGCCTCTTTCCAAGGGGTCACCCAAATTAGTATTAGTATTATAGGTCTTACCATTGAGTATCTCTGTACCAAATTTGGGTTTGAAGTTGTGAATAGTATTTGAGAAAAAACATCTTTGGTCAAAATATGGCCATTTCGGACCTATTTCCTGAGCTGTTGTGACCCTTGACCTCTCCAAGGGGTCATCCAAATTAGTATGCATAGATAGGTCTTACCATCAGGTAGCAAGTTTGGGTTTGAAGTTGTGAATAGTATTTGAGAAAAACCATCTTTTGTCAAAATATGGCTATTTTGGACCTATTTCCTGAGCTCGTGACCCTTGACCTTTCTGAGGGATCAACCAAATTAGTTTGTATAGAAAGGTCTTACCATCAGGTACCTTTGTACCAAGTTTGGGTTTGAAGTTGTAAATAATATTTATGAAAAAATAAATAATTCAAAATATGGCTAATTTTGACATTTCCTAATCCCCTGTGACCTTGACCTTTGTGAGAGGTCACTGAAATTGGTATGTTTAGAAAGGTCTTGCCATAAAGTATCCTTGTGTCAAGTTTGAAGACTGGCTTGAATAGTCCCCGAGAAAATGCCAACATTAAAGTTTACAGCAGACGGACGCCAGACGGACGACCACTGGCCCAAAACACTTTTGCTTCGCACATGACCCCAAAACGCATGTGAGCTCCAAACAATATGGTAGACTTATAAGATTAAATCCTCATCTTGTTAGTCTCAATATTGAACATTTCTTGAAGATTATCAATGTTACCTGAGATGTGCTCTTTTTCTGCATGTTCTAGTTTTCTGTGTGCACATCAGATAGCCGCTCAGATTAAGAAATGCAAATTCAATCAAATAAAATCACATTATTTTTAGGGATTTTCACATAAAATGGAATGTTTAATGCTGCAGTGTGAATTCATTGTAAAAATGCAACAAACACACATACAAAAGTAATAATCTAAGCATAATGTTTGCACTAAGTTATTGCCAGTTGTAAGAAAATGGTGTGATTAAAAAAAAAAAAAAGCTACAAAAAATCTCCAGACTTTCCATTTTCAAAACTTGACAGGTATGGAGGCTCCTAATTAAATTTTCTCAAAATATGAAGTTGCTCGGCTTTCTGGTTCCCGAGTTATGCTTAACTGAAAAAGTGGCCCTTAACTTATTGTGAGTAGAATACACAAAATGTATATGCCACAGCCAATGCTACTCTGTGATTTTGGACCTTATGGTGTAGAGCCCCACATATTCACATTACTGAACCTAAATCCATTGGCAGTCATTTTGGTCTGGACTGAACCTAAATCAACATGTTCATGTGACTTTATGACGAGTTATGATCATGGGACCTGTCAAAATGCCTTACATTCCAAACGAAAGTGGTACTATGAGCCATAGCCTGAGAGGCACTTTCATATCTATCTGTAGCCGTGTCCAGCTGTCATAATCAAAAACATTGGGAGAAATTGCACATCATAATCATGCAGTCTTCCAACACCTCCATTAAATTGGTAATGCATTCATTCATCCACTGGACACAAAAATGAAAAACATGGAAGGGCGAAAATGTGAAAACGAAAGCGAACCTGCACAGGCAACATGCAGACTAAAACGCACACAAGTTGACTATCGCATCTGGATGATAAGGCAGCATCTGCACTTTAAATTTTCGGAAATTAGCCCTTAAAGTTACCACTGTCTACAATTCGTAACCAATGGAAAAAATACATTACCTGCTGTATGTTTATGAGCGGTAAAGGATCCAGTGGCTTCTGACCAAACGTTCATAATCTGGAAATGCAGGCTTTTGATTTTACAACATATACAGTGTCACTGTTATATACAGGTATATACACACATGGAGTTTCCGCACAAACAGCTTCAGCTGCAGATCACTAGCGCACTGGACTTGCATATTTACATTAGGCAGTCATTCAACAAACTTTAAAAAGCCTACTCGGAACATAAAAACAGGACAAGACTGACTTTTCCATTATGATTCTGAGTCTTGCCGCCTTCGGGAAGTGGGAGAGGGGGAACTGACTTTTCAATCATCCACCACGTATCCAGCTTACCTGAGGGTTGTTCTTAACTTTTAATGTGCAGTTGCGATTACAGCTCTAGATTACCCAATAGTTTATGCAATTTGAACAGTCTGACATTCTGTAAAACCAATGGATTAGTAGTGAGGAATACCAGGAGTGTGGTTTGTTCAAAGTGTTTTGATTCAGCAGAGTTCAAAATTAACTTTTTCAGCTTTGGGCCCTAGTCACAGAAAATGCTGGGGCAGAGGAGCAAAACTTAGGGCCCATCATGTCACACTGTAAATTACTGTAACGTTCATCATCATCATCAGTCCCTCGCCCGATCTGGGCGTTGGGGGGACTGAAAGGCAGCAGCAACAGACAGTGCTCTCCACTGATTTCTATTTTGGGCGGTGGCAAGCAAGTCTGGCATCTTGAGTTCGGTCCATTCTTTTTATGTTTGCGACGCAGCTCTTTCTCCGACGACCTCGCCGGCGGCTTCCTTCGAGAGTGCCTTGGAGGATAGTCTTGGACAGGGTGTTGTGTCGGGTCACGTGGCCAAACCAAGCAAGCTTGCGCCGTTTCACGGTTGCCAGAAGGGCTTCATGTGGGCCCACCAGGGAAGTGACAGTGTTCCGTACATATTCGTTGGTCTTGTGCTCGCGGTACGAGATGCGGAGCAACTTCCTCAGGCACTTGTTCTCAAAGGCCTGGATTTTCTTTTCTGAGTCTGCAAGCAGTGTCCAAGTCTCACAGCCGTAGAGTAGAATAGACACTACGAGGGACTTGTAAAGCCTGTACTTGATGGTGAAACTGATGGAGTTACTTCGCCAGATCCTGTCCAGCCTGGCCATTGCGGATGTTGCTGTACCTATCCTGATACGGATCTCTGCTATGCAACTACCGTCTTTGGACAAGGTGTCTCCCAAGTACTTGAAGCTATTGACCTCTTCTAGCTTCTGGCCGTTCATGTGGATGTTGCTGCTGCTGTCGCTTTTGGTGTTGATCATCACTTTGCTTTTATCCGTACAGATCTCCATTCTACAAGACCCTGCGCTACTTGAAAGTTTGTCTGTCAGGTTTTGAAGCTCACTATTGCTGCCTGCCATGAGGTCAATGTCGTAGTCATTGTCACGTTGTAACGTTGCCTCCATCTTAATCTTAACTTTCAAATTTACAGTGAGACACTAAAAGAGGGACAATTATAAAACATAATGCTTGTCTAGAGTCTGAACTAGAGCCACGAATACACTGGAAATTTCAAGATCTTTTGCGCACAAACTTGTCGGCTTTCAGGAAAAGGAATGACGTCTTATCTATATTTCCCGAGTAGCTTCCCTTGGTCTGCTTTTAGTGCGGTCCGATTTTAAGCACAATTTTTTTAGAAAGGTTAATTATTACAATCCAATTTGAGCCCGTGCTCTCAAAAGACAGTTATGTACAGTCTTTTTCAACAACAAAGGAGTTGTTTTACAAAAACCATGCAAGACAGTAGACACCATCAATACAAAATACTACTTCCGGAGGACGGATTCTATGAAAATACAAGACCAAACACTGGGATGCATTGAATCAAAATTCTACATGAAAACACACCTGCCCTCAAGTCCAAACTGGTGCATGAATATACTTTCAACAAGCACATCTCTGTACAACTTTCAGATTTTGTCTTGAAAAATTTGGACAAGGCTGCAGACTATGTCAGCTCTACTGTTGCATCAGAGCATATGGCATGAGATTCACTGCAACTGCATTATTTCACCCATGAATGATTGTGTTTTTACGAAAAGGTGGCAAGTGATAATTATCATGAATACTTACTATTTTGAATACTTTTCTCCAGCAGGTTTTGAAGAAGAATAAACAAGAAAGGCAAGGCCCTTATGGCTCATGTGTACGACCAATCCACGTAAGTATGACCTTGACCTTTCCAACAGGTCACTGAAATGAGCAAGTGTCAAGTTAAGGGTTGTTTTTTGTACCAGTGAAATCCAAGTCTTCTCAAAATGTACGCATTTTTCACAAATCTGATAACCGTCTGTGACCCTTGACTTCTGTGAGGGGGTGACTAAATTAGCATGCATACCTTTATGCCAAGTTTGATTGAAAATTTTGCAAAACTTTGTTAAAAAATAAAATTCTATGAAAAACTGGCATTTTTCACACACTGACCTGTGACCCTTGACCTTTCCGAAGGGTCATCCAAATTAGTATGCATTGAAAGGCCTTATCATCAGGTATCGCTATACCAAGTTTGGGTTCGAGGTTGAAAATAATATTTGGGAAAAAAGGTTTTTCTCAAAATATGGCTATTTGGGACCTATTTCTGCACGCACGCACGCACCCCCCCCCCCCCCCCCAATTTGCGAGGGGAACACTAAATTAGTATGCATAGAAAGGTCTTATCATCAGCTACCTTTGTGCCAAATCTGACTGAAAAGTTGGCAAAAACTACAATTCTATCAAAATATGTCATTTTTCACACACTTGTGGACCTTCTGTGACCCTTCAACTTTCTGATGGGTAATCCAAATTAGTATGCATCAGGTATCTCTGTACCAAGTTTGGGTTTGAAGTTGAAAACAGTATTTGAGGAGAAACAATTTGTGTTAAAATATGGCTATTTTTTTTTTACCCTTTTCTGTGACGAGACCTTTGAGAGAGGTCACTGAAATTGGTATGTACAGAAAGGTTTAACCACAAAATACCCTTGGGCCACGTTTTGAAGTCTAAGGCGTGAATAGTCTCCTAGAAAATGCCAATGTTAAAGTTTACCATGGACGCCGGACAGACACCGGATGATCCATTACATAGACTCACTTTCGCTATCGCATGTGAGCCAAAAATGGAGAATGTTTAAACTTAGCCTGGACCTGCCTACTGCTATGATTAGACTCCATGCAATTTTTTCTTCTTACCATGTCCCCTCAAGAAATACCTTGCTGAAAGCACTTTTAGCACTCTCCCAACCCTCGGAACCACCATTTTCAAGTGTCTGCGATTGTCCAAAAACATGATTAATGTACATATAAGTATTCTTCAGTGGACAGAAGGAATAAACAAGTGGGTCACAGTAGAGGGAAGTGGTCATAACTGCAGCTCCACTAGAACATAAGTCAAATACGTGAGCGCAGACTGTTCAATTCTTAACGAATATCAAAATAACTGAAAAGCTCCTTGTATGGTGCCCGTCTCAAATTCTAAGCACAGCACAAACCACTAGTGTGAATGCTACTGTACTCACTTCATATGTTCATGTCTGCCATTTGAAAACAACCACAAAACAGAAACAGTGGGTTTCCATGGAGAATGTACCCAATGTTTAATTGTACAAAACAATGCAATGAAGATTAAAACAAAAACACCGATTACTTAGAAAACTGATTACTCACACAAGAGTACTCTCCTTTAACTGTGGATGCAGATTTCTACAATTTTAACAAAATGGTACTAATTCTTCTGTGTTCCCATCTCAAACATTCTGAGTATTATATGAAATCACGAAAATCAGGGTTGTACAAAGAATCAGCACTTGTTACATCGTATTGCCAGTTTACATAACAATTAAACACAGAAATGGTGTAAATGAAAGTTATAGTCTTCATGGTTTTGAAGAAATGCGAGAAGTCATTTTCTTTGTAGTCCACATGACCAACATATTATACAAACAAAATTATTTGGGTAGGGGATTCATTGTGTTTTCTAGAAAATTATATGCAACTGTTTATGATACTAAATGCTTGTCTCACCTTTTTGGTTTATAAGATACAAAACAGCAAGATATGAGGCGGGCACCTGAGCTAGGCATAAAGAATGTAATAAGATGCCAATTCAGCCATTCTGGGATGTGAAAAATAATGAGATGGAACTATGCATTTTCTCTGCAAGAAAACATGACATTATATATGGTGAACTCAATAATAAAAAGCATCACTAATAAATCATATGTTGCAAAAATTGTGAAAGGAAAATCTGTCCCATCGTGTTTGATAAAAGATGGCTCTTTGATCAGAGTATCACAAAGGCATCCTGAAGGGTCTAGTCTGTGAGTAGCTCTGCAGATTTGGAGCATGCCTGTACCCACACTGTGAGGTAAGTGTAAAACTAAATTCCTTTCTATTTTCTTGAATATATTCATTTAAGTTTTTCCTTTCTGTGGCAACATTTCAAAAGAACGGAGATATCTAAAATGTGGCTTTCGTTTATTCTGGTGAGCTGGCTGAACATTAGAACTTTATGGCTAGGGCTGGTAAACAGTAAATAGTACATGTTCTTTTCTGAGAGCAGATATAAGATTCTGAAGGTTTCCATTTAAAACCATGAGTGACCACCTTGCTTGATACAGACAACCCCATAAGTAGCAAGCGTCTCAAATTTGTCAACAGCAAGGTGACAAAAATATGTGAGCAGGATTTTAATCGTCTCTGGGTTCCTATGTTTTCTGTGCCTCAAACATCATTTAATGTATCCTCAATGGCTGTGACGTTAGAAGCATATGCTCAAGTCTGGAGATCTTATCTCTAAAATATCTCTTGACTTAGCTTAACTTGCATGTGTCATAGTAATTTAAGAACTTAAGTTTGTGAGACTTGCAGCTACCTTATGTTGCTCTATGCTGTTCAATTTGACATATGGACTAAGATTCTATACATAACAATTTTACAGCCCCTCTGTGAATTTTTGCTGACAATGCACCTTTTGGTGAACGATTCATCTTTACAATTTGGTAACAGTTTTTATTTGGTGTAAACAAAGGTCAAGCAAATGTGGGCTGCTTATTAAGCTTCCTAATCTCCCATCTGCTTGTCATCCCCTGATAAAATTATGATTTTTATGGGTGCATAACAGAGGTATTTTGCAACAACTAACTTCGTAAGCATTACCAGAAGATTGTCAGGCAAGTATGGCCATACAGAAAGACAAAGAAGGCAAGCCTATTGCAGACAGAGCAGACCAACTTGACAGATGGGCCGAGTATTTTGAAGAGTTACTGAACAGACCCACCCCACCCGACCCCCCAGACATCCAGCCAGCTGAGACTGACCTACCCATCAGCTGTGACAGACCCAGCCAGGAAGAGATCAGAAGAGCAGTGGCATTTTTAAAGAACGGCAAAGCAGCAGGGCCAGATGGCATCCCAGCGGAGGCTCTGAAAACAGACCTAGAAACAACAGTAGAGATGCTGTACCCACTGTTTGGAAAGATCTGGGAAGAGGAGGTGATGCCGGCTGACTGGAAGGAGGGGTACCTAATCAAGCTTCCCAAGAAAGGTGACCTTAGCAAGTGTTCCAACTACAGAGGAATCATGTTGCTGTCAGTACCAGGAAAGGTCTTCAACAGGATCATCCTGGAGAAAATGAAGAGCTCCGTTGGCCCCCAGCTGAAAGACCAGCAAGCAGGATTCCAGAAAAACCGATCATGTGCAGACTAAATTGCCACCCTCCGCATCATTGTGGAGCAGTCTCTGGAGTGGAGCTACCCGCTGTACATCAACTTTGTGGATTACGAGAAAGCATTTGACAGCGTGGACCGAGAGACTTTGAGGAAACTCCTACGACATTATGGTGTACCCACAAAGCTCATCTGCCTGATCAAGAGCAGCTACGATGGCATGACATATTGCGTGATCCACAAAGGGCAGTTCAGGTCAGAACCGGCGTCAGGCAGGGGTGTTTACTGTCTCCGTTCCTCTTCCTGCTGGCCATAGACTGGGTCATGAAGAGGACCAAAGAGCAGAAAAGATGTGGAATACAGTGGACACAGCTTGACGACCTCGATTTTGCAGATGACTTGGCGTTACTGTCCCACACTCATCAACAAATGCAGGACAAGACCACGAGGCTTGCTGACATCTCGTCCCAGGTGGGCGTCACCATCCACAAACAGAAAACAAAGACAATGAGGCTGAACGCAACCAGGGAAGAACCAGTCTTGCTTGCTGGCACCTCGCTGGAGGAGGTGGAGTCCTTCACCTATCTCGGGAGCATCATCGACAAAAAAGGTGGCACTGATGCAGATATCAGAGCACGAATCGGTAAAGCCAGAGCAGCCTTTCTCCAGCTGAAAAAAGTGTGGAGTTTCAGAGAGCTGTCACAACACACCAAAGTCCAGATTCCAGATAACAGAGTCCAAAGTCCAGAGCAGATAACAGCAGAGAATGAAATTGGGCGAAGAAGATGGGGATGGATTGGTCACAGTCTGAGAAAGCCAGTTTCCAGTATCACTAGGCAGGCATTGTCATGGAACCCCCAGGGAGAGATATAAATACTGAGCGGACTAAAGCTTCATTATCACAATGACTGAGTTAACCCTTAATTATAACTTTTTGACTCTCCATTTTCCATGTCCCCCGCACAGAGTAAATACCATTGGAAGTTACCCCTAAATCATTATTATTTAAACAACCACATTTTTATGAAAATCAAAAATAATACTTAAGGGGTTAACTCAGTCATTGTGTTAATAATACTTTAGTCCGCTCAGTATTTATATCTCTCTTAATTAGCTCATATGTCCGCTGTCGCAATGTTACTATGTATGTACACACAGCCCGTTGCTAGCACTCTCACTGGGACTGTGCATGACTAGAACGCGGCCCGCCTACACTGAAGTAATATATGTAAAGCGAATAAAGATATTTACCACGTCGCAATGAATTCATCAGAGCTGAAACGTTTGCACAGTCACCCTTAGATATGTACAAGCACTACCTCGTATGCATTAAATTGAAAGATTGACCCCGAGATATGCTGAAGTGCTCCCTCATAGTCTATTTATCAGAAATTTGACCTCAGAACATGTTAATAGGTTTGGATAGGGGTCTTACTCTATGACTCATGTCATTTTGTAAGCCACCTATGTTGCCTTATCGTTGCCACGCGGGTGCCGCTATTCAACTGTGAAAGGGAACACTCTATGAATAAGCCGGCTCTACAGGCTATTTGCTGAGAGGTGTCAATATACTCAAGAAGAGAGCATGTTTCGAAATTGACTTCATATTTACTCAATGACTGGTTCCCGAGAAATCAAACGGTGGCCTATACTCTGCACTATACAGGCAGCTGGAAAAACAGTTGTATAAGAAACTAACAAGTAATATCTAACACACACACAGATGTACACACAAACAGACTTACAAACAGACGTACACACAAACAAACACACTTACAAACAGACGTACACACTTACAAACACGTACACATAAACAAACACACTTACAGACACTCATGTCAGTACAATTTACCGTAAGCCTGATGTCACGGTTTGTTTGCCTTTTGTATTGCTTCACGCCGCGCTATTCAATAGCAGTGGCATTCCATTCCTTTTCAAGGGGCAAGCTTTTGAAAAGCTCTCAGCCGTCAAAGGCCTTTTCACAGCTACAGCCTTTCAAATCGCTAAGTAATGTCAAAGATCAACAGGGGGACATATTACCTTTCAAAAGAGAGCAATCATTTTACAAAACGGTTCTACATGTGGGGATTATATATTTATGCCTGGTTTACTGACAAAGGAACAAATGTGTTTATAAAGTTGTTTTTTTTTTTTAAATTGCATTATAAAATGATATCTGAAGAATTGTTATTATTGAGTGATATCGGCGCTTTACAGAACAAAGATTTAGAATCAAAACGAGAACAAATCCTTTCAGTAATTGTTTCAGGTAAGTCGAAGGCATATCTCGGCAAGCACTATTCAACTGATGATATTAATTCACTCTCGGCTGATGAATTAAATCAACTTTTTAAAAATACGATAACCACATTTCTTCAGTAATGACCCGAGATTTGAGCAGATCTATTGTATGCCTATATTCAAAAGCAGTCAATCACTTTTTGCCTGTAGACATTGATACCCTATCACACGACCTAGAGAGTAACCCCATAGTTTCAAATACAATAGGTAAATTGGCATGCCAGTTGTTTTACAAGTTTGGTAATTATCTAGCACCTGTCATAACTTTATTAATAACTGGGAGTCATATCGATTTTACAAAATTAAATATTTTTGCTGAACAAAATGGACGACCAACAGACGACCCCCCATACGACCCCACAGATGAACCCTGTCCCGGACCCTGTCCAGACTCCGATTCACACAGTGACAAAAATTAAAAATGCAGGCAGAATTCAAGCAGGGAAAAGGTTAGCCGAATGGAACAAGCAGAAAAAATTACAGCTACAGGCGCTAACAGAAAAGGCTCATGTAAGTGACCCGCCGTCAACACCGTCAGGACCGTTAGGACCGTTAGAACTGACAGGACCGTCCGAACTGACAGGGCTCTCATCACCCCTGTCACGTCCTCATCAAAGTGAAAGACCTTCAACCCAGTCTAATTCTGAAACAGCAAAATATGTAGTTGCCGCATTTGTTGTCGGATCTGGTTTTGTAGCTTACCAATTATACAAAAAATACAAGCCGCACACTCGAACAGTGTCCAAAAAATTAAACACTCCATCATCAAAAACAGAAGTCTCCACATTACCAACAATATCCAAAGTTGTGGACCCATTTATCATGCACTAATAAATTTATTATTTTAATTTTTATTTGCATAAGAAATGAATGACTCAAAGAATTTAATGAATCTTGTGTATCACTCTGCAGTAATCAGTGGACTAGCAGTAGCGTTTTCTATGCTGGGAAAAAGTCTACTCAAAATGAAATCAGCAGACCTCAGTAGATTGGATCTGGAAGATTCAGTTAAGCTAATTGCAGTTGTTACAGCGTCAATTGCAACAAAAGATTTTCTTGTCAAGCAGGGAATTATTCCCGAAAATGTTTCTATGTAAATAAAATAAATATGGCGACGATAGCTGTTATTGTGGGAGGAGCGATGGTCAACGCCCTCGCATTCAGTGGTTCAAACTATCTCTTTTCTAAAATGGGTAGAGAAGAATCTGCAGAAGAAATGAAGCGTCATAATGAAGCGTCTGAGAAACTCGCTCAAGCGCAACAAGAATATGAAAAGAATAGAATTGAGAAACTTGATTTCATCAATGAAAGATTGAAGCCTGAAGGCCACGCACAACATACGTTTTCAAATACAGACGACGCAATCCGTGAGTATTTTTTAGTCACTGGTAATGACATGTCTATCCCAAAACCAAAACTTAGCGACTACTATCAACCAAGCTCAGAACAAAGAAACGGTGAGATAATCTTTGTTCTAGTGGGAATGACATTAGTTTATTTTACAGGAGTTTTCATTGCTAGAAAAAATGACAGCCGAAAATAAACTATCAAAAATATATTACTCCCCATCAGGGTACTGGAAAAGTAACACTGCTATTCAGAAATTACATGCCGCTGTGGGCAGAGATATAACACTCAATCAAGTCAAACAATGGTTACAGAGACAGGCAATTTGGCAAATATATCTCCCTGCTCCAAGAAAAATAACAAGACCCCATTTTGAGAACACATCACCAAATGACACACACCAAATGGACCTCCTGTTCCTACCACATGACACAATAAGAAAGAAACGATACAAGTATGCACTGACTGTTGTAGACATTGCATCAAGGTATAAAGACGCTGAACCCATATCTGACAAAACAGCTACCACTGTTGCTACAGCATTAACAAAAAATATATAGTCGAGGCCCTTTAAGATACCCCAGACTAGTGCAAGTTGATGATGGATCTGAATTTAAGGGTGCAGTTAATCAGTTATTTGCTAAGCACGGCGTACTGGTCAGAGGAGGCATTCCAGGTGTACACGGATCACAGGCAATTGTAGAGAACTTTAACAAACAGTTATCAGAAAGACTTTTCAGTTACCAGTATTCTAAGGAACTCATGCATGACACACGTAACACTGAGTGGGTTAAGAGATTACCACATGTGATAAAAGCAATGAACAATGAAGGCCATCCTAAGCCTGCTGATGCTATTAAATTGAAAACAATTACAGAGCCAAAAACAGGACCAACCCCACCTCCAGACACAAGCTTGTTTACTAAACAGGTGAGATATTTATATCAACCAGGGGAGGCTGAGAACGACATCAGGCGCAGGGCAACAGACCCCATCTGGTCCACATCCGTTCATAATATAAAAAAAATAATTCCCGGTCCTGACGCAACAATATATTACCTGTATGACCCTGCGCCCCAGAGGGCATTTGTCAGAGAAGAATTACAGATTATTCCCCCAGACACCGTTACTCATTTCAGTAACTAAGTCATCAATTAATTCATCAACCAGTTCATCACAAATATCTTCAGATAACTTGAGCCTGTAATGACCAGGCGCATAAGCTTTTTCCTTAGTGTGAAACACACGTTTCGTGTCCCCAACTGCAAGTGACTTCTTGTGTGTTTGAATCATTTCAAGATTATGTTTGTTTGATCTCAGTGACTTGTTTGGATAATCAGGCATCAATGCACCATCTAACACTTGCTTGTAATGTTCATGTCGAATGTCTTTATTTTTTATTGCTGTTTTTTTTAATTCCTTTGGCTTTCGACTGACTTCCCTTTTGGTGCAGTATAGAATACATTTTGGATCTCAGTCCAACATACTCAACTATTGGCACACCATTTAGTTCATCCTTAAACTTACCAGGCACTTTTTTGTTTTGTGTGCTAAACAGTGGATGGTCTTTAGGATAGTCAGACGTGTCATACATGTGTAACTCTGTTTTCATGTCTTCATAAAAGTTTTCAGTACACACATCAATGATCATAGAGTCAGTGTCAGTGTATAACAATCGACACTCAGGATACTTTGGTTTGAAGTAATTATAATAAAATTCAAGCATCAACAGTTTTGACAACTCAAGAATTGCCATACCAATGAATACTGGCTTGTCCAGTTTAACAATCTTTTTTTTGAGTGACACTGCATACAATGATGAATGAAACTCTTTATAACCTGTATACTGTGGCTTGCCTGTAAGTTTATTTGCACCCAATTCAGTTGTGACCAGTCTCACATCTTTTCTGTGATGAGGATTTTCCATAGTCTTGCCAAAACAGGCATTGTTCATAAGCTTAAAGAAGTCTTTGTCAAATGCAGTGTTGCCGTCTCTGGTACGCAATGTTGTGTTCTTCATTATGTAATCTTTCATGAAAGCACTCTGATCAAATTGAATTCCTCTGTGAACTTTCTTTAGTACTAACCCATGTCTGATGTAAAACTGTAACAAGCGGTAGTGACAAACGTAATTAAATTTGTCATTCAAATTCGGTACAAGTTTGGTGTCTTCTTTTTTCCCTGTCATACTCATTTTCTCAACTGCTAATGGATAATCATATGGTAATCATGTAGATGATGTGGGTACTCCAGGTCTACTTCAAAGATCCAACCCTTAGGATCGTTTCGGTCAAGATTCATAATATTGTTAGTTAACCCTGACTCTGTTATGTCATACTGTGACAAATCATACAAACAAAAGTTTTTCAAGGGCAATAACTCACACATTGCCCAGCCATACAAATTGTTAGCGTCTATATAGGTAATGAATGACCTTGACCTTGAGGGGTCAAACCCAAGGTCACCATGTCCGTCCAGATATTTGTTGTTGGCCTTGGCATAATTATTTGCTGCAATACTAATGCCACCTCTCAATCCACGTTCCACCATTTCACCCATCGTACGATCAGACAACAGGTCTATAGATATCTTACTGGATTTCAAAAATGCATCCCATGTCATGCCAGGACTAGTTATGTAACAAGCAGGGTCAAGACTGTAGTGTAACAACCCCTTTTCACGGTAACTTTCAAATACGTCTGCTAGCAAACAAACGTCTGCTTTCAAGTACTGATCGTGATAGTCACCAATCGTATGACATCCTAACTTATTCCACGCATCAAGAGCGTGTTGATATTCAGAGTCAGAAATGCCTTTAAAAGTTAGTGTGGAATAAAATTTATCTTTTGGTGGCAGTCTTGTTTCCTCAAACACAACCCAGTGATCAATGTACTCATACGGATAAACACCTTTCTTAATCAAGTCTGGTTCAAAATATTTACTCGTTATTGGATACTCAGTCAGTCCTTCTGCGAGACTAGCAAGCCCTAAAGACAAATGTTGCATGGAGTCATAAAATGCTAATTTGTTGTCCAATCTAAAAGTCAAGTATTTTTCAGTTGTCTGGGCAATGCAACTAATTTTTTTGTAAGATTCATCCACAGCCTGCATGATGTGTGAATCGTATCCTTTGAGATTGTGGAAAAAGATTGGCAGTTTGTATGTCTTAGGATCTGTTTTTAATAACAAGTTACAATTGTTATGTGCAGCACCTCTGTAACGCCCAGTTATGTGATCATGGTCACGAACTTTATCACATCCTAGAGGTTTTTCGCAAACCCAACACATCTCAGCTGTATCAAATTTCAGTTTGTCTTCTTCTGTCATCACCAAAGGCATCTGACATGTTGTGAGATATTGTACTACCTGACTATACAGATGTCTCATTTCTGTTAAAAACAAACATGCTGCATTTTCACCCCTGTAGATAACAGGTTTTGAATGCTGACCGTCTGACCTAACAATAATGTATCCGAAAGAACACACCACTTGGTCACTCAACTTTACAGTCTTTGGTAATGACTCTGGAACAGGGCCTTCATACGGAACAACTAATGATTCAAAATCAGCGTACACTACAAACGGCAGCTTTTGCTGATTCCCATAGTTTTTAAAATACACTTGACTACCAGGATCTGGATACTTAAGTACAGTTTGTATGTCATCAGGTGACCTACAATGTAGGATGTGTTTGTGCGCTAGTAAAATAGAGGAGAATCTTTGTAAACATCTTTTACAAACTTCCTGTTTGCCATTGTGTTTTGTTGTATGCCCATGAATTAGATGTGACATATTTCTGATAATTGTGTAGTGGAAGTTATTGTCATCTCCTATTAATAACATATCAACATGTTTATCTTCTGACTGACCGTAGGTTAGGGCAATTGGGGATACTCTAATTGGTTGTAACTTGTTCTCAGACTCATTATCCAACACATACACATTTACAGATATACCAGGATTTAATTTTTCAAACAAGTCTATGTCCTCTATTTTAACAGGGAACTCAATGCCACTAAAATCGAGTTTGTTTACAAATTTGATGTAGTTAGATACGCGATCAGGTCTTGACCTCACAAAGTGTAATTTAGCAAGCACACACCACATGAAACAGAAATTGTCTTTGTTCTGTATATTAACAACAGCCTTTTTGTTTGCAACCTCTGTTGGCAGTGGTATCCATGATTTACCTAGTATAGGATGATATCTTGACTGCTTTAGTTGTAGTTCATGTACATGTCCTTCGTGCCAACCAGACCCCTTCATTTTTGCACTGTCAATTGCCTGGAGGAAGTCTGGTAATAGTCTGTCTCTAAACACTTTTTCTACCTCCGGTTCTCTTTTTGTGTTAACTGTGTGTTGTCTTGTTGATATGTACGATACAATCACTTCACCGTCTACTCTAGTGAATTCTATTTTTGCAACAATCTGAATCTTTACACTACCTGTCAGAAGATTTTGTTGTATGACAGGAAAAGAGTTTTCTATTGATTCATAAACTTTATTAGTATTGGATATAGGTAAGTCTGTTGTGTGAAACACATTACGTAGACTTGATGAGCCAGGGTTTGATGGGCCAGGGTTTTGAACATTGTCCGTCATTTTTATTTGTCCGACAAAATAATAAAATAAAAAATATTACCGCTGGCTCACCTTGTGTAATACCACTTTATTAACTGTAACACTGTTAATATAAACATTTAGTTTGCGTAGTTGTTTAAATATGCTATAACAAACTTCCCCTAACCAACCATAGTTGGTATCATCAACTTTAAAAGTAGGTGTCTTTAAATCAACTGTCATGCGCTCCACATCTGGAAGCTCATCGACATAATCCAAAGTCACACTATATGTAGCATATATTTCTGATGGTGCTGAAAGACTTATGTTAGTCTGTTTGGGTGATGTTAAGTCAGTAAAGTGCATAACATCTTTGAAGCAGTGTGAGATATCAAGCACTTGTATGATTTGTCCGTCTGTCATTTTTATTGGACAAACAAAAGAATAAATTAATTTACTAACCCATACCCTGTGGGCTGATCTGTCTTTAAAATGAGCTTTAGATGCTTAGTTGATTTCAGTTTATTTTTCACATCATCTCGTTCATGCTTATTTGGGATGACATCATTTTCTCTGAGACAGTCTTCAAAGCTGTCACGATCCTTACAGTAAAACAAACAGATAAACTTTAACTGTTCTCGAAAATCTTTTAGTACAGCATTATATTTCTGAGTGAGAATCCATACACTAATGTTTGCGTGTCTGCCACTGAAAGCAAGTTCTGCTAATGTGTTTCTCTTCTTGACAATGTTTTTCTCTGCTGAGCAGTCATCAACAATAAACAATGTTGACTGTCCTTCAAATTGCTTGTAAAAATATTGTAGGTAGTCATTCAGTTTCTTTTCAGGGTCAACTAAGTAAATGTTGTTGTCAGTCCAAATGAATAAACGGTTGTGATAAGCTTTGTTGTGTTTGATTGTAGGACAAAATATTACAATGTTTGCAAAATGGTGTATGTATCTTGTTTGTAAGAGGTTAAGAACAAATTCAGTTTTCCCACACCCTGTGGCACCACAAAATAATCCACAGTGTGGGTCAAGGGTCATCAAGCTCCAGTTCATTTTAATACACAATATAATTTTAATATATGTGTCCACTCAGTCTGCTGTCTTGTATATTGAGTTGTGCGTCATATATCAGGTACAAATATATATTTATGGCTTCGGCTTTTTCAACCTTCTTTTGTATCTGGATTGTTATTCCATCACTGCCGTTCTCAACAGTTCGACCTGACCCATGAAGGTAATCGTCGTCCGTACTGCGAAGGTCTAACCAAAGAGCATATTTGTTTGTAAGGTATTGACCAATCCTTACATCATACAGATGTAGATCTTTGCACACAATGTTTGCTGGTTTATCTCTAATCCTTCCACCTGCAAAATACTTTGTGATCTCATCGTAGTGTTGATAAGGTAACAAACCTGAAGCGTACACTTGATTAGGGCGGCCTTCAATTGTGCAAGACAAATGTGTAATCTTTGGATTGTAGAATTTTTCTGAATCTCTTTTGTATGGACTCAGCAGTTCAACAAACAACATAAGAATACCTTTAAGTGACCTAGCTGGTGTGTTCAAGTTTATGTTCCACATTGGGTCACTCTTGTCTTTGGGTATTAAACTATGTCTAATCACCCTGTCATAATAAATTGGAAGTCTTGACTGGTATTGATTTTGAATGAGTCTGGCTAGTTCAGTGTGTGTGACAATTTCATATTCCAAAGAAATGTTAGAGATCTTATATGTTGCATCTGTGGCAGATGATTTAATAACTTTGGAGTAGTCATTGAAAGTTAGTTCAAAACTCAAACGGTCATTCAGTGCCCCTTGATAATAAGGCAAGTGTGCTGTGAGGATTTCAAACTCAAGTGGAATGTAAAATCTGGTTCCATATGTTTCGGCCATTATAACGTCCTTGGCTACCCCAGTAGTTACCTTATCTGCTGCATTGATTCGAAGTTTACCAACATTATCAGACTGTATGCCTTGGTAAACACGGTCTTCTCGTTCTTCTCTTGTGAGCCAAAGGTCTTTGTAACAGTAGAATACATCGGAGTCGTCAAGACTAAACACTTCCTGTCCTTCAAGTTTTACTTTAATAGTTCTAACAATTGCTCTGCCAAGATTGTCAACCAGTGTTCTGTTTACATCTGCGTCTGATGAAAGTTCAATATTAAATGCTAGGCGTGCAGTGCGAGGAACAATAACGTCACTGGGACCTAGGTTTGGAAACTTGACTGTAAGAGTTTGGTTCTGGTCTATGGTACTTGGATTGTTTGTGATGACGATTGATTGTCTAATGCCCTTAACACCCAGAGGCTCACGTAGTTTTCTGTATGGGTCTAACTTTGATCCGTAAGACTGTGTCATTTTTATTATGCACAATAAAAAATAATAAATTAATAAAACAATGGCAGCGGGAGGATTTAATCATGAAGATTTTGAAATGGATGACATGAATGTCTCAGATACCAGTATCACAGATATGACTGGAATGGTAACTAGTAGTAGTAGTATGCATCATGAACTGTTAAAAGACAAAGTAAACTCATTTTATGACAGTGTTGGAGCGCGCCCAGATGTAATAGATCCTAATCAATTTGAATATGATAAAGGACACTTATTTGTAAATACAGACAGAGGGAAAATATATCTAACACATAAAAACAATCCTAAGTTTAGATTGATTGTACATTGCTTAACGTCCCGACAGCAACAAGGCTTTCTCTGACGTGCCTGCACTGCTTGTGAAAAAAAATAAATAAACAGAACATTGAATGTATGTCGCCATCTGGTCAAATACGTTAAATAAACCTAACACATGGGGCCTAAATAAAGCTAAGACCATTTAGCAACACACATCCAATATCAAGAGCTACAGGCAGTGCAGACAGTAGGGAGAGTTTTAAAAAGGCAAATACAGGGGAATGGACAAAGGGTAGACAGAAACACATGCCCCAGAATAGAGAGAAAAACTCACCCTGTGGGGCTGACCAGGGTGACCCTGGGAACTAAAAAGTACCTAACCCCACCCAGGTCCCCCAGGGCAGACCCAGGTGGGGGTCTTCTAAGTTTAGAGCTTTAAGTACAATTAAATTGATTGTACATTGCTTAACGTCCCGACAGCAACAAGACTTTCTCAGGACGTGCCTGCACTGCTTGTGAAAAAAAACCTAAACAGAACATTGAATGTATGTCGCCAGCCGGTCCAACACATTAAATAAACCTAACACATAGGGCCTAAATAAAGCTAAGACCATTTAGCAACACACATCCAATATCAAGAGCTACAGGCAGCGCAGACAGTAGGGAGAGTTTTAAAAAGGCAAATACAGGTGAATGGACAAAGGGTAGACAGAAACACATGCCCCAGAATAGAGAGGAAAACCCACCCTGTGGGGCTGACCAGGGTGACCCTGGGAACTAAAAAGTAGTTAACCCCACCCATTTCCCCCAAGGCAGACCCAGGTGGGGTTTAAGTACAATTAAAGGTGAAGTCGGTGGTAACTCTGGGTTGGCAAGGTATCTTGGAATTGGAGGGTCTCCTGTCACGCCAAGACTGGCTAGTGTTCTTCACGACACGCAAACAAAGTTGCCAACAGGGCAACAAATTGAAATGGCACCAGTAACAAGCCTACCGGAAATAGCAAACACTGTGATACAAGAAACTTCATTTACTGAAGGGCAAATAAATGACGCTTTGAAAACAATAGATGATCCACCTTTGTCAATGAGAGAGATTATAGGGTTGGATAAATCACTGCAGACGATAAGAGGTGAGATGGTAAACAAGGTTGCCAAACTAGGTGAGCTTGATAAACACATAGAACGTGAAAAAGAGAAACTGGCTACAGCAGACAATGGGAATCTTGACACAGAAATGAAAGAAAGAATACAACACAGATTAAATGATTTGCAGATAGAAAGATCTGGACGGTTAGAAGTGATTAGTATTGGGAGGGAAAAACTGAAAACACAAGTTAACAGGATTAGAGAAACTATTCAGAAAATACTTCACGAAGACACTACTCTGGCTGAGAGACTTAAAACACTTTTCAGAGAACAGGGTATTACAATTGCCAGTTTAATTACTGCTCTTGGGTTTATTATTAGTACTGTTGTGTTAGCTGTCTCCGGTGCTGGGGGCAGTGGTTTTCCACCTCCAGCACCGCCAACCCCGGGCCCACCGACTCCAACAGACCCAAAAGATTTACAGTCATGGGTAAAGAAACAGTTGTCTCACATATCAGACTTGCTTAAAAAATTGGCTGTAAAAGCAATGGATTCATTACCCTCTATTTTAGGCACAGTTTTCAGCTGGCTTATTAGTACAGCCGCGAAGGTAGTTGGGTTTATGGCAGAACATGTTTGGGTCTTTTTGGTGACAGTAGGAGGATTGATTGATTGATTGTACATTGCTTAACGTCCCGACAGCAACAAGGCTTTCTCAGGACGTGCCTGCACTGCTTGTGAAAAAAAAACTAAACAGAAAATTGAATGTATGTCGCCAGCCGGTCAAATACGTTAAATAAACCTACAACATGGGGCCTAAATAAAGCTAAGACCATTTAGCAACACACATCCAATATCAAGAGCTACAGGCAGTGCAGACAGTAGGGAGAATTTTAAAAAGGCAAATACAGGTGAATGGACAAAGGGTAGACAGAAACACATGCCCCAGAATAGAGAGAAAAACCCACCCTGTGAGGCTGACCAGGGTGACCCTGGGAACTAAAAAATACCTAACCCCACCCAAGTCCCCCAGGGCAGACCCGGGTGGGGAGACAGTAGGAGGGTTAATGGTGGGTTATTTAATGAAACAGATAAAGAAGTAATATACCTAATCCTGTTAATCCTATTGTCAATGCAGTTCTTTCTGACTCATGAGTGTCAAGGGTTGGTAGTGATGTTTGGGGCATTACTGACTGTATGGGTGCCGGTGGTGGGGCAGGGGAAGTAACCACCTATAATGATTTTAATGACAGTACAGGCGCAGTGGTTCCTCCTAAGTTTACAGATTGATTGAGACCGAGTTTTTGACCACCACCTGCAACAACTATTTCATTATTATAATTTGTTATTGTACCCATTTGGAGTTGAAGGTCAGATGGTAACATGTATAACCCGATGCCAACTACAAAGTCAACTTTTGATCTAGCATATCTGAGTACGTCTTGGTAGCGTTGTATGCTAGATGGGAGATCAACTGTTGAGTTGATTGAATCTTCCAGGTTTGCGAGAAATTGTTTTTGTGAATCGAACTTCTCACTTCCATTCAAAATATTTGATTTTGTTAGTGATTGTGCTCCTAGTATACACCAGACATATGTTCTGATAGACTCATTTACGCGCTCGACTCCTGCTTGAGTAAACCCGTCAGTTTTATCTAAAATAAATGTGGTCCACGCATTAGTCTGCTTCTGCTCTATTGATCCTATCCAGACGTGATTTTGATGAGAATGAAGTGTAACCAGGGTAATAATCTTGAGGGTATTGTCTGTGACTCATAGCATAATACAATGTGCCCATACCATTGTGATCATCAAGTTTTTGTGTAAAGTCATACCGGGGGCTTAAGTTAAATTCATTACAAATCCGTTCAAACGCTTTCATATCCATGGGGTTATTAAACCTGTTGAAACTGGATTCAGTGGGCAGTGGTGTATGAAGTTCTGACAGTATACGTCTAAGCTGGTAATAAACATGGAAACGGTAGACAGACTTAATTAGTTTGTTTGAGTGATTTAAGTGGTCTGTGAATGAAACACCACAGCCTGTAGTAGAACACAGTATGGCAAAGTTGAGTTGGTTTTGAAACATCTGTAGTGGACTTGATGACCACTTTCTTGCAGTTGAGTCATCTGTTATTGGAGGGTTTAGGTAATGGTCAAACGGATTTGGTACTTTGACTTGGAATAGATCTTGTTCGCTTACAGCTATGTCAAGCTGGTTTAGTTGTATTATTTTCTGTTCATAAGTAGGTGCAACATTATATTTAGCATCCACGTTAAATTGAAATGCGTTCGTTGTGGTAATGGTTGGTGATTTAAATTCCATCCTTTTTTATATGAGATAATAAAAATGTTTATTACCTTAACAAATCTTGACACAAGCAAACCAGTGTGGTTAACTAATGGGATTGATAATCGTGATGGTAGCAAGGCTGTAGCTATCCATGAAATGTTCTACACAGTAAAATGGTTTAATGTTACAAATGATACAGATTATAAAGTAGTTTTTTATGATATGACTGAAACTTTACCAGCTGGGTATTATGACTTTTGTACTATAGCTGAATGGTTTCAAAGTAAATTTAAAATTAAAGCAACTTTAAATCCAGCTAACCTACTTGTTACATTAGAATTTCCAAAAGATAGTCATTTTTCTTTATCAAATGCTCTTGTAACTTTACTTGGTTTTTATTGCACATTAATACTTTCAGATGATGAAGATTGGAAACTGACAGATTTAAAACTATTTGCACCCAAAAAACAAAAAATAACTGGCAGATGCCCTGTTTATTTGGCAGTACACACAGTATTTAATGTTTATTTGAAAGAACTAAACACGACTGAAAATGTGCACAATGGAAAGCCTTCAACTTTGTTGAGATGTGTGCCAGCTGGAACTGCTCCTTATTGTGAAAGTGTAGTTGTTAGATTTCCTAATTTGCAGTTTAAGAAATTAGGTTCTAGTTTCTTTGAGTCACTGAGTATATCTGTAACTAATCAGGATGACAATCCAGTTGTTATGCATGATTTTAGTGTTGTGTTGGAAATTAAATAATTTTATTTTTGTTTATAAAAAAAATGAGTGGTGGTCCAAAGCCGAGAATCATACCAGTTGCATGTCCAGTAACAGAGTTGAAAGATTTGGCTGATGTACAGAATTTTGAGGAGGGGGATGTCGGAGAAATATATGGTTTTGAACTTGATTCAAATGGCATGTACAAGAGGAAAGTAATTGTTGACATGAAAGATGGTGAAAGACAGATTCCTAAACTTGGTCAGCTGCGTGATGTTACTGTACCTACTCCAGTAAATAATGTGCCCTACAACTTAATACATGTGGGTAGTAAGTGGGTGGTTTCACCTGTGCCTGTTCCACCACCCACAATTGACTGGGACATAAAGTTGGAATTTATTAGTCCTTATGTATACACTGATGACGAAGGCGCCTTAGTGTTTAGGAAGGTTGTTAATTCTGGGCCGATGATTGTAAGCCTTGTTCCAAGCTTTGCCCCAGACAACAATAGCAGAGATAAACTGAAAGTTGAAAATTATGAGAGACGGCGGTATCTTCTTACAACTAGAAAGGGTAGATCAGATACTTCTGTTGTGTTTATGCCAGCAAGCTTAGTCGTGACTAGAGAAGCGACAATAGTATTTGAAATTATCTTGAGATCTGTAACTTCTGTAAAAGAGGCAGATATTGCGCAGGGGATTAAACTTACGTGGAATGAAACAGTAACAGAATCAACAAAGGTCTTTATTCCTATTACAAAAAATGTTGATGTTATTAATGTTTCGAGCAGTATTCCCGCTGTCAAGATATTAGTCGACAAAACAACTTTTGTTCGTCTAAGTTACATAAACCTTGAACACATTGATCTTGTTGCTTTTTATTATGCCAGCAAATTGTATACTTTTGACGAGTTGCAAAATGTAATCACTGATTAAATAAAAAAAATATTTGTGAATAAAAAAAAAATGGTAAACTTCTATCCGCAACTACCGACGCATGAGACTGTGTCATCATTTGTGCCTGATCAACATATGCCAATTGCATCAGATAAAACATTACAGGCAGACGCATTCAGATTAAATAATATTACAGAAGCTTTGAAATATTTGGAAGGAGAAGAAGCTAGGTACTCACGGTGCAAAAGACGGTATAAGACCGTTTTCAATTCTGTACAAAACACAACTATGGCTGTTGGCGCTTTTTCGGCTGGTTGTTCTGTAGGGGGTATTGTTCTTTTTGCCACAGGAATTGGGAGTTTGGCTGGAATAGCAGTTGAAGGAGCTAGCATTGCCACAGGACTGGCTTGCTTTGGTTTGGATGCCATAAACAAGAGGTTTCACACGAAATTAGAAAAACATGAAGCATTGAGTACTTTGGCGGGTGCGAAGCTGAGCAGTCTTAAACTTATTATCAGTAAGGCATTGAATGATAATTTTGTTGATGACAAAGAATTTAAGCGAGTCCAGGATGATTTAAATAACTACAAACAAATGAAATCTGAAATACAAAATAAAATGCGTAGTCAATCACCCGTGAATGTTGAAGAACTAAAGGCTAGTTTTTTAGCAGAGGGAAAAAGGATAGGGGTTCAGGAAACCACAGAAAAGCTACACAATCTTTTAAACAAATAAAAATCAGATTTGGTAATCGTTTATTTTTTCATTACACTTCACAGAGAGATGTCATGCCACTTACACAGTTTAGGCCTAATTTTTTAACACCATCTGCGCCACCAGAATATTATTGAAAAAAAAAAAGTTTTCCATTGCCCTTGTCTCTTAGTAAAAAAGACTTAGTATACGTGACTAGAGTCAAGTTGTTATTAAGTACTTGTAAGTAATTAGGATAAGTAATTAATAAGTTCTTAATGGTAAGTAGTTAATAAGTTCCTATTGTAACTCACTTTAAGGTAACCTTTAAGTGAGTTGTGACTTATTGTTTTACTTGGTAGTTTCTTATCCAGCTGTTTTTTTTTCAGTGCCTGTATAGTGTAATAACCACCAGTTGATTTTCTAATTCCCCAGAAACCACATGAGTACATTAAGCCCACTTGTACAAATCCCCCTCTTTTGAAAAGTAATATGTCCCCCTGTTGATCTTTGACATTACTTAGCGATTTGAAAGGCTGTAGCTGTGAAAAGGCCTTTGACGGCTGAGAGCTTTTCAAAAGCTTGCCCCTTGAAAAGGAATGGAATGCCACCGCTATTGAATAGCGCGGCGTGAAGCAATACAAAAGGCAAACAAACCGTGACATCAGGCTTACGGTAAATTGTACTGACATGAGTGTCTGTAAGTGTGTTTGTTTATGTGTACGTGTTTGTAAGTGTGTACGTCTGTTTGTAGTACGTCTGTGTGTGTGTTAGATATTACTTGTTAGTTTCTTATACAACTGTTTTTCCAGCTGCCTGTATAGTGCAGAGTATAGGCCACCGTTTGATTTCTCGGGAACCAGTCATTGAGTAAATATGAAGTCAATTTCGAAACATGCTCTCTTCTTGAGTATATTGACACCTCTCAGCAAATAGCCTGTAGAGCCAGCTTATTCATAGAGTGTTCCCTTTCACAGTTGAATAGCGGCGCCCGCGTGGCAACGATAAGGCAACATAGGTGGCTTACAAAATGACATGAGTCATAGAGTAAGACCCCTATCCAAACCTATTAACATGTTCTGAGGCCAAATTTCTGATAAATAGACTATGAGGGAGCACTTCAGCATATCTCGGGGTCAATCTTTCAATTTAATGCATACGAGGTAGTGCTTGTACATATCTAAGGGTGACTGTGCAAACGTTTCAGCTCTGATGAATTCATTGCGACGTGGTAAATATCTTTATTCGCTTTACATATATTACTTCAGTGTAGGCGGGCCGCGTTCTAGTCATGCACAGTCCCAGTGAGAGTGCTAGCAACGGGCTGTGTGTACATACATAGTAACATTGCGACAGCGGACATATGAGCTAATTAAGAGAGATATAAATACTGAGCGGACTAAAGTATTATTAACACAATGACTGAGTTAACCCCTTAAGTATTATTTTTGATTTTCATAAAAATGTGGTTGTTTAAATAATAATGATTTAGGGGTAACTTCCAATGGTATTTACTCTGTGCGGGGGACATGGAAAATGGAGAGTCAAAAAGTTATAATTAAGGGGTTAACTCAGTCATTGTGATAATGAAGCTTTAGTCCGCTCAGTATTTATATCTCTCAGGGAAAGAGGAAAAGAGGCAGGCCGAGAAACACCTGGTGTCGAGACCTCCAAGCAGACATCAAGAGACTGGGAACCACCTGGAGTAAAATCGAAGGAGAAGCACAGGACAGGAGTCGCTGGAGGTCTCTCGTCGACGGCCTATACCCTGGCAGGGGTGACAGGCGTAAGTAAGTAACTAACTTAGTAAGCATAGGATGGTCTTATCATCAGCTACCTTTGTGCCAAATTCGATTGAAAAGTTTGCAAAAATGCTGATAAAAACTATAATTTCTATCAAAAATTGGCTTTTTACAAACATATGCTGACCTTGTGACCCTTGACCTTTCTGACAGGTCTTGCCACAAAGTATCCTTGTGTCAAGTTTGAAGACTGTGGATTGAATGGTCTCAGAGAAAATGCCAACGTTAAAGTTTACTACAGACGACGGACAAAAGATCACTGGCCCAGAACACATGAGCCAAAAATGAAAATTTACATCTACGTTCTTTCAGCAGCTACAGCAAGCACACCAGAGGTGGTAACTAAGAGTTCTACTCCTTAATTCTGCAGCCTGAATGTCAAGAAATCGCGATGTCAAATGATGCCAGTAGGTAAAAGAATGACATTCAGACCAAAAAGGTGACTGCCAAGCTTGTACAATGCAAAGAAAATCTCAAAGAAGAAAGAAACATGCTCAAAAAAGACAAGTACAACACAATTTATTAACAGAAACACGTTCTTCAGTGTTGGTGATAAAAATGGGGAATTGAAGCAAATAAATGTAGATTTTGCATTGTTAATTTGGCTTTAGTTAATGAGAAATCCTGTAAAATCCTGTGAGAAGGGGGGACACCATGTATGTATTTCATGTGTAACATTGTGACACCGCTTGTATCTTAGCTGAATGGTGAAGACAGCTTGGTTTCCTGGGACATGAAAATCATAGAGCAGCTCAAAAGAAAAAAAATGAGATGTGATGTTTCAAACTGTTCGTTTTCATTTCTTAAAGTAAAGAAATATGTTTCCATGGCTCAGCATGTTTTTCATATGGAATTCATATTAAACATACAAAAAGGAAATACTTTATAAACTTGTCAAATCTAACTCACATTTTCACAATGTGTTTCACTGTCAAGTGTTAGGCCATAGTAGAGAAAACAGGCTTAAAATTCAATAAAGACACCACACTTAATATTCTTTTGTGTTTTAGTTCTCTTTATAATTTTGGATCCCTTTAACCAATTACTGTACATCCTGAGGCTGATTTAAAAAAAAAAAATGTTTACTGTCCTATGAAGGCTACATTACAAATTAGAAGACAGATTAACCATTTTAGTTCAAGGGTGGTGCCAGAACAATGGCGCCTCAGTCTTATTAAGGTTAACATTAATTTTGTACCCACCACAACAGCAGATGGAGCCATCAAATCAAATGAGACACAAATCACACAGTATTGCTGGTCTCAAACTAAACATTTTGTGTGAAAATGCCATAATTATGCGTGACACATCATCAAAAAACGTTGCTTTGTTCATTTCTGGAAGGGATTTGCCATGCAATATGTCACTGGTGATGTGTGTATGACACTGGGAAACCCGGATTTTATTTTAGGCTACAGTGATAAAAGTTTTGAAATGATGGGTGCAGATGTTTGCAGCATTTTGTGCGTAACATCTGTTATGCCAGCACAAAGAGTTGCCTCAAATTTGTTTGTAATTGTTTTTATTGCATAAAATTACATTTTGGCAATATATCTGATGATAGTTATGTTAACTGAAGCTGAAATTTGACTTCATCCTTTCACCTGAAGTGACATTCATTTCCATTCCTATAGGCCTTAGACATAACGCCAATGTGTTCGCATGAAATGGTCTGAATAGCTGGTTGTTATTTTCTTTTTTATTTTTATTTTACATTAGACCATTTATGTATACAGACATGTTTACTTACATATCTTCTACAAATGACTGGCAAAGAATAATATGGTTATCGAAAAATAACACAGAGTGGAGAACAAGCTGAAGTAAAAATCTCTGAAAAGTGGCTGGGGTCCAGGGGCCGCCTAGGTCCCGGTGGGGTCCAGGGGCAAAGCCCCGGTAGGGAGCCCAGGGGGGCAAAGCCCCCAAGAAAAAAAATCAATATTTTTCATTTTTAGAAGTAAATATTCTGGCTTCTTGTGAGAGATAGCACACAGAAAAGGCTCAAATTTGACTACATGCAAACTCAAGATTACAGAGTAAAATACATCATCAAAGGGTCTCCCCGGTTAATCACATGTGAAAAGCACTACATGGTAGGCTATTTATCAGTATCACAATAGACTAACAATGGCCGACACAGAGGACTGAACTTCCGGTGAACAGTCAAACGTTCAACATCACCATCACCCACTGTAATCAAGTGATGAGTATTTATTAACAGGGTTTCTGTTTTCACAACAGGTTAAATGGTCTGTAGACCCCCAGGTATAAAATTTAGAAGGTACACAGACCCCCATCTGAGCATAATAGAGGGTCCACAAATTTATTTAAGAACAACTGCATCATGTGTATGTTCTTTAAAATAAATTAACTCATTTTGCTCTCTCCTCTTTAAATTTGTTGTGACAGTGTACATGTCCTTTCCATGATACCGATTCTTTAACTGGTGAGCTGTCGTGCAAAAGCCTGTATTTATTTGTATGATCATTTTATCATAATGTATTGTAACAGAGAATATAGCCTTTTCTGCTGAATACAGAAAGACAACCAAAGTCTGACTTGTCTAAACTCTCTCTCTCTCTCTCTTTCTCTATGTGTGTGTGTGTGTGTGTCTATGTGTGTGTGTGTGCAAACCAATGTACCTAAAAGTTGGTTTCAACCCATTTAACCCGAAAGACATATTTCTCCAATGTTAGAGCTCTTGCCTAATAACTGTGTACCACCAGAAGATGGATCGACCATGATAAAAAAAAACTGACAAACTTATTTCTGTTCAAATTTCTGGACTTGCTTTTTGAGTTTGCCTCCATGCATATTGCGCATGTCATCCGTGTGCCATCGTGCTTTAGCCACGGAAATACACGCAGCCATGAACTCTGAAACTGCGTCGCAGCGGCGGTGCCACATACGGCCTAAAAATTGACACGCACAGCAGCCGAAAGCAATGTGAAGGGTGTCAGCGGTCCATGTTGTCATTATTTTTCATGTTTACAGTTTGTCTCTGACTTTAATAATCAGTTTTTATTTTCACAAAAGTTATACTAAATACAGCTGAACATACACTTGACAAAAACCAATTATCTTTTTCTTCTGCAAATGTTTAATTTCATACAATTTGCTGTGAACTTTGTTGACCCCTAAAAGTCACCAACACTGAGAAGCAACTCATATACAAACAAGTACACAATGTGCTACTTATCTTTTCTTTGGTGATCTATCTATCTATTGCCAAAGACAAGTAGCATACTGACATATACTTGTTTGTGTGTCTGTTTTGAAAAAGTGTTTTGAAGGCCCACACGGCACTGCCATAACTGTTCAAAGATGGTTATGAAACGCTACACACAGGTCTACAGTTTTGGTTTATTTAGACACAGTACAATCCAGTTCAGCACACGTCATCTTTATATCAAGTAACCTGACAATGACTCCACTCCGTTCTAGAAATACAACGCTATCAGTATGAGGAACAGCTAAAAATAGACTGACACGCTAAAGGCTGCGCAGAATAAATAAGTGTGATTACGCATGTGCTTTTGCTGCATGTCCAAGCTGCTGTTAAAGTTCATAAGGGTGTCGACAACGCATAACAAACACGAACGGTGCTGAAATGTGTCTTCAGATTTATGCGTAATGGTACTTTATCTTTTCTAAGCACATTTCATTCTTCACTGGAATTTTCTTCTAATGATAACACCTACCCAAAATAGTATGCATAGAACGGTCTTATCAGCTGACTTTCTGCCAAATTTGGTTGAAATATTTTGCAAAAGTGCTAAATTCTTTTTTCACATCATTTGACCCTTAACTTTTCTGAACCACATGAGCATGCATAGGAAGGTCTTACCATCAGGCATCTCTGAACCAACTTTGGGTTTGAAATTGTAAATAGTATTCGAGAAAGAAGAAACTGTCACAGAAATATAGCTATTTGTGACCCATTTCCTGATCTCTTATGACACTTGACCTTTTTAAGGGGGGTCATCCAGATTAGTATGCATACGAAGGACTTACCATCAGTACTAAGTTTGGGTCTGAAGTTTTGAACAGTATTTGAGAAAAAAACATCTTTTGTCAAAATACATGAGTCCTCTCAATACAAATTTCTGGGGACAGAGAAAATTAGTTCATGTAAAACTTATATCGTGTTAACTGATTTAGACTAAAAATTGCTCACAGTCTGAAAGAAGAGTGTGTGGGAGATGTGAAACCGAGTGTGGTGGTTAAAAGTGCAAAGTATCATACTTTACCTGCTTACTCTCATCTCAAGAGGAAAACAAGAAAGGCAAAGCCATTATGGCTCACATGTATGACCTATTTACATATGTGTGACCTTTGTGACAATAAGGGCTGGCTTCTGCACCAGCAGAATCCATGTTTTCTCAAAATGTAAGCATTTCACACATCTGTCAACACCCATGACCCTTGACCTCTGCAATGAGTCGACTAAATTAGTATGCACAGGAAGGTCTTATCATCAGCCACCTTTGGGGCAAATTTGATTGAAAAATTTGCAAAGATGTTGATAATGCCTACAATTTTATTTTTTTTTAAATTGGCATTTTACACATATTTGCCAGCCTCTTGTGACCCTTCACCTTTCTAAGGGCTCATCCAAATTAGTATGTATAGATAGGTCTTACCATCAGGTATCACTGTACCAAATTTGGGTTTGAAGATGTGAATAGTATTTGAGAAAAAACATCTTTTGTCAAAATATGTCCATTTTGGACCTATTTCCTGAGCTTGTGATCGTTGATCATTCCAAGGGATCAACCAAATTAGTATGCATAGAAAGGTCTTACCATCAGGTATCTTTGTACCGAGTTTGGGTTTGAAGTTGTAAATAGTATTTGAGAAAAAATAAATTGTCAAAATATAACTATTTTTTTTACCTATTTCCTGATCTTGACCTTTGTGACAGGTCACTCAAATCTGTTACATTTAGAAAGGTCTTACCACAAAGTATCCTTGGGTCAAGTCAAGACTGTGGCTTGAATGGTCTCCAAAAAATGCGAAGTTTATCATGGACGATCACTGGCCCAGAACATAGATTGACTTTCACTTTGCATGTGAGCGAAAAAAAGTAACACATCAGAAAACAAGAATTGCAATGCATATGCAATTGCTCATGCATATAACACACATATTTAACTGATCTTGACCTTTTGAACATGTCACTGAAAGGAGCAAATGGACCTTTCGAACATGAAAGGAGCAATTGTTCAAGTGTCTTAAGGGTTGGCATTCATACCTGCAAAAGCCATGTTTTCTCAAAACTTACACATTTTCACAGTTCCCAACCTCCTGTGACTCTTGACCTCTGTGAGGGGTTAACCAAATTACTATGCATAGAGCAGTCTTATTATCTGATAACCCCTGCTGGAGTCTCAGGATGTTTTTTATACTCTGGAACTGAGGCTCCAATTCCATTCATCTAAAATCAGTGACGCACAAACTTACCGGATGATATGGCAGTGATGCATAAGATATTTTTATCATTACGCTAATGGAAAGGCAAAGATCCCCATAGATCTAATGGAGCACACTACAACATTAGCAGATCTGTTTCTACGGAGTGATTCATGTTCGTCATTAGCCCAAAGAAGTTTCTATATACATGTACTACAAGGATGCAACATCAAAGAAATTACATACTGACCATAAGAATACAACGTCTTTCTGCAGTTTAGCGACGTAAATGTTTTCTTGTTACCGTCATTATGCCAATGACTTGGAATCTATTTACCCCAAAACATGTGGACACAATGGCGGGAGCTTGGAAATTTTTTACATCACAGTAGCTGTCAGTGGCTTGTGCACTGACTAGAACTTTCTACATCAGTTTATGGTAGCATGTGGAGCGCCAGGCAGGTAGCATTTTTTCTATTGTTAACATTATTACTATCTCTAAATATTATGCAGTCTGGCATAGCTCTACCTTTTAATGTACTGTTCTAAATAGGTGTATGTGTGTATAGTCCACTTCACTGAAAACAAGGTTGGCTATAACAAAAATTGGACATAACACCACTTTTTCAGATGTCCCAATAGCACTTTATCTACACAGATTACCACACTTATAGTGAACTTCACAATTAGAACATTTTGGTCCCCATGCGATTTGTTACATATTAAGTTTACTGTATACATGTATAAACTGGGGAGAAATAAACATGAAAAAAAAAAAAGACACTTAAAAAAGAAAGGCATTTTCACACATTTGCTGAACCTCTTGCGACCCCCGACCTGTCCAAAGTGTCATCAAAATTAGTATACATAGGTGGTCTTACCATCAGGTACCTGTGTACTTATTTGGGTTTTAGTTGTAACAAGTATTTGAGAAAAATATGATTTTGTCAAAATATGGCTATTTAAAAAATATTTGTAGAACCCCAACAAGCCTTTAACAGAGGTATGTGTTAAAGTTTACCATGGCCAAACATGGCACGGCTGACGGACGGATGACCATTAGCCCATGTCAAGCCAAAACTCTATATACCCAACATAGGGGCAATATCTATACCAGAATTTATATTTAACAAAAAAGCAAACTGTGTAGTTGAAATTTGGTTAGCTAATTTGACATGTTTGTTGGGAACATGTTCAAACAAACATCTACACTTAAATGGCCTAATACATACTCACTTTTGAGCCAAAATCTGCGACTCGTGAGACTGTATCATAAGTGATGTGACCAGACACAGACCCGTTGATGGGAGGTCACCTTCTCCCTCCCCATTCGTTTAAGACAAGAACAAGGCGACAGCACTTGTCTTTCTTTCTAATCACTTAAACACAGACAAATTTATTTTCTTTCATCACAAAAGAGCAACAAAACATTGGCATCATTCGTCCATGTATCATACTTCACAGAAGAGTGAAGAGGTCAACAGAGGTACTGTTTACCCAGGTAAAAAAAATGACGAAATGTAAGAAGCATATGTCAGTATCTGCGTGTCTCGAGCACTCCCAAGTCCATTTCTATTAAACCTCTAGTACCGGTAAACTGCCAACTGCTGTTGACAGCCACTTTTGCTTGGCAACAGTGGTGACCGCTCATGGCAGTTCTACTGTAGTGCATTTGATAAAAACATCTGTTGAATGATGGAAGTTTTTTCTAGACTGCAAAAATGCTGCTGAACTGCTGAGCGCAAGTGTATATATTTCTGTTTGATCTGTTATTAATAATGAACATAGTGGCTCAGTTGGTTGTTTTTAAATTAACTCCTACAAAGTCACCACAGGTTGCAATTTTTCACACTGAAACAAATAAGCAAATTATTTAGCCAAAATTCAGAAAGCTAATTTGACACGTTTGTTGAAAGTTACAGCAAAGTACATACACTGGAAAAATGGAAACATCTACGTAAACTGTTCATTTTTCAAACACATTCAACACCTCTCTGTTTGTCTAGTTACATTTATAAAAATGTATGAATGATGCTAATGGATCACAATCATCGCCAGCCCTCTTGTCTACTCCTTGCGAGCCCTCCGCCGTCTGGGCGACTTCCTGAAGACAAAGAAAAAATCCATCTTTCAAACAAAGAACATAAAAATACAAAAATATAAAAAAATATCAAGCTACCACTGATGAATGCCAACAGGACATATGGCAGAGCCACTGACGAAACAACTTCAAACATGGTCTTTCCTAGAAGATTACAAACTAGGTAAAAGCACTGTCAGGGGAGAGAATTGGGGCGGTCCGTGGCGCAGTGGTTAAGGCGCCTGCCACCAATGCTAAAGGTGCGAGGTTCGATTACGGGTTCCGGCGTCGGATTTTTCTCCTCTAGTAAGTGTCACCGTTAATTCGGGCGGACTGTCGGGGGTTCTTTCTCCGGGTACTCCGGCTCTTCCTCCCACTCCACTTTGGTATCAGCTTCAGCCCACTTAATCAAATTTCAAATACAAACGATTTTGAATTTCCAAAAACTTCAGTAGCTCGCTTGAGCTTGCCCTTAGCACCACGTGAATGTTCTGCGTTTACGTAAAGTGTGTGAGTGAATGCGCGTGATTCACGTGAGCGTGCTTGTTGGGTTCAGTTCGCGGCGGCGCTTTGAGCCGATTTTCAATTGGGAAAAAGCGCCTATTTAATGCGCTTATTATTATTATCAAACTGTGTGCTGATGAGGTCGCCTAGACCGAAACAGCTGTCCACACCAGCTAAACAATCTGGACCCGCCCTTGGGGGACCTAGGTCTAAATTTCCATGCATCAAGGAGCTGGAAATCCTGTGAATATGTGATATGCCCTCCCCTCCCCCCCCCACCCCGGGGAGGGGCTTCCATTTTCATTGCTTCCGGTCACTTACTAATAGTGCACCCTTCTTTCCTATCCCTGTTTTTTTTGGTGTGCTTTGACCAAACTCGATCTATGATCACTGGTCGATAATGCACAATTCTCTCCCCTGACAGTGCTTTTACCTACTTTACTTTGTAATCTTCCTAAAATATTAGCACTGGCAGTCTCCCCTTTTATTTCCTCTTTTATAAATCCCCCCCCCCCCCCCCCTCCAACAACCTATACTGGTGTGTCACCTTTTCCAAAGACGTAATTAGACACTTTAAATTAGGCTGCAGAACGTACTTGGGTGATCCCTTGGAGTCTTCATCCTCTTCTGCATCAGCTTCCTCTCCTGCGTCCATGTTCTCCTGCAACTGGCACATACAGCATGTCATAACAGGAAAGTAGCATGTGTCAGCATGACACACTACATAAGGAGACAGAAGATTTATTCCTCCTGAGTTACAGCACACCTACGTACCCATGACTCCAAACAATCTGGTCCCCTAATCATTTCTCTGTGTTTGATGTTGACATCAACATATAAGAATAGAATATCTTTTCATCACTGGAAGATTTATGTGGTTTAATCCTTATCATTCGGAATACACGAGTGTGTGAAATAAGTTTGACTAAAATAGTTCAAGGGTGGTGCCAGAATAGCTTGGCGCCTCTAGGTGCCAAGCTATTCTGGCACCACCCTTGAACTAAAACCATTGGTCTATATCCTTATCTGTAAGTACTATTATGTAGATTGCATATGGCAGTGTACAAATTTGAAGCTTTTAGCCTCAGTATAATATGGGTTAAACAAGAATGGCAGAGCCCTCATGGCTCACTAGCATGACCAATCCACATTCCTCTGACCTTTTACCTTGACAAAAGGTCACTCAATTGAGTTAGTTAGTTATTTGGGTTTAACGCCGAGCAGGCGACTAAGGCCATCTCACAGTGGGAAGGGTAAAAATCTGGTCAGCCAGACTAAAAGAAAGGTCTTAAGACTTGATGTAAATATACCTTAAAAATATGTCAGGCTAAAATGTCGCACAGGTCTTTAAAGAAAACGTCGAAAGACTCTCAAAAGGTCAAAATAATAGAAACATCATAATCTATAAACGCTCAAATCTTATTAAAAATATGGCACTCTCTCAGAAAACTGAAGATCTTGTCCGGGGGCACATCCCGGAACAAAACCTTCAAGGAGTCTGCCGTGAAATGTTTATACCTTGTGTCGATTAGATCAGCACAAGACAACAAAAAGTGTTGAACAGAGTACTGCTCGTCGCAGGCATAACACCATGGACGCTCCTCCTGTTTAAGTAAATAAGAGTGCGTAACATACGTGTGGCCGATGTGGAGCCAAGCCAGGAAGTCTCCTCACGGCGGCTGCCGCAGCGATAAGGTAGACCGTCGGACAACTTAGGAAGGGCTTCATGCAGCTTGTTAGCTTCCTCTTTGTCCCACTCGGACTGCCACTCACGGGCTATGTACGCACTAGCCACATGTCTAAAATCACTATAAACAGTCTGTGTGTCAAAGAGCATTGCGTGCATCGTTGGCAGCAGAATCTGCGATCCTGTTGCCTTCGATGCCCACATGCCCTGGCACCCAAATAAAAATTATATCATAATATTCCTTCAGCATGTCCGCGTGGAGCTCTCTGATCTGCACCAGCAGTGGGTGGTCATTTCCCGTGCCCTGAAGGGCCTGCAGGGCAGAAAGAGAGTCAGACAGAATCAGGAAGTTCCTTTCTCTAGATCGATAAGCATGCTTGAGTGCCAGCAGAACCGCCTGCAGTTCCGCACTAAATACAGATGAGTGGTCTGGGAGGCGGTGCTTAAATGGGCGTCTAGGATGGATGGCGAGAGGACACTGCGGCCGCAGCCACTCTCCCATCCTCAGACTTTGACCCATCGGTATAGATGCGACAATAGCCAGGAAAAATTTAAAGCAGTTCATTGAGGCTCTGTTGGTATATGGCTGGTGGAGTAGAGTCTTTCTTGTGGGCAGTCAAGTCCAGCAAGATGTCAGGAACTGGTAAGAGCCAAGGTGGAGTGATGTGTTGCAGGGATTCCGAAACTCTGTCCAGGTCCAATCCGGCCGCCTGCAGATGAGGTCGGACACGGAAAGAAAGTGGACAGTGTCACACCAGGGAGGAAGAATATATACCACTCGGAATATTTGGATATTTGTTCGATTTTAATGATTTGATCTTCTCATTCGCACGACAAACAATAGACAAGACGTATACAAACCTACGCAATATTCACTCAATTCATACATGCACCTGTAACTCACGCACACCCTTAACCATTCGTACAATGTTCACAGCACTAACCACACATCCTACACTTATTGTTCCACTACGATGTCACATCTCCGCAATGTCTGTCGATAATAACTGACACTAATTAATGCTTAGATCCTCGAACGATCAAACAGTTTGATTACTCCGACCGTGGATAAAGATGAATGTAGCGTCGCTGCTTGTTGGGATAAAGATGAATGTAGCGTCGTTGCTTGTTGATTCAGCCACACCACTGGTCGAATAATCCGGTGCACTGTCTCTCGCGATGACACGTCAAAGCTCCACACGCACACCGTCAGGATCAACTTGTTATCTCGTACACCACGTTGATTAATTACATTCCCACATGAAGCATACACAAATCCAACTTCTCAGCTGGTGATAGGGGAGGGAAGCATCTATAACACATACAAAACGTATCTCTCCATAAGAAATCCGCCATTGCTAAAAAGTTACTTCCGCCGGAATGACGACACTGTAACGATGACGACCGCTAACGGCTTCCAGACGTTGTCGCCGATTCCCGATCGTTTCCGACATCGAATAAATATTGTAATAACAGTCAATTCGAAATATCATGCACACACACGAATACGACATATTTCCGCACAACACATAACCTCTCACCACGATCCGAATCATTCATTTCAAAATCAACAGGCTCTACAAAATGTTTCGATCATTCCATTCAACCCCGCGCGCCGATCGCCAGACGACACCGCAAACTCGCCGATGCGCGCCGAATATCATACAATCTCAGATCTAGAGCCGAACAACTAATACATTTTCCGAATCTACTACTTAACAAACGCGAATCAGCTATATAATAAACAAATACATACCCAAAGATGCGTGAAGTAAACCTTCAACTGTTTCAGGCCTGTCTGCCCATCTTGGCCGTTGGACAAGGTCCGGTACTCGTTACTATAATCAGTCGATCTGGTTACTAGTCGTAGTTCTTAAACTACAAAATTTTACGTACCACTGTACTGAGCATTCTGCTCTCAATCGTCTATTCTACCATAGACCATAACACGGCATTTCTCTGCCCACTACACCTCACAAAAAAACAACTTTTAACTCGAGAGCAAAAATCTCTCCTGACTGTCTTCCAAACAATTCACAGTGACGTAACTCTTCAAACCAACATCCTACGTCACATGTTCCAAACACACATCTTACGTCATATGTTCTTGACGTCACTAAAAAGTACATGCCATAACCGCAACACACAACAAAGAACGAAAGTTCTCCACGAAAGAAAATACTGCATAATGATTAAAATAAATTGTGACACAAGGCCCTTTCCCAGCTAAAACTCTAGTTTTAGACTATACTTGACACAATTTCATATTATGATTTGCGAATAAATCACATCTACGACAATAACTATTTCTTTCCCTATAACCTCACTGTTCAATACATAAATACACGTTCGTCATACGTGAACACCGCGTCTGTTTTATTTTTCTTCACTGTCGATACGGCTAAGGTAATCTACCTATAACCTCACTGTTCAATACATGCATACACATTCATTATACGTCAACACTGCATCTGTTTATTTTTCTTCACTGTCGATACGGCTAAGGTAATCTGCACCAACATTATCTTTTCCTTTGATCACCTTCACCTGGAAATCGTGTTACTGCAACTGTAATCTCATCATCACGCACTACTACTAGTGCTGCCACTCATCATACACTACTGCTAGTGTTGCTACCCATCATACACTACTACTAGTGTTGCCATTCATCATGCATTACTATTAATGCTGCCACTCACCATACACTACTACTAGTGTTGCCACTCATCATACACTACTACTAGTGCTGCCACTCATCATGCATTACTACTAATGCTACCACTCACAATACACTACTACTAGTGTTGCTACTCATCATACACTACTATTAGTGCTTTCATTCATCATGCACCACTACTAGTGCTTTCACTTTGTAATCAAAATCGTTTATTTTCTTAGTCATCGTAAATGGCCCTTTCCATGTAAGCTGTAGTTTGTTCTTTTTCTCTGGCAACAACAACAGTACTTTTAAACCTTCTGTGATAGTTCTAGGTTTTGCTCTTCTGTTGAAGTTTCTAGCGTGTCTCTGGCTAGATTTTTAATAAGTTAGCATGATACACCTTTTCTTTGCCCTCATTGGACGACCTGTGACACACGTCGCATGATGCGCAATACCGTTGTATGTCACCGCAAATTCCTGGCCAATAAAGATCAGTCCAAATTCTGTTTCTGGTTTTCCTAACGCTTAAATGCCCGCTCATTGGCGTATCATGCGCTAATTTCATGACACCCTGTCTATACTTCTTGGGTACAACGATCTGCGTTCTTTTCTGTTCCACAGTACTCAAACCAAGGGGAATCACAGCGCTGGACAGACAACAGTTAGATCCCCTGCCCCCGCCTATCAGGCACCCAATCGCCAGCCCACAGAGAAATACGCAGGTATAGAATAAGACAATCATTTCCATTCCTTATAAGAATGGATCAGGTCTCTTATATAACCCATGTCTTTCTCCGGAACTTAGGAAGTAGGCAGGAGAAACATACATACACAAACATGAAGGTGCGCTACTATATGTGGTCGGGTAAATACCCTGATTTCCCACAGTAGATGCACAGAACATTACACAACAATGTAACGATACAAATTTTGCCTCGAGTTATACATGATACTCACAAACCAGATAGGTGAGGCTAGCGCTGGCAGAATTGTCAGTACTCAAACCAAGGGGAATCACAGCGCTGGACAGACAACAGTTAGATCCCCTGCCCCCGCCTATCAGGCACCCAATCGCCAGCCCACAGAGAAATACGCAGGTATAGAATAAGACAATCATTTCCATTCCTTATAAGAATGGATCAGGTCTCTTATATAACCCATGTCTTTCTCCGGAACTTAGGAAGTAGGCAGGAGAAACATACATACACAAACATGAAGGTGCGCTACTATATGTGGTCGGGTAAATACCCTGATTTCCCACAGTAGATGCACAGAACATTACACAACAATGTAACGATACAAATTTTGCCTCGAGTTATACATGATACTCACAAACCAGATAGGTGAGGCTAGCGCTGGCAGAATTGTCAGTACTCAAACCAAGGGGAATCACAGCGCTGGACAGACAACAGTTAGATCCCCTGCCCCCGCCTATCAGGCACCCAATCGCCAGCCCACAGAGAAATACGCAGGTATAGAATAAGACAATCATTTCCATTCCTTATAAGAATGGATCAGGTCTCTTATATAACCCATGTCTTTCTCCGGAACTTAGGAAGTAGGCAGGAGAAACATACATACACAAACATGAAGGTGCGCTACTATATGTGGTCGGGTAAATACCCTGATTTCCCACAGTAGATGCACAGAACATTACACAACAATGTAACGATACAAATTTTGCCTCGAGTTATACATGATACTCACAAACCAGATAGGTGAGGCTAGCGCTGGCAGAATTGTCAGTACTCAAACCAAGGGGAATCACAGCGCTGGACAGACAACAGTTAGATCCCCTGCCCCCGCCTATCAGGCACCCAATCGCCAGCCCACAGAGAAATACGCAGGTATAGAATAAGACAATCATTTCCATTCCTTATAAGAATGGATCAGGTCTCTTATATAACCCATGTCTTTCTCCGGAACTTAGGAAGTAGGCAGGAGAAACATACATACACAAACATGAAGGTGCGCTACTATATGTGGTCGGGTAAATACCCTGATTTCCCACAGTAGATGCACAGAACATTACACAACAATGTAACGATACAAATTTTGCCTCGAGTTATACATGATACTCACAAACCAGATAGGTGAGGCTAGCGCTGGCAGAATTGTCAGTACTCAAACCAAGGGGAATCACAGCGCTGGACAGACAACAGTTAGATCCCCTGCCCCCGCCTATCAGTGAATCCTTTTCAGTGAATTCTCGTACCAAAATTCCATTCTTCCATTTAAATTTTGATTTGGTTTGTTTGCTGTTTTGATTTCCCTCTTTTTTCCCATCAGCTGCATCTCTGCATTTTTTCAAAGTTTCATCTTCTTTTTGAGCTAGTTTCAATTGCTCTGGTGTAACATCAACAATCTTTGTTTCTGGGATCTTGAGCTCTTTATTATTTCTTTTCGTTGCCGTGCTTCTTGTTTCTACTTCTGCACACTGCTCATCTGTTTTCGTATCGTTTGGTTCGCTTCGTTTCTTTGTGATCGTCTCGGTGCTTTCCATTACAACTGGAATGTTTTCCATCTTTGTGATCGTCTCAGTCTTTTCCATTGCGGCTGGAATGTTTTCTACATGGTCTTCAGTTTGTTCGCTTGCATCTCTTTTTGAGCAAGGTTTCATCACTGGATAAACTGGAATAGTGTTTGTTTTCTCTTTGTTCAAGAATCGTGCATTCCCTACCAAAACTGGCAATGCTGGTCTGGATATTACTAGTACATCCGCGTCTCCTTCAAAAAATGGTGTTCGCATGAACAGTCTAGCAACAGGTACTTGCTTGACGTCGCATGACGCAAATGTCACGGATCGCATCTCACCTGTATACTTGTTTTCTGGTACTAATTTTGTATCAACAACACTAATTGTAGCTCCTGTGTCTCTCAATGCTGGCACTTCCTTGCCTTCTATCTCTACTTGACACGATGGCTGATAATTTATCTTGCTGCATTTGTCGCATAGCGCCATTTTGTGATTTCTTTCCAACTTTTCTTCAAGGTAATGCATTCCCACTCTCAGTGCGTGGTGGTCTATGCTTTCATGGTGATGGTGGTGCGTGGCTGCACAACTGCAACTCGCTGTATGCATCGATCCACATGTAGGTTGTACGTACAAAGCATTCTGTTTTCTGTTTGGACAAACTGCTACTTTGTGGGGTCCTCCACAATTGAAACATTCGATCTTAAATGATACTCTGTTCTTGACCGATTGATTTTCGTGTTTGTTTGGTGATCTGTTGTCACGCAATCCTTGCTTACTGTGATCCCTTCTAGGTGACGGACTATCCTGTGTCTAAATCTGTCCCTGTTGTTATCTCTGAACATACTTCTATTCTCATGTCCCCTGTTTCCTCTTGACACCTCGTAGGTTTCTGCTGCTTCAGTAGCCTCATCTACGTTGGCTGGTCTTCTGTCTCGTACGAACGTAGCTTGCTCTTTTGGTAGTGCGTCTAAAAAGGTATCCACTGCCAATAATTCTACGATACTGTCAAAGTTCTTTTCTTTCCCTGAAAGTTCGATCCAAAAGGTTATCCATTGCGTAATCCGATTCATGAGTTCTCTGGCTGTTTCGTCATTTTTCTTCCTGGCATTCTTCAGTTTTTCTCTGTACTCTTCTGATGTCAAACGGAACTTCTTCAGCAATTCTTTGCGAATCTGTTCGAAATCTTCTAAATCAACATGCTGCATGTGCGTGATAGCTTCTGCTGCTTTTCCCTTTAGCAATGTGATCAGGTGTAATCCCCATTCGTCATCTGGAATACGCTCTGCTCTCATGACCTTTTCAAATTTCAATAGAAAGACTTCTAAATCATCTCCATCTTCAAAAAATGGTAACTTGATTTTAATCCTGCGTCGATCTTGCGCGTTGTTGTTTCTCTTCTGTTCTCCTTCTATACGCCGACCTTCTGCCTGAATTTCTAATTCTCTCAATCGAGTCTGACGCTCAGCTTCTCGTTCTCGTCGTTCCGCTTCTCGTTCTTGCCGCGCTAACTCTGCTTCTCGTTCTTGTCGCGCTAACTCCGCTTCTCGTTCAGCTTCTTGTCGCGCTAACTCCGCTTCTCGTTCTCGCCGCTCTGACCAACGTTTTTTCTCATCCAGAACATAAGCAGTTAAGTCGTTCCCCGCTAAACTCAATAATTCCCCTTCTTCTTTCCAAGCCTGCATCCTGGTTTTCATATCTGGTTCTTGTTCCATTTCTGATCTGCTAGGATTCTCAGATCTTGTTCTACTACTTCTTGTATCGGGCATGACGGCTAAGTTTGTTTGTACTGCCCAAAATCCGTGCAACAACAAAATGACTTCAACTATTGCTTGTTTATAAGCTATCGATAACCATTTATCAACGTGAACTTTTGTTGATCTGTCAACAAGTTTTGGCGTAACCCATTTTACAAAAGGATAAAACAAATGCGAAATTTTAAAAAAATCGATTACGCTGCGGAAGTTACAGCTCTACAGATTATCAAGGGAAGTATTATCACAACCTGCACTCTGTACTTGTATGACAATCCGCGCAATCGGTTAGTCTCCACTAACTCTTTTTACGAAAGGACAAAACAAATGCGAAATAAGAAAATCTAATATGCTGCGGAAGTTCAGTATACCTCTACAGATTATCAAGGAAAGTAATATCATAATCTGTACTCTGTACTTGTATGACACTCCGCGCAATCGGTTAGTCTCCACTAACGCTGACAATCGAACACAACTCGGTACCTGAATAAACGGAAGGGATGAATATAATGATGGCGAAGCTTCGGAGCTTGAATGCCGCCCGATGTAACAACGCCCTCCAACCGCCCACAGGTTATCCAGCAATTCCGAGTGTCATTTGGTAATGACAGAAAATTACACTGGTGCGTAAATTTAGACTACTCGAAAAAATTACACAGTAAGTAACCTGAACCGATAACGCTATCGTTATACTATTGGTCAAGCCAAAGCTTACGTGCCAGTGTAAATAGATACAAATATCCGTGGCTCGAATCGCCAAGATTAATTCCCAATCGTTATCACTAAATTGTGATCCCGAATCTGGAAATAACCGTGGTTCGAATCTACGGCCGAGCCCCCAAATTATTGTCACACCAGGGAGGAAGAATATATACCACTCGGAATATTTGGATATTTGTTCGATTTTAATGATTTGATCTTCTCATTCGCACGACAAACAATAGACAAGACGTATACAAACCTACGCAATATTCACTCAATTCATACATGTACCTGTAACTCACGCACACCCTTAACCATTCGTACAATGTTCACAGCACTAACCACACATCCTACACTTATTGTTCCACTACGATGTCACATCTCCGCAATGTCTGTCGATAATAACTGACACTAATTAATGCTTAGATCCTCGAACGATCAAACAGTTTGATTACTCCGACCGTGGATAAAGATGAATGTAGCGTCGCTGCTTGTTGGGATAAAGATGAATGTAGCGTCGTTGCTCGTTGATTCAGCCACACCACTGGTCGAATAATCCGGCGCACTGTCTCTCGCGATGACACGTCGAAGCTCCACACGCACACCGTCAGGATCAACTTGTTATCTCGTACACCACGTTGATTAATTACATTCCCACATGAAGCATACACAAATCCAACTTCTCAGCTGGTGATAGGGGAGGGAAGCATCTATAACACATACAAAACGTATCTCTCCATAAGAAATCCGCCATTGCTAAAAAGTTACTTCCGCCGGAATGACGACACTGTAACGATGACGACCGCTAACGGCTTCCGGACGTTGTCGCCGATTCCCGATCGTTTCCGACATCGAATAAATATTGTAATAACAGTCAATTCGAAATATCATGCACACACACGAATACGACATATTTCCGCACAACACATAACCTCTCACCACGATCCGAATCATTCATTTCAAAATCAACAGGCTCTACAAAATGTTTCGATCATTCCATTCAACCCCGCGCGCCGATCGCCAGACGACACCGCAAACTCGCCGATGCGCGCCGAATATCATACAATCTCAGATCTAGAGCCGAACAACTAATACATTTTCCGAATCTACTACTTAACAAACGCGAATCAGCTATATAATAAACAAATACATACCCAAAGATGCGTGAAGTAAACCTTCGACTGTTTCAGGCCTGTCTGCCCATCTTGGCCGTTGGACAAGGTCCGGTACTCGTTACTCTAATCAGTCGATCTGGTTACTAGTCGTAGTTCTTAAACTACAAAATTTTACGTACCACTGTACTGAGCATTCTGCTCTCAATCGTCTATTCTACCATAGACCATAACACGGCATTTCTCTGCCCACTACACCTCACAAAAAAACAACTTTTAACTCGAGAGCAAAAATCTCTCCTGACTGACTGTCTTCCAAACGATTCACAGTGACGTAACTCTTCAAACCAACATCCTACGTCACATGTTCCAAACACACATCTTACGTCATATGTTCTTGACGTCACTAAAAAGTACATGCCATAACCGCAACACACAACAAAGAACGAAAGTTCTCCACGAAAGAAAATACTGCATAATGATTAAAATAAATTGTGACAGACAGACAGCTCCCGGATGGGTATCGTAAATCTCTGCAAACGATGGTTTAAAAACACAATCATAGGCAGGATTGTCTGGATGGGCCTTCAGTTTCAGAACGTAGCTGAGCATGAGGCGGATGTGGCGGAGCTTGAGAGAAGGCTCCCCTGCCTCAGCATACAGACTAGGAACTGGAGACGTCCTGTAGGCCCCAAGACATATCCGCAGACCCTGATTGTGAATTGTGTTCAGACGCTGTAGCACAGACTTGGAAGCTGAGCCATACACCACAGAGCCGTAATCCAGTTTGGGCCGAACAAGGGCCCGGTACAGACGAAGCAAGACAGTACGGTCCGCACCCCAGTCAGTACGACCGATGACACGAAGAATGTCGAGAGCCTTCTGACAAGAGGTTCTAAGGTAATTAATATGGTTGCGGAAGGTAAGTCTTTTGTCAAAAATGACCCCCAGAAACTTTGCCTCCGCGGCCACCTTAATTGGCACTCCAGCAATGCTCAGGCTAGGTTCTGGAAAAAATTTCGTCTGGTTAGTAAAATGCACATAGACAGTCTTGGAGGGCGAGAACTTGAATCCACTGAGAGACACCCACCGCTGGATGCGATCAACGCACAGCTGCAAGCGCCTCTCAAGGGACGCAAGTCCTCGACCACGTGCGCACAAAGCAAAGTCGTCAACAAACAAAGAGCATTCGGAATCATCCTTGACGGCCTTTACAATGTTATTAATTTTAATACTAAATAAAACAGGAGATAGAATGCTGCCCTGTGGGACACCCATCTCCTGTTCAAAGGAGTCGGAGAGGGTGGAGCCCACACGGACATGGAACGACCGATTAGTCAAAAAATTGTGAATAAAAACGGGCAGATGGCCTTTAAAACCCATGTCCACCAAGTCAGACATTATGCCATACTTCCAGGTAGTGTCATACGCCTTCTCAAGATCGAAGAAAATTGCATAGACATGCTGCTTGTTGACAAAAGCATCTCGAATAAATGATTCAAAGCGGACTAAATGGTCAGTTGTACTACGGAAGCGCCGGAAACCGCACTGGAGGTCTGTGAGGAGACCCTGTGACTCAAGATGCCACACCAGGCGGGCGTTGACCAGGCACTCCATAGTTTTACATAAACATGATGTCAAAGCGATAGGCCGGTAGTTGCCCGGGTCGGAAGGATCCTTACCCGGCTTGGGGATCGGTACAACCACAGCCTGGCGCCAAGACGGCGGAAAATGACCAGTTCTCCAGATATGGTTAAAGGCCTTGAGAAGTACAAGGAGTGACCTCTCAGGCAGATGCGTTAGGAATTGATAGTGGACGGTATCTAGGCCAGCAGCAGAGTCATTACATTTCTGCAAAGCTTGCTGCAATTCTGATAATGTAAATGGGACATTATAGTCTTCTGAGTTATCGGACTTAAAATCACAAATACGAGACTCTCGCTTCTCCTTCTCTCTCTGGAAGAAAGGTGAATAATGCTCCATTGAAGAATTATGGGCAATGGTGGAGGCAAGCAAACTGGCCACAGCTTTTTTATCTGTAACCAAGCTGGCACCATCTCTAAGATGGCCAACAGAAGCCGAGCCACCCCTGCCCCTAATTCTCCGGACAGCCTTCCATACTTTCTGGGACGGAGTCCGAGAAGTTAAAGATGAGACGAAGCGTCTCCAGGAAGCACGGCGTTCACGTTTAAAAATGTAACGGGCTTTCGCCCTCTGTCTTTTAAAGGTTAAAATATTCACTTGCGACGGATTACGGAAAGCACGTCGCTGAGCAGATTTGCGCGCTATTTGGGCCTTGCGGCACTCTTCGTTGAGCCATGGTACTCTCGGCTTTCGAGGGACTGATGCGGGAGTTTTAGGGATGGTTTCACCCGCTACGTCCAACAAAATAGTAGTAATAGAAGAAATAGGTTCTTCAGATGACATGACCACCTCCTCTGTAATACGAGACTGACAGAGGGAGGCGAACAGAGGCCAGTTAGCTTTCTTAAGATTCCAGCGCCCCACCGGCGGATCCTCCCCACAGCTGACCGATGACAGGACTACTGGAAAGTGGTCACTACCACACAGGTCATCGTGAACCTTCCAGTCAAAGTCCAGCATGAGAGAAGGATCACACACAGTGAGGTCTAGAACAGAACTAGATCCTGAACCTGGGTTAGAGTATGTAGGTGAACCATCGTTAAAGACACATAGGTTAAGTTGAGAAAAAACATCTTCTAACATCTGACCTCTGCCATCATAGTGGTCACTACCCCAAAGGTGAGCGTGACCGTTAAAATCCCCCATGAGAATAAAGGGAGGGGGCAGTTGATCAACTAAATTAAAAAAATCATTACTACAGACCCGCAGGGATGGTGGCAGGTAAATACTGCATATGGTTATGGTCTTCTTCAAGGTAACCCGATTGATTGATTGATTGTACATTGCTTAACGTCCCGACAGCAACAAGGCTTTCTCAGGACGTGCCTGCACTGCTTGTGAAAAAAACAAAACAGAATATTGAATGTATGTCGCCAGCCGGCCCAATACGTTAAATAAACCTACAACATGTGGCCTAAATAAAGCCAAGACCATTTGGCAACACACATCCAATATCAAGAGCTACAGGCAGTGCAGACAGTAGGGAGAGTTTTAAAAAGGCAAATACAGGTGAATGGACTAAGGGTAGACAGAAACACATGCCCCAGAATAGTGGGGAAAACCCACCCTGTGGGGCTGACCAGGGTGACCCTGGGAACTAAAAAATACCTAACCCCACCCAAGTCCCCCAGGGCAGACCCGGGTGGGGGATCAAGGTAACCCGAGCTGCGACAGCCTGAAGACAGGTGTCGATGCTAACGGGGCTACATAAAATTTGACTACTAATGAGAAGAGCCACTCCACCCGAGCGCCTCTCCGAATCAGAGCCTTTATGTATAACGTTAAAACCATTAAAGGACACTGGGTCAGAAGTCTTCAGGTAAGTCTCCTGAAGAGATATTACTGAGGGGTTATAGCACTTGACTAAAAGACGTAATTCCTCAAAGTTAGCTTGAAAACCACGACAATTCCACTGAAGCAGAGAGTCCATGATTATGTCTTATCTGGGGGTGCGGAGTTTTTCCCCCCTTTTTCCTTTGCCTTGGAAGGAGTCGGAGAAACAGAGGGGGGGCCGGCTCCCGGGCCTCCTCTGGTTCTTAGGAGATGAAGGGGGTGGAGCTGCCACAGCATCGGCAACTTCCACTCCCTCCATCTGCTCCTCCAATGCAGCATATTTGTTTTGAAGGGGGACATCAGTGTTTCCCTTCTGGGCCCGTGCGCACGGCGGTCCCATAGATTTCTTAGACTTCTGGTCCTGGGCAGCGGTCCTGCCGCTAGAGTTAGCGGCCTTAAAAGGCTGACCAGAGCCAGAAACCTTTGGCGTTGACAAACTAGCAGGTTTGGATGGGGGCTGAGGCTTAGGGGCAGCAGAAGGCGGTGCCACCGGACCGTTAGCGTCCGCCCTCTGCGTTCCCTGACTCCTCGTCACCACCGGAGGAGGGTTACTCTCCAGGGGCGAGAGGATCCGAGGCTCCGCCCCCAACCAAGAAGTTGGGGTTTGACAAGAGAAGTCTTTGGTGGGGCGCTTGCCTGCCACCGCAGCACTGAAAGTATACACAAAGTTGTTATTTGAGTTTGGCGCCGCCTCAGCTGCACCAGGACCGTCAACCAGTTTTTTTGCGTCCGCAAAGGACAGCCCCTTCTCCACACGCACCTGCTGAATCCTGCACTCGGAGATCCAACGAGGGCACTTCTTGTCCGAAGCCATATGCGCCCCCTGGCAATTCACACACAGGGGGATGGCTGTGCAGGACTCAGCAGAGTGTCCGGGCTTAGTGCAACGGGCGCATAGAGCCTCTGCCTGGCGGCATGTCTTCTGCCCATGGCCATACTTTTGGCACTTAAAGCACCGGAGGAGGAGAGGGACGTACTTTTTCACTTTTAGGGAGTAGTAACCTCCCCAGATGGTAGTAGGAGCTGTGGGGGTGCCAATCGTCAGGATGATGGTAGGGAGACGGATCTCCCTACCACCTCGTTTGGAAATGAAGCGCCTGACGTAGGTCACCCCTGTGACTTAAGGTTCCGTACAAGTTCATCTTCAGACAGTTCGGCCAATGCTTGATCTTTAATCACTCCTCTAAAGGAATTCATTGTTTTGTGGGGAGTGACCTCCACTGGAGTGTCTCCGATGGAGGAGAGCCTCAGTAGCCCATTGGAGTGTGCCCGGGTACGGCACTCTACCACCAAGTCACCAGACCTGAGGCGCTGGGCCTCAGGCCTGCCAACACGGCTCCTGAGGGTCTCCCCTACCAGGAAAGGGTGCAGCTTTGAAACAGGCTCCTCTTTAACTTTGCTGTGGATAATGAGAAAGCGAGGCCAGGCGGCCGACGCCTGAGGTGTCGCTTCCTCACAGTCAGAGTCAGTATCGTTCTCAATGACAATGTCGGCGGAGATGTGCCGCTTTGGTGCTAGTTTTGGTTTTTTGATATTTTCCATATTATAGTATGATAGATATTCATCCCCCGGGAGTCCCCGCCCGCCACCGAGCCCAACAAGGTAAAGTGCAATTGTCGGCGGGTCTCCAGCCGACGCACAATGGAGACTGCCCGAAAGATATACTCAAGGGGGTAAGCCCGATTGAACCGTTTGAGCCACCGCTTTCTATCACACTGTTGAATACAGGGGAATACTGGTGTAAAGCACCTAATCAGCATCAGAGGCTATAGCATGGTGCTCCGTATAACAACCCGCATGTCAACAGGGGGATAGGGCTCGACGTGACAAGAGCCGATTGACTAGGCCGGTACGACTAGCCTCCCGTTTAGGCAGAAGTCAAGGCCAAAGTGGAGTGTTTCAGCCACCAGGATCCTCTTCTCCCCCGACACGGGTCTCCAAGCATGGCAAACACTTGGGATCCAAAGGACCAAAAGCTCACGCGTATTTTTAACCCTCTTCTGCATAGAGCGCCCACCAGTGCCCGCTGAAAACACACAGCGTTTATGCATAGAACGCCCGCTGAACCACGTGTATACTGTGGAGGCTGCCATGTTTACCATGGTAATAGAAATCTCGCGAGACCACAAGCCTCATTTTCGAGATTCTTTCCACTTCCTGTCAATGCATGCCATGTGCATTTTGGACATTTCCTTACGGAGCAACAAATTTTTGAAGTTTCAAGTGTGAATCGAGTGTCAGTAAGATGGCTGGCCTCGAACTGTGGTGATCATTGGTGGGGGAAAGCAGTGACTATGAAGATTTTGAGGGATTTACAGAGCAAGACTTGGTGGAAGAGGGGAAGAATCTGACTTAGATTTGGAATGGGATGACTTGGGGATCATTTTTTTTTAGTCAACATCATCATCTGAGGATAAAGCTTGTGATCATCAGTTACTGAGATTCACAGTACGTAAAACAGCAGTTCATTCAACTTTACATTTTTCCCCTTTATTTCCTTACACATTTTACAGCTCCACAAATGTTTATTTTATATCTTTATTGATTTAACACTTTAGAAAAAATAATTGCTCTTTCTCAAGATTTGTCTAAATATTTTTTAACAATTTTTTAAAAATGTCACCCATTCAAAATTACGGAGTTGATTCCCTTTGGTGATATTTTCAAGAGCCGCCTGGCATTTGCACTTGCATGCAGAAGAGGGTTAAGGACCAATCCAACTTAAAAACCGGACCAGTGAAAAAGACTGAACAACATATCTGCTGACATCAAGTCCTAATCCTGGACAAAGATGGCACCCGTCTGCTAGCCCACTCAGTCAGGGACCGAGTGGACTACCCACCCACGCCACGTGGAGGCCGGTGCTGGGTAGGCAAAGACACTGTAGGGTTCAGGAAACACCATCACAAGGACTGGCTGTCGGCACAGACCTTGAAGAAGATAGAAGTGAGGAAGCAGAAGAAAGCAGTTGTCAACAACAGTCGCACGAGAGCAGCCAAAGCAAATGCACAGGAGGAATACTCGGAAGCCAACCGCGAGGTGAAGAGGAGCATCAGGGCAGACAAGAGGGCCTACACAGACAGCCTGGCAGCATAGGCAGAAAAGGCTGCAGGCAGCGGCAACATGAAACAGCTCTACGACATTACCAGAAGATTGTCGGGCAAGTATGGCCATACAGAAAGACCAGTAAAAGACAAGGAAGGCAAGCCAATTGCAGACAGAGCAGACCAACTCGACAGATGAGCCGAGTATTTTGAAGAGTTACTGAACAGACCCACCCCACCCGACCCCCCAGACATCCAGCCAGCAGAGACCGACCTACCCATCAGCTGTGACAGACCCAGCCGGGAAGAGATCAGAAGAGCAGTGGCATTTTTGAAGAACGGCAAAGCAGCAGGACCAGATGGCATCCCAGCGGAGTCTCTGAAAGCAGACCTAGAGACAACAGTAGAGATGCTGTACCCACTGTTTGGAAAGATCTGGGAAGAGGAGGTGATGCCAGCTGACTGGAATTAGTTAGTTAGTTAGTTATTTGGGTTTAACGCCGAGCAGGCGACTAAGGCCATCTCACGGCGGGATGGGTAAAAATCTGGTCAGCCAGACTAAAAGCAAGGTCTCAAGACAAGATGTAAATATAGATTAAAAATCTCAGGCTAAAATGTCGCACATGTCTTTAAAAGAAACGTCTACAGACTCTCAAAAAGGGCAAATAAAAAATTCACAGTCAATGAATGCTCAGATCTTGTTAAAAATATTGCATTCTCTCAAAAAATTGAAGATTTTGTCCGGAGGAACATCCCGGAACAAAACCTTCAAGGAGTCTGCTGTGAAGTGTTTATATCTGGTGTCAATGAGGTCAGCACAATACAGCAAAAAGTGTCGAACAGAAAACTGCTCATCACAGGCAAAACACCATGGACGCTCATCCTGTTTAAGTAAGTAAGAGTGCGTAACATACGTGTGCCCGATGTGGAGCCGAGCAAGGACAGTCTCCTCACGGCGGCTGCCGCAGCGGAAAGGTAGACTGTCAGACAACTTAGGAAGAGCTTCATGAAGCTTGTTCCCTTCCTCTTTGTCCCACTCGGACTGCCACTCGTGGGCTATGTACGCACTAATACCAGGTTTAAAATCACTATAGACAGTCTGTGTGTCAGGGACAGGGTCACTGCGGGCACTGTTGGCAGCAGAATCTGCGATTCTGTTGCCTTCGATGCCCACATGGCCCGGGACCCAAATAAAAATGATGTCATAATATTCCTTCATCAAGTCCGCGTAGAGCTCTCTAATCTGCACCAGCAGTGGATGGTCTGTTCCCGCACCCTGAAGGGCCTGCAGGGCAGAAAGAGAGTCAGACAGAATCAGGAAGTTCCTTTCCCGAGACTGATAGGCATGCTTGAGTGCTAGCAGAATTGCCTGCAGTTCTGCACTAAATACAGAGGAATGGTCAGGGAGACGGAGCTTAAATGGGCGTCTAGGATGGCGAGAGGACACTGCAGCCGCAGCCACTCTTCCATCCTCAGATTTGGACCCATCCGTATAAAGACGACAATAGCCAGGAAAAATTGAAAGGAGTTCATTGAGGCTCTGTTGGTATATGGCTGGTGGAGTACAATCCTTCTTGTGGGCAGTCAAGTCCAGCAAGATGTCAGGAACTGGTAGTAGCCAGGGTGGAGTGACGTGTTGCAGAGATTCCGAAACTTTGTCCAGGTCCACTCCGGCCGCCTGCAGATGAGGTCGGACACGGAAGGAAAGTGGACGGACAGCTCCCGGATGGGCATCGTAAATCTCTGCAAACGACGGGGTAAAAACACAATCATAGGCAGGATTTTCTGGATGGGCTTCAGAACGTAGCTGAGCATGAGGCGGATGCGGCGGAGCCTGAGAGAAGGCTCCCCTGCCTCTGCATACAGACTAGGAACTGGAGATGTCCTGAAGGCTCCCAGACATATGCGCAGACCTTGATGGTGAATTGTGTTCAGACGCTGTAGAACAGACTTGAAAGCCGAGCCATATACCACAGAGCCGTAATCCAGTTTGGACCGAACAAGGGCCCGGTACAGTCGAAGTAAGACGATACGGTCTGCACCCCAGTCAGTACGACCAACGACACGAAGAATGTCGAGGGCCTTCCGACAAGAGGTTCTAAGGTAGTTAACATGGTTGCGGAAGGTCAATCTTTTGTCAAAGATGACCCCCAGAAACTTGGCCTCTTCGGCCACCTGAATTGGCACTCCAGCAATGCTCAGGGTAGGTTTTGGAAAAAATTTCATCTGGTTAGTAAAATGCACACAGACTGTCTTGGAGGGCGAGAACCTGAATCCGTTGAGAGACACCCACCCCTGGATGCGATCAACGCACAGCTGCAAGCGCCTCTCAAGGGACGCAAGTCCTCGACCTCGTGCACACAAAGCAAAGTCGTCCACAAACAAAGAGCATTCAGAATCATCCTTGACGGCCTTTACAATGTTATTTATTTTAATGCTAAATAAAACAGGAGATAGAATGCTGCCCTGCGGGACACCCATCTCCTGTTCAAAGGAGTCGGAGAGGGTGGAGCCCACACGGACATGGAACGACCTGTTAGACAAAAAATTGTGAATAAAAACAGGCAGGTGCCCTTTAAAACCCATGTCCGACAAATCAGACATTATACCATACTTCCAGGTAGTGTCATATGCCTTTTCAAGATCAAAGAAAATTGCATAGACATGCTGCTTGTTGACAAAAGCATCTCGGATAAAAGACTCAAAGCGGACTAGATGGTCAGTTGTACTACGGAAGCGCCGGAAACCGCACTGGAGGTCTGTGATGAGACCACGTGACTCAAGATGCCACACCAGTCGGGCGTTGACCAAGCGTTCCATAGTCTTACATAAACATGATGTCAAAGCTATTGGCCGGTAGTTGCCCGGGTCGGAAGGATCCTTACCCGGCTTGGGGATTGGCACAACCACAGCCTGGCGCCAAGATGGCGGAAAACGACCGGTTATCCAGATATGGTTAAAGGCCTTGAGAAGTACAAGGAGTGAATCCTCAGGCAGATGAGTTAGGAGCTGATAATGGATGGTATCTAATCCAGCAGCAGAGTCAGTACATTTCAGCATGGCTTGCTGCAATTCTGAAAATGTAAAGGGGGCATTATAGTCTTCCGAGTTATCTGATATAAAATCACAAGCACAAGATTCTCGCTTCTCCTTCTCTCTCTGGAAGAAAGGTGAATAATGCTCTGTTGAAGAATTATGGGCAATGGTGGAGGCAAGCAAATTGGCCACAGCCTTTTTATCTGTGACCAAACTGGCACCATCTCTAAGATGGCCGACAGAAGCCGAGCCACCCCTGCCCCTAATTCTTCGAACAGCCTTCCAGACTTTTTGGGACGGAGTCCTAGAAGATAAAGATGAGACAAAGCGTCTCCAGGAAGCACGGCGTTCGCGTTTAAAAATGTAACGGGCTTTCGCCCGCTGTCTTTTAAATGTTAAAATATTTGCTTGCGACGGATTACGAAAAGCACGTCGCTGAGCAGATTTGCGTATTTTTTGGGCCTTGCGGCACTCTTCATTGAACCATGGTACTCTCGGCCTCCGAGGGACTGATGTGGAAGTTCTAGGGATGGTTTCACCTGCTATGTCCAACAAAATCAAAGTAAAACAAGAAACAGGTTCTTCAGCTGACATGACCACCTCCTCTGTAAGACGAGACTGACAGAGGGAGGCAAACAGAGGCCAGTTAGCTTTCTTGAGATTCCAGCGCCCCACCGGCGAATCCTCCACACAGCTGACCGATGACAGGACTACTGGGAAGTGGTCACTACCACACAGGTCATCGTGAACCTTCCAGTCAAAGTCCAGCATGAGAGAAGGATCACACACAGTGAGGTCTAGAACAGAACTAGATCCTGAACCTGAGTTAGAGTATGTAGGTGAGCCATCGTTAAAGACACATAGGTTAAGTTGAGAAAAAACATCTTCTAACATTTGACCTCTGCCATCATAGTGGTCACTGCCCCAAAGGTGAGCGTGACCGTTAAAATCCCCCATGAGAATAAAGGGAGGGGGCAGTTGATCTACTAAGTTAAAAATATCATTGCTACAGACCCGCAGTGATGGTGGCAGGTAAATACTGCATATGGTTATGGTCTTCTTTAAGGTAACCCGAGCTGCGACAGCCTGAAGACAGGTGTCGATGCTAACGGGGCAACATAAAATTTGGCTACTAATGAGAAGAGCCGCTCCACCCGAGCGCCTCTCCGAATCAGAGCCTTTATGTATAACATTAAAACCATTAAAGGACACAGGGTCAGAAGTCCTCAGGTAAGTCTCCTGAAGAGATATTACTGAGGGGTTATAGAACTTGACTAAAAGACGCAATTCCTCAAAGTTAGCTTGAAAACCACGACAATTCCACTGAAGCAAAGAGTCCATGATTAAGTCTTATCTGGGGGTAAGGAGTTTTTCCCCCCTTTTTCCTTTACCTTGGAAGGAGTTGAAGAAACAGAGGGGGGCCGGCTCCCGGGCCTCCTCTGGTTCTTCGGAGAGGAAGGGGGTGGAGCTGCCGCAGCATCAGCAACAACAACTTCCACTCCCTCCATCTGCTCCTCCAGTGCAGCATATTTGTTTTGAAGGGGGACATCTGTGTTCCCCTTCTGGGCCCGTGCGCACAGCGGTCCCATAGATTTCTTAGACTTCTGGTCCTGGGCAGCGTTCCTGCCGCTAGAGTTAGCGGCCTTAGAAGGCTGACCAGAGCCAGAAGCCTTTGGAGTTGACTGACTAACAGGTTTGGGTGGGGGCTGAGGCTTAGGGGCAACAGAAGGCGGCACAACCGGACCGGCCGTGTCCGCCTTCTGCGTTCCCTGGCTCCTTGTCACCACCGGAGGAGGGTTACTCTCCAGGGGCGAGATGAGCCGAGGCTCCGCCCCCAACCAAGAAGTTGGGGTCTGACATGAAAAGTCTTTGTGGGGCGCTTGCCTGCCACCGCTGCACTAAAAGTATACACAGAGGTGTTAGAGGTTGGGGCAGCCGCAGCTGCACCAGGGCCTTCAACCAGTTTTTTGGCATCCAGAAAGGACAACCCCTTCTCCACACGCACCTGCTGAATCTTGCACTCGGATATCCAACGAGGGCATTTCTTATCCGAAGCCATATGCGCCCCCTGGCAATTCACACACAGGGGGGTGGCTGTGCAGGACTCAGCAGAGTGTCCGGGCCTAGTGCAACGGGCGCATGAAGCCTCTGCCTGACGGCATGTCTTCTGCCCATGGCCATACTTTTGGCACTTAAAGCACCGGAGGGGAAGAGTGACATACTTTTTCACTCTCAGGGAGTAGTAACCTCCCCAGATGGTAGTAGGAGGGGTGGGGGTGCCAAACGTCAGGATGATGGTAGGGAGACGGATCTCCCCACCACCTCGCTTGGAAGCGAAGCGCCTGACGCAAGTCACCCCCTGAGACTTAAGGTTCCTTACAAGTTCATCTTCTGACAGTTCTGCCAAAGCTTGATCTTTGATTACGCCTCTTGACGAATTCATAGTTTTGTGGGGTGTGACTTCCACAGGAGTGTCTCCGATGGAAGAGAGCCCCAGTAGCCCGCTGGAGTGTGCCCGAGTACGGCACTCCACCAGCAAGTCACCAGACCTGAGGCGCTGGGCGTCAGGCCTGCCAACACGGCTCCTGAGGGTCTCCCCCACCAGAAAACGATGCAGCTTGGTAACTGGTTTCTCCTTCATCTTGCTATGGACAATGAGGAAGCGAGGCCATACGGCCGACGCCTGAGGCGTCGCTTCCTCACAGTCTGAATCACTGTCATGTTCAAATTCGGTGTCTATATGCCGTTTCTGTGCTAGTTTTGTTTTTTTTGTTTTATCCATATTATATTAGTAGAGATATTCATCCCCCGGAGGTCCCCGCCCGCCACCGAGCCCAACAAGGGAAAGTGCAACTGTCGGCGGGTCTCCAGCCGACGCACAATGGAGACTGCCCGAAAGATATACTCAAGGGGGTAAGCCCGATTGAACCGTTTGAGCCACCGCCTTCTATCACACCGTTGAATGCAGGGGAATACTGGCGTAAAGCACCTAATCAGCAGCAAAGGCTATAGCATGGTGCTCCGTATAGCAACCCGCATGTCAACAGTGGGATAGGGCTCAACGTGACAAGAGCCGATTGACTAGGCCGGTACGACTAGCCTCCCGTTTAGGCAGAAGTCAAGGCCAAAGTGGAGTGTTTCAGCCACCAGGATCCTCTTCTCCCCCGACACGGGTCTCCAAGCACGGCAAACACTTGGGATCCAAAGGACCAAAAAGTCACGAGTATTTTTAAGGACCAATCCAACATGGTACGACCTGGGTTAGCACAGCTCCTTAAAAACCGGACCAGTGAAAAGGCTGAACAACATATCTGTTGACATCAAGTCCTAATCCTGGACAAAGATGGCACCCGTCTGCTAGCCCACTCAGTCAGGGACTGAGCGGACTACCCACCTACACCACGTGGAGGCCGGTGCCAGGTAGGCAGCTGACTGGAAGGAGGGGTACCTAATCAAGCTTCCCAAGAAAGGTGACCTCAGCAAGTGTTCCAACTATAGAGGAATCACCTTGCTGTCAGTACCAGGAAAGGTCTTCAACAGGATCATCCTGGAGAGAATGAAGAGCTCTGTTGACCCCCAGCTGAGAGACCAGCAAGCAGAATTCAGGAAAAACCGATCATGTACAGACCAGATCGCCACTCTCCGCATCATCGTGGAACAGTCTCTGGAGTGGAGCTCCCCGCTGTACATGAACTTTGTGGATTACGAGAAAGCATTTGACAGCGTGGACCGAGAGACTCTGTGGAAACTCCTACGACACTAAGGTGTACCCACAAAGCTCGTCTGCCTGATCAAGAGCATGACATGTCGCGTGATCCACGAAGGGCAGTTCACCAGTGAGCTCCAGGTCAGAACCGGTGTCTGCTGTCTCCGTTCCTCTTCCTACTGGCCATAGACTGGGTCATGAAGAGGACCACAGAGCAGAGAAGAAGCGGAATACAGTGGACACTGTGGACACAGCTTGACGACCTCGATTTTGCAGATGACTTGGCATTACTGTCCCACACTCATCAACAAATGCAGGACAAGACCATGAGGCTTGCTGACATCTCGTCCCAAGTGGGCCTCACCATCCACAAACAGAAAACAAAGACAATGAGGCTGAACGCAACCAGGGAAGAACCAGTCTTGCTTGCTGGCACCCCGTTGGAGGAGGTGGAGTCCTTCACCTATCTCGGGAGCATCATAGACAAAAAAGGCGGCACTGATGCAGATATCAGAGCACGAATCGGTAAAGCCAGAGCAGCCTTTCTCCAGTTGAAAAAAGTGTGGAGTTCCAGAGAGCTGTCACAAAACACCAAAGTCCGGATTTTCAACTCCAATGTAAAAGCAGTTCTCCTATATGGAGCAGAGACTTGGAGATTGACAAAAACCACTGTCAACAGAGCACAGATCTTCATAAACAGTTGCCTTAGAAGAATCTTGAAAATCCACTGGCCAGAGAAGATCAGCAACGTCAGACTCTGGGAGAGAACAGAGCAGATAACAGCAGAGAATGAAATTGGGCGAAGAAGATGAGGATGGATTGGTCACAGTCTGAATAAGCCAGCTTCCAGTATCAGTAGGCAGGCATTGTCATGGAATCCCCAGGGAAAGAGGAAAAGAGGTAGGCCGAGAAACTCCTGGTGTCGAGACCTCCAAGCAGACATCAAGAGAATGGGAACCACCTGGAGTAAAATCGAAGGAGAAGCACAGGACAGGAGTCGCTGGAGGTCTCTCGTCGACGGCCTATACCTGGGTAGGGGTGACAGGCGTAAGTAAGTAAGTAAAAGCCATATTTCACACATATGACACAGCACATACCCCTTGAGGTCTAAGGTTTCTTTTTCAAATTTTAAATCATGATAAGGTTCTTACCATGACTGCTGACAAAACTTTATGGGCTCACGGTGAGGTCTGTTTCAATAAGAAAGGGTCAGTGAGTGCCCAGTCTTCAAACAACACAAGGTGTGTGAGGCAGCAAATATCCTTACCTCTGTTGCCTCAAGGTCTGCTTTGGAAGGTTTCTTGTTGCCAGAAACACTGTCTCCACCAGCTCCCACCTCTGAATCAGCTTCAACTTCATCTCCCTCCTTCTCTCCTTCAATCCCTTCATCATCTGGACTTGCCTCATCTGTCTTCTTCCGTAATGCGTCCATGTCTTCTGGCTGCAAGTCATGCCAAATCAGATTACAAGGTTAAAAAGCTCTTTTACAAGAGAAAACAGAGGTCACCTATTATATGCAACTGAAGTCTTTTCCTGCGAAGCAATTGCACCGTATTATGCACCCAGCCACTAAATAACTGTTTAAGTGGGTTTGAAAAATGTGTGTACCTTATTTACAACTTCATTTTAAAAAATCAAATGGAAGTAAAATTACTTTTGTTGGATGATTGTATGCTTAGTAATATGAATATAAAATGTCAATGTCAGTGCATTGCACATTTGCATACTTTGTTATTAGTCAGTTCATTTGTTTGTTCAATGTTGCTATGCACGTTTTTTGCCAGAAAACACAGAGGCTGATCACATCCGAGGCTGTAAAGTAACCTATAAAAATAAAAAATCCTCATCAATTTTGATGTTCATGCATATGTCAACCTCCTTTAATGTTTTATCAATTTTGATGTTCATGCATATGTCAACCTCCTTTGATGTTTATGAGTATAGTCATCCGAATTACAGGAAGGTCTCATAACGTTTTCATCTGCCACGTTTAGTTAAAATGTTTGCAAACTTGCCAAGAAATACACAACATTCTATCAATTAAAATCTAGGCATTTATTTCACATTGCTCACTCATGACCCTTGACCTTTGAAAGGGGCCGCCAAACTGAAAACGCACAAGAGGGTTTTATCATCAGGTATCTGTATACCATTGGCTTAGAAGCTGAAAATGTTGTTTTATAAAATTGTGAAAAAGCAGACCTTTCTTTTACCTATTTACTGATTCACTGTTACCTTGCGCTTTGAACAAGGTCACTCAAATAGGTATGATTATGAAGGTTTTGCCACAAAGTATCCATGGGACAAGTTTGAAGTCTGTGGCTGACATAGTCTCTGAGAAAATGCCAAGTTTACCATGGACAACAGAGGAGAGATGGCTTTGCCAAGCCAAAAATGGCTTGAAAGTAATTAATGCACGTTGCAGAATATCTGATTAATACAAATACAAAACGATTTCCAAATACCGTCAGTAGCTCGCTTGAGCTTGCCCTTAGCACCACGTGAATGTTCTGTGTTTACGTACAGTGTGTGAGTGAATGCGTGTGATTCACGTGAGCGTGCTTGTTGGGTTCAGTTCGCGGCTACATTCTGCGCATTGAGTTATATTATAAATATGAGAAATGCGCCATATAAATGCTATGCATTATTATTATTATTATTATTAATGTTTAAATCACAAGATACGATTAAGTACCGAGTCAAACGATTTAAATTTCTTAGTTTCAAAGTTTAGAGCACCATCAGCAGTTCAAACATGATCTGTGTGTACACATCCCTTCATGCAATTACTTTTCCATTTTTGTCTAATTTGTATATTTATCAAATCCTTCTGACAACCAATGGCAATAACTCTTCTGGTTAAAGAAGCTCAGACAGCATGTCCTATAACTGAAACAAATGACATGCACCCATATTAAATTTCTTTTGAGAAATAATGGCTGTTTGCACCTTTATGACAACATTTCACATTTAACAAGAAAGGCAAACCCCTTATGGCTCAAGTGTGTGACCAAACCACATAAGAAGTGTCACTAAAATGTGTTCAATTGTCTCAACACAGGTGAAGGGTTGGCTTTTGCACCAGTGAAATCCGAGTTTTTTTCAAAATGTTTGCGATTTTCACAAATTTGTCAACCGTCCATGACCCTTGACCTTGGTGAGGGCTTGATTAAATTAGTATGCATAGAAAGGTGTTATCATCAGCTACCTTCATGCCAAATTTGATCACAAAGTTTGCAAAAACTTTGATAACAAGACTGGCAAAGCCCTTAAGGTTCATGTGCATGAATGATCCAGTACTAACGTAAGTAAAGGGTTGAGGAATCCATGTTTTCTCAAAATTTATGCATTTTTCACACTTCTGTCAATCTCGCGACCCATGACCTTTGGGAGTAGTGAACCAATATAGTATGCACAGGTAGGCAGAATTTCCTGCCTCCTCCAGTATTGCCGATGGTGTGCTGAAGAGGTCGCAAAGACCGAAACAGCTGTCCACACCGGCTAAATATCTGGACCCCCTTTGGGGGGACCTAGATTTAAATTTCCATGCACTGAGTGGCTGGAACAGTGGATATGTGATACGCCCCCCTTCGGGGGGGCTTCCATATGCATTGCTTTCAGTCACTTTCTTAGCGCCCCCTCTCTTTCCTATCTTTTTTTTTGTGCTTTGGCCACAGTAGATCTATGATCACTGGTCGATCATGCACATTTCTCTCCCCTGACAGTGCTATAACCTACTTTACTTTGTAACCTTCCTATGCACAGGAAGGTCTTATCAGCTACCTTTCTACCAGATCTGGTTGAAAAATTTTGCAAAAGCACTGATAAAAGCTAAATTATACTATTTTCACATCATTTCCTGATGGTTTGTGACCCTTGACCTTTCTGAGGGGTCATCCAAATTAGCATGCATATGAAGTTATTACCATAAGGTATCTCTGGACCAAGTTGGGTTTGAAGTTGTAAATAGTATTTGAGAAAAATCAATTTTTGTCAAGAAATAGCATTTGTAACCTATTTTCTGATCTCTTCTGACCCTTGATCTTGCCAAGGGGTCATCCAAATGTGCATGCATAGGAAGGTCTTACCATCAGATATCTCTGTACCAAGTTTGTGTCTGAAGCTATGAACAGTATTTGAGAAACAAGAAAGGCAAAGCTCTTATGTCTCATGTGTCGGACTGATCCACACATGTCTGACAATAAGTAAAGGGATGTCTTCTGCACTAACAAAATCCATGTTTTCTCAAATCGAATCAGTTTTCACACATCTGTGAAACCCCCATGACCCATGACCTTTGCAATGAGTCAATTAAATTAGGATATATAGGAAGGTCTTATCATCAGCTACCTTTGTGCCAAATTTGATTGAAAAGTTTGCAAAAATGTTGCCAAAAACTACAATTATTGGCATTTTATACATTTGTCGACCTCTTGTGACCCTTGACCTTTTCTGAGGGGTCAACCAAATTAGTATGCATAGATAGGTCTTACCATCAGGTATCTCTGTAGCAAGTTTGGGTTGGAAGTTGTGAATAGTAATTGAGAAAAAAACATTTATTTTCAAAATATGGCTATTTTTTTTTAACCTATTTTCTGAGCTCTTGTGACCCTTGACTTTTCCGAGGTATCAACCAAATTAGTATGCATAGAAAGATCTTACCATCAGGTATCTTTGTACCAAGTTTGAGTTTGAAGTTGTGAATAGTATTTGAGAAAAAACATCTGTTTTAAAAATATGGTTATTTCGGACCTATTTCCTGAGCTCTTGTGACCCTTGACCCTTCTGAAGAATCAACCAAATTAGTGTGTAGATAAAGGTCTTACCATCAGGTATCTTTGCACCAAGTTTGGGTTTGAAGTTGTGAATAGTATTTGAGAAAAATAAATTATGTCCCAAAATAGCTGTTTTTGATACATTTCCTGATCACCTGTGACCTTGACCTCTGTGAGACGTCACTCCAATTGTTATGTTTAGAAAGGTCTTGTCACAAAGTATCCTTGGGCCAAGTTTGAAGACTGTAGCTTGAATAGTCTCCGAGAAAATGCCAATGTTAAAGTTTACCATGGACAACGGCCAACGGCAGACAGACGACCGCTGGCCCAGAACATACTCACTTTTGCTTCACACGTGAGCCCCCCCCCCCCCAAATCTTTTGTCATAATATGGCTATTTTTTACTTATTTCCTGATCTCTTGTGACCCTTCACCTTTCTCATGAATCATCCAAATTAGTATGCGTAGAAAGGTCTTACCACCAGGCATTTTTGTACCAATTTAAGCTTCGGTTTGAAGTTGTGAATAGTATTTTGAAAAAAAAAAAACACCACCACATTTGTTAAAATATGGCTATTTTGGACCACGGACGACAGCGGACACCAGACACTGGACAGATAACAGAAAGTCGACCTCTTGCCCACAACATGGTCTCACTATTGCTTCACACGTGAGTCAAAATGTACAATTCTATCAAAAACTGGCATATAAATTATCATGCATAGAAAGGTGTTATCATCAGCTACCTTTATGCCAAATCTGAAAAGTTGGCAAAAACTTTGATAACAAGTGGCATTTTTGACACATTTGTTGACCTCTTGCGACCCTTGAACTTTCTGGGGGTCATCCAAATTAGTATGCATAGAAAGGTCTTACCATCATGTATCTCTGTACCAAGTTTGGGTTTGAAATTGAAAATAGTATTTGAGAAGAAGAAATTTGTGTCAAAATATGGCTATTTTTACCCCGTTCTAGACCACCATGACCTTGACCTTTGAGACAGGTCACTGAAATTGGTATGTTTAGAAAGATTTTGCCACAAAGTGTCCTTGGGTAAAGTTTGAAGTCTGAGGATTGAATAGCCTCCAAGTAAAATGTCAATGTTAAAATTTACCACGGAATACGGATGACCCATTACATACTCACGTTTGCTATCACACGTGAGCCAAAGATGTTCAGCAAGTAAAATGTGACATACTGTTTTAATGTGTGTGTGTGTGTGTGTGTGTGTGTGTGTGTGTGTGTGTGTGTGTGTGTGTGTGTGTGTGTGTGTATGTGTGTGTGTGTGTGTGTGATATAAACTCTTTTCCTTGTGCAATGCTGGGCATCATGCAATCTGACATGTAAAAAGCGATTAGCCAAAATAAAACAAATACACATGAACTACAAAGATTTACAGAGGCACATGCATTAAAAGCTTGAAGACCAGGCACCTTGATGGGCCCTGCCTTGGGACAAAGGCAGATGGAGAGGAGCACAATGGGCAAAAGAAGCACAACAACGTAGACTGCCCACAGCCATGGGCGCTGCTCTGCTGCCGACATCAGAGTCTGCCAGATTCCCTACACCAGTCCAACAAACACAACATCTCACTAGTTTACACAGCTAGCACACACAATCATTAGAACTTGTACATAAAACAATCAGACATGAACAAATTCACTGAAATAGAGGCACAAATAAGAACTATGATTTATGAACTACATGCAATATATAATCAATCACATTACATATGTGTGAACTATGAAGAGAAGACTATTAATCAAAAACAGACATCTCCGTGAGCAGTCATGAAAAACATTTACCTACTATATGCAGCTAAAAGTATATTTTCCTCAACTAGGACTGCTATCCTTTTCACAATCCATGGCAGGTACATGTAACAGAGATTTGATATCGTCACTTGTACACAATGAGGGGGTGGGGTGGGGGCAGGACTCTCCTGCTTACCCAATGCAAAGCAGAAGATCAGAAAATATTTCATTTTAACCCTTTGACTTTCCACTTAATGTTAAACCCATTTAGCTGGTTTGTGTCATTCTTGGTGTTTTATCCCAGTGTCAGGTAAAAATCGGTCAAATTACTGCTAAAAAAAGAAGAATGGTAAAGCCCTTAAGGCTCGCGTGCATGAATGGTCCAGTTCTAACATAAGTAAAGATTGGCTTTTGTACGAAATCCATGTTTTCTCAAGCATTTTTCACACTTTTGTCATCCTCCCATGACCCTTGACCTTCCAGAGTAGGGAACCAAAATAGTATGCATAGAAAGATGTTATCAGCTACCTTTCTGCCAAATTTGGTCTAAAAGTTTTGCAAAAGTGTTGATAAAAGCTAAAATTGTACAAGGGGGTTATCCAAATTAGGATACATACAAAGTTCTTACCATCAGATATCTCTTGACCAACTTTGGGTTTGAAGTTAAGTTGTAAATAGTATTCAAGAAAAAAAGCTATTTTTGACAAGATATATCTGTGACTTATTTTCTGATCTCCTGTGGCCCTTGACCTTTCTGAGGGGTCATCCAAATTAGTATGCATAAGAACTTCTTACTGTCAGGTGTCTTTGTATTAGGTGTCTTTGTATTAAGTTCTTACCATCAGGAATATCTGTGCCAAGTTTGGGTATGAAGTTATGAACAGTATTTGCGAAAAAAAAATCTTTTGTCAACAAAATGGCGCTTTTGGACCTATTTTCTGATTTCTTGTGACCCTTGACCTTTCCCAGGGGTCATCCAAATTAGTGTGCATAGAAAGTCTTACTGTGAGGTATAATAATAATAATGATTTCTATGGCTCCTAACCTCAGGTAGAGCTCTAGGCGCCTTACAAATTTTTAAAATACAATTACAAAAACTGTACACGGTATTACACGCACACTCACACAAACACACACACATTCCAGGCACCACAGCAAAACTACAACAGAATCCTCAGCAGTCAATGTTAATCAGTGGGGTAATGGAGTTGGAAAAGGTGTGTTTTTAGCGCAGATTTAAAACGTGACGTGAATAGTATTTTGATCCCCTGTAACCTTGACCTTTGAGAGAGGTCAATGAAATTGGTATGATTAGAGAGGTCTTGCCACAAAGTACCCTTGGGCAAAGTTTGAGACTGTGGCTTGAATAGTCTCCGAGAAAATGCCAACATTAACGTTTACCATGCAACATAAGTAAAGTAGGGTTGGATTTCATGTCTGTGAAAATAAGGTTCTCTCAAAATTAATGTATGTAATTTTCACACTTTTGTGACCCTTAACCTTTGTGAGGGATCAACCAAATAGAAAGATCTGAGCATCAGCTACAACTGTGCTGAATTTGATTAAAAAGTTTGTAAATACACCGATAAACAGAAATTCTACCAAAATTCTCACATTTTCCAACTCCTTGTGACCCACGATGTTTCCAAGGGACCTTCTAATTTAGCATGCACAGAAAAGGTCTCATCAGTAATCTCTGTACCAAGTTTGGTTCTGAAGTTGAAAATAGCATTTGAGCGAAAATATTGTCAAAATACGGCCATTTCCCCCTATTTCTTGAGCACCTATGGACCTGACAATTGAGAGAGGTCACTGAAATCAGTACATTTAGACAGGTCTTGCCATAAAGTATCCTTGGGCCAAGTTTGAAGACTGTGGCTGGAATGGTGTCTGAGAAAATGTCAACGTTAACATTTATTGATGACAACTAATGTCCCAGTACATACTTTTGCTATTAGTGGGACCGTCTAAAAGCACATACTGAAAAATTATGCACTTTTTAGTGCAGATGTGCCACTTTGCATGAGCACAGCTGGCTCCTCCCCCCCCCCCTCCCCCCCTGAATATTTTGAGTGGGGGAAACACACTGGCAATGACCTGTTTTGGATGTTCCCCCTCTTTAATTAGGTCAAGCCAGGATGCATATGGGTCACTCTCCAAAGCTGACTACCACAGACGGTCACATGCTCAGATGAGTGTTTTTGTAAACCTTTCCTACCGATTGGCTGTGTTGCTGATAATGAGCTGTAGGGATTTGAAAAGACTATGAACTGTGCTTTTATGCCTGAAATGACCAAAAGTTGCCCAAAATGGCGGATGGAAGTGTGACATGCATTGAGACCCTTCCTCTTTTTATGTACCAAAACTGACTGAGTTTCAATGAAAAGTCTAAACCCGCTGTTTTCTGCTGTTTGTGAACTGAAGTGAGTGTGTGCTTTATTTTCTCCACAAATTAATGCTGATACCTTGCGTTTTTGGGCAGAGAGAAAAACAGCTGTCCAATGTAACACGTGTTTCCACCACACGTCAACCGCTTCTTTTCACTACACGTATCAAGACAGAACTACTTTTATCCTGAGACCTTGTGAGATGTGTTAGAAACATGTAGGTCGGTGATTAAAATTGTGAATGAAACAAGTACACACTTTTCGGGTTTTTTAAATGGTAATCGATGATCGCTTCCTAGACTACATCATTTTCACATTTTATGATAGAAAATCTACAATCCATGAACTTTGTTGCATATGAATAGCTTCCTGTTGTCAGCAGAAGGCTAGTAGAACACTGTCAGTTTGAAAGTGGTTCAGAGAGAGAGCGTGAAGCTCGATTTAATTTTGTTTTCTTCATACTTCCAAACGTTACGTTGGACATATTTGTACTTTCGCTTCTTTACCACCTCACAACAAACTTACAAATGCATGAATGCAAATATTCATTTTTTTCCTGACATAAAATGATTTGAATCTTTATTTACAAGAAAACAGAAAGAAAAAAAAACAAAAACATTTAGAGGTATTTGATTTTTTGTGGTCAATGTCACACTTTTGGTACACAGCTTTAGAGAAAAACCCAATAGAGAAAAAAACACGCTTAGAAAAGACAGTTACAACACAATTTATTAATAAGAGTTGCCACATTCCTTCTGCGATAATGAAGATAAGTAGCAACTGATCTCTTATATTTGTTTGTCTATTTTGATAAAGGGTATTTACCCGAAATATTAATAAATTGTGTTGTAACTGTCTTTTCTAAGCATGTTTCTTAATCTGTTAGGTTCTTTTCTGCATTTTACAAGCTTGGCAGTCACCTTTTAGGTCTGGATTTCACAGCTTTAGAGAGAGACCCACCCATATATTGTTGATGGGTATATATGTCAAGCAAGCCTATTTGGCAGCCATGAAACTGCCATGAATATCTAAGTTTAAATTTGTTCTTATTTATTGTGAATAGTTATGCTTATAGACAACAGTGGAGATGCTGTACCCACTGTTTGGAAAGATCTGGGAAGAGGAGGTGATGCCAGCTGACTGGAAGGAGGGGTACCTAATCAAGTTTCCCAAGAAAGGCGACCTCAGCAAGTGTTCCAACTACAGAGGAATCACCTTGCTGTCAGTACCAGGAAAGGTCTTTAACAGGATCATCCTAGAGAGAATGAAGAGCTCCGTTGACCCCCAGCTGAGAGACCAGCAAGTAGGATTCAGGAAGAACCGATCATGTACAGACCAGATCGCCACTCTCCGCATCATCGTGGAACAGTCTCTGGAGTGGAGCTCCCCGCTTTACGTCAACTTTGTGGATTATGAGAAAGCATTTGACAGCGTGGACCGAGAGACTGTGGAAACTCCTACGACACTACGGTGTACCCACAAAGCTCGTCCGCCTGATCAAGAGCAGCTACGATGGCATGACATGTCACGTGATCCACGAAGGGCAGTTCACCAGGGAGCTCCAGGTCAGAACTGGTGTCAGGCAGGGGTGTCTGCTGTCTCCGTTCCTCTTCCTACTGGCCATAGACTGGGTCATGAAGATGACCACAGAGCACAGACGAAGTGGAATACAGTGGACACTGTGGACACAGCTTGACGACCTCGATTTTGCAGACGACTTGGCATTACTGTCCCACACTCATCAACAAATGCAGGACAAGACCACGAGGCTTGCTGACATCTCGTCCCAAGTGGGCCTCACCATTCACAAACAGAAAACAAAGACAATGAGGCTGAACACAACCAGGGAAGAACCAATCTTGCTTGCTGGCACCCTGTTGGAGGAGGTGGAGTCCTTCACCTATCTCGGGAGCATCATAGACAAAAAAGGCGGCACTGATGCAGATGTCAGAGCACGAATCGGTAAAGCCAGAGCAGCCTTTCTCCAGTTAAAAAAAGTGTGGAGTTCCAGAGAGCTGTCACAACACACCAAAGTCCGGATTTTCAACTCCAATGTAAAAGCAGTTCTCCTATATGGAGCAGAGACATGGAGATTGACAAAAACCACAGTCAACAGAGTACAGACCTTCATGAACAGTTGCCTTAGAAGAATTTTGAAAATCCACTGGCCACAGAAGATCAGCAACGTCAGACTCTGGAAGAGAACAGAGCAGATAACAGCAGAGAATGAAATTGGGCGAAGAAGATGGGGATGGATCGGTCACAGTCTGAAAAAGCCAGCTTCCAGTATCACTAGGCAGGCATTGTCATGGAATCCCCAGGGAAAGAGGAAAAGAGGTAGGCTGAGAAACTCCTGTCGTCGAGACCTCCAAGCAGACATCAAGAGACTGGGAACCACCTGGAGTAGAATCGAAGGAGAAGCACAGGACAGGAGTTGCTGGAGGTCTCTCGTCGACGGCCTATACCAGGGTAGGGGTGACAGGCGTAAGTAAGTAAGTAAGTAACTTTTTCCCTCTGCAAACAAAAATGTCAGTTGGGTTTACATGAATGTCCCAATGGATGGACATCAATGCTAGCGCTATAAGGTGATCTTGTCACATAGTGGAGCGCAAATCCAAACAAGTGCCTTTTGTCAATAACGTAAGAATCATGGATGCTCATGCGACAGTGACAGACAGTAAACTGTAAACTGATGTATGCGAAATCAGACGGCCGGCCGGTTGTCTTGACTAAGTTGTAAAGAAACAATGGCCGGGGACTGAATAGCACATAGCTCTTGTTTTGTTTTTGATGTTTTATTTCTTTGGATAAAGCGATCGTCGCTGACTATGAGCCTATTCATTAAAGTAATATGGTTACAATGTGATTGTCAAAGCTAGAGAAGATTCACGGTGGCATAAAATGGCTAAACTAACTTGAACCGGAACTGACATAAAGACGTGAGACTGTTGTGAAAAGCATCCATTAGCTTATGCTCGCCTCAGACAAAGACAGCCGGTGAAGCTCAATCGCCCTTAACCATACTCTGCTGTGTCAGCAGTCAGGGGCAATTATCCGATTAACAGGTGACACCAGATGGTCTACCGAGTCCACAAAGCCAGCCTCTCGCTTTCTGATTGGATAATTGCCTCAGCCAGGCTTGTCATCAGTCGTAGGCATACCCGCAGATGACTGCCTCATGCGTATAGCATATCAAAAGGTATGGCTTTTCAGGAGCCCCTTTGCCTGCAGGGGTGCATGAAAATCTATGGTTCTACTGAGGAACCCTATGTCAGTAGGGACTCAATTCTCACCCACAATTGGGGCGGACCAACACTCAAGGATTTACCTAATATGGCCGAGTGAAGATGCGATGCTGATGATATAGCACAGTGAGAGATACTACTTTTCATGAGCCACTTTGACACTCTGTTTCTGGATGAAAGACTATGACGGGGTGCAACTATTTAATGTGAACTGAGGTTATTTGACTAGTCTCGACACATTTGGCCCACCCACTGATTCAGTACATAAGAGAGGATAAGAAAGGTTAAGAAGACTGCGTGCCATGCTGAAAAGAAATCTCACCAACCAACCAACCGCCAATAAAAATATTATTTAGATTAAAGCCTTCCCGTGACACAAATTCTACTGATTCTGTTGCCAAGTATCAGCATTTTTAAAACTCCGCTCTGGTCACACCAGTGTCTAACAGAAGACCTGAACAATCGAAGGGGGGTACCTTGACAAGCAGAATGGTGTCACTTCCTATAGTAATACTCTCCTTTTATGTGAACGGTCGCATACAGCATTGACAAAAATCTGATTATGTGCACATCAAGAGATGTGCTTTGACAGCAACGCTACACCAGTGCTGCACGTCACACGTTTAACAGAGCTGGCCAACCTTAACTGTCCCTGTTCCACTTTGTAACTCTAAACTCCTCATGTGTAGGACAAGATTAGATTTTGTAAAACAATGGGTCACCTAACATAATCTTCATTTTCATTTTTCAAGGTGAAAATTATTGTTATTCAATCACAGAAATAATGTACCTTATTGACTGATCAAAAAGGTTAATGTCAACTGAGTTTCTCATAACGCTGTTGAAGGTTTGACAAAAAGTAGATTCTCCAAAGCTGTTTGGCAGGATTTTGCAGCACACCAAAAGCTCACATGCAAAGACTGAACAGAGTGCTCCTAGAGAACGCTAACAGCTGTACAACACCAGGATGATACATGGTCAGAGCTTTCACAGCCTGCAGCAGTCTCACCTTGCTCATACAACAGTATGCAACTATTAAGACAACTGGCAGCACTACCACAATGATGAATACAGCCCACAGCCAGGGCCTCTCATCCGTCACCTCTTTGACAGCTTGGAAAATTGTCCACTGAAACCAATTCAAATGGGTAGTAATAAAACCTCCAATACTGGCACCTAAAGAGGCCCAAGAAGAAAAGCAAGGCTCTTAAGACTCCTGTGCTTGGCAGTTCTAAGTTCTTCAGAAAAGTGTCTTACCTGTGCCAAAGGGAATTGTACCAGGCAAAAAGGGGTAATAGTTTGCAATATCTCCTACATAAATGTTCTTAGTAAGTCTTACAATAATACTGACAATATTGCTGGACAAAAAAAAAAAAAAAAAAAAAAAAAAAAAAAAATGAAAAGAAAAGGGGAGACTGCCAGTGCTAATATTTTAGGAAGGTTACAGAGTAAAGTAGGTTATAGCACTGTCAGGGGAGAGAAATGTGCATGATCGACCAGTGACCATAGATCTACTGTGGCCAAAGCACAAAAAAAAAAGATAGGAAAGAGAGGGGGCGCTAAGATAATGACTGAAAGCAATGCATATGGAAACCCCCCCCCCCCCCCCCCCCCCCGAAGGGGGGCGTATCACATATCCACTGTTCCAGCCACTCAGTGCATGGAAATTTAAATCTAGGTCCCCCAAGGGCGGTCCAGATATTTAGCCGTTGTGGACAGCTGTTTCGGTCTTGGCGACCTCTTCAGCACACCATCGGCAACACTGGAGGAGGCAGGAAATTCTGCCTACCTGCAATGACAACCACATTTTACTGTGGTGTCTGCAGGGGCATACATTCCATGCCACCACCTAGAGTTAAATTTCCACGCACCCTAAAGAAAACCTACCACAGTAGATCTATGATCACTGGTCGATCATGCACATTTCTCTCCCCTGACAGCGCTATAACCTACTTTACTTTGTAACCTTCCTAAAATATTAGCACTGGCAGTCTCCCCTTTTCTTTTCATTTATTACTACAATATCGACTGCAACCCCTACCCCCCTTTTGGTAGGTTCTCTTTTAGGGTGCATGGGGGGGGGGGGGGGGGCTTCCATATGCATTGCTTTCAGTCACTTTCTTAGCGCCCCCTCTCTTTCCTATCTTTTTTTTTTGTGCTCTGGCCACAGTAGATCTATGATCACTGGTCGATCATGCACATTTCTCTCCTGTGACAGTGCTATAACCTACTTTTCTTGGCTTTGACTTCGTGAACGAAGATTCTATAGGGCTTGCCCACGTCGTCTGCAGGCATTTTCGTGACTGCGGAGGCCAATCCGGGACAGGTAGGTTCGACCGCAGTGGCTGCAGGGGAAGGTCTGGTCAGGGTGGAGTGCCATGTGTCACAGTCCGCAGCAAGCGAAGACCACTGGCGGTGGTCGATTTGGCAGGCACTAAGTGACTTCTTGAGACCGTCTTTGTATCTCTTCTTTGGTGCCCCTCTGTCTCGGTGTCCAGTGGCGAGCTCGCCGAACAGAGTGATCTTGGGTAGGCGATGATCCTCCATCCTGGAGACGTGCCCCGCCCAGCGAAGCTGTGTCCGCAGCAGCAAAGCCTCGATGCTCAAAGTTTCCACCTTTTCAAGGACCTCGACGTTGGTGACATAGCCACTCCAGTGAATGCTGAGGATGGTACGCAGGCAGCGCTGGTGAAAGCATTCGAGGAGTCGTAGTTGGCTGCGGTAGAGGGCCCAGGACTCGGAACCGTACAGCAGGGTGGTGAGGACGACAGCTCTGTACATGCTGATCTTGGTGCCTTTTATCAGCTGTTGATTATGCCACACCCGCTTGAGTCCAAAGAGCTGGGCGGCATCTGCGAAGAGGTCCTGAAAGTATTCCGACCAGCGGTTCAAGATGGAGGTATTATCTGTGAGGAGTGCCTGTCCATCAGCGCTTCGCAGGGGACTTTGTACCAGGTGCCTAGGGCCATACACTGCTTTCAGTGCTTCGTAGAAGCCCCTGTAGTCACCGTTGTCAGCGCAGAGCTGGGTCCTCTGTGCGAGTCTGGACCACCACTCGTTCTGGAGTTCTCTAAGCTTGAGCTGGAGACTGCTGCAGATGAGGCGGAAGGCAGACTTCTTCACAGGGCAGGAAGGCTGGGCTAGGTGGGCTTGGTGGGCGGCTCTTTTTTTGCTAGAAGTTCCTGAACCAGACTTTGTTCCTCTTTCTAGCAAAGCCCAAGACTTCCACAGAAGATTTTACAATAGCAGTTTTCAGTTGTTCCCAGAGTGTTTCAGGGGAGGAGTCTGCTGGATCAACTGTGTCTTTGAGCATGCGCTGTAAATCGGCCTGAAGGGCAGCTTTCTTGTCGTCACGCTGAAGGATGGCAACATCAAGCTTTTTCTTGGGGGGGGCCGCCTTTCTTGGGTTTCAGCTTGAGGCGGAGCCTGAGTTTGCAGCGAACAAGGCAGTGGTCAGTGTGGCACTCTGCACTGGGCATCACTCTGGTGAGGAGGACGTCACTGCGGTCCCTCTGACACACTAGGACATAGTCGATAAGGTGCCAGTGCTTGGAGCGAGGATGCATCCAGGTGGTCTTTCGACTGTCCTTTTGCTGGAAAGTAGTGTTGGTGATGACAAGTTGCTGCTCTGCACAGAGCTCCAACAGTAGGCGACCATTGTCATTGCAGTTCCCAACGCCATGCTTGCCGAGGACTCCTTTCCAGGCTTCAGAGTCTTGGCCCACTCTGGCGTTGAAGTCGCCAAGGATGATGACTTTGTCGTCTGCAGGGGTGCTCTGCAGGAGGCTGTGCAGGTCAGAGTAGAACTTGTCTTTTTCTGCAGGCTCTGCCAGGAGGGTTGGGGAGTACACACTGAGAAGGGTGACGTATTGCTGGTGTCTCAGTGGAAGGCGCATGGACATGATGCGGTCGGAGTGACCCGTTGGTAGGTTTTCCAACTTAGTCGCAATGGGGGTCTTCACCATGAAGCCCACGCCTGAGAGCCGTCTTTCTGATGCAGGCCTGCCTGACCAGTAGAGGGTGTAGCCAGCGCCAAGTTCTTGGAGGCTGCCTTCCTCCGGGAGGCGTACTTCACTGAGCGCGGCGATGTCGATGTTTAACCTCCGCAATTCATGGGCAATGAGGGCGGAGCGACGCTCAGGGCGTCCGTTGTCTGCTGTGTCGAGCATGGTTCGGATGTTCCAGCATGCTACGTTGAGTCCGGTCGTGTTCGTCATGAGAGTGGATTCGTTGTTTTTTCTTGTTTTCTGACCGCATGAGAAGATGCCCGTTGACCGCGGCTAGCCAACTGGGGTTACGAGGGGATGAGCTTTGGTTAGGCCACCTTTTCTAGGCCCCTCTCCGTGTGGAGCAAGCAGTGCTGTCCCTAGAGAAGGCTGCTTGGTCGTTCAGGGTGTGCCGAGTGACGTTGTCATCCCCAGGTCAACATCAGGCGACCAATATCCTGAACCGCCTGCATGCAGGTTTGAGACTGCGGCTTCCAGTGACATCTTTCACCTGCCGTTTTGCCCCTTGCCCATCGCTGCAGGACTTGGAAAGTTCAGTGTCATAGTCCGTGGGCGTTTCCTAAAGCCTGCGCGGTGGAGCTTTTTGGTGGAGTGCAGTGTGCGCAGTACTGGCCCCACCCTTTAAACCCTTGGTTCGTTTGCCATAGCCTAGCAAGCTGGGACGATGGCATCGAGGTCCTCAGGTCGTAGGTTTTATATCAGACTGTCCTTGTCTTAGTCTCTGGCTCAAAAACCTTCCCTGGAGACAAGGGGGCTTTGATGTCAGGGGTTTCCTCCCTTAGCCTTTCCGCAGCCAAGCGGCCAGGCCTGCAAGGCAGCAGGGGACTCATGGGGGTCGGGGTCGTCTATGTCCCGTGCAGATGTGAACATCTGCCCACTGCCCAGACGGTGACACTTACCAGAGGAGAAAAATCCAACGCCAGAACCTGGTATCGAACCTCACACCTTTGGCGTTGGAGGCAGACGCCTTAACCACTGCGCCACTTCCCCGCTTATAACCTACTTTACTTGCTGGACAAAAGTATGAATATTGTAAAATAAACACTTATCTGCTCTTCTTCTTCTTTGTACATAGAAGAGTTCTTCTGTTATGCACAAAGGGAAGTGTAACACGTCTGTTACATGTACCTAATCACACAGATTGTGCAAAAAGGGTAGAAAATCTTTGTTTAGGCAAGATAACATCGATAACCTGTTGTATCGGCAAATTTTAGCCAACCAAGCCCGCCATGGAGAAGATTGCTTTAAGTGTTGGCTATAACATGCATGACATCTGATGTATGAAGCCAGTATGAATCTTGTCACACATGTTTTTTTTACCTCCCATTATCTTTGAAATGGTTAAACTAAATACAGTTTAATCCACTCTTGACAAGTTTCAGGGGACAATAATAATTACCTTGTCTTATCAGCAGTTCGTGATAAGTAGAAGGCATGCAAAAACAACTGAGTCTGTACAGTGTGTTGCTTGAATGAACAGCTGCCAACCCCTACAAATATTTGGGATGTTGTTTCAGGATTCTAAGACAGTATTTTTAGCATGATAGTGATATTATTATGTCAGTCAGTTTCATTTTTACTTCACCTCAGCCATGCCTTTGCTGTGGAACTCTTGTCCTTTTTTTTTAAAGATCGTCTGAGAGGGAGGTTTCACAGGAGGATTATATTCTCTGATCATGATGGCCACACCTATCAGTACTAAAAATACCCTTCACAGCCTACCCTATGCTTGGTGGAAAAATGCAATTATCATATTTTTAAAAGACTCTTCAGATCTTCGTATTTTTTAAAGTGTCAGCCATAAAATAATAGGCCAAACTGTACTAGTTGGCAGTGCTGTGAATGCGTTAGATGAATAAGAATTGAATGCACCTTTTTATCTTTACAATCACGTAGAAACCCCAAAATAAAATGTGGAGAAGATCCACTTTAAATGTATGTATGATTTAAAACCATATAATAACACCCAGAAAATCAGTTAACTCAATTACACAAGAACAATGTGACCGGAAATAAAATGGTCACATGACACCATCTGGCAATATGGTGCACTTTTGTGAGTTTGTTAATCTTGTGCACACAAATTTTGCATTCCTCAATCAGACTTACCTGCTCATGCTATCACAGGTAAAATACTAATAAATTCAGTACCTAAACATCGGTGTTTAGGTGATACTGAGAATCTCACTTGAGTGGTTTTAAAACCTTATCCTATGAGCAAAAAGTGAGTAGAATAAGGTTTTAAGACCATGAGAGTGAGATTCTCAGTATCACTAAAGACTGTAAGAATCTAATTCCTACTCACCGTTCTGTTTGCAGTAATCTGATGAGAAATGGTTTTCAACACACGCCTAGAGCAACACAGCTGCCATCATGGCTTGGCAACAAACTTGATTCACTTTTAATTTACTTTGCTATGTAATATCAATATTTTGGATGTCGGATAAATGTTCCTACATGATAATGTAATAGCACAATGCATGACACCATAGTGCCAGTTGTCAAAATTATGTCACAGCATGGAGCTGAAAGTAGGTCAAATTTCAACTTAGTGCCTGTGCCTGTACCTTTCTTGTTGACCAGACTTTCTACAAGACAATCTTGTGCACACGTGGCCATTCAGTTAGCATCAAACTGTATCACATGTGTTATACACTCAAGCCAGAGTGTTTTAACAAAGGCAATGAAGGACTTTAGTTGGGACTTTCAAAGCACTCGTCCAAACAAGAATTTCAAGGCAGATAGTTTGTCTTCCATGGAACTGACTGTAAAGATGTTGCTGGTTCCTAAATCCAGCAAGAAGTCACAAACTGAATAACTTTGAGGCCAGCATAGGTTGAATATAGATAAGAATGGCAAAGCCCTTATAGCTCACATGCATAACCGATCATGCACCCACAAACGGCCGGTACTAATGAGAACACGCTATACGCGTCACCCGCGCAGCCAAGAAGATTGTAACACATCAGAAACAAGAATGGCAAAGCCCTTATAGCTCATGTGTCACGGCTGTTCAAGGCCTCCCATTTAGTTTTGAGGCGCGCGCGTGCCCGCGCTGTAAGATAAGGAGCCGCGCAGCGTGTCGCCTCTGTTAATACCGCCTGCTGGCAGCACAGAGCTGAGCGCAATCTGTTACGGCTGTGCAACTATAGTCGCGCTATTCTTGTCACTGTTTTACGCGAGCACGCTCTCTGTGTACACGCTCAGCACTGACAGTGTGCCACGCGGGATACATTTTAATGGTACCGGTCATTTACGGCGTGTTGTTTAAGCTGTACTGAACGTATCTTGTATTTAAGACATACACTTAAAAGCTAAGAAAATAAGCTTTCTGTAGACACTAGACATGCTTAGGAAAATGAAGATGAGCAATGCATGCAACGGACTAGAAGACAGGCAACCGGCGCCCAGTTTACCGTGAAGACAACGTAAATCGGTTGCAAATGACACGTCTTTCAACTGTTCTAACTCATGCAAAGTACTTTTGCAAAAATTATGGTTCAGGCCAGCGATCATCGTATACAGCCACTACGCTATGCACTACTCAAAATGTCAGATAGATTTACCTTGCAATCTCAGTGGGTCCTGAAATGGGATGATGCGTCATTGGTAAAATCCAGTGTTAGACAGACGGAAAGTTCTTGGGTTAACGTAATCTCCAAACGTAGTTGATTTCGGAGGCAGTGAAAATGTTCGAAATAATTCACAGTTCATATGCAGGGTTAGCGGCAGTGTCAGTTGCACACTTTGTATAGGTGATGTTGTCTTTAGCATTCCACTAAATCTTATAAAATCGGAAGAGCAATCCCCGGCGGCTACTTTACTAAATCTTACAAATCGGATGGGACACCCACAGTGAAAATAATAAACACTCTTAATGGTGATCAAATAGCTATTTTGATAGGCGTAAATTAGATAAACACAGAACAGTCGGTGCAGGCTAAAATGTATCAGTCTCAAGACAATTTATTTCACAGAGAGACTGAGTCCTGCGTGTACTTGTTACCGGCGGCTCTCTACACATTCCCTTCAGATGTTTGTCTTCTTCATCTGTACATACGTCAATGCCATGAAAAGCAGAAAGATCGTCTACATAATCAACACACAGTTTAAAGTGTTATAGTCCATCTTTCCTTTGCCTTTTGCTCGCTCTGCACGGCAAATCCTGCACAAACTACTCAATCGTTCCATGTGGTTTGAATAGGAATATTGTGTGTCAGACTCCATTCTAAATGTCGGCGAAATACACTCACATGCTGGTCTATAAAACTTTCTATAAAAAATGACAGGTAAATCTATCCAGTAAAAGAAAAGCACTTACTTGTAGCACTATGTTACACTAACACATATCACTCATTGAAAATCCAAACAAAAGTATTTTGAAAGCACAGTTAAGGTTTAAAGCCTGCACAAATTTGGCACTCTGCCCACATAAAATAGTAAGCGTAAAGAAGGCCTACTATCAGGCGGTACAAGACGCCCATCGGAATGCGTGAAACTAGGTCAGCTCGCCACTTGATAAGCTAGCGCGGCACTCCCTAACTAAATGTGTCGGTTTGTAGAAGAACTGAACAGCCGTGGTGTATGACCGATCCAAATCTTTGATAAAGACTAAATTTTGTCCAAAAGTTGGCATTTAGTCAACCTCTTGTGACCTTTGACCTTTCCGATGGGTCATCCAAATTCTTGGCTTGACTTCGCGAACGAAGATTCTATAGGGCTTGCCCACGTCGTCTGCAGGCATTTTCGTGACTGTGGAGGCAAATCCGGGACAGGCAGGTTCGACCGCAGTGGCTGCAGGGGAAGGTCTGGTCAGGGTTCTGAGTTACGACAACTCTGTTTTTTCTCCTGTCCTTGAGGTTAGCTCTGCGAGAGTCCTCAAAGGAGACGGCTGCCTTGTGAATGGTGGAGCGCCAGGTGTCACGGTCCGCAGCAAGCGAAGACCACTGGCAGTGGTCGATTTGGAAAGGCATTAAGTGACTTCTTGAGACCGTCTTTGTATCTCTTCTTTGGTGCCCCTCTGTCTCAGTGTCCAGTGGCGAGCTCGCCGAACAGAGTGATCTTGGGTAGGCGATGATCCTTCATCCTGGAGACGTGCCCCGCCCAGCGAAGCTGTGTCTGCAGCAGCAAAGCCTCGATGCTCAAAGTTTCTGCCTGTTCAAGGACCTCGACGTTGGTGACATAGTCACTCCAGTGAATGCTGAGGATGGTACGCAGGCAGCGCTGGTGAAAGCGTTCGAGGAGTCGTAGTTGGCTGCGGTAGAGGGCCCAGGACTCGGAACCGTACAGCAGGGTGGTGAGGACGACAGCTCTGTACACGCTGATCTTGGTGCCTTTTTTCAGCTGTTGATTGTGCCACACCCGCTTGAATAGTCGCCCGAAAGCACTGTTCGCTTTTGCCAGCCTGTTGTCTAGCTCCTTGTCCAGCTTGGCGTCTGACGTGATGATGCAGCCGAGGTAGATAAACTGGTGTACAGACTTCAGTTCACACTCGCCGATGGTGATGTGGGAAGGGCGATGCTCTTCCTTGGGTGCTGGCTGATGAAGGACCTCTGTCTTTTTCAGACTGACCTCAAGTCCAAAGAGCTGGGCGGCATCTGCGAAGCAGGACGTAATGCGCTGCAAGGCTCTCTCTGTGTGTGCAATGAGGGCAGCGTCATCAGCAAAGAGCAGCTCACGAATCAGTTGGTCTAGGGTTTTCGTGTGGGCCTGCAGTCGTCTGAGGTTGAACAGGCTGCCATCGAGACAATACCTGATGTACACTGCGTCGTCATCGTCGAGGTCCACTGTGGCCTGCTTCAACATCATGCTGAAGAAGATGGTGAAGAGGGTCGGTGCCAGCACGCAGCCTTGCTTCATGCCGTTGCGAATGGGGAGTGGTTCTGAGAGGTCACTGTTTAGTCTGACCTGGCCTTGCTGGTCCTCGTGGAGCTGGACGATCATGTTGAGGAACTTTGGGGGACAGCCTAGTCGCTCCAGGATCTGCCACATACCTTGCCTGCTCACAGTGTCAAACGCTTTTGTTAGGTCGACAAACGTTACGTACAGCCCTTTGTTCTGCTCGCGGCACTTCTCCTGAAGCTGTCTCAGCACAAAGACCATGTCGGTGGTACTCCTGTTGGCTCTGAAGCCACACTGGCCCTCTGGGAGGTGGTCTTCAGCGATGGCAGGTACCAGCCAGGTACTTGCTGGTCCTCGTGGAGCTGGACGATCATGTTGAGGAACTTTGGGGGACAGCCTAGTCGCTCCAGGATCTGCCACATACCTTGCCTGCTCACAGTGTCCAACGCTTTTGTTAGGTCGACAAACGTTACGTACAGCCCTTTGTTCTGCTCACGGCACTTCTCCTGAAGCTGTCTCAGCACAAAGACCATGTCGGTGGTACTCCTGTTGGCTCTGAAGCCACACTGGCCCTCTGGGAGTTGGTCTTCAGCGATGGCAGGTACCAGCCGATTCAGGAGCAACCTTGCGAGAATTTTCCCGGCAATGGACAGCAAGGTAATTCCACGATAATTAGAGCAGGCAGACTTCTCTCCTTTGTTCTTGTACAGGGTGATGATGACTGCATCACGGAGATCCTTTGGTAGTGTTCCTTTTTCCCAGCAGCAGAGAAAGAGGTCGTGGAGCTTGTGCAGTGCTGGGCCTCCATGTTTCCATATCTCTGGCGGGATTCCGTCAATGCCTGCTGCTTTGCCACTCTTGAGCTGGTGGATGGCTGTGAGGGTCTCTTCGGCGGTCTTTCTTCTTTGTTAAAAAGGGACATGGACTTCCAGCTCTCGCTGATTTCGTCCGGGGGGGGGGGGGGTGGGGGTCTATCCTGTCTGTTCGCCGCTGACGCCCGCGCATCACTTTTGTTTTCTCTCATCATGTCTGCCCGCGCCCCAGGGGGCTGGGTCGTTGGGGAGAGCCCGTGCTTTGGTGGACGCATATGTCCACCGTCTTGCTTGGGTCCTCCTTTCTTGCTTGTTTGGTGGTGTGCTCTTTCCTCTCCCCCTTGTTGATGGTCGCAGTCCAGGGCCCGGTAGGTGGTGGGGGGTTCGTCCAATTTAACCTTTAGTGGAAGGTGTGGGATTTGGAAGATGACTGTTTCTTGAACAGTGCGCTCAGCGCCGAAGAGGTCCTGAAAGTATTCCGACCAGCAGTTCAAGATGGAGGTATTATCTGTGAGGAGTGCCTGTCCATCAGCGCTTCGCAGGGGACTTTGTACTAGGTGCCTAGGGCCATACACTGCTTTCAGTGCTTCGTAGAAGCCCCTGTAGTCACCGTTGTCAGCGCAGAGCTGGGTCCTCTGTGCGAGTCTGGACCACCACTCGTTCTGGAGTTCTCTAAGCTTGAGCTGGAGACTGCTGCAGATGAGGCGGAAGGCAGACTTCTTCACAGGGCAGGAAGGCTGGGCTAGGTGGGCCTGGTGGGCGGCTCTTTTTTTGCTAGAAGTTCCCTTTGTTCCTCTTTCTAGCAAAGCCACAGAAGATTTTACAATAGCAGTTTTCAGTTGTTCCCAGAGTGTTTCAGGGGAGGAGTCTGCTGGATCAACTGTGTCTTTGAGCATGCGCTGTAAATCGGCCTGAAGGGCAGCTTTCTTGTCGTCACGCTGAAGGCTGGCAACATCAAGCTTTTTCTTGGGGGGGGGGGGGGGGGGCCCTTTCTTGGGTTTCAGCTTGAGGCGGAGCCTGAGTTTGCAGCGAACAAGGCGGTGGTCAGTGTGGCACTCTGCGCTGGGCATCACTGGTGAGGATGACGTCACTGCGGTCCCTCTGACGCACTAGGACATAGTCGATAAGGTGCCAGTGCTTGGAGCGAGGATGCATCCAGATGGTCTTTCGACTGTCCTTTTGCTGGAAAGTAGTGTTGGTGATGACAAGTTGCTGCTCTGCACAGAGCTCCAACAGTAGGCGACCATTGTCATTGCAGTTCCCAACGCCATGCTTGCCGAGGACTCCTTTCCAGGCTTCAGAGTCTTGGCCCACTCTGGCGTTGAAGTCGCCAAGGATGATGACTTTGTCGTCTGCAGGGGTGCTCTGCAGGAGGCTGTGCAGGTCAGAGTAGAACTTGTCTTTTTCTGCAGGCTCTGCCAGGAGGGTTGGGGAGTACACACTGAGAAGGGTGACGTATTGCTGGTGTCTCAGTGGGAGGCGCATGGACATGATGCGGTCGGAGTGACCCGTTGGTAGGTTTTCCAACTTAGTCGCAATGGGGGTCTTCACCATGAAGCCCACGCCTGAGAGCCGTCTTTCTGATGCAGGCATGCCTGACCAGTATAGGGTGTAGCCAGCGCCAAGTTCTTGGAGGCTGCCTTCCTCCGGGAGGCGTACTTCGCTGAGCGCGGCGATGTCGATGTTTAACCTCCGCAATTCATGGGCAATGAGGGCGGAGCAACGCTCAGGGCGTCCGCTGTCTGCTGTGTCGAGCATGGTTCGGATGTTCCAGCATGCTATGTTGAGTCCGGTCGTGGTCGTCATGAGAGTGGATCCGTTGTTTTTTCTTGTTTTCAATTTTGAATACGCGATTTGGGGATATCCGCCACATAAAGATCGCGAAACACGGTATTGGAATAGTGACTTTACGATTTTGTTTTCGGCGGAATTTTTTATTTTCGGCGGAATGGCAGCTTCAATTAAGCGGAAATCCGCCAAAAAGAGGAAAATTCCATGCTCTGATGCATAGAAAGGTCTTACAATCAGGTATCTATATACCAAGTTCAGGTTTGAAGTCGACAATAATATTTGAGAAAAATTTTTGTGTGTGAAAATATACTACCAGTATTTTTTATTAACCTATTTCTGGACCTTGACTTTTGCGAAGGGTCAGCCAAAATAGTATGCATAGAAAGGTCTTATCAGGTGTCTCTGTACCAAGTTTAAAGTTGAAAACAGTATTTGACATAAGACAGTTTGTCAGAGGTAGCAGAAGCCTTCCAGGCAAAGATAGGTGGAAAATTCGCGCCACTGCTACTTCTAGGTGCAGAAGACACGGATGTGGACACATTGATCGACACATTTAACACTGCTGTAACCCAAACAGCCAGTGAGACCCTAGGCAAACACCGACAAGCAAAGAAACCTTGGGTTACAGCTGACATCTTTGCTCTATGTGACAAGCGTCAAGAATTAAAGAAAAAGAAATCAGAGGTAGAAGGAGCTAAACAATACAGGGAAATTAACCAGGATATCAAGAAAAACATGAAAAAGGCAAAGAATAAGTGGATTGAAGATCAGTGTAAACATGTAGAAGAAAATCTGAAAAATATTATAGCAAAAAAGCATACCAGCTGGAGAAAGGCCTGACCAGTGTAAAACAAGGACGTTCCTCGATCATTCAAGATAGTGAAGGGAACTGTCTTACGGAAGACCAAGACATACTGAAGAGATGGACAGAGTACTGCTCAGATTTGTACAACCACCGAGCTATAGAGGACCCAGGCATACTTGTCAACCCACCCGTGACCAACAATGGCAAATATCCCATCCTCCGAGAAGAAGTAGAGGCTGCAGTGAAGTCGCTGAAAAAAGGGAAGGCAGCAGGAGCAGACAACATCCCTGCAGAGCTAGTCCAAGAAGGGGGAGAAGACATGATAAGCGCCTTACTAACAATCTGCAATAAGATCTGGCAGTCAGGGGATTGGCCCACACCATGAACCCAATCACTTATAATAACTCTCCCCAGAAAAGGCAACTTACATCAATGCCAGAATTATCGCACGATCAGTCTTATATGCCACCCAAGCAAAGTCATGTTAAAGATCCTATTGAACAGGCTGAAGCCACAGGCAGAGGAAATCATAGCTGAGGAACAGGCAGGCTTCAGACCAGGGCGCAGCACAACTGAGCAGATCTTCAACCTGAGAGTTCTACCTCCAGCACCAGCAAGACCTCTATCATGTCTTTGTGGATTTTAAGAAAGTGTTTGACAGGGTGTGGCATGCAGCCCTTTGGTCCACCATGAAGCTATACAACATCAATGCCAACCTGATCAAAGTCATAGCAAACCTTTACAACAAGGCCACTAGTGCAGTCTGCTTCAACGGCAAAATATGAAACTGGTTTAGGACTACAATCGGAGTCAGACAAGGCTGCTTGCTCTCACCTACTCTTTTCAACATCTTCCTGGAAAAAATCATGACAGACGCTCTGAAAGATCATGAAGGAACTGTCAGTATTGGAGGCAGAACAATCACGAACTTGAGCTTTGCGGACGACATTGATGGCCTTGCAGGAACAGAGAAGGAGCTCGCTCAGCTGGTGGAAAAGCTGGACAGTACAGCCATTGTGTATGGGATGGAAATCAGTGCAGAGAAGACCAAACTGATGACAAATAACACCTGTGGCATTGGCACTGACGTCATGATTGGAAGCCAAAAACTGGAAACAGTTAAGAAATTCAAATACTTAGGAGCCATTGTGACAGATGAGGGATCAAAACCAAAAATACTGTCCAGGATTGCGCAGTCAACAACAGCACTGACAAGATTGAAGACCATATGGAAGGACAGAAACATCACACTCTGCTCCAAGATCATCTCAGTGTTCTTGTATGCCTGTGAGTCATGGACCCTCACAGCAGACCTTGAAAGGAGGATACAAGCCACTGAAATGAGATGTTTTCGAAGGCTGCTTGGCATTTCATACAGAGGTGACATCACGAACGAGGAAGTGGGAAGCAGAATCAGGCAAGCCATCGGGCCCTATGAAGACCTATTAGCCATTATGAAAAAACGCAAACTGAAGTGGTATGGGCATGTCACGCGTTCAGCAGGGCTTGCCAAAACAATCCTGCAAGGCACTGTGCAAGGAGGACGAAGGAGAGGAAGACAGAGGAAAAGATGGGAGGACAATATCTCAGAGTGGACAGGACTGAAGCTGAGAGACACACTAAGAATGGCAGAGAACAGAGAGGAATGGAGGGAGCTGGTTGCCAAGTCAGCAGTTGTGCCCCAACAGTCAGCAAGACTACGGGATATAGATAGATAGAAATAGTTTGTCAAAATATGGTTATTTTAGACATATTTCTGGACCCCCTGTGACCTTGACCTTTGAGCAAAGTCACTGAAATTGGTATGTTTTGATAGGTCTTGTCACAAAGTATGCTTGGGCCAAATCTGAATATTGAATAGCTTCTGGGAAAATGTCAATGTTACAGTTTTACCACAAATGACGGATGAATGAACGAATGACCACTGGCCCATTACATAAACTCACTTTGCTATCGCAAGTGAGCCAAAAATACCTGCCTACCGCCGTACAGCAAAGACGGAGACCATCGGGATTAGGTGCTACATACAACCTAATTTATCCTTTTCCTCATCCCTAAATAAGCACATCATCCCAGGTTGTTTTTACTTGAGTTTTATACCCAACTGGTAACATGGTAACCAACAACCTGTATTTCAGGCACTGATGAGTGGTCAGAACGATTGTGTGTGTGTGTGTGTGTGTGTGTGTGTGTGTGTGTGTGTGTGTGTGTGTGTGTGTGTGTGTGTGTGTGTGTGTGTGCTGACAGCTATTTATAAAATCAACCCAGTATCAAGATCAAGTTCAGTGACCTTTACTGACAACTGACTTAGCCCCAATACCCTCATTGGTTAATTCAGAGGTCGTTCTGTGTGGTAACCCTATATGTCTCTATTTGTCTTAATTGCATCAACTTTATGATGTTCACCTTACATTGTGGAAGAATTTAAACTCAGATTGAGAAAGAAAAATTCACCCGGGACATTATTTTTACTTTTGTAGCAAGCAGAAAAATCACACAACTCCAGCCTCCTCTCAATCTTGAAATAGATATACCTTACACACCCTGAAAGGACACTCAGTCTTGCGTGTAGTGTTATCACAGAACATAGGCTGGATTTTGCTGGGAAATCCGTACAGCCAATATCACACTGTTGCTAATAGCACAGATGCTTCGCAATGCTATGCTTACTAAATATTCCTTTAAAAAAAACAACAACAAACAAACAAAGAAAAAAACGGTGTTAATTATGGTAGTCCCCTGAACACACTAGGCCTACCCACCAATCCTGTAAGGATCAGTGTGAAATACATTTTACAAGAAAAGAAGAATAATCAAATAGTAACAAAGAATGTCCACAACTAGCTTTCCACAACCATGTACCCAATTGTTTTTAATCAGGGCTGATAAGGGAGTGTGGGGCAAGTGCAAATGCCCCCTAGGCCCCCATGGATCCGCCGCTGCAGTTTGAACTTTGTGGGTTGAATAGCCTTCAAGAAACTGCCAAAATTAAAGTTTACCACAGATGACAGACAGATGATAAGAAGTACCTAACGGAGAAAGAACCACGCTTAGAAAAGACGGGTACAACACAATTTATTAATATTTCGGGTAAATACCCTTTGTCAAAATAGACAAACAAACAAACAGAGAGATTAGCCGCTACTTATCTTCATTGGCAGAAGGAATGTGGTTAACTGAAGGAGGCGACGTTTGTCAAAATAGACAAACAAACAGAGAGATTAGCCGCTACTTATCTTCATTGGCAGAAGGAATGTGGCAACTGAAGGAGGTGATGTCACCTCCTTCAGTTGCCACATTCCTTCTGCCAATGAAGATAAGTAGCGGCTAATCTCTCTGTTTGTTTGTTTGTCTATTTTGACAAAGGGTATTTACCCGAAATATTAATAAATTGTGTTGTACCCATCTTTTCTAAGCTTGTTTCTTTCTCCGTTGGGTACTTCTTTGCATATTACACGCTTGGCAGTCACCTTTTTGGTCTGGATTGATTAGACAGATGATAGATGAACGACAGACGGCCGAGTACATAGACTCTCTTTTTCTATCGCACATGAGCCAAAAGAAAATTGGATTCAGTCTTGAGGGCATCCACTAAATTCAACACTGGCGTAACAGTCCCTCCAAAAAGTATCCATAAGCCAATGCCTCAAGTGAGCAGCAAATAAGTCTTGAGAGAAAATGACAACTTTGAAGTTTTACTATAGATCCCACATTAACAACAGAACAGATGGAGTATAATCCTGAATGCCCCAGGAGTCTTTTTGGGGACCACTCCTAAAGGTGAAATTTTATATGAAGCAAAAGGAATCTGGTTAAATGGGCTAGCAATGCGTCCTGCCTCAGTTTCTTTAGCCAAGTATTCCTCTACTACTCTGGGGTGCTTGACTGCTGATGGCAAGTTCCGAACTTCCAGAAAGGCAGACAACCCGGCCCCAAGCACCTCCCTATTACCAAAAACATTTTAGAACGAATGGTCGAACAAGTACATGTGGCAGTGTCTAGCCCCTATCCTTGTGTGCTGTTCAAAGCTATGTTCCTCTTGAATTTCTCTCTTTGAGATAATAAAGTACTCTTATTCTTATTCTATTCTTATTCTTTTCATGCTTTTCTACGCATTGGGGATATGATAAATTCTGCACACTCGATTCAGCTGCACCACATCTGCCTCCAGCATTCCGCTGTAACCATCAATTTTCATTCCTTTAAACATTTTGACGGGCAAGTAGAAGTACTTAATTTTTCAGGTAGACCAGAATCACACTAGCCTTTGCCCAGTCACCACACTATTAGTTATTAGCCCTCAGAGGTAGCAAGCGCGGGTCGCTGTTCGTGGCAGATGGTAAGCCTGTTTCATGTTGCAAATTTTTGGTGGTAATAAAATCCACTATGCAAGCCGCAGGCATCTCGCTCGAGGGATTAATTTCTTATAGTTTCAGAATAGGGGCAGCCACCACAAGCACAAAGAAAGGGGTATCTGATGCCCAGATGAGTACTTTGGGCCGATGGAAATCAGACGCGTTGAAATTGTATATTCATTCTCCAAATCCCCTCACTACCTGAAAGATGGGTCAAACAGTACTATATTTTCCTATCGGCAATGCATGGTCTTCCTGTGATGTCAGCTATCCTTACTGGCAGGGTAACTGAACTAGGAGGGGAACTCCACATATTACTCCATTGATCCACATGGTAACTGGGCAAGGAGTACCGGTTGCTTTTGTCACTATGTCAATATACATCCCCTCTGGGGATAACCCTGGTTGACTGCTCAGAAGACCGTAAGGGAGGTAAGCCTTACCCATGTATTTCTCATCCCTAGTCAGCTGGTTTTTATGTGGAATGAAAGGAACATAAAAATAAAGCTTTTTTTAACAAATTGTCCTCCTCTGACAGCTGTTTTTTTGTTTGGGTCTGAAACATGAGCTATTGCGAGTATTGGAAATGTTACCCCAGCTGAGGAAGCAGCCCGTTCCTCATTGTTCTTGATTTCCCAGCTGTCAGCAGAAAAGGCACGGGCAACCTCCAGTTCATCAGTGATGAGGAAATTGTCAAAAAGGATCTCATCATTCATCGACCACAGCTCCAGCCCAATAGCATCCTAAAGTTAATAGAAATTCCCAAAAACAATGAAACATGTTTAGCAAGGACAATTACAAGACAATTTATAACATTTTGCTGGTTTAAAATGAACATACAATACAATACAATACAATACAATACAATACAACTTTATTGTCTGTTCGAGTCCAGGCACGACAGAAATTTGCCTTTCGGCTCGTCATGAAACAACAATATAAGACATTAACAAACGCTGCAAAAGCATATCAGGAAAAATTATCATTGCAGCAATCTATCACAAGCAATCTGTCACAAGATGGGAGGTAATGTTAAGTAGATCATACTTATCGCGGCGTTATAAACGAGAGTTCAAAATCGAGACAGCAGTTGGAATAAAAGACTTCTTAAAAACATTCCTTGTGGCAAGTGGCATGTTGAAACGTCTGCATGATGGTAGCATTTGAAACTGATCAGAGAGTGGGTGACTAGGATCATTGACAATGCTAGCAGCTATCCTTCGGACAGCTCTATGGTACAGATCATCTACTGGGTACTGCCCTAGGCCAATGATCTTCTCAGCTGTTCTGACGATACGTGACAGTCTGCCCCTGTTTTTCATACTGAGATTGCCATACCAAGCAGTGATGTTAAACGTCAGTATGCTTTCGATCAGGCTTCTATAAACGGATTCTAAAACCCTGGAACTGACATCAAAACTTCTCAGTTTCCTAAGAAGGTACAGACGCTGGTTTGCTTTTTTCACAATCAGATCAGTGTTGCCAGTGAAGGACAGCCCACTATCCACGACTGTGCCAAGGTACTTATATTCAGTGACCACCTCTACAGGTTGATTATTAATTGAGACAGGTACAAAAATATCATCAACTTTCCTGTCATCAATGACGAGTTCCTTGGTTTTCTGTACATTCATTTCCAGAAAACTATCTTTGCACCATGACTCTAATACTGCTATCTGTGCAAAGTACTCGGCCAAACTGTCTTCTTTTTGGAGTAGGCGTACAAGGGCCATGTCGTCTGAGAACTTTAAGAGACGAGAAGTGGCAGTGTGACAACGCATATGGTCTGTGTATATAGAAAACAATGTCGGAGAGAGGACACAACCTTGAGGGCAGCCTGAATTTAGCATCACTTGGTCAGACAGACTGCCGTGTACATTTACACGTTGTGGCCTGTCCTTCAAAAAGTCTCGCACCCACAGAATAATGTTTGTGTTCACATTAAAGTCCATCATACGCTGCAAAAGCATTAGTGGTTCAACAGTATTAAAAGCATTAGAAAAGTCAATAAAAAGAATTCTCACATGTGCCTTTGATTTCTCAAGATGTTGAAATACAAGATTGTACAGAGTAAGGCATGCATCCTCCACACCCCTATGGTTTTTGTAAGCAAATTGGAATGGATCCAGTAGTTCGGCAACATCATTTAACAGATGCCTCCTCACCACTTTTTCCATACATTTTGACAAAATAGAAGTCAATGCAACTGGACGGAAATCGTTGAATTCATGAGCGTTCGTTTTTTTAGGAATCGGGACAATGATTGATGATTTCCAATTCAAGTGCAAGCCAAGGTCACAGATTAGCAAATTTGTCAAAATAAATACAGTAAGTATCGGCAACCACATTAGCAAATTTGTCAAAATATATACATGTATCGGCAACCACATTAGCAAATTTGTCAAAATAAATACAGTAAGTATCGGCAACCACAATTTTGTATCAATTTACATGCTATAAGACTTGCACAGTGATATAGCTGATGACGAATGAAGCAAAACACAAAAAGAATTATGATGATCCGATAAACCGTTCTCGAGATGCAGCGTAAAACATACCCATTAATATGTCCATGTTTTGCCCCATAATCATCAAATTGGGGAAAATGGCAACTTTAGGCTCCTGTATGACTCAGATTATAAGCCACACAGAGTCTAAACTAGGTACACACACTCGGACCACTGCGTAGAATGTGCCTATTTTTTTCTGAACTTGTACTACAAACGCCCATCCTGTGACAGGCCGTTAAAAACGCCAAATTTTGAAAATCTAATAATGTCCCTTTAAGCTTGAATGCTGGGTTTCAATCTTCAAAAGCTAACATCTCCTAGACTATTTAACCCTATTTAATTCCAAATTTGGCCCTACTGAAGTATATAAAAAGAGTGCTATGCACATAAGTGTTTGTGTGACTTGTATGAAGGTCAAGGACACAATATATAATGAATTATACGTTTTCCTCAAGATTTTGGCACTGATTTGGAAGCAGAAACATGAATGCTTTATAATGCAACACAACATTATGCCTCCAAGGCAACATTTTAAAACATTTTACAATGATCCAGGTCCCTGGTGGTCATCCAATGCTTGAAAAGTGGTCAATGTGTGTCAAAGTTTGAGACTACATATTTGCATCTCCTGACATGCATATTACGAATACAAATACCTTTATATATTAATATATATTAATTCAGCTTGGAGCTTGAAAAGCATTTTTGTATGTTCCAATCTGGTTGACATCTGGCAGCTCAAGGTCACAAAGGTCAAGCAATTTGCGAAAAGCAGTTATAGTCTGTCTGTGATTGCATTTCTTAAAGGCTTTGTGGTCAGATAAAGCCTAACATGATATACTCTTTGTTTATGAATGGAGCTTTCTTTGCATACTAATAGATTTGAGCCGAAGTGCAAGCCAAGGTCACAGATTAGCAAATTTGTCAAAATAAACATGAGTGTTCAAGTGTACTTTGTTAGTTTCATTTTTTGTGACTATATACGATAACAGTTTATATACACATGTCAGTGACATTGAGATGGGGTCAAGATCACAGTTAATGTTATTCTTATTTCATAGTCTTAGAGTATCTAGTTTGAGTTTGGTTGCGTTTCAGTGCAGGCATTAATCAACAACAAAAAAACTAGCAACACACTCCTGGCAACTTTACAAATGTAGTCCAGAATTATATTTGATCCCACCAAAAATCACATCATTCTGCCTTGAAAGTGGAGGGAGCGATGGTAGTGTCACTTTATTTATTACACTGGTTTGTTGCGTTTGTCATTCGATTTTATGTGGAGTTTAGGTGGTGATTTCTGTCATTAAAACTTGATCAAGAGGAAGGTTTGTCTTACCTTCAAAGTGAAGGTCGCGGCTACATGTTTTGGGGTTGATATTGTGGTAAATCACTTTGGACAAAGCATGTCTTAAAAAAAAACACTGGGCCCATTTGATCCATGTTTGACAGGATGATATTTCAATTGGGAAAAAGCACAAGGTCACAAACACAGCAGCGATATTTGTTGTCTCTTGGCTTGACTTCGCGAACGAAGATTTTATAGGAGTTGCCCACGACGTCTGCAGGCTTGTTCGTGGCTGCGGAGGCCAATCCGAGACAGGCAGGTTTGACCGCAGTGGCTGCAGGGGAAGGTATGGCCAGGGTTCTGAGCTGCGGCATCTCTGTTTTTTCTCCTGAGCCGCTTGTCCTTAAGGCTAGCTCTGTGAGAGTCCTCAAAGGAGACAGCTGCCTTGTAAATGGTGGAGCGCCAGGTGTCACGGTCCGCAGCAAGCGAAGACCACTGGTGGTGGTCGATTTGGCAGGCACTAAGTGACTTCTTGAGACAGTCTTTGTATCTCTTCTTTGGTGCCCCTCTGTCACGGTGTCCAGTAGCAAGCTCGCCGAACAGGGTGATCTTTGGTAGGCGATGATCCTTCATCCTGGAGACATGCCCCGCCCAGCGGAGCTGTGTCCACAGCAGCAAAGCCTCGATGCTCACAGTTTCAGCCTGTTCAAGGACCTCGACGTTGGTGACAGTCACTCCAGTGAATGCCCAGGATGGTACGCAGGCAGCGCTGGTGGAAGCGTTCGAGGAGTCGTAGTTGGCTGCGGTAGAGGGCCCAGGACTCGGAACCATACAGCAGGGTGGTGAGGACCACAGCTCTGTACACGCTGATCTTGGTGCCTGTTTTCAGCTGTTGATTGTGCCACACCCACTTGAAAAGTCGCCCGAAAGCGCTGTTCGCTTTTGCCAGCCTGCTGTCAAGCTCCTTGTCCAGCTTGGCGTCCGTCGTGATAATGCAGCCAAGGTAAGTAAACTGGTGCACTGACTTTAGTTCAGACTCGCCAATGGTGATGTGAGGAGGGCGATCCACTGTCTTGGGTGCCGGCTGATGGAGGACCTCTGTCTTTTTCAGACTGACCTCAAGTCCAAAGAGCTGGGCAGCATCTGCGAAGCAAGACGTGATGCGCTGCAGGGCTCTCTCTGTGTGTGCAACGAGGGCAGCATCATCAGCAAAAAGCAGCTCACGAATCAGTTGGTCTAGGGTTTTCGTGTGGGCCTGCAGTCGTCTGAGATTGAACAGGCTGCCATCGAGATGATACCTGATGTACACTGCATCGTCATCATCGAGGTCCACTGTGGCCTGCTTCAACATCATGCTAAAAAAGATGGTGAAGAGGGTCGGTGCCAGCACGCAGCCCTGCTTTACGCCGTTGAGAATAGGGAATGGTTCTGAGAGGTCATTGTTGAGTCTGACCTGGCCTTGCTGGTCCTCGTGTAGCTGGACAATCATGTTGAGGAACTTTGGGGGACAGCCAAGTCGCTCCAGGATCTGCCACATGCCTTGCCTGCTCACAGTGTCGAACGCTTTTGTTAGGTCGACAAATGTTACGTACAGCCCTTTGTTCTGCTCGCGGCACTTCTCCTGTAGCTGTCTCAGCACAAAGACCATATCGGTGGTGCTCCTGTTTGCTCTGAAGCCACACTGGCCCTCTGGGAGTTGGTCTTCAGCGATGGCAGGTACCAGCCGATTCAGGAGCAGCCTTGCAAGGATTTTCTCAGCAATGGACAGCAGGGTAATTCCCCGATAGTTGGAACAGTCAGACTTCTCGCCTTTGTTCTTGTACAGGGTGATAACGACTGCATCACGGAGATCTTTTGGTAGTGTTCCTTCCTCCCAGCAGCAGAGAAAGAGGTCATGGAGCTTGTTGTGCAGTGCTGTGCCTCCATGTTTCCAGATCTCTGGCGGTATTCCATCAATGCCTGCTGCTTTGCCACTCTTGAGCTGGTGGATGGCTGTGAGGGTCTCTTCAACGGTGGGCGGTTCGTCCAATTCAACCTTTACTGGGAGGTGTGGGATTTGTAGGACGACTGCTTCTTGAACAGTGCGCTCAGCGCTGAAGAGGCTCTGAAAGTATTCCGACCAGCGGTTCAAGATGGAGGTATTATCTGTGAGGAGTGCCTGGCCATTCGCGCTTCACAGGGGACTTTGTACCAGGTGCCTGGGGCCATACACTGCTTTCAGTGCTTCGTAGAAGCCCCTGTAGTCACCATTGTCAGCACAAAGCTGGGTCCTCTGTGCAAGTCTGGTCCACCACTCATTCTGGAGATCTCTGAGCTTGCGCTGGAGACTGCTGCAGACGAGGCGGAAGGCAGACTTCTTCACAGGGCAGGAAGGCTGGGCTAGGTGGGCCTGATGGGCGGCTCTTTTTTTTGCTAGGTGTTCCTGGATCTCTACATCGTTTTCGTCAAACCAGTCTTTGTTCTTCTTTCTGGCGAAACCCAAGACTTGAGTCTTGGATATTTGTTGTAATAAGTCCGTAAACACATGATTGATTTGCTCCGATTTTAAATCATATTATTAATTATCAAGAAGAAAATTTGATGTAATGAACAAGTCACGCATGTGTGTGTGTGTGTGTGTGGGGGGGGGGGGGGGGGGCGGGGGTGGGGGCTGTTGAGGAGTACTAGGACTGTGGGACTAGATGTTTATGATGGACAGACTCAGCTTTCACAACCTTCTGAAACTGGCTAGAAGGTTTCTAACTCAGACTTTACAGTGTGGTTACAGACTTTTCACATTTTCGCTTACGCTATTGAATCAGCAACTTATAGCGCAGGGGGCTGTTTTAAAGCGCATAAGGTACCAGCTCATTCTTTCACAGATGTACTGAAAATTGAGCAACATTTTTGAGCCCCAGCATGTATTGAGTAATTCTCCACTGTTGGTGACTATTAGGGGTTTACTCATTCTGATCTAGCTACAGTCACGAACTTTGACCCAGTCTCAATTGTTTTGTCAGAATTTATTCTCAGGATGTACACAGAAACAGCAAAAGCAGATAAGTGACAAATTTGACTTTTGTGGTAGGCGTGCCTCATTAAAACGTGTGAAAAAAATCCCAAAAGGTGACACAAAAAGTGAAAAGATATAGGTACCCCAAACAAACATAAACAAACAAACATAATGTGCATTACACAAGGTATTACACACTCAGAAACTGCAAGAGTTACAAGAAGATGATGATAAAAAGACCTTTAAAATCATTTCTCCTGGAGACAGTATAGCCTCACACATGATAAATCTGAGTTTGTCTCTCAATTTTTTATTAGAGGAAAACAATTTTGTCAAAATATGGCTATTTTACCTATTTCCTGATCCCTTATGACCTTGGTCTTTGAGAGAGGTACTGAAATTTGATATGTTTAAAAAGGTCTTGCCACAAAGTATCCTTGGGGCAAGTTTGAAGACTGTGGTTTGAATAGTTTCCGAGAAAATGCCAACATTAAAGTTTACCCCGGACGACCTGGCCCAGAACATACTCACTTTTGCTTCGTACATGATCCAACAAAATCAACAACATCCTTAAAAGAGGCAAAGATACAAAAATGAATTAAATACATGTTTTATTTTAAATTTCATAACACATTTCAAACATGCCGGATGACTGACACGACTTTTCACGTTTTTGAGGCAGACGACGTACAGCACAGTGACTGTTTCTCATCACATAGGACGTCTAGGCCATTTTCTCTAGATCCATGCAGTTCAGACAGACCTACTGGAAATTGAATGGCATTTGATTGGAACCCAGAACGCATGTTGTTTTCCGGATTTGATGATAATCGGTAACAAGTCAGAAACAAATTCTACAAATGCACATCTTGCAGAATATCCCATGAATATGTCTTTTTTATGGCAACACAATGCTTATAGCCAAGAATTTGATCTTTCCTGTGATTCTAAAACTTAATTTGTTGACACACTGGCAGAGGTCATAGAGAGAAGAACATACTGTCATCATGTACGTAGATCGGCTCGGAGAAGAAAATCGCGTACACTCACTGCCTACCACACATTAGTTTTGATGACTTATAGCTTGCCGAACAAAACAAAACAACCCAAAAAATTAAAAAAGGAAAAGAGGCAAAATAAACTATATTATTTGTTTTCTCATTTTCTTAACACATTTTAGACACCCCTGAAAAGGAGGCCTACATCTCATCATGTTAATGAGTCAAACGATGTAGCTCACAGTGACTACTTTCTTCTGCGAAGGGCATCTACACCATTGTGTTTTCAACATAAATTGCACATACGCGATCTGCCCCACAAAAAGTGGGTCATGCGATGAAAAGCACGTCGACACGCACTGTCTTCCACAGAGTGGTGTTAATGACTTAGTGCACTAAGAACAAAACTAATGACATCTTTGGAAATCGAAGACAAACTTTATCACCATGAAAAAAGTTTTATTTCAAAGTCAACTTATTTGCTTTTAGAGCGAGTTGAAAAACAGGTAAATATCACACTCTCAGCGCACAAGACCTGCGCAGAATGTCAGGTTGCCGATACCTACAAACAAACAACAAACAAAACAAAAAAATTTGTAAACTCTGTGACTGTGTTGTAAATGTCTTTTCTAAGTGTGTTTCTTTCTCTGTTGAGTCTCTCTCTTGGCTTGACTTCGTGAACGAAGATTCTATAGGGGTTGTCCACAACGTCTGCAGGCATGCTCGTGACTGCGGAGGCCAATCCGGAACAGGCAGGTTCAACCGCAGTGGCTGCAGAGGGAGGTCTGGCCAGGGTTCTGAGTTATGGCATCTCTGTTTTTTCTCCTGAGCCGCTTGTCTTTAAGGCCAGCTCTGCGAGAGTCTTCAAAGGAGACAGCTGCCTTGTAAATGGTGGAGCGCCAGGTGTCATGGTCCACAGCAAGTGAAGACCACTGGCGGTGGTCGATTTGGCAGGCACTAAGCGACTTCTTGAGACAGTCTTTGTATTTCTTCTTTGGTGCCCCTCTGTCTCTGTGTCCAGTGGTGAGCTCGCCAAACAGGGTGATCTTGGGTAGGCGATGATCCTCCATCCTGGAGATGTGCCCAGCCCAGCGGAGCTGTGTCCGCAGCAGCAAAGCCTCGATGCTCACAGTTTCTGCCTGTTCAAGGACCTCGACGTTTGTGACATAGTCACTCCAGTGAATGCCAAGGATTGTACGCAGGCAGCGCTGGTGGAAGCGTTCGAGGAGTCGTAGTTGGCTGCGGTAGAGGGCCCAGGACTCGGAACCATACAACAGGGTGGTGAGGACGACAGCTCTGTACATGCTGATCTTGGTGCCTGTTTTAAGCTGTTGATTATGCCACACCCGCTTGTATAGACGCCCGAAAGCAATGTTTGCTTTTGCCAGCCTGTTGTCCAGCTCTTTGTCCAGCTTGGCGTCTGACGTGATGATGCAGCCAAGGTAGGTAAACTGGTGCACTGACTTCAGTTCAGACTCGCCGATGGTGATGTGGGGAGGGCGATGCTCTACCTTGGGTGCCGGCTGATGGAGAACCTCTGTCTTTTTCAGACTGACCTCAAGTCCAAAGAGCTGGGCAGCGTCTGCGAAGCAGGATGTGATGCGCTGCAGGGCTCTCTGTGTGTGCAACGAGGGCAGCATCGTCAGCAAAGAGCAGCTCACGAATCAGTTGGGTCTAGGGTTTTGGTGTGGGCCTGCAGTTGTCTGAGGTTGAACAGGCTGCCATCGAGACGATACCTGATATACACTGCATCATCATCGTCGAGGTCCAATGTGGCCTGCTTCAACATCATGCTAAAAAAGATGGTGAAGAGGGTCGGTGCCAGCACACAGCCCTGCTTCACACCATTGAGAATGGTGAATGGTTCTGAGAGGTCATTGTTGAGTCTGACCTGGCCTTGCTGGTCCTCGTGTGGCTGGACGATCATCCTGAGGAACTTTGGGGGACAGCCAAGTCGCTCCAGGATCTGCCACATGCCTTGCCTGCTCACAGTGTCGAACGCTTTTGTTAGGTCGACAAACGTTACGCACAGCCCTTTGTTCTGTGCGCGGCACTTCTCCTGAAGCTGTCTCAGCACAAAGACCATGTCGGTGGTGCTCCTGTTGGCTCTGAAGCCACACTGGCCCTCTGGGAGGTGGTCTTCTGCAATGGCAGGTACCAGCCGATTCAGGAGCAGCCTTGCGAGTATTTTCCTGGCAATGGACAGCAGGGTAATTCCACGGTAGTTGGAGCAGGCAGACTTCTCTCCTTTGTTCTTGTACAGGGTGATGACGACTGCATCGCGGAGATCCTTTGGTAGTGTTCCTTCCTCCCAGCAGCAGAGAAAGAGGTCATGGAGCTTGTTGTGCAGAGCTGGGCCTCCATGTTTCCAAATCTCTGGGATTCCGTCAATGCCTGCTGCTTTGCCACTCTTGAGCTGGTGGATGGCTGTGAGGGTCTCTTCAGCAGTGGGCGATTCGTCCAATTTAACCTTTACTGGGAGGTGTGGGATTTGGAGGATGACTGCTTCTTGAACAGTGCGCTCAGTGCTGAAGAGGTCCTGAAAGTATTCCGACCAGCGGTTCAAGATGGAGTTATTATCTGTGAGCAGTGCCTGTCCATTAGCGCTTCACAGGGGACTTTGTACCAGGTGCCTGGGGCCATACACTGCTTCCAGTGCTTCGTAGAAGCCCCTGTAGTCACCATTGTCAGCACAAAGCTGGGTCCTCTGTGCGAGTCTGGTCCACCACTTGTTCTGGAGATCTCTGAGCTTGCGCTGGAGACTGCTGCAGACGAGGCAGAAGGCAGACTTCTTCACAGGGCAGGAAGGCTGGGCTAGGTGGGCCTGATGGGCGGCTCATTTTTTTTTGCTAGGACTTCCTGGATCGCTACGTCGTTCTTGTCAAACCAGTCTTTGTTCCTCTTTCTAGCAAAACCCAAGACTTCTGCAGAGGATTTTGCGATAGCAGTTTTCAGCCGTTCCCAGAGTGTTTCAGGGGAGGAGTCTGCTGGGTCAGCTGTGTCTGTGAGCCTGCGCTGTAAATGTGTCTGAAAGGCAGCTTTTACGTCGTCACGCTGAAGGCTGGCAACATCAAGCTTTTTCTTAGGAGGCTCCCCTTTCTTGGGTTTTGGCTTGAAGTGGAGCCTGAGTTTGCAGCGGACAAGGCGGTGGTAAGTGTGGCACTCTGCGCTGGGCATCACTCTGGTGAGGAGGACATCACTACGGTCCCTACGGACGCACTAGGACATAGTCGATAAGGTGCCAGTGTTTGGAGCGATGATGCATCCAGGTGGTCTTTCGACTATCCTTTTGCTGGAAAGTAGTGTTGGTGATGACAAGCTGCTGCTCTGCACAGAACTCCAACAGTAGGCGGCCACTCTCATTGCAATTCCCGACGCCATGCTTGCTGAGGACTCCTTTCCAGGCTTCAGAGAGTCCTGGCCCACTCTGGCGCTGAAGTCGCCAAGGATGATGACTTTGTCGTCTGCAGGGGTGCTCTGTAGGAGGCTGCGCAGGTCAGTGTAGAACTTGTCCTTTTCTGCAGGCTCTGCCAGGAGGGTTGGGGAGTACACACTGAGAAGGGTGACGTGTTGCTGGTGTCTCATGGACATGATTCAGTCTGAGTGACCGGTTGGTAGGTTTTCCAGCTTAGTTGCAATGGAAGTCTTGACCATGAAGCCCACGCCTGAGAGCCATCTTTCTGATGCAGACTTGCCTGACCAGTAGAGAGTGTAGCCAGCGCCAAGTTCTTGGAGACTGCCTTCGTCCGGGAGGCGTACTTCGCTGAGTGCAACGGTGTCGATGTTTAACCTCCGCAATTCATGGGCAATGAGGGCAGAGCAACGTTCAGGGCGTCCGCTGTCTGCTGTGTCAAGCATGGTTCGGATGTTCCAGCATGCTACGTTGAGTCCGGTCGTGGTCATCTGTTTTCTGACCGCAGGAGAAGATGCACGTTGACCGCGGCTAGCCAACTGGGGTTGTGAGGGGACGAGCTTTGGTTAGGCCACCTTTTCTAGGCCCCTCTCTGTGTGGAGCAAGCAGTGCTGTCCCTAGAGAAGGCTGCTTGGTCGTTCAGGGTGTGCCGAGTGACGTCATCCCCAGGTCAACATCAGGCGACCAATATCCTGAACCGCCTGCATGCAGGTTTGAGACTGCGACTTCCAGTGACATCTTTCACCTGCTGTTTCGCCCCTCGCCCGTCGCTACAGGACTTGGAATGGTCTGTGTCATGGTCTGTGGACGTTTCCTAAAGCCTGCACGGTGGAGCTTTTTGGTGGAGTGCAGTGTGCGCAGTACTGGCCCCACCCTTTAAACCCTTGGTTCGTCTGCCATGGCCTAGCAAGCTGGGACGATGGCATCGAAGTCCTCAGGTCGTAGGTTTTATGTCAGACTGTCCTTGTCCTAGTCTCTGGCTCAAAAACCTTCCCCAGAGACACGGGGGCTTTGAAGTCAGGGTTTTCCTCCCTTAGCCTTTCCGCAGCCAAGCGGCCAGGCCTGCAAGGCAGCAGGGCAATGTTGATTAATTTTCAAGGTTCTCTCCTCTAGATCCACCGTGTTTAGCCTGGGGGCTCGTACTGCCCAGTTTTTGGGGTCACCTCGGCGAGGATGTGGCCAGGGACCACGCACGGGCGGTCTTGGGATAGAGGGATGCTATGCTAGTCCGGAGGGATTACACACGAGGGTGCCTCACGAAGGCCAAGAGGCCCTAGACTAGGGTGATCCCGGGGGAAGCGCTGTAAGAGTTCCCCACTACCCGCATGACCTGAATACAGAATCATCTCCCCACTTAACAGCCTTTTCTGGCCAGACTGCGTCCATCTGGCTTCACTGATTCCTAGCACGGAAAGGCTGTACTTTTGCATTTCCGCTGCTATCTGGGCGGCCTTGCCGCTCTGGTACATGGTCTTGATATTCCATGTGCCCATGGTTGTGTCCCTGGATAGAGAGAGGCGGCTCGGTCCTGTGGCTTCCGAAGACTTCTGGCTTTCACCACAGGACGTCATAAATCTTCTGGTAGAAGAACCTTCCTCCTCCAGGAAAGGAATTGCTGTTTGTCTTTTCTTCGGCGTTTTTGTAGCTATTTCCTTATTTGCAGGGTGGGGAAGCTATCCCCACGCCCAACCCCCTTACTAGGAGGACCAGGGGTTTTCTGTCAGGGTCACCTTCCCTTAGACCATGTTGGTTCACGGCACCTTATTTCATTCGGTGCACCCCTCTCACGAGGGACCCCCTATCCACCACCCAGGGGACGCACCTCAACGCCATATGGTCCCAGCGCGAGGGGGGGGGGGGGGTGTGTCCCTGGTACCACCTCGAAATGTTACTGCCCTTCATGACGTGCAAACAAGGTTGCCAACGGGACAAGAAATTGAAATGGCAGCAGTAACAAGCCTGCCAGAAAAAGCAAACAAGGTAGTACAAGAAACCTCATTTACTGAAGGACAAATAAATGAGGCTATGAAAACAACAGATGGCTCTCCTTTGACAATGCGGGAAATTATGGGCTTGGATAAATCACTACAAACAATCAGAAGTGAGCCAAACTATTGATTGATTGATTGTACATTGCTCAACGTCCTGACAGCAACAAGACTTTCTCAGGACGTGCCTGCACTGCTTGTGAAAAAAACCTAAACAGAATATTGAATGTATGTCACCAGCCGGTCCAATATGTTAAATAAACCTATGAGATAGGGCCTAAATAAAGCTAAGACCATTTAGCAACACACATCCAATATCAAGATCTACAGGCAGGGCAGACAGTAGGGAGAGTTTAAAAAAGGAAAATACAGGTGAGTGGACCAAGGATAGACAGAAACACATGCCCCAGAATAGAGAGGAAAACCCACCCTGTGGGGCTGACCAGGGTGACCCTGGGAACTAAAAAGTAGTTAACCCCACCCAAGTCCCCCTGGGCAGACCCGGTGGGGACCAAACTAGGGGAGCTTGATAAATACATAGAAAGAGAAAAAGAAAAACTGGATAAAGCTGATGATGAGAATTATGACACAGAAATAAAAGAAAGAATACAACAGAGATTAAAGGATATGCAGGTAGAAAGATCAGCGTGGCTGGAAGTAATTGAAATAGAAAAGAAAAACTGAAAACACAGGTCAACAGGATTAGAGAAACTATTCAAAAAAATACTTCACGAAGATGCAACTTTGGCTGAGAGATTGAAAACACTTTTCAGAGAGCAGGGTATCACAATTGCGAGTCTAATTACTGCTCTTGGATTTATTATCAGTACTGTAGTATTAGTTGTAACAGGTGGACCAGGGGGTGGTGGTCCAGCTCCAGCCCCTCAAGCCCCGGCTCCGACTGATCCAAAAGATTTACAAACATGGGTAAAAAAACAACTGTCACATATATAAGACTTGCTTAACTCTTTCCCTATGTATCGCTCCCGGTTTAGTGCTAGCCCAAACAAACCCTTAGCCATCGAAACACTTACGTTATAGTGTTGTGCTCGTTGCCGTCTATACACGAGTCAATACTATTCTAGCATTGTGTTTGTACAAAAATCGCATGATGCACAGCTACCGGTCTAAGGGAAGCAACCACTATAATGTTTCACCAACCATTTCTAAGTTATCTGGAAGTGAATGCCCTTGTCGGATGGTGTCAGAACAAGGCCAAAGTAGCCGACAACGTGCCGTGGATCGTCTCCGACAATGAGCTTATTCGATCCTCATGAGCGTGGTTTCAACAGTGATTGATTGATTGATTGTACATTGCTTAACGTCCCGACAGCAACAAGGCTTTCTCAGGACGTGCCTGCACTGCTTGTGAAAAAAAACTAAACAGAAAATTGAATGTATGTCGCCAGCCGGTCAAATACGTTAAATAAACCTACAACATGGGGCCTAAATAAAGCTAAGACCATTTAGCAACACACATCCAATATCAAGAGCTACAGGCAGTGCAGACAGTAGGGAGAGTTTTAAAAAGGCAAATTCAGGTGAATGGACAAAGGGTAGACAGAAACACATGCCCCAGAATAGAGAGAAAAACCCACCCTGTGGGGCTGACCAGGGTGACCCTGGGAACTAAAAAATACCTAACCCCACCCAAGTCCCCCCAGGGCAGACCCGGGTGGGGGGTTTCAACAGTGATTTTTAGCTCGTAATATTGTGTTTCAAGAAGAGACAGTTCTCTTGTGTGATTTCTTTGCTTGTGGAATACATTTTCCTGCCATGTTGGTGAGTAAATCTGGGTTTTTCATTGCATGTGCTTACACTGTTGCTACCAAAACCATGTTTCTCATTTTTTGCTCCGCCATGTTTGTTCTGTTGCATAATAATCAAATTGGTTTGACTTCTTACTAAACCGATGCACAAACATGCGCAGTTTTTCAAAGTATTTTTAATGCTCTTTCCAATGATACCCAATTTATCTATGGTTGTTACCTTGGGAGGCTGTGAAAATTAATTCAATCTACCCAAAAATGTACGTCACCAGGGAACACACGTCCTTTTTCCTGCTAGGTCTGCAGGGAACTGACTCACTGAAAATGTAGGGAAAGAGTTAAGAAATTGGCTGTGAAAGCAATGGATGCTTTGCCTGGCATAATAGGGAGTGTTGTCAGTTGGCTGATCAGTACAGCAGCAAAGGTAGTAGGGTTTATGGCGGAGCATGTGTGGGTCTTTCTGGTGACAGTAGTAGGATTAATAACGGGTTATTTAATGAAACAGGTAAAGAAGTCATATCCCTAATCCAGTAAGGCCTATTACCAATGCAGTTCTCTCTGACTCGTGTGTTTACTGGGGCTGGAGAGGCTTGTGTTACTAGCTGTACGGGTGCTGGTGTCGGTATCGAGGTCGGGGCTGTTACTGACTGTACGGACGATGGCGTGACTGTCGTTACAAACGTTACTGGTGTTATTAATGGTTTTAGTGCTTGTAGATGTGTGGTTGTTGGACCCAAGTTTACTGATTGATTGAGTCCTAATTTTTTATCATGCCCTGCAACAATTATTTCATTATTATAATTTTTTATTGTCCCCATTTGGAGTTGAAGGTCAGATGGTAACATGTATAACCCGATGCCAACTACAAAGTCAACTTTTGATCTGGCATATCTGAGAACGTCTTGGTAGTGTTGTATGCTTGAGGGGAAATCTACTACTGAATTGATTGAATCTTCCAGGTTAGCAAGAAACTGTTTTTGTGCTTCAGATTTGCCACTCCCGTTTAAGATGTTTGATTTTGTTTGGGCTTGTGCTCCTAGTAAACACCACAAATACGTTCTGAAACGTTCCGCTTGTGTAAACCCGTCACTTCTAAGATAAATGTGGTCCAGGCATCAGACTGTTTCTGTTCAATTGAGCCTAACCAGACTTCAGATTTTGATGAAAATGAAGAGTAGGGAGGCCAGTAATCTTGAGGGTATTGTCTGTGACTCATAGCATAATACAATGTACCCATGCCGTGGTGATCATCAAGTTTTTGTGCAAAGTCATACTTTGTACTGATGTTAAATTCATTACAGATGTGTTCAAATGCTTTCATATCAATGGCGTTATTATACCTGTTGAAACTGGATTCAGTAGGTAGTGCGGCATGCAGTTCTGACAGTATTCTTTTAAGCTGATAATACGTGTGAAAACGATACACAGACCAAATCATTGATTGATTGATTGTACATTGCTTAACGTCCCGACAGCAACAAGGCTTTCTCAGGACGTGCCTGCACTGCTTGTGAAAAAAAAAAAATAAACAGAACATTGAATGTATGTCGCCAGCCGGTCAAATACATTAAATAAACCTAACACATGGGGCCTAAATAAAGCTAAGACCATTGAGCAACACACATCCAATATCAAGAGCTACAGGCAGTGCAGACAGTAGGGAGAGTTTGAAAAAGGCTAATACAGGTGAATGGACCAAGGGTAGACAGAAACACATGCCCCAGAATAGAGAGAAAAACTCACCCTGTGGGGCTGACCAGGGTGACCCTGGGAACTAAAAAGTACCTAACCCCACCCAAGTCCCCCAGGGCAGACCCGGGTGGGGGACAGACCAAATCAGTTTGTTTGAGTGATTTAAGTGGTTTGTAAAAGAAATAACACAACCAGTAGTTGAACATAGTATAGCAAAGTTAAGCTGGTTTTGGAACATCTGTAGTGGGCTTGAGAGCCACTTTTTTGCAGTTGCATCATCTGTTATTGGCGGGTTTATGTATTGATCATACGGATTTGGAACCTTTACTTGAAATAAATCTCCTTCTTAAACAGCTATATTGAGCTGATTTAGTTGAATTATTTTCTGGTCATAACTAGGTGCGACATTGTACTTGGCATCTACGTTAGATTGAAACGTGTTTATAGTAACAATTGTTGGTGATTTAAATTCCATCATGTTTTTTTTATGAGATAATAAAAATGTTTATTACCTTAACAAATCTTGATACAAGCAAACCAGTGATGTTAACTAATAGGATTGATAATCGTGATGGTAACAAGGTTGCAGCTATCCATGAAATGTTCTACACTGTAAAGTGGTTTAATGTAACAGATGATACAAGTTATTGTGTAAGTTAAAGTGACAATGATATACACTTTATACCATCTGGGTATTATGACTTGTGTAGCTTTAGCTAACTGGTTTCTAACTAAATTAAAAATTAAAGCAACTTTAAATCCAGCTAACTTACTTGTTACATTAGAATTTCCTGAAGGTAGTCGGCCTACAATTTTGGATAATCTTGTAACTTTAATTGGTTCAATAGGACTGGGGAGGCAAAGTAATATGGATGAAGATTGGGCATGGGAATTAGATAGAAAAAAATAGGGCAATAGCAGTAATGGCAAAAAGAGATAAAATAACTGGAAGAAGTCCTTTCAATTTGGCAGTACACACAGTACTAAATGTTCATTTGAAAGAACTAAACACAACTGAAAATGTACACAATGGAAAGCCTTCACTTTGTTAAGATGCGTGCCGACTGGAACTGCTCCTTATTGTGAAAGTGTGGTTGTTAGATTTCCTAATTTGCAGTTTAAAAAATTAGGCTTTAGTTTCTTTGAATCACTATGTTTATCTCTAACTAATCAGGATGGCAAACCAGTTCTGATGCATGATTTTTGTGATGTCTTGGAAGTTAAATAAATTTTATTTTTGTTTATAAAAATGAGTACTGGTCCAAAACCGAAAATTATACCATTTGCCTGTCCAGTAACAGAGTTGAAAGATTTGGCTGATGTACAGGGTTTTGATAAAGAAGGCGAGGTGGGAGAAGTGTATGGTCTTGAACTTGATTCCTATGGATTATACAAGTGAAAAGTAATTGATGATGTGAAAGATGACGCTGAAAGACGGTATCCCAAACTTAATCAGCTTCGTGATGTTACTGTACCTACTCCTGTGAATAATGTGCCTTACATCTTAAAACATGTGGGTAATAAGTGGCAAGTTGTTCCTGCTCCTACACCTGCACCCACAATTGACCAAGAAAATAAAGTTTGAATTTATTAGTCCTTATGTATATACTGATGAAGGAGCCTTAGTATTTAGGAAAGTTGTTAACTCTGGGCTGTTGCTTGTGAGTCTTGTTCCAAGCTTTTCAGAAGACAACAATAGCAGAGATAAACTGAAAGTGCAGAGAAAGGGAGGTATCTTCTTACAAACCGAAAGGGTAGATCAGATTGATTGATTGATTGTACATTGCTTAACGTCCCGACAGCAACAAGACTTTCTCAGGACGTGCCTGCACTGCTTGTGAAAAAAAAAACTAAACAGAACATTGAATGTATGTCGCCAGCCGGTCCAATACATTAAATAAACCTAACACATGGGGCCTAAATAAAGCTAAGACCATTTAGCAACACACATCCAATATCAAGAGCTACAGGCAGTGCAGACAGTAGGGAGAGTTTAAAAAAGGCACATACAGGTGAATGGACAAAGGGTAGACAGAAACACATGCCCCAGAATAGAGAGGAAAACCCACCCTGTGGGGCTGACCAGGGTGACCCTGGGAACTAAAAAGTAGTTAACCCCACCCAAGTCCCCCAGGGCAGACCCGGGTGGGGGAGATACAGTGGAGTCCGCTTAACACGAATTTCTGGGGACACGGAAAATCACTTCGTGTTAACCGTATTTCGTGTTAACCAATATGGCCTCAGAATTGATCACGGCCCTCCCGGCAAGAAAAAAGTGTGTAAGAGATGCATGCATGAATGAGTACGAGGTTAAAAGTGCACATTATTTTACTATATATGCTTACATTACGTTCAGCTCACTAGGAAAACACAAGGATATGTGTACAGCTCACGTAGTTAATGTAAAATCCATCAGGTAAAATCCATAGTAAAGTAAAAGCAACACGGGCATCTGGCATCGGTAAAAGCGACACAGTCAAAGTCATTTAAAAAACGGGCCATGATCGAAGTCGGTCTTGCGTTATTGACAGCCAGTGTAGAGAGACAATTGTGGATCTCATTAATCTTGTTTTTTCACTTCAAGCGTAGTCGACTTCTGTTTTACCTTGGGGGTATCCGTGATCGGTAGTTAACTGAATTGAGGGAGTGTTGGTACACGAATGATGCATGAATTCAGCTCAGAAACACTAGCCAATGAGAAGACGGATTACAACGACTGAAGGCTATTCAGCCAATCACAGGCTAGAGTTCGTTCATGTGTCGTGTGTACTACAGCACGAGAGCGACATGTGCAGTGCCCCTTTCATGAATCGGTTTTTTCGGTGTTTGAGACTGGAATGTGTGTTCGTGTTAAACAGGTGAATAATAGTGAAATTGCTCTGGTCGGGAACCGAAAACAGCTTCGTGTTAAGCGAAATTTCGTGTTAAGCATTTCGTGTTATCAGTGAAATTTTAATACATAATAAGAAGGCCGTCAGCCGGGAATGCAAAAGCGGTTCGTGTTAACCGGAAATTCATGTTAAGCGAGTTCGTGTTAACTGGACTCCACTGTACTTCTGTTGTGTTTGTGCCAACAAATTTGACCATTGATAGAGAAGCTACAATAGTATTTAAAATTACCATGAGGTCTTTGGTTGATGCCAAAGAAGCAAATATCGCACAGGGAATCAAACTTACATGGGATGTCTCAGTAGCAGAGTCAACAAAAGTCTTTACTGCTATTAGAAAAAGTACAGATATAGAAGTATTGAGCAGAATTCACGCTGTTAAGGTGGTGTTCGATAAAACTACTCTAGTTTTTCAAAGTTACATAAGCTAGAACACATAGATCTTGTTTTGTTTTATTACGCCAGTAAACTGTATACCTTGAAGAGTTGAAAAATGTAACCACTGATTAAATTTAAAAAAATATTTGTCATAAAAAATGGTAAACTTGTATCCGCAACTACTGCCGACTGAGCCGATTGTGGCTGATAAAACAATACAGGCAGACTCATTCCGATTAATAAATATTACAGAAGCATTGAAGTATTTGGAAGGTGAAGAGGCAAAATACTCCAGGTGTAAAAGACGGTATAGCACAGTTTTCAATTCTGTACAAAAGACATCAATAGCTATGGGTGTGGTTTCAGGTGGTTTATCTGCTGGTGGTTTAGCTCTGTTTGTAACGGGAGTGGGGAGTATTATAGGAATTGTTATTGAGGGCATTAGAGTTGCCACATGTCTGGCAAGCTTTGGTTTGGACGCCCTTAACAAAAGATTTCATAAAAAGTTGCAGAAGCACGAAGCATTGAGTACTCTTGCTGGTGCAAAGCTGAGTAGTATAAAACTTATTATCAGTAAAGCATTGGAGGACAATAGAATTGATGATATTGAATTTAAGAGAGTGCAGGATGATTTAATAATAATAATAATAATAATAATGAGTACTTGTATAGCGCCTAACCTCAGATTAGAGCTCTAGGCGCTTAACAAAAACTAATGTACAAAAAATAACTAATTACAAAAATGAAATTAACAAAAAGTACAAAAACAAAATACAACGCACTCTGTAAACAAGCTATGAAGTCACCATTCAAAAGTGCTACGCTCATGGACTCATACTGGCATTCACACACACACCCACACACACACTACTTCTATAAATAGATAGAGATGACTTTAACATGACAGGTGTGTGACAAAGTCATTTGTAGCTGACAGAAAACATATGGGTCTTTAGGGCACGCTTGAATGCCTCTCTCGAATCCACGTATCTCAGTTCGCGTGGGAGATCATTCCAAACAACTGGGCTCTGGTATCTGAATGACCTCCCACCAAACGACTTTGTTTTGACAAGAGGGATACGTAAAACTCGAGAGTCGGCAGCAGAGCGCAAATTCTGTCTCAAGGGCGTATACAGCTGGAGAAGAGAGGCAAGGTAGTGTGGGCAGGAACAGGTAATACAACTGTGAGTCATGCATGAAATTTTGTACTGAATCCTAGCCGTTACAGGTAACCAGTGTAGGGCAGACAGATGGGGTGTGATATGATCTGATCTAGGGACTCTAAGAATCAACCTAGCAGCTGAGTTTTGAATTTTCTGGAGTTTGCCAATCAGACACTGGGAACAGCCAGCCAAAAGAGCATTGCAATAGTCTAATTTAGACAAAACAAAAGCGCAGACAAGTACTTTAGTTGCTTCAGGTGTCAGATAGTGGCGGACTGAAGCAATACGTCGCAGTTCAGTATAGGCGGATCTGCAAACGTTGTTCACATGAAGGCGCATGGACAGGCTACTATCAAGTGTGACACCCAGATTTTTTACATGGGGGGAGAAGGGGACAGTGGCACCACAGATTTGTAATGACGGGGGGAGTGTCAGCGTCTTCGTCAACCTCGGGGAAGCAATTATCATGGCCTCAGTTTTTCCGTCATTCAACTGTAATTTGTTTGAAGTCATCCACATCTTAGTATCCAAGACGCAATCCTGAAGGATCTCGATTGTGTCCATAATCTGATCAGGTGAACATGAGTCATGGAGTTGAGTATCATCTGCAAATGCATGATGTGATATAGAGAAACGGTTAAAGACACTGGCCAGTGGCTGAACATACAGGGTAAAGAGGACTGGTCCAAGAACTGAACCCTGTGGGACGCCAAAGCGCACGGTGGATGGGCTGGATAGTTTATCATTAACAACTATGCACTGAGTTCTGTCAGTCAGATATGATCTAAACCACGATAAAGCAGTTTCATGAATGCCATACACAGAATAGAGACGTTGTAGCAAAATGTCATGGTCAATCGTATCAAAGGCAGCAGATAGGTCTAACAGTGCGAGAACAGATACTTTGCCATCATCAAGAGCCTCGAGGAGGTCATTAAGAATTTTTGCAAGCGCAGTTTCAGTGGAATGACCTGCACGGGCACGATTTGACCAATTACAAAAAACAGAAGTCTGAAATTCAGAATAAGAATGAGTAGTCAACTTGTGAATGTTGAAGAACTAAAGGCTAATTATTTAGAGGAAGGGAAGAAAATAGGCGTAAAAGAAACAATGGAAAAAGTGCAAGGTCTTTTAAGCAAGTAAAGATCAGTTTTGGTAATTGTTCATTATTTCTGTCATACACTTCACAGAGAGATGACACTCCGCTCATGCCTGTCTATTTGATGCCCACCGCGCCGCCGCTGCCACCAGATTACTGTGATGTCTTTCTTGTATAGCACTTTGGATGTGAAAGGTAAACATTCATATCCTGTTCACTCCAATGCACACGTGTTGACAGAAATGCACTTTCTCGACCACCCGTTTGTAAATCAACACAGGCATCTGATTTTTTCCACCATTGAGAAAAAAAGTTATTAGCCTGTCCAAGTGACCTGGCAAATTTGTCCGAGTAACCTACTGTCTTACAAGTTATTAATTTAACTTAGTCATAAATACTTATAGCAGTAACTTCAAAGTTATATGTAACCTAACAAATTTGTTATCAGGTGCTTGTAGTCAACTGACAAGGCAAGACAGCATACACAAAACCCAACACTCGACACTATGAATAGAGGAATGTAGAGCTCTTTGCACCATGTTCACCGTTTGTAAATCAACACAGGCATCTGATTTTTCCACCATTCAGAAAAAAAGTTATTAGCCTGTCCAAGTGACCTGGCAAATTTGTCCGAGTAACCTACTGTCTTACAAGTTATTAATTTAACTTAGTCATAAATACTTATAGCAGTAACTTCAAAGTTATATGTAACCTAACAAATTTGTTATCAGGTGCTTGTAGTCAACTGACAAGGCAAGACAGCATACACAAAACCCAACACTCGACACTATGAATAGAGGAATGTAGAGCTCTTTGCACAGTGTTCACAAGGGCTTGTCGCAAACAAGCTGTACATATTACATCCACGTGATGGGTTAGTTAGTTAGTTATTTGGGTTTAACGCCGAGCAGGCGACTAAGGCCATCTCACGGCGGGATGGGTAAAAATCTGGTCAGCCAGACTAAAAGCAAGGTCTTAAGACAAGATGTAAATATAGATTAAAAATCTCAGGCTAAAATGTCGCACATGTCTTTAAAAGAAATGTCTACAGACTCTCAAAAAGGGCAAATAAAAAAGATTCACATAGTCTATGAATGCTCAAATCTTGTTAAAAATATTGCATGCTCGCAAGAAATTAAGATTTTGTCCGGGGGAACATCCCGGAACAAAACCTTCAAGGAGTCTGCTGTAAAGTGTTTATATCTGGTGTCAATTAGGTCAGCACAAGACAGCAAAAAGTGTCGAACAGAAAACTGCTCATCACAGGCAAAACACCATGGACGCTCATCCTGTTTAAGTAAGTAAGAGTGCGTAACATACGTGTGCCCGATGTGGAGCCGAGCAAGGACAGTCTCCTCACGGCGGCTGCCGCAGCAGAAAGGTAGACTGTCAGACAACTTAGGAAGAGCTTCATGAAGCTTGTTCCCTTCCTCTTTGTCCCACTCGGACTGCCACTCGCGGGCCACGTACGCACTAATCACAGGTTTAAAATCACTATAGACAGTCTGTGTGTCAGGGACAGGGTCACTGCGGGCACTGTTGGCAGCAGAATCTGCGATTCTGTTGCCTTCGATGCCCACATGGCCTGGGACCCAAATAAAAATGATGTCATAATATTCCTTCATCAAGTCTGCGTAAAGCTCTCTAATCTGCACCAGCAATGGATGGTCTGTTCCCGCGCCCTGAAGGGCCTGCAGGGCAGAAAGAGAGTCAGACAGAATCAGGAAGTTCCTTTCCCGAGACTGATAGGCATGCTTGAGTGCCAGCAGAATTGCCTGCAGTTCTGCACTAAATACAGAGGAATGGTCGGGGAGACGGAGCTTAAATGGGCGTTTAGGATGGCGAGAGGACACTGCAGCCGCAGCCACCCTCCCATCCTCAGACTTGGACCCATCCGTATAAAGACGACAATAGCCAGGAAAAATTGAAAGGAGTTCATTGAGGCTCTGTTGGTATATGTGTAGCAGAGCGCCATATGCCTCTGGCCCCATGTAGCTATTTTTAGTCCACGTCTTAGGTTCCCCGTTCAGCCGCTAGCCGCGACGGCACCACTTGCGTGGCGCGGCGAGTCTTCTGTTGTAGTAATGGTTTTGCAACTTGTGTCTTTTGTTTATTTTTGAAGCCTCATAGCTTCCGTTCTACTAAACGTAGAAAGCTGTTTCGATAGTCATTAGATTCAGCACAGTTCCTGCTTTTAGAATATCTATTTGGTTTTGTACGGTCTGTAATCTGTCTTAGTTAGATTTACGTTTTTCATGCTTTTTCACGTTTCACTTGGCTTGTGTGACAGTCATTAAAAAATCATATTAAATTCAGTTTAGCGTTAAGCTTTTCCTAATTTAGTTCACTGAAAAGCCCTTTAAATTCTCTTTCGGAAATGCTAAGATTTATTAGTATTGAATGTATAGTTCGCTAGTTATCAAAGTTTATTCAGGTTGGAACTAGCACAGTTTTCGCTCTTTTCTTTGTCTGGCCGAATCGTTTCGGCTCCGCGAGAGAGTTGCTCTCTAAGCGGCCCGCGCTATGCCTATTTAAAGCCGAGCATCCGGCCGGCGTGTAGCAGACGACTATTTGCGTACTAGTATTAGTGCATATAGCTAGTAGCGTGCCGGCGTCACATCGAGTATTCAAGTTCACTGTGTTTCTGCGGGAAACTGGACTGCGGGTCGAATGCCCTGTAAGTAGTGATTATTTTGTGTACATATTCATTGTGTATTTTTGCTAAGTGATGATTTTCTTGATGTTTGATTCTTCATTATTGTCAGACCTCGCATTTTAGGAAGTTTGATTCTTCATTATTGTCAGACCTCGCATTTTAGGAAGCCACTGAGTTTTGGATAATGTGTTTCCGCTGTTTATAATATGTTGCGATTCACATTGTAACTTTGGGGTGGTTTCTCTTTTGTTCACATTTGTAACGTCAGTCGGCTCGAAGTTGGAGAATGTAGCTTTGGCTCGATCATTATTACTGTCTTGTGGGAACGATCGAGAGTTTGTGTAGGTTATCTAGTCTTTGAAGAGCCTTTCCGCGTTAGACGGTACCATGACCGGTCGTGGCGTGGCGATAGCGTCACCGCCATGATCGAGTGCATTTAGATTTGAATTTTAAGTCATTACAGTGTGATTGTGGGGATCACCGCAGTTTGTAGCGCCGGTATTACTTGCGTCTGAACTTGAATCCAATTCCGATTTAAGGAGAATATAGTTATTCGAGGTTGACAATCTTGAGGTATCAGCATCGCTTTGTTAAATTCATGTTAGTTGCTTTTGTATTCATTCTTATGTTGGGCTCCCTTGCCATTTTGACTCTATGCTCTGTCTTCTCTCTCCTTTGTCTATCGCTTTGCTAGTACTCCCTACCTGTGCTACTCATTGACGTCACTACTATCCGCCATGTTTGTTTATGCATTGCCATGCATTTGTTACTTGCCATTTACCCATGAGATTACGTAGTTACTCATTGATTTTGCTTATTCCTATGTTGGTGTTGGTCATGCATCAGCGTGTGAACATGTTTTACCAAAGATGCAGGTGCGCGCCCCTATGATCCCCGATCTTACGGGAACGCTTCTGCGGCAACCATAATCACACCGTACGCAGCCGCGAACCCCTAGGATCCTCGATCCTACGGGAACGTGGCTGATAACACGGGTAATAGTTACTAGTTGTAATTCATCGGTTATGATTTGGTGGTATTTCAATTTTGCTAACGCAGTTGCGCGCCCCTAGGATTCTGAATCCTACGGGAACGTGGCAGCATATTTGTTGCATGCAGGTGCCCACCTCTAGGATCTCTATGCCTATTGGAGTGCATCTGTCATGCTACCGCTAGTGCAGTCATTAGTTATATATTTGTTGGTGGCCGTATTTACGGTAGCGTACCTCTATGATTTCTAATCATAGTGGCTCGCTTCTGTAGGACTATATTGAGTTTATTGGCCTCCTAATTTGTGTATTTTAGTATTTAGTCTTTGTGTAGAAATTTAGTGGTTTTATTTGTACAGCTTTGGAGTTTGATTAATTATTGGTTTGCTATTGGTGCATGACATTTTCCGTTCCTTAGATTTTATATTCTTTAACATTGTTTGCTTATATCCTTTTATTTTTATTTTTCAGGTATTGCTTTTTGTTGGTCATAAAATAAAAGAATGAGAAACATGGACAAGAGTTAGCTCCCTTTTGTCAAATACACCCACACTACCTGCACATCATTACATCCCCTCGGCTCGGTCACATATGGCTGGTGGAGTACAATCCTATTTGTGGGCGGTCAAGTCCAGCAAGATGTCAGGAACTGGTAGTAGCCAGGGTGGAGTGACGTGTTGCAGAGATTCCGAAACTTTGTCCAGGTCCACTCCGGCCGCCTGCAGATGAGGTCGGACACGGAAGGAAAGTGGACGGACAGCTCCTGGATGGGCATCGTAAATCTCTGCAAACGACGGGTTAAAAACACAATCATAGGCAGGATTGTCTGGATGGCTACCCGGCACCGGCCTCCACGTGGCGTAGGTGGGTAGTCCGCTCAGTCCCTGACTGAGTGGGCTAGCAGACGGGTGCCATCTTTGTCCAGGATTAGGACTTGATGTCAGCAGATATGTTGTTCAGTCTTTTTACTGGTCCGGTTTTTAAGGAGCTGTGCTAACCTAGGTCGTACCATGTTGGATTGGTCCTTAAAAATACTCGTGACTTTTTGGTCCTTTGGATCCCAAGTGTTTGCCGTGCTTGGAGACCCGTGTCGGGGGAGAAGAGGATCCTGGTGGCTGAGGTTCCCTTTGGGCTGCGGCTCACTGGTGCCAACACTCCACTTCGGCCTTGACTTCTACCTAAACGGGAGGCTAGTCGTACCGGCCTAGTCAATCGGCTCTTGTCACGTTGAGCCCTATCCCACTGTTGACATGCGGGTTGATATACGGAGCACCATGCTATAGCTTCTGCTGCTGATTAGGTGCTTTACGCCAGTATTCCCCTGCATTCAACAGTGTGATAGAAGGCGGTGGCTCAAACGGTTCAATCGGGCTTACCCCCTTGAGTATATCTTTCGGGCAGTCTCCATTGTGCGTCGGCTGGAGACCCGCCGACATTTGCACTTTTCCTTGTTGGGCTCGGTGGCGGGCGGGGAACCCCGGGGGATGAATATCTCTACTATTATAATATGGATACAACAAAAAAAACCAAACTTGCACAGAAGCGGCACATAGCCACCAACATTGAACATGACAGTGACTCGGACTGTGAGGAAGCGACGCCTCAGGCGTCGGCCGTTTGGCCTCGCTTCCTCATTGTCCATAGCAAGGTGAAGGAGAAACCTGTTACTAAGCTGCATCCTTTTCTGGTGGGGGAGACCCTCAGGAGCCGTGTTGGCAGGCCTGACGCCCCGCGCCTCAGGTCTGGTGACTTGCTGGTGGAGTGCCGTACCCGGGCACACTCCAGCGGGCTACTGAGGCTCTCTTCCATCGGAGACACTCCGGTGGAGGTCACACCCCACAAGACTATGAATTCGTCAAGAGGCGTAATCAAAGATCAAGCTTTGGCAGAACTGTCGGAAGATGAACTTGTACGGAACCTTAAGTCTCAGGGGGTGACTTACGTCAGGCGCTTCGCTTCCAAGCGAGGTGGTGGGGAGATCCGTCTCCCTACCATCATCCTGACGTTTGGCACCCCCACCCCTCCTACTACCATCTGGGGAGGTTACTACTCCCTGAGAGTGAAAAAGTACGTCCCTCTCCTCCTCCGGTGCTTTAAGTGCCAAAAGTATGGCCATGGGCAGAAGACATGCCGTCAGGCAGAGGCTTCATGCGCCCGTTGCACCAAGCCCGGACACTCTGCTGAGTCCTGCACAGCCACCCCCTTGTGTGTGAATTGCCAGGCGGCGCATATGGCTTCAGATAAGAAATGCCCTCGTTGGATATCCGAGTGCAAGATTCAGCAGGTGCGTGTGGAGAAGGGACTGTCCTTTCTAGATGCCAAAAAACTGGTTGAAGGCTCTGGTGCAGCTGCGGCTGCCCCAACCTCTAACACCTCAGTATATACTTTCAGTGCAGCGGTGGCAGGCAAGTGTCCCACCAAAGATTTTTCATGTCAGACCCCAACTTCTTGGTTGGGGGCGGAGCCTCGGGTTATCTCGCCCCTGGAGAGTAACCCTCCTCCGGTGGTGACGAAGAGCCAGGGAAGGCAGAAGGCGGACACTGCCGGTCCGGTTGTGCCGTCTTCTGTTGCCCCTAAGCCTCAGCCCCCACCCAAACCTGTTAGTCAACTCCAAAGGCTTCTGGCTCTGGTCAGCCTTCTAAGGCCGCTAACTCTAGCGGCAGGAACGCTGCCCAGGACCAGGGGTCTAAGAAATCTATGGGACCGCTGTGCGCACGGGCCCAGAAGGGGAACACTGATGTCCCCCTTCACAACAAATATGCTGCACTGGAGGAGCGGATGGAGGGAGTGGAAGTTGTCATTGCTGATTTTGCGGCAGCTCCACCCCCTTCATCTCTGAGGAACCAGAGGAGGCCCAGGAGCCGGCCCCCCTCTGTTTCTTCAACTCCTTCCAAGGTAAAGGAAAAAGGGGGGAAAAACTCTTCACCCCCAGATAAGACATAATCATGTACTCTATGCTTCAGTGGAATTGTCGTGGTTTTCAAGCTAACTTTGAGGAATTACGTCTTTTAGTCAAGTTCTATAACCCCTCAGTAATTTCTCTTCAGGAGACTTACCTGAAGACTTCTGACCATGTATCCTTTAATGGTTTTAACGTTATACACAAAGGCTCTGATTCGGAGAGGCGCTCGGGTGGAGCGGCTCTTCTCATTAGTAGCCAAATTTTAAGTAGCCCCGTTAGCATCGACACCTGTCTTCAGGCTGTCGCAGCTGGGGTTACCTTGAAGAAGACCATAACCGTATGCAGTATTTACCTGCCACCATCACTGCGGGTCAGTAGCAATGATATTTTTAACTTAGTAGATCAACTGCCCCCTCCCTTTATTCTCATGGGGGATTTTAACGGTCAAGCTCACCTTTGGGGCAGTGACCACTATGATGGCAGAGGTCAGATGTTAGAAGATGTTTTTTCTCAACTTAACCTATGTGTCTTTAACGATGGCTCACCTACATACTCTAACCCAGGTTCAGGATCTAGTTCTGTTCTAGACCTCACTGTGTGTGATCCTTCTCTCATGCTGGACTTTGACTGGAAGGTTCACGACGACCTGTGTGGTAGTGACCACTTCCCAGTAGTTCTGTCATCGGTCAGCTGTGAGGAGGATTCGCCGGTGGGGCGCTGGAATCTCAAGAAAGCTAACTGGCCTCTGTTTGCCTCCCTCTGTCAGTCTCGTCTTACAAAGGAGGTGGTCATGTCAGCTGAAGAACCTGTTTCTTGTTTTACTTTGATTTTGTTGGACGTAGCAGGTGAAACCATCCCTAGAACTTCTACATCAGTCCCTCGGAAGCCGAGAGTACCATGGTTCAATGAAGAGTGCCGCAAGGCCCAAAAAATACGCAAATCTGCTCAGCGACGTGCTTTTCGTAATCCGTCGCAAGCAAATATTTTAACATTTAAAAGACAGCGGGCGAAAGCCCGTTACATTTTTAAACGCGAACGCCGTGCTTCCTGGAGACGCTTCGTCTCATCTTTATCTTCTAGGACTCCGTCCCAAAAAGTCTGGAAGGCTGTTCGAGGAATTAGGGGCAGGGGTGGTTCGGCTTCTGTCGGCCATCTTAGAGATGGTGCCAGTTTGGTCACAGATAAAAAGGCTGTGGCCAATTTGCTTGCCTCCACCATTGCCCATAATTCTTCAACAGAGCATTATTCACCTTTCTTCCAGAGAGAGAAGGAGAAGCGAGAATCTTGTGCTTGTGATTTTATATCAGATAACTCGGAAGACTATAATGCCCCCTTTACGTTTTCAGAATTGCAGCAAGCCATGCAGAAATGTACTGACTCTGCTGCTGGATTAGATACCATCCATTATCAGCTCCTAACTCATCTGCCTGAGGATTCACTCCTTGTACTTCTCAAGGCCTTTAACCATATCTGGATAACTGGTCGTTTTCCGCCATCTTGGCGCCAGGCTGTGGTTGTGCCAATCCCCAAGCCGGGTAAGGATCCTTCCGACTCGGGCAACTACCGGCCAATAGCTTTGACATCATGTTTATGTAAGACTATGGAACGCTTGGTCAACGCCCGACTGGTGTGGCATCTTGAGTCATGTGGTCTCATCACAGACCTCCAGTGCGGTTTCCGGCGCTTCCGTAGTACAACTGACCATCTAGTTCGCTTTGAGTCTTTTATTCGAGATGCTTTTGTCAACAAGCAGCATATCTATGCAATTTTCTTTGATCTTGAAAAGGCATATGACACTACCTGGAAGTATGGTATAATGTCTGATTTGTCGGACCATGGGTTTTAAAGGGCACCTGCCTGTTTTTATTCACAATTTTTTGTCTAACAGGTCGTTCCATGTCCGTGTGGGCTCCACCCTCTCCGACTCCTTTGAACAGGAGATGGGTGTCCCGCAGGGCAGCATTCTATCTCCTGTTTTATTTAGCATTAAAATAAATAACATTGTAAAGGCCGTCAAGGATGATTCTGAATGCTCTTTGTTTGTGGACGACTTTGCTTTGTGTGCACGAGGTCGAGGACTTGTGTCCCTTGAGAGGCGCTTGCAGCTGTGCGTTGATCGCATCCAGCGGTGGGTGTCTCTCAACGGCTTCAGGTTCTCGCCCTCCAAGACAATCTGTGTGCATTTTACTAACCAGACGAAATTTTTTCCAAAACCTACCCTGAGCATTGCTGGAGTGCCAATTCAGGTGGCCGAAGAGGCAAAGTTTCTGGGGGTCATCTTTGACAAACCTTCTGCAACCATGTTACCTACCTTAGAACCTCTTGTCAGAAGGCCCTCGACATTCTTCGTGTCGTTGGTCGTACTGACTGGGGTGCAGACCGCATTGTCTTACTTCGACTGTACCGGGCCCTTGTTCGGTCCAAACTGGATTACGGCTCTGTGGTATATGGCTCGGCTTCAAAGTCTGTTCTACAGCGTCTGAACACAATTCACCATCAAGGTCTGCGCATATGTCTGGGGGCCTTCAGGACATCTCCAGTTCCTAGTCTGTATGCAGAGGCAGGGGAGCCTTCTCTCGGGCTCCGCCGCATCCGCCTCATGCTCAGCTACGTTCTGAAGCTGAAGGCCCATCCAGACAATCCACGTGATGGGCGACTTTCTTTGTGGAGTAATCAGATATACGTTCATATGGCACATGACAATCAGCTTATTTATAGGGGCGTGTATGGCTTATTCATAAGCTGTACTTGCCTAGAAATAACAAGTCACACGATGGGGTATCATGTTATTGCACATTCAGATTTTTATTTCCCTTGCGCTGTTCAGCTTTGCTACCAGTAAAATGTATGCCGTTCTAACTTTATTTATGTCAACTGTTGTTATATGGGCCAACTGACGATATATGGGTTATGGGAGGGTGTTTCTGTGTGGGGGTGTGTATATGTATTACCATCAGATGTTACCTTATGTTGTTTTTAAAAAAATAAACCATGTGTATTAAGATAGGCGGGGTGTTGGTAGACAAAGGGGAGTAATTGTCAAATTTCCGTGGTTTAGTGGGTCGATGCAGCATTATCAATTTTAGGTGGGCTTGTATTCTCTTATCTATTATCTCTGCAAGATGCCACTGCGACATCTGAGGTGCGAGTTCCTCGACGGCGTCAACAGGGAGAGAGAGATACGCTAGTTAACACACTCCTCATTTAGGAGATGGTTAGAATTCACTGGTTAGATTCATGCTGGGTAGATGTTGGGTTGACCCCTTCAGCATTACTGTTCCTGTCTGCAAGTATTGTCCCCTCTTATAGTGTTTATGATATTACCTGCAGAAATCTGAAATGGCCGTGTATGTTTTATCCAGGTTGGACTATGGTAATGCCTTGCTTGTCCTCGGTACCTTATAGACAAACTACAACAATGCACATACAAAGGGGAATTACTCAGCACTGGACATACAAACAGTTAGATCCCCTGCCCCCCCGCCCATCAGGCACCCAATCGTCAGCCCACAGAAGAATATGCAGGTAAAGAACAAGATGATCATATACATCGCTTATGTATACATATACACAAAGGATGAATATGATCGTCTTGTTCTTTACCTGCGTATTTTTCTGTGGGCTGGTGATTGGGTGCCTGATAGGCAGGGGCAGGGGATCTAAATGTATGTCCAATGCTGAGTAATTCCCCTTGGTATGTGCACTATTCTACCAGCGCTAGCCTCACCTATCTGGTTTGTGAGTAAACTACAAGAAGTCCAGAATTCTGCTGCTCGTCTTGTGCTTACAGCCCGTAAGATAGACCACATAACGTCTCTTCTTCACCAACTGCAATGGTTGCATAACTCTGCCAGGATACAGTATAAAATTCTCTCAGTGACATACACTCTTCTCTTTGACTGTGGACCTTTGCATCTCTCTTATCTGTTACACATTTACACTCCATCCAGACAACCATGGTCTTCATCCGACACCTGCACTCTTTGCATTCCATCAGCTAAAACTAAGTCCTTTGGGCAGCGATGTTTCACATAGCAGAGTCCTCTGCTATGAACAGCTTCCCAAAAGAAATATGCTACATGCAGTCCAGTCATTCCTTTAAAAGATCCCTCAAAATGTATCTCTTCAAGTCTGCCTACTGATGACCTGTTCGTGTGTGCGTGTTCTGTGTGTGCGAGTGTTAGTGGTGTGTATGTGCACATACACACCAGTGTTTTTTGCGACTATTTAGTTTTGTTCTTGTATCTTGTTAATACTTATTTGTATATGTTTTTGCATACTGTGTGTGTCTGTTATAGAGTTCTGTCATGAGGTTTGGTGCTATATAAATATCCATTACTAATATTATTATTATTAAATAGCTCACCTGGTATTATCTATGGCAAAAATTGATTCCACTTGTTTTATTTTTGGTAAACAATTTGATCATATCACTTAAGTTCTATGTCATAGATCCCTACTAACATATCACAGGTTCATGTCACTTACAATTGGTGTCATCTTGTATGGCTGTTTGTCTTCAAAGAAAGCAGGGTTGGGGATGATGTGAGGTTTCCAGACACCCTGAAATAACACATACACAAATGAAACTTTGCAAAACAAACTTATGGTTATCAGAATGCAGCATAAATTATTGAATCAAAATGTAAAACTGAGAAAACTATATACAGTTGACTTAACTTACAACAAGGCTGGTTTTAACAAAAATGTTAAGGGGTCTTGATCACATTTTCTATGTACAATCAACCTCACATATAATACGATCAGATACAACAAAAGTTGGATATACTGTACATGTATCAACATTTTCTCAGAGGTACCAAACACACCTTTTCTATGTAAAATACTCAGCTGATTACAACTCTGGTCCCCTGCCATTTTGTTATACCTTAATAGACGAGCAGACAGAGGCCCTCTTTAACGACTACAATCAAATGGTGATGGTCACATATTTCATACATATCTTTGGAAAGCTAATCTTTCCTGCTTCATTTTGGGTAAAAGAAATATCAGTTTTGTGCAGCATCACTATGGAAAATGGCCATCAAATGATGTCACCCAAGAAGTGTTATGAAGTTTGAACCAATCAGATTGATAGAACATACAATTAACTCATGCTTAAACTAAAACAAGAAAGTCAAAGCCCTAATGGCTCACGTGTATGACCAATCCACATGTGACTGTGACCTTTCTAACAGATCAGTGAAATGAGCAAGTGGTCATGTGTCTAAATATAAGTACAGTGGAGTCCACTTAACATGAATTTCTGGGGACAGAGATAATTAGTTTGTGTAAAACGTATTTCGTGTTAACTGATTTAGACTAAAACTTGTTCATAGTCTGAAACAAGAGAGTGTGTGGGAGATGTGCATGTGAGTGTGAGTGTGCCCTGCCTGCGAGGTTAAAGTGCACAGTATCATACTTTACCTGCTTACTTTCATCTCAATAGACTGCATGTGTACAGCTCATGAACTTAATGAACAATGTTTTCACCCTCTGTAGCACTTTATGTCTACTGCTTACAAATCAGATCTGTCATGCGTTTTAATGAAAAATGAAGCGCTGAATAACTGACTGGTGAATGAGTGAATACACGTACAAGATCGGCAGAATATAGAAACACTGTCAGTCAAGATGGTGGCAGTTCCCACATCTCGCTCACTCCCGCCGCACATCATATGGTAAGTCTTTGTCGTTGGTTGAATGAAGAATGGAAATGGAAGAATCTCATCCATCTACACTAACTCGCTATGCTTACCACCGATTTATCATTTTCAGAAACAGGGCGCTATGTACAAAACGTGCAGCCCTCCTGTCCCTCCTCATTTCCTTACCCACCACGACTACCCTGCTCCATCTTGTTAGGCAGTGTGTGTACGGAACCTGCAGCGGACGCGTGTACGTCAACGTCCCCCGTCACTTGTGTACCGATGATACATATGAGTGCACGTGTTGAGCACTAGTGGTTGAAAACAGTGGATAATCTCGGCCATTGGTGATGCAGATTGCACCAAGGTGTGAAAACTAACAGGCGGTCATTCAGGCGTATTAAACAGGTAAAACACTATAAAATGTTCTATTTGAGAAACAAAATCATCTTCATGTTAAGCAGGAATTTTGTGTTAAGCATTTTGTGTTAACCATGAAATTTTAATAGACAAAGAGGGCTCGCAGCCGGGAATTCAAAAACATTTCGTGTTAACCAGAAATTTGTGTAAAGCGTGTTTGTGTTAACTGGATTCCACTGTAAAGGGTTGGCTTTTGTACCAGTGAAATCCAAGTTTTCTCAAATGTATGCGTTTTTCACAAATCTGTCGACCCTCCGTGACCCTCGACCTCTGTGAGGGGTTGACTAAATTAGTATACGTAGAAAGGTATTATTATCAGCTGCCTTTATGCCAATTTTCATTGAAAACTTTGCACAAACTTTGATAAAAACTACAATTCTATCAAAAACTGCATTTTTTTCACACACTTGCCAACCTCATGTGACCCTTGACCTTTCCGAGGGGTCAGCCAAATTAGTATGCATAGAAAGGCTTTATCATCAGATATCTATGTACCAAGTTTGGGTTTGAAGTTGAAAATTGATTGTACATTGCTTAACGTCCCGACAGCAACAAGGCTTTCTCAGGATGTGACTGCACTGCTTGTGAAAAAAAACCAAAACAGAACATTGAATGTATGTCGCCAGCCGGTCAAATACGTTAAATAAACCTAACACATGGGGCCTAAATAAAGCTAAGACCATTTAGCAACACACATCCAATATCAAGAGCTACAGGCAGTGCAGACAGTAGGGAGAGTTTTAAAAAGGCAAATACAGGTGAATGGACAAAGGGTAGACAGAAACACATGCCCCAGAATAGAGAGAAAAACCCACCCTGTGGGGTTGACCAGGGTGACCCTGGGAACTAAAAAATACCTAACCCCACCCAAGTCCCCCAGGGCAGACCCGGGTGGGGTTTGAAGTTGAAAATAGTATTTGAGATAAAAACAATTTTTGTCAAAATATGGCTATATTTGACTTTGGGACCCCATGACCCTTGACCTTTGCGAGGGCCCTGTAAATTAGTATACATAGAAAGATCTTATCATCAACTACCTTCGTTCCAAATCTGACTGAAATGTTGGCCAAAACTTTGATAAAAAAACTACAATTCTATGAAAAACTGTCATTTTTCACACATTTGCTGACATCCTGTGACCCTTGACCTTTCTGAGAGGTCATCCAAATTAGTATGCATAGAAAGCTCTTACCATCTAGTCCAGCAGATGCCCTTCATAGACAATCAGCCGTTTAGGAGATAGTGATTTTCTTCAGAGTAACAAAGGTTTGGGTATATCAAAATGAAGTATGGGATGAATACATAACCCCAATGTCAAAATTGTGCTGCCGGAGGATGGAGACATTTTTCTGTAGCTAAGTTTGTACCGACGTTACCGACAGGCGATTTCCCGCCATTTGCAGTTGTATTTTGGGGGACAAGCTGTTTATGGTGGTAATACCAGTTTGGCAAGGTACCTTGGAATTGGGGGCACCCCGGTACCACCTCGAATTGCTAGCGCTTTTCATGATGTGCAAACAAGGTTGCCGACGGGACAAGAAATTGAAATAACAGAAATTAAAAGACTGCCAGAAATAGCAAACACAGTAATACAAGAAACCTCATTTACAGGACAAATAAATGAGGCTATAAATACAATGGGTGACTCTCCTTTGACAATGTGGGAGTTAGTGGGCTTGGATTAAACACTGCAGTCAATAAGAGGTGAACTGGTGAATAATGTAGCCAAACTAGGTGAGATTGATAAACACACAGAAAGAGAAAAGGAAAAACTAGGTACAGCAGACAATGGGAATCTTGACACAGAAATGAAACAAAGAATACAACACAGATTAAATGATTTGCAGATAGAAAGATCAGCGCGAGTAGAAGTGATTGAAATTGGGAAAGAAAAACTGAAAACACAGGTCAACAGGATTAGAAAACTATTCAAAAAATACTTCACGAAGACACAACATTGGCTGAGAGATTGAAAACACTTTTCAGAGAGCAGGGTATCACAATAGCAAGCTTAATTACTGCTCTTGGATTTATTATCAGTACTGTAGTATTAGCTGTAACCGGAGGACCAGAGGGTGGTGGTGGTGGGCCTCCGGCTCCAGCTCCTCCGGTTCCATCAGACCCAAAAGATTTACAGGTGTGGGTAAAAAAACAGTTGTCTCATATTTCAGACTTGCTTCAGAAATTGGCTGTAAAATTAATGGATGCTTTGCCTGGCATAACAGGGAGTGTTGTCAGTTGGCTGATCAGTACAGCAGCAAAGGTAGTAGGGTTTATGGCGGAGCATGTGTGGGTCTTTTTGGTAACAGTAGGAGGATTAATAGTGGGTTATTTAATGAAACAGGTAAAGAAGTAATATCCCTAATCCAGTAAGGCCTATTACCAATGCAGTTCTCTCTGACTCATGTGTGTTTACCAGAGCTGAAGGGGCTGGTGTTACTACCGGTACAGGTGTAGGTGTCTGAGCTGGTGTCAGCGCCGGGGCTGTTACTGTCTGTACAGGCAGTGTCGTGACTGGCGTTACTAACGTTACTGGTGCTATTAATGGATTTAGTGGTTGCAGATGTGTAGTTGTTGGGCCCAAGTTTACAGATTGATTAAGTCCTAATTTCTGATCACGCCCTGCAACAATTATTTCATTTTTATAATTTGTTATTGTCCCCATTTGGAGTTGAAGGTCAGATGGCAACATGTATAACCCGATGCCAACTACAAAGTCAACTTTTGATCTGGCATATCTGAGAACGTCTTGGGAGCATTGTATGCTTGATGGGAGATCTACTACCGAATTTATTGAGTTTTGCGCTTCAAATTTGCCACTCCCGTTTAACGTTTGATTTTGTTTGAGCTTGTGCTCCTAGAGTATACCATACATACATTCTGATACTCATTAATGAGTTCGACTCCTCCTTGAGTAAACCCTTCACTTCTGTCCAAGATAAATATGGTCCAGGCATTAGACTGTTTCTGTTTAGTTGAGCCCAACCAGCCTTCAGATTTTAATGAAAATGAGTTAGTTAGTTAGTTATTTGGGTTTAACGCCGAGCAGGCGACTAAGGCCATCTCACGGCGGGATGGGTAAAAATCTGGTCAGCCAGACTAAAAGCAAGGTCTTAAGACAAGATGTAAATATAGATTAAAAATCTCAGGCTAAAATGTCGCACATGTCTGGAAAAGAAACGTCTACAGACTCTCAAAAAGGGCAAATAAAAAAATTCACATAGTCTATGAATGCTCAGATCTTGTTAAAAATATTGCATTCTCTCAAAAAATTGAAGATTTTGTCCGGGGGAACATCCCGGAACAAAACCTTCAAGGAGTCTGCTGTGAAGTGTTTATATCTGGTGTCAATTAGGTCAGCACAATACAGCAAAAAGTGTCGAACAGAAAACTGCTCATCACAGGCAAAACACCATGGACGCTCATCCTGTTTAAGTAAGTAAGAGTGCGTAACATATGTGTGCCCGATGTGGAGCCGAGCAAGGACAGTCTCCTCACGGCGGCTGCCGCAGCGGAAAGGTAGACTGTCAGACAACTTAGGAAGAGCTTCATGAAGCTTGTTCCCTTCCTCTTTGTCCCACTCGGACTGCCACTCGCGGGCTATGTACGCACTAATAACAGGTTTAAAATCACTATAGACAGTCTGTGTGTCAGGGACAGGGTCACTGCGGGCTCTGTTGGCAGCAGAATCTGCGATTCTGTTGCCTTCGATGCCCACATGGCCTGGGACCCAAATAAAAATGATGTCATAATATTCCTTCATCAAGTCCGCTTAGAGCTCTCTAATCTGCACCAGCAGTGGATGGTCTGTTCCCGCGCCCTGAAGGGCCTGCAGGGCAGAAAGAGAGTCAGACAGAATCAGGAAGTTCCTTTCCCGAGACTGATAGGCATGCTTGAGCGCTAGCAGAATGGCCTGCAGTTCTGCACTAAATACAGAGGAATGGTCAGGGAGACGGAGCTTAAATGGGCGTCTAGGATGGCGAGAGGACACTGCAGCCGCAGCCACTCTTCCATCCTCAGACTTGGACCCATCCGTATAAAGACGACAATAGCCAGGAAAAATTGAAAGGAGTTCATTGAGGCTCTGTTGGTATATGGCTGGTGGAGTACAATCCTTCTTGTGGGCAGTCAAGTCCAGCAAGATGTCAGGAACTGGTAGTAGCCAGGGTGGAGTGACGTGTTGCAGAGATTCCGAAACTTTGTCCAGGTCCACTCCGGCCGCCTGCAGATGAGGTCGGACACGGAAGGAAAGTGGACGGACAGCTCCCGGATGGGCATCGTAAATCTCTGCAAACGACGGGTTAAAAACACAATCATAGGCAGGATTTTCTGGATGGGCCTTCAGCTTCAGAACGTAGCTGAGCATGAGGCGGATGCGGCGGAGCCTGAGAGAAGGCTCCCCTGCCTCTGCATACAGACTAGGAACTGGAGATGTCCTGAAGGCTCCCAGACATATGCGCAGACCTTGATGGTGAATTGTGTTCAGACGCTGCAGAACAGATTTGGAAGCCGAGCCATATACCACAGAGCCGTAATCCAGTTTGGACCGAACAAGGGCCCGGTACAGTCGAAGTAAGACGATGCGGTCTGCACCCCAGTCAGTACGACCAACGACACGAAGAATGTCGAGGGCCTTCCGACAAGAGGTTCTAAGGTAGTTAACATGGTTGCAGAAGGTCAATCTTTTGTCAAAGATGACCCCCAAAAACTTAGCCTCTTCAGCCACCTTAATTGGCACTCCAGCAATGCTCAGGCTAGGTTCTGGAAAAAATTTCGTCTGGTTAGTAAAATGCACACAGACTGTCTTGGAGGGCGAGAATCTGAATCCATTGAGAGACACCCACCCCTGGATGCGATCAACGCACAGCTGCAAGCGCCTCTCAAGGGACGCAAGTCCTCGACCTCGTGCACACAAAGCAAAGTCGTCCACAAACAAAGAGCATTCAGAATCATCCTTGACGGCCTTTACAATGTTATTTATTTTAATACTAAATAAAACAGGAGATAGAATACTGCCCTGCGGGACACCCATCTCCTGTTCAAAGGAGTCGGAGAGGGTGGAGCCCACACGGACATGGAACGACCTGTTGGACAAAAAATTGTGAATAAAAACGGGCAGATGCCCTTTAAAACCCATGTCCGACAAATCAGACATTATACCATGCTTCCAGGTAGTGTCATATGCCTTTTCAAGATCAAAGAAAATTGCATAGACATGCTGCTTGTTGACAAAAGCATCTCGGATAAAAGACTCAAAGCGGACTAGATGGTCAGTTGTACTACGGAAGCGCCGGAAACCGCACTGGAGGTCTGTGATGAGACCCTGTGACTCAAGATGCCACACCAGTCGGGCGTTGACCAAGCGTTCCATAGTTTTACATAAACATGATGTCAAAGCTATTGGCCGGTAGTTGCCCGGGTCGGAAGGATCCTTACCCGGCTTGGGAATTGGCACAACCACAGCCTGGCGCCAAGATGGCGGAAAATGACCGGTTATCCAGATATGGTTAAAGGCCTTGAGAAGTACAAGGAGTGAATCCTCAGGCAGATGTGTTATGAGCTGATAATGGATGGTATCTAATCCAGCAGCAGAGTCAGTACATTTCTGCATGGCTTGCTGCAATTCTGAAAACGTAAAAGGGGCATTATAGTCTTCCAAGTTATCCGATATAAAATCACAAGCACAAGATTCTCGCTTCTCCTTCTCTCTCTGGAAGAAAGGTGAATAATGCTCTTTTGAAGAATTATGGGCAATGGTGGAGGCAAGTAAATTGGCCACAGCCTTTTTATCTGTGACCAAACTGGCACCATCTCTAAGATGGCCGACAGAAGCCGAGCCACCCCTGCCCCTAATTCTTCGAACAGCCTTCCAGACTTTTTGGGACGGAGTCCTAGAAGATAAAGATGAGACGAAGCGTCTCCAGGAAGCACGGCGTTCACGTTTAAAAATATAACGGGCTTTCGCCCGCTGTCTTTTAAAGGTTAAAATATTTGCTTGCGACGGATTACGAAATGCACGTCGCTGAGCAGATTTGCGCATTGTTTGGGCCTTGCGGCACTCTTCATTGAACCATGGTACTCTCGGCTTCCGAGGGAGTGATGTGGAAGTTCTAGGGATGGTTTCACCTGCAACCTCCAACAAAATAGAAGTAAAACAAGAAACAGGTTCTTCAGCTGACATGACCACCTCCTCTGTAAGACGAGACTGACAGAGAGAGGCAAACAGAGACCAGTTAGCTTTCTTGAGATTCCAGCGCCCCACCGGCGAATCCTCCTCACAGCTGACCGATGACAGGACTACTGGGAAGTGGTCACTACCACACAGGTCGTCGTGAACCTTCCAGTCAAAGTCCAGCATGAGAGAAGGATCACACACAGTGAGGTCTAGAACAGAACTAGATCCGGAACCTGAGTTAGAGTATGTAGGTGAGCCATCGTTAAAGACACATAGGTTAAGTTGAGAAAAAACATCTTCTAACATCTGACCTCTGCCATCATAGTAGTCACTACCCCAAAGGTGAGCATGACCGTTAAAATCCCCCATGAGAATAAAGGGAGGGGGCAGTTGATCTACTAAGTGAAAAATATCATTGCTACAGACCCGCAGTGATGGTGGCAGGTAAATACTGCATATGGTTATGGTCTTTTTTAAGGTAACCCGAGCAGCGACAGCCTGAAGACAGGTGTCGATGCTAACGGGGCTACATAAAATTTGGCTACTAATGAGAAGAGCCGCTCCACCCGAGCGCCTCTCCGAATCAGAGCCTTTATGTATAACATTAAAACCATTAAAAGACACAGGGTCAGAAGTCTTCAGGTAAGTCTCCTGAAGAGATATGACTGAGGGGTTATAGAACTTGACTAAAAGACGTAATTCCTCAAAGTTAGCTCGAAAACCACGACAATTCCACTGAAGCAAAGAGTCCATGATTAAGTCTGATCTGGGGGTAAGGAGTTTTTCCCCCCTTTTTCCTTTACCTTGGAAGGAGTTGAAGAAACAGAGGGGGGCCGGCTCCCGGGCCTCCTCTGGTTCTTCGGAGAGGAAGGGGGTGGAGCTGCCGCAGCATCAGCAACAACAACTTCCACTCCCTCCATCCGCTCCTCCAGTGCAGCATATTTGTTTTGAAGGGGCACATCTGTGTTCCCCTTCTGGGCCCGTGCGCACAGCGGTCCCATAGATTTCTTAGACTTCTGGTCCTGGGCAGCGTTCCTGCCGCTAGAGTTAGCGGCCTTAGAAGGCTGACCAGAGCCAGAAGCCTTTGGAGTTGACTGACTAACAGGTTTGGGTGGGGGCTGAGGCTTAGGGGCAACAGAAGGCGGCACAACCGGACCGGCAGTGTCCGCCTTCTGCGTTCCCTGGCTCCTTGTCACCACCGGAGGAGGGTTACTCTCCAGGGGCGAGATGAGCCGAGGCTCCGCCCCCAACCAAGAAGTTGGGGTCTGACATGAAAAGTCTTTGGTGGGGCGCTTGCCTGCCACCGCTGCACTAAAAGTATACACTGAGGTGTTAGAGGTTGGGGCAGCCGCAGCTGCACCAGGGCCTTCAACCAGTTTTTTGGCATCCAGAAAGGACAGCCCCTTCTCCACACGCACCTGCTGAATCTTGCACTCGGATATCCAACGAGGGCATTTCTTATCCGAAGCCATATGCGCCCCCTGGCAATTCACACACAGGGGGGTGGCTGTGCAGGACTCAGCAGAGTGTCCGGGCCTAGTGCAACGGGCGCATGAAGCCTCTGCCTGACGGCATGTCTTCTGCCCATGGCCATACTTTTGGCACTTAAAGCACCGGAGGGGAAGAGGGACGTACTTTTTCACTCTCAGGGAGTAGTAACCTCCCCAGATGGTAGTAGGAGGGGTGGGGGTGCCAAACGTCAGGATGATGGTAGGGAGACGGATCTCCCCACCACCTCGCTTGGAAGCGAAGCGCCTGACGCAAGTCACCCCCTGAGACTTAAGGTTCCTTACAAGTTCATCTTCTGACAGTTCTGCCAAAGCTTGATCTTTGATTACGCCTCTTGACGAATTCATAGTTTTGTGGGGTGTGACTTCCACAGGAGTGTCTCCGATGGAAGAGAGCCCCAGTAGCCCGCTGGAGTGTGCCCGAGTACGGCACTCCACCAGCAAGTCACCAGACCTGAGGCGCTGGGCGTCAGGCCTGCCAACACGGCTCCTGAGGGTCTCCCCCACCAGAAAAGGATGCAGCTTGGTAACTGGTTTCTCCTTCACCTTGCTATGGACAATGAGGAAGCGAGGCCATACGGCCGACGCCTGAGGCGTCGCTTCCTCACAGTCTGAATCACTGTCATGTGCAATGTCGGTGTCTATGCGCCGTTTCTGTGCTAGTTTTGGTTTTTTGGTTTTATCCATATTATATTAGTAGAGATGTTCATCCCCCGGGGGTCCCCGCCCGCCACCGAGCCCAACAAGGGAAAGTGCAACTGTCGGCGGGTCTCCAGCCGACGCACAATGGAGACTGCCCGAAAGATATACTCAAGGGGGTAAGCCCGATTGAACCGTTTGAGCCACCGCCTTCTATCACACCGTTGAATGCAGGGGAATACTGGCGTAAAGCACCTAATCAGCAGCAGAAGCTATAGCATGGTGCTCCGTATAGCAACCCGCATGTCAACAATGGGATAGTGCTCAACGTGACAAGAGCCGATTGACTAGGCCAGTACGACTAGCCTCCCGTTTAGGTAGAAGTCAAGGCCGAAGTGGAGTGTTGGCACCAGTGAGCCGCAGCCCAAAGGGAACCTCAGCCACCAGGATCCTCTTCTCCCCCGACACGGGTCTCCAAGCACGGCAAACACTTGGGATCCAAAGGACCAAAAAGTCACGAGTATTTTTAAGGACCAATCCAACATGGTACGACCTAGGTTAGCACAGCTCCTTAAAAACCGGACCAGTGAAAAGGCTGAACAACATATCTGCTGACATCAAGTCCTAATCCTGGACAAAGATGGCACCCGTCCGCTAGCCCACTCAGTCAGGGACTGAGCGGACTACCCACCTACGCCACGTGGAGGCCGGTGCCGGGTAGGCTTTAATGAAAATGAGGTGTAACCAGGGTAGTAATCTTGAGGGTATTGTCTGTGACTCATAGCATAATACAATGTACCCATGCCGTTGTGATCATCAAGTTTTTGTGCAAAGTCATACTTTGTGATAATGTTAAATTCATTACAGATGCGTTCCTATGTTTAGGTTGTTATAAGTTCTTATTTTAAGTCACTTAAACTTATGTCAACTAATTTATAAGAACTTTAAAAGTTACCTGTAATGTTAGTTAGCAGTTGTAGGTGACTTTGGAAATTTGTTATCAAGTACCTGTAGGTAACTTTGAAAATTTGTTATCAAGTGCATGTAGGTAACTTTGAAAATTTATTATCAAGTGCATGTAGGTAATTGATAACAATGTGGGTTTTTTTGGCAAGTTGACGCGTGGTTATTATTCAAATAGCCTTGTTTGTACTGTATTGACTCAGATGGACTTGAAATGACTTTTTTCTTATCTCTCTCTCACACACACACACATCCATAAACAAACACATGCATGCACACACACACACACACATGTACATACACGCATGCATACACACACACACACATGCACACACACGCAGGCACACACAAAATCTTTATTCAGCATGCATGAATATTGTAGACTTCAGTCCGCAGAACACTTCACCACACTTCAGTTGTATGACTTACTTACTTACTTACGCCTGTCACCCCTACCCGGGTATAGGCCGTCGACGAGAGACCTCCAGCAACTCCTGTCCTGTGCTTCTCCTTCGATTCTACTCCAGGTGGTTCCCAGTCTCTTGATGTCTGCTTGGAGGTCTCGACGCCAGGAGTTTCTCGGCCTACCTCTTTTCCTCTTTCCCTGGGGGTTCCATGACAATGCCTGCCTAGTGATACTGGAAGCTGGCTTTCTCAGACTGTGACCGATCCATCCCCATCTTCTTCGCCCAATTTCATTCTCTGCTGTTATCTGCTCTGTTCTGTCCCAGAGTCTGACGTTGCTGATCTTCTCTGGCCAGTGGATTTTCAAAATTCTTCTAAGGCAACTGTTCATGAAGGTCTGTACTCTGTTGACTGTGGTTTTTGTCAATCTCCATGTCTCTGCTCCATATAGGAGAACTGCTTTTACATTGGAGTTGAAAATCCGGACTTTGGTGTGTTGTGACATCTCTCTGGAACTCCACACTTTTTTCAACTGGAGAAAGGCTGCTCTGGCTTTACCGATTCGTGCTCTGACATCTGCATCAGTGCCGCCTTTTTTGTCTATGATGCTCCCGAGATAGGTGAAGGACTCCACCTCCTCCAACGGGGTGCCAGCAAGCAAGACTGGTTCTTCCCTGGTTGCGTTCAGCCTCATTGTCTTTGTTTTCTGTTTGTGAATGGTGAGGCCCACTTGGGACGAGATGTCAGCAAGCCTCGTGGTCTTGTCCTGCATTTGTTGATGAGTGTGGGACAGTAATGCCAAGTCGTCTGCAAAATCGAGGTCGTCAAGCTGTGTCCACAGTGTCCACTGTATTCCACTTCGTCTGTGCTCTGTGGTCATCTTCATGACCCAGTCTATGGCCAGTAGGAAGAGGAACGGAGACAGCAGACACCCCTGCCTGACACCAGTTCTGACCTGGAGCTCTCTGGTGAACTGCCCTTCGTGGATCACGCGACATGTCATGCCATCATAGCTGCTCTTGATCAGGCGGACGAGCTTTGTGGGTACACCGTAGTGTCGTAGGAGTTTCCACAGAGTCTCTCGGTCCACGCTGTCAAATGCTTTCTCATAATCCACAAAGTTGACGTACAGCGGGGAGCTCCACTCCAGAGACTGTTCCACGATGATGCGGAGAGTGGCGATCTGGTCTGTACATGATCGGTTCTTCCTGAATCCTGCTTGCTGGTCTCTCAGCTGGGGGTCAACGGAGCTCTTCATTCTCTCTAGGATGATCCTGTTGAAGACCTTTCCTGGTACTGACAGCAAGGTGATTCCTCTGTAGTTGGAACACTTGCTGAGGTCGCCTTTCTTGGGAAGCTTGATTAGGTACCCCTCCTTCCAGTCAGCTGGCATCACCTCCTCTTCCCAGATTTTTCCAAACAGTGGGTACAGCATCTCAACTGTTGTCTCTAGGTCTGCTTTCAGAGACTCCGCTGGGATGCCATCTGGCCCTGCTGCTTTGCCATTCTTCAAAAATGCCACTGCTTTTCTGATCTCTTCCCGGCTGGGTCTGTCACAGCTGATGGGTAGGTCGGTCTCTGCCGGCTGGATGTCGGGGGGGTCGGGTGGGCTAGGTCTGTTCAGTAACTCTTCAAAATACTCGGCCCATCTGTCGAGTTGGTCTGCTCTGTCTGCAATAGGCTTGCCTTCTTTGTCTTTTACTGGTCTTTCTGTATGGCCATACTTACCCGACAATCTTCTGGTAATGTCGTAGAGCTGTTTCATGTTGCCGCTGCCTGCTGCCTTTTCTGCCTCTGCTGCCAGGCTGTCTGTGTAGGCCCTCTTGTCTGCCCTGATACTCCTCTTCACCTCGCGGTTGGCTTCCGAGTATTCCCCCTGTGCCCTTACTTTGGCTGCTCTCGTGCGACTGTTGTTGACCGCTGCTTTCTTCTGCTTCCTCGCTTCTATCTTCTTCAAGGTCTGTGCCGACAGCCAGTCCTTGTGGTGGTGTTTCCTGAACACTACAGTGTCTTTGCAGGTTGAGTTCAGCGCCTCTCTAACTGCCTTCCACTGCTGCTCTGTGGTGACCGCCTCCTCTTCATTTACTAGCTCCTGTAGCGCTTGAAACCGGTTGGACAGCACCAGTTTGAACTCTTCTCTAACTCCAGTTTCTCTCAGGAGGCCTACATTATAGCGCTGTCTTCTTGTTGTCTCTGTGCGGCTTTTCTTTAGCTTGAGCTTCATTCTTAAGGTAAGCAGATGGTGGTCTGAGGCGACATCTGCTCCCCTCCTCACTCGAACATCTTGAAGGGATCTTCTAAATTTCTTGCTAATGCAGATATGGTCTATTTGGTTTTCTGTTGTATGGTCAGGTGAGACCCAAGTTGCTTTGTGTATTCTTCTGTGTGGGAAGATGCTGCCTCCAATGACAAGTCGGTTTAGAGCACAAAAGTCTACAAACCTCTCCCCGTTCTCACTCATCTCCGAGCCTAGTCCCTGTCTCCCCATCACCTCTTCGTATCCGGTGTTGTCCTCCCCTATTTTGGCATTAAAATCGCCCATGACGATGGTGATGTCTCGCTCCGCACATTTGTCCACGGCACTCTGGAGTCGGTCGTAGAACTCTTGTTTCTCTTCCTCATCACTGTCATTGGTGGGCGCATAACACTGGATGACGTTCAGCTTGAGCTTTTTCTTGGTTCTAAAGGCTGCTGTTATAATTCTTGGCCCAAGAGGTTCCCAGCCCATCAGCGCTCTCTGTGCCACTGGTGACAGCATGAGTGCTACTCCTTCTGTATGGGGGGCATTCTCCTCTTCATGACCTGAATACAGAATCATCTCCCCACTTAACAGCCTTTTCTGGCCAGACTGCGTCCATCTGGCTTCACTGATGCCTAGCAGGGAAAGGTTGTACTTTTGCATTTCCGCTGCTATCTGGGCGGCCTTGCCGCTCTGGTACATGGTCTTGACGTTCCATGTGCCCATGGTTGTATCCCTGGATAGAGAGAGGCGGCTCGGTCCTGTGGCTTCCGAAGACTTCCGGCTTTCACCACAGGACGTCATAAGTCTTCTAGTAGAAGAACCTTCCTCCTCCAGGAAAGGAATTACTGTTAGTCTTTTCGTCGGCGTTTTTGTAGCTATTTCCTTTTTTGCAGGGTGGGGAAGCTACCCCCACGCCCAACCCCCTTACTAGGAGGACCAGGGGTTTTCTGTCGGGGTCACCTTCCCTTAGACCATGTTGGTTCACGGCACCTTATTTCATTCGGTGCACCCCTCTCACGAGGGACCCCCTATCCACCACCCAGGGGACGCGCCTCAACGCCGTATGGTCCCAGCGCGAGGTCAGTTGTATGACACAGTGTATTAAAGCTGAGAAACTTTTGCGTGATGTTTGACATTATTCGTTTCGTGCTGTTTAAAGCTGAGAAACAGTAAAAAAACTCCGCCCCGCACGTGTTTTAAAAAACCTTTGCAGGACCCAGCGAGGGCCCTGTCTTCGTGAACGTTCGGCTAACTTCGGCAAACCGGTTTGCAACTGACTCAGTTGACTGAGTTTTCAACTGCGTTTGTCGTGCTGGCAAAACTCCCGTGAAAAAGACAGGCCACTTCCTGTTTGCAGCGAGTGGGCACCGCGATCACTGATCTAAACCAGCGATATTTTTACTGATATCAACAGTAGCAGACGACACTCGACCACCCGACGGACAGAGCAGGCCATTTGTGCCTTGCCTGGACGCACACTGGATATGGACCAGGCCGAGCTATCCGTAAGTTACACAGTACAGCCTGAAGCTTATATGATATCGGAAGGGTGAGGAAGGAGGGGTTATTTGTCGTTTAGTGTTTGTTGTTATATCTTTTCATCTGGAGTGGCCTACAGCAAATTTTTTCTCCATACGAAGGGCAGCTACTAAAAATCAGCTTGACCCATGGCGACCTTGTATCTTTTGGCATCTATGTAAACAGTTGATTCTCTCTCTCTCTCTCTCTCTCTCATCCAATTCACTGTATTGGTTGTACATCACAATGCTTCTTTATTTATTTATATTAGCCTATATTGGACTGGAGGTTCGTGTTGAAAAAATTCGTTCACAACTACAAAGTGTCAGGAGTCATACTTACAGCATGTACAGCCGTACATTCTGCCATCATAGTCCCCAGCGCGTAAAATCCGTGGCTGTCGGTCAGTTTCAAAGTGTCACAGAATCGTCTGCTGTTGTCCGATCTGCTAATAGCGATGATTTCCGTGCAACAGGAAGTGGTCTGTCGTTTTCCGAGAGTTTTGCAAGCTCGGGATACGCAGTTGCCAACTCCATCAACTGTGTTACGAACTGATTTGACCCACTTAGGGGCAGGGCCCAAGCTGGGTCCTGTAGTCTTTTTAAAACACGCGCTGGGCGGGTTTTTCTCATTGCACCTCAGCTTTAAAGCTCTGTACACATATTGTCACTGCTCACTTAGTCCCATTGCTACAATCATACGGTCATTGTTTACATTGGATACCAGTCTGATGCCATCAGACCTGTTGCTAAGACTAGGCCCTATGTTTACATTGGATACCAGTCCAACACCGTCAAACCCGTTGCTAAGACTAGGCCCTATCTTTACATTGGATACCAGTCTGACGCCATCGGACCCGTTGCTAAGACTAGGTCCTGTGTTTATATTGGATACCAGTCCGACGCCGTCAGACCCGTTGCTAAGACTAGGTCCTGTGTTTACATTGGATACCAGTCCAACACCGTCGGACCCGTTGCTAAGATGAGGCCCTATGTTTACATTGGATACCAGTCTGACACCGTCAGACCCGTTGCTAAGACTTATCCTACCTTAGAAACCGCGATAACGTCATAAAGGCTAAGGGTGTTAACATTGATTGATTGTACATTGCTTAACGTCCTGACAGCAACAAGGCTTTCTCAGGACGTGCCTGCACTGCTTGTGAAAAAAAACAAAAAAACAGAACATTGAATGTATGTCGCCAGCCGGTCAAATACATTAAATAAACCTAACACATGGGGCCTAAATAAAGCTAAGACCATTTAGCAACACACATCGAATATCAAGAGCTACAGGCAGTGCAGACAGTAGGGAGAGTTTTAAAAAGGCAAATACAGGTGAATGGACAAAGGGTAGACAGAAACATGCCCCAGAATAGAGAGAAAAACCCACCCTGTGGGGCTGACCAGGGTGACCCTGGGAACTAAAAAATACCTAACCCCACCCAAGTCCCCCAGGGCAGACCCGGGTGGGGTTCTAAGGGTGTTAACAGAAGACTGAAGATTTTGTGTTAAGATTCATTTAACTCTGTGTTTTGTCTAGCATTTCTAGCTTGTCCATGGCATGGAAGTGATAGCAATTGCCACTAAACAAAAATGTGGAGATATTCCAGAGGTGATTCAAACACCTTGTTAGCAAGATCACTGAGCCATTTTGCGGACATAAGAAAAGCCTGTTCAATTTGAGTACTTAGCTATCACCGGAATTGTGCAATAGCTAACCGGAAGTTGTGAAATAGCTTAACCAGAAGTTGTGTTATCTCGGCCAAGCACTGCGCATGCGCACTCTGCCGGTTAGCTGTAGTGTGTGGGCCCTGCCGATTTTTCAAAATACATCGTGGTGTTAGGCTTAAAAGATGGGCTTGTTCTTTTTTCTTTTTGTACCTACCGTAAGTACTGGCACAGATAAGGTTAATTCAAGGAGGTGGAACAACAAAATACCTCAGATTCAAATCGGGAATTTCTTCTTGACTAGTGATAAGGCGTGGGCTTTAGCAAGGGGCGCAACTCTTTCTGGCTTACCCGATTTCTGAGAAATCATGTTGCTATGTGTGTTATTAATTAAATAAAATTGTTTTAGGGCATCCGCTCGGCAAGGGGTGGTTTGTGTGGACAGTATGTGTAGTCAAGTAGGTGATTGATTGATTGATTGTACATTGCTTAACGTCCCGACAGCAACAAGGCTTTCTCAGGACGTGCCTGCACTGCTTGTGAAAAAAAACCAAAACAGAACATTGAATGTATGTCGCCAGCCGGTCAAATACGTTAAATAAACCTAACACATGGGGCCTAAATAAAGCTAAGACCATTCAGCAACACACATCCAATATCAAGAGCTACAGGCAGTGCAGACAGTAGGGAGAGTTTTAAAAAGGCAAATACAGGTGAATGGACAAAGGGTAGACAGAAACACATGCCCCAGAATAGAGAGAAAAACCCACCCTGTGGGGCTGACCAGGGTGACCCTGGGAACTAAAAAATACCTAACCCCACCCAAGTCCCCCAGGGCAGACCCGGGTGGGGGTGTCAAGTAGGTGACAGTTCGATCTGAAATGTACCGTGTGTACCGCTTGCACTAGTGAGGGGGTTTTGTAAGGGTGAACCGGTGCCGAGTGAGTACAAGGTTATTTAGCAAGCAGATACTGGGTATACACCTCGAAATACCTTTGTTTAAGAGACAATGTGGTAATAATAATTTAGGTGGGGTGGGGAATCTGCCTTAATAATCATTGGTTGACAGCTGATCAAAAAATGTTGCTACAATGATTTCCGAAATAAAACACTAATGAACATAGACAATCAAAGAGGCTGATTGATTTACATTGCTTAACGTCCCGACAGCAACAAGGCTTTCTCAGGACGTGCCTGCACTGCTTGTGAAAAAAGAAAAACCTAAACAGAATATTCAATGTATGTCGCCAGCCGGTCCAATACGTTAAATAAACCTACGATATGGGGCCTAAATAAAGCTAAGACCATTTAGCAACACACATCCAATATCAAGAGCTACAGGCAGTGCAGACAGTAGGGAGAGTTTAAAATAGGAAAAATACAGGTGAATGGACCATGGGTAGACAGAATCAAAGAGGTAATTACAATGATTGGAGTTCATTTCCCCCCTGGAAAAAAAATAAGCACGCATGAAAATCTGTGCAATCTGAGCATATTTTGTGTATTTGTAGTCAGTGAAAACAAAGTGACCAATGTAACAAGAAAAGCTGAAACATCTTATTTATTTGTGTACTGACAAAACATGAATTTAAAAAAAAAATACTGAGCAGATCCCATCTCATTCAACCCCTGGGTACCAGTTTGTGGAAATTACCACACACACAAAAAAAGCTCAAACAACTTATTTATTTAACACGAAAGTTTGTGTACTAACAAAAATGTGAAGAAAAAAAAATAGAAACAATTATATTGAGCAGATCCCATCTCATTCAACACCACACGTTCTTTCTGAACTTTCTCGCCCACATTAACTTCTACTTCGGCCGATATCCAGTCCCATCTCCACTTGTTAGCACTGCTTGAATCGTCAAATTTGTCGCCACGATTCACAACACGAGTCACACAAGCCATGCTGATGGACACAATGAAAGAATGTACTCGACCGGAAGAGTGGCTTCGTTCAAAGCGCACATCTGCCCACCTAGGTCAGACCTGTTTACCCCGTATTTTAGATTTGTGTATTCATGGGGAAAACACTGTGTACTTCTCTACTAGTGAACACGCTTCCAAAACAAACTTATCAAAATTTTAGGATATTCCATCTTCTGTGTTCAAATCTCTCCATGTGACCAGGTTTACAATTTAGAATCAGAAGTTAAGGCGAAGCTCAGTACATTTTAGTCACAGTACGTTTTACACTAATTGTAACATTTGCACTAAAAATCAGAAGGCAGAGATAGGCTCATTATACCACTTACCAGTCACAGTGTGCAGAACACAAAAAAATCAGCTCTGCACTCAGTTCTGAATCAACTTTACATTCATAATCGCAGGGATCGGCAATGCTTAACATGTTTGGTTAACTCACAGTCTGTTGGAAGATCAAATTCTCACCTTTCCCACAACCGATTATTTTGATACCTTAAAAAGTTTCAAGATAATCAGTTGTGGTTCTAGGTAGTGAAATGAATGTAAGCTTTACATTCAAAATCAGATGGTGGGGCTAGGCACATATTTCGCACTCAGTCACTGTCAGTTTGAGCATTATTCGTTATTGTGTTTTGAGTGACCTGTAGTATGCAGACTTGAACTTGGCAACCTGTGAGTTGGTGTACTTTCTACGAAGTGCTGGTCCAGGTTTTGCCTTAACCACCATCAGGCTGTCAAGTGTCTTTGACGAAAGAGAAGCCCGCTGGTTAGTCTTGTTTTTACGAACGCAAGAGAAAATCTGTTCGCATCCTGCATTCCTGTGAGGAATTGACAGGATCCCAAGGCAGACTTTGCTCAAGCTGGAGAACAAAGCCACTCCAGCAGCATCCTTGATTTCTCCAATTGCACACCACTTCGCATCTATCCTGTCTTCCTTCACCTGAGGAATGCTTTCGTGAGACCTGTAGTTCAAAAACTCTTCCATGATTGTATCCTTTGTACAACCCTTTGGGATGAGACAAGGGAAATGATCCAAGAAAAAGGCCAAGTCTGACCCTGTCACCCCATCCACACACTTGGATGTGTCAATTTGGTTAGTTAGTTATTTGGGTTTAACGCCGAGCAGGCGACTAAGGCCATCTCATGGCGGGATGGGTAAAAATCTGGTCAGCCAGACTAAAAGCAAGGTCTTAAGATAAGATGTAAATATAGATTAAAAATCTCAGGCTAAAATGTCGCACGTCTTTAAAAGAAACGTCTACAGACTCTCAAAAAGGGCAAATAAAAAAATTCACATAGTCTATGAATGCTCAGATCTTGTTAAAAATATTGCATTCTCTCAAAAAATTGAAGATTTTGTCCGGGGGAACATCCCGGAACAAAACCTTCAAGGAGTCTGCTGTGAAGTGTTTATATCTGGTGTCAATTAGGTCAGCACAATACAGCAAAAAGTGTCGAACAGAAAACTGCTCATCACAGGCAAAACACCATGGACGCTCATCCTGTTTAAGTAAGTAAGAGTGTGTAACATACGTGTGCCTGATGTGGAGCCGAGCAAGGACAGTCTCCTCACGGCGGCTGCCGCAGCGGAAAGGTAGACTGTCAGACAACTTAGGAAGAGCTTCATGAAGCTTGTTCCCTTCCTCTTTGTCCCACTCGGACTGCCACTCGCGGGCTATGTACGCACTAATCACAGGTTTAAAATCACTAGACAGTCTGTGTGTCAGGGACAGGGTCACTGCGGGCACTGTTAGCAGCAGAATCTGCGATTATGTTGCCTTCGATGCCCACATGGCCTGGGACCCAAATAAAAATGATGTCATAATATTCCTTCATCAAGTCTGCATAGAGCTCTCTAATCTGCACCAGCAGTGGATGGTCTGTTCCCGCACCCTGAAGGGCCTGCAGGGCAGAAGGAGAGTCAGACAGAATCAGGAAGTTCCTTTCCCGAGACTGATAGGCATGCTTGAGTGCCAGCAGAATTGCCTGCAGTTCTGCACTAAATACAGAGGAATGGTCAGGGAGACGGAGCTTAAATGGGCGTTTAGGATGGCGAGAGGACACTGCAGCCGCAGCCACCCTCCCATCCTCAGACTTGGACCCATCCGTATAAAGACGACAATAGCCAGGAAAAATTGAAAGGAGTTCATTGAGGCTCTGTTGGTATATGGCTGGTGGAGTACAATCCTTCTTGTGGGCGGTCAAGTGCAGCAAGATGTCAGGAACTGGTAGTAGCCAGGGTGGAGTGACGTGTTGCAGAGATTCCGAAACTTTGTCCAGGTCCACTCCGGCCACCTGCAGATGAGGTCGGACACGGAAGGAAAGTGGACGGACAGCTCCCGGATGGGCATTGTAAATCTCTGCAAACGACGGGTTAAAAACACAATCATAGGCAGGATTGTCTGGATGGGCCTTCAGCTTCAGAACGTAGCTGAGCATGAGGGGATGCGGCGGAGCCTGAGAGAAGGCTCCCCTGCCTCTGCATACAGACTAGGAACTGGAGATGTCCTGAAGGCTCCCAGACATATGCGCAGACCTTGATGGTGAATTGTGTTCAGATGCTGTAGAACAGCCTTGGAAGCCGAGCCATATACCACAGAGCCGTAATCCAGTTTGGACCAAACAAGGGCCCGGTACAGTCGAAGCAAGACAATGCGGTCTGCACCCCAGTCAGTACGATCAACGACACGAAGAATGTCGAGGGCCTTCTGACAAGAGGTTCTAAGGTAGTTAACATGGTTGCAGAAGGTCAATCTTTTGTCAAAGATGACCCCCAAAATCTTTGCCTCTTCGGCCACCTTAATTGGCACTCCAGCAATGCTCAGGCTAGGTTCTGGAAAACATTTCGTCTGGTTAGTAAAATGCACACAGACTGTCTTGGAGGGTGAGAACCTGAATCCATTGAGAGACACCCACCCCTGGATGCGATCAACGCATAGCTGCAAGCGCCTCTCAAGGGACACAAGTCCTCGACCTCGTGCACACAAAGCAAAGTCGTCCACAAACAAAGAGCATTCAGAATCATCCTTGATGGCCTTTACAATGTTATTTATTTTAATACTAAATAAAACAGGAGATAGAATACTGCCCTGCAGGACACCCATCTCCTGTTCAAAGGAGTCGGAGAGGGTGGAGCCCACACGGACATGGAACGACCTGTTGGACAAAAAATTGTGAATAAAAACAGGCAGATACCCTTTAAAACCCATGTCCGACAAATCAGACAGTATACCATGCTTCCAGGTAGTGTCATATGCCTTTTCAAGATCAAAGAAAATTGCATAGACATGATGCTTGTTGACAAAAGCATCTCGGATAAAGGACTCAAAGCGGACTAGATGGTCAGTTGTACTACGGAAGCGCCGGAAACCGCACTGGAGGTCTGTGATGAGACCCTGTGACTCAAGATGCCACACCAATCGGGCGTTGACCAAGCGTTCCATAGTTTTACATAAACATGATGTCAAAGCTATTGGCCGGTAGTTGCCCGGTTCGGAAGGATCCTTACCCGGCTTGGGAATTGGCACAACTACAGCCTGGCGCCAAGATGGTGGAAAAAAAAACCCGGTTATCCAGATATGGTTAAAGGCCTTGAGAAGTACAAGGAGTGAATCCTCAGGCAGATGTGTTAGGAGCTGATAGTGGATGGTATCTAATCCAGCAGCAGAGTCAGTACATTTCTGCATGGCTTGCTGCAATTCTGAAAATGTAAAAGGGGCATTATAGTCTTCCGAGTTATCCGACATAAAATCACAAGTACAAGATTCTTGCTTCTCCTTCTCTCTCTGGAAGAAAGGTGAATAATGCTCTGTTGAAGAATTATGGGCAATGGTGGAGGCAAGCAAATTGGCCACAGCCTTTTTATCTGTGACCAAACTGGCACCATCTCTAAGATGGCCGACAGAAGCCGAACCACCCCTGCCCCTAATTCTTCGAACAGCCTTCCAGACTTTTTGGGATGGAGTCCTAGAAGATAAAGATGAGACAAAGCGTCTCCAGGAAGCACGGCGTTCGCGTTTAAAAATTTAATGGGCTTTCGCCCGCTGTCTTTTAAATATTTGCTTGCGACGGATTACGAAAAGCACGTCGCTGAGCAGATTTGCGCATTGTTTGGGCCTTGCGGCACTCTTCATTGAACCATGGTACTCTCGGCTTCCGAGGGAGTGATGTGGAAGTTCTATGAATGGTTTCACCTGCTACATCCAACAAAATAGAAGTAAAACAAGAAACAGGTTCTTCAGCTGACATGACCACCTCCTCTGTAAGACGAGACTGACAGAGGGAGGTGAAAAGAGGCCAGTTAGCTTCTTGAGATTCCAGCGCCCCACCGGCGAATCCTCCTCACAGCCGACCGATGACAGGACTACTGGGAAGTGGTCACTACCACACAGGTCGTCGTGAACCTTCCAGTCAAAGTCCAGCATGAGAGAAGGATCACACACAGTGAGGTCTAGAACAGAACTAGATCCAGAACCTGAGTTAGAGTATGTAGGTGAGCCATCGTTAAAGACACATAGGTTAAGTTGAGAAAAAACATCTTCTAACATCTGACCTCTGCCATCATAGTGGTCACTACCCCAAAGGTGAGCGTGACCGTTAAAATCCCCCATGAGAATAAAGGGAGGGGGCAGTTGATCTACTAAGTTAAAAATATCATTGCTACAGACTTGCAGTGATGGTGGCAGGTAAATACTGCATATGGTTATGGTCTTCTTTAAGGTAACCCGAGCTGTGACAGCCTGAAGACAGGTGTCGATGCTAACGGGGCTACATAAAATTTGGCTACTAATGAGAAGAGCCACTCCACCCGAGCGCCTCTCCGAATCAGAGCCTTTATGTATAACATTAAAACCATTAAAGGACACAGGGTCAGAAGTCTTCAGGCAAGTCTCCTGAAGAGATATTACTGAGGGGTTATAGAACTTGACTAAAAGACGCAATTCCTAAAGTTAGCTTGAAAACCACGACAATTCCACTGAAGCAAAGAGTCCATGATTAAGCCTTATCTGGGGGTAAGGAGTTTTTCTCCCCTTTTTCCTTTACCTTGGAAGGAGTTGAAGAAACAGAGGGGGGCCGGCTCCCGGGCCTCCTCTGGTTCTTCGGAGAGGAAGGGGGTGGAGCTGCCGCAGCATCAGCAACAACAACTTCCACTCCCTCCATCCGCTCCTCCAGTGCAGCATATTTGTTTTGAAGGGGGACATCTGTGTTCCCCTTCTGGGCCCGTGCGCACAGCGGTCCCATAGATTTCTTAGACTTGTGGTCCTGGACAGCGTTCCTGCCGCTAGAGTTAGCGGCCTTAGAAGGCTGACCAGAGCCAGAAGCCTTTGGAGTTGACTGACTAACAGGTTTGGGTGGGGGCTGAGGCTTAGGGGCAACAGAAGGCGGCACAACCGGACCGGCAGTGTCCGCCTTCTGCGTTCCCTGGCTTGTTGTCACCACCGGAGGAGGGTTACTCTCCAGGGGCGAGATGAGCCGAGGCTCCGCCCCCAACCAAGAAGTTGGGGTCTGACATGAAAAGTCTTTGGTGGGGCGCTTGCCTGCCACCGCTGCACTAAAAGTATACACAGAGGTGTTAGAGTTTGGGGCAGCCGCAGCTGCACCAGGGCCTTCAACCAGCTTTTTGGCATCCAGAAAGGACAACCCCTTCTCCACACGCACCTGCTGAATCTTGCACTCGGATATCCAACGAGGGCATTTCTTGTCTGAAGCCATATGCGCCCCCTGGCAATTCACACACAGGGGGGGGTGGCTGTGCAGGACTCAGCAGAGTGTCCGGGCCTAGTGCAACGGGCGCATGAAGCCTCTGCCTGACGGCATGTCTTCTGCCCATGGCCATACTTTTGGCACTTAAAGCACTGGAGGGGAAGAGGGACGTACTTTTTCACTCTCAGGGAGTAGTAACCTCCCCAGATGGTAGTAGGAGGGGTGGGGGTGCCAAACGTCAGGATGATGGTAGGGAGACGGATCTCCCCACCACCTCGCTTGGAAGCGAAGCGCCTGACGAAAGTCACCCCCTGAGACTTAAGGTTCCTTACAAGTTCATCTTCTGACAGTTCTGCCAAAGCTTGATCTTTGATTATGCCTCTTGATGAATTCATAGTTTTGTGGGGTGTGACTTCCACAGGAGTGTCTCCGATGGAAGAGAGCCCCAGTAGCCCGCTGGAGTGTGCCCGAGTACGGCACTCCACCAGCAAGTCACCAGACCTGAGGCGCTGGGCGTCAGGCCTGCCAACACGGCTCCTGAGGGTCTCCCCCACCAGAAAAGGATGCAGCTTGGTAACTGGTTTCTCCTTCACCTTGCTATGGACAATGAGGAAGCAAGGCCATACGGCCGATGCCTGAGGCGTCGCTTCCTCACAGTCTGAATCACTGTCATGTTCAATGTCGGTGGCTATGTGCCGTTTCTGTGCTAGTCTTGTTTTTTTTGTTTTATCCATATTATATTAGTAGAGATATTCATCCCCCGGGGGTCCCCGCCCGCCACCGAGCCCAACAAGGGAAAGTGCAACTGTCGGCGGGTCTCCAGCCGACGCACAATGGAGACTGCCCGAAAGATATACTCAAGGGGGTAAGCCCGATTGAACCGTTTGAGCCACCGCCTTCTATCACACCGTTGAATGCAGGGGAATACTGGCGTAAAGCACCTAATCAGCAGCAGAGGCTATAGCATGGTGCTCCGTATAGCAACCCGCATGTCAACAGTGGGATAGGGCTCAACGTGACAAGAGCCGATTGACTAGGCCAGTACGACTAGCCTCCCGTTTAGGCAGAAGTCAAGGCCAAAGTGGAGTGTTTCAGCCACCAGAATCCTCTTCTCCCCCGACACGGGTCTCCAAGCACGGCAACCACTTGGGATCCAAAGGACCAAAAGCTCACGAGTATTTTTAAGGACCAATCCAACATGGTACGACCTGGGTTAGCACAGCTCCTTAAAAACCGGACCAGTGAAAAAGACTGAACAACATATCTGCTGACATCAAGTCCTAATCCTGGACAAAGATGGCACCCGTCTGCTAGCCCACTCAGTCAGTGACTGAGGAGACTACCCACCCACGCCACGTGGAGGCCGGTGCCGAGTGGGCGGATGTGTCAACCACCGTGGCATGCTTCAGTAGCTCGTCATCAATGGGGCACTTTTCCTTGATGTAGGAGACTGCTGACACATAGAAAGCCAGGGCATTGGCATAAAACTCCTCGGTCCTTTTGTCTTGAAGTTTGTGGTCCTCATTCTTCTCTATCATCACCTTTACTTCTTCACTGAAGAGGATTTGGTCTTTCTTTTTCTGGTTTAGATGGGACTTGAAATCAACATCAAGGATGCCTTTGCCAACATGAGCTGATGGCTTCACAAATCTAATCATTAGATCCCTCATCAACTTGCGAAGCAAAGGCTGCAGAATGTGGATTTGTGGCGATTCATTTTGTAACTGCTGGTTCAGGACATCAATTGGCTTCAGAGCATGCTTCAAAAACAAGCAGTAAAGTTTATTTGTTGGTGATTGAAAGAAAGCCTGCAGTCTTGCAATCCGAGACTCTGCTGACGACGTACTTGCAGGAGGCAGCTCTTTTCGGACGAACTCTACCAGAGGCTTCCAGTTTTCCAGTATGCGGTTGATGCAGTTGCCAACACTCAGCCAATGCGTCTGCCCATGTTTAAGAATCTTCTGATTTCTTACATCTTCTTGCAAGAGTTCAAGTGCAGCAAGGCGCTTGCTGGAGTTCTCAAAGTAGTAGTACAGATCAATCAAAAGTTCGTCAATGTAGAAAGGCAGGGTTGAGGCCGCTTTCTGTGCAGCTCTATGGAGGAGGTGACATGGGCAGCCCGAAAGATGAAGGTTAGGTTGTTTATTAATCATTCGGCCGTACAACCCCTTGTGCTTGCCAACCACTACTGCAGCATTATCAGATACAAGCGACAAACAGTTGTCCAAGGAACTGATGGCTCGTGTGTGTCACAGCCATCTTTCACCAACAGCCCCTTCTCTACCAGCTTGTAGATGTTTTCTCCTGCATACAGCAAAAGTGCTCTTTAATTTCAGTTCAGTTTTGAGATTAGCAGGGGAGAGAGAGAGAGAGAGAGAGAGAGAGAGAGAGAGAGAGAGAGAGAGAGAGAGAGAGATGATGATGATGATGATGAAAAGTTTATTAGGATAAAGTTTTAGGCATTGAAATACCTTTCTTCCAAACTGTCCTTTGTGAAAAAGAGAGAGAGAGAGAGAGAGAGAGAGAGAGAGAGAGAGAGAGAGAGAGAGAGAGAGAGAGAGAGAGATTGCAGTAGCATGTTTTATTGTGTAGTTAACTATTTCTCCCTCGGCTGAATGAGGTGGGGTTAGTTCCATCACTCCACTAGTCCCAGGTTCCCCATGTTTATCATTATGGCCCAAGCCAACTGAACGTGTTAAAGGTACAAAGGGTTACTTTGCAATCAATGGAGAACAGTTAACTTCTCATGTAATTTGTTAACTTTCTCTAGAACAATTCCATATAAGGCAACATGGTGACTCAGGGGCCAGCAGAAATTCTCTGTCTCAACTCCGTCTTGATGTCATCTGCCATGCACTGCACAATCGTTGTTGCTTTATTCCAACAACAAGAATAGTTTTGCACTATCTTAGAGTCCGGGAAGGCTGACTTCACTGTTCGAGAGATGGCATCAGCAGTGGACAGAGGCAGATTGTTTTGAACGATCAATTCAGTCAGTATTACTTCTGCTCTCTCAGAACCATTCCCTATTCTCAACGGCAGTCTGAAAAAGACAGAGGTCCTCCATCAGCCGGCACCCAAGACAGTGTATCGCCCTCCTCACATCACCATTGGCGAGTCTGAACTAAAGTCAGTGCACCAGTTTACGTACCTTGGCTGCATTATCACGTCGGACGCCAAGCTGGACTGGGAGCTTGACAGCAGGCTGGCAAAAGCGAACAGCGCTTTCGGGCGACTTTTCAAGCGGGTGTGGCACAATCAACAGCTGAAAACAGGCACCAAGATCAGCGTGTACAGAGCTGTGGTCCTCACCACCCTGCTGTACAGTTCCGAGTCCTGGGCCCTCTACCGCAGCCAACTACGACTCCTCGAACGTTTCCACCAGCGCTGCCTGCGTACCATCCTGGGCATTCACTGGAGTGACTATGTCACCAACGTCGAGGTCCTTGAACAGGCTGAAACTGTGAGCATCGAGGCCTTGCTGCTGTGGACACAGCTCCGCTGGGCGGGGCATGTCTCCAGGATGGAGGATCATCGCCTACCAAAGATCACCCTGTTCAGCGAGCTTGCTACTGGACACCGTGACAGAGGGGCACCAAAGAAGAGATACAAAGACTGTCTCAAGAAGTCACTTAGTGCCTGCCAAATCGACCACCACCAGTGGTCCTCGCTTGCTGTGGACCGTGACACCTGGCACTCCACCATTTACAAGGCAGGTGTCTCCTTTGAGGACTCTCGCAGAGCTAGCCTTAAGGACAAGTGGCTCAGGAGAAAAAACAGAGATGCCGCAACTCAGAACCCTGGCCATACCTTCCCCTGCAGCCACTGCGGTCGAACCTGCCTGTCCCGGATTGGCCTCCGCAGCCACGAACAAGCCTGCAGACGTCGTGGGCAACTCCTATAAAATCTTCGTCCGCGAAGTCAAGCCAAGAGAGAGAACTTCTGCTCTGATCACAGTCTTCCTCAGTCTTGATACTCTGTGATGGTATGAATTTTGTAATAGATGAGCACTGAGCAGCAGTCTTCACAGCTGCCTCATTGAGTTTGTGTTTTTTTTTTCTCTCGCAATGGCGCTCGATGTCGTACACACCCGAGTGTGCAATGGAAAAATGAGCCTTGCAGTAGGCACATCTTGCATACGTGTTTCCTGCAGCAGAAGCCTCTATCCCTGGAATCTTCTTGTATCTGTTCAAAAAAATCTGTTCTCTCTTCTTTTCTTCGAGAACGGATTTGTAGAGGCAGTACAGTCACTTGTTTGACGCTTCGACATCTTGCCGCGTGCCAAAATGGCGGGAACAAGAGTTATCGTTCTTGGCAATGAAGATTAAAATTGTGGATCGAGGATTTTTTCGGATTTATTTATTTATTTATTTTTTTTTTGGGGGGGTGGGGTTTGATCGTACTTTTTTTTCGTTTTTGCGTACTGGCGTACTGTTCCTAAAAACTGCGTAGAAAATACGCAAAAAACGTATGGGTAAACAGGTCTGCTAGGTGCTTTACTGCACAGCGCGCGGTGCACTGAGACAGTGACCAGTGCGGGCCGTGGACACAGCCTGCTGCTTCATATCCTGCCCGCAGAGTAAAACTGGTGCTTTGCTTGTTTTGCTATCCACAATGTTTTTTTCGCGGAGACGCCTTTTTAATTTCGCGGACGATTCCCCCCCCCCCCCCCCCCCCCCCCCACTGCCCCCGCGGAATCCCGTGTTTTCGCGGACAATTCCCATGCCTGCTGAAGTATATCAATCTAGCGACAAAGTACTGAAGTTGGATGAGTGGGGAAATGCACCCCCCTCCTCCCCAACACTTGTCCCCGCCACACTTGACAGCTAACATAAACACCAGCCGTCTCCATGAAGCAAGCCTGTCAAGTTTAATAAAACTAATGCGTGCCTTCCGCATTTAAACAGCATAGATTCTCTTACACAGGTATAGAGGGGCGTTATATTTGTGCCAGAAATTACAGCTGTGCTTGCTATAGTGAGGGAATCATTGCTGTTGAATCTGCGCTCTGCCTCGTAGGAAGCAGCAAAGCTTTTTGAAATGAAGGAGGCACATGAGTGTCATGAGGGTTCATTTCAATTCACAGTTACTGCATCTAGAAATTATGCAGCTGTGTTCTTCAGACTGAGTTGATTTTCAGTTCACTACTTATGAAGACAGCATGAGAGGTGAAGAGATACCAACCAACCGGGTGATCGGTCCTCTCACTGCGTACACTTTTCTCTCCTCTATCTATTGATACAATCTTTAATTTACAGGGAGACTTTGGAATTTATTGTAAAATTTTAGACTGATTAAAAAGTGTAAAACAGAAGAGGAGGTGGCCAGAGAAAAAGGCAAAATAAATAAATAAATAAATGCATCTCAACTTAAGCCTCTTTTGGAAAGAAAATGCAAAAAACATCGCCCACAAGTACGATGTTTCAGACTAAAAAGTTGTGCAGTTGTGAAACATAAGGGTACATCAGTCTTGAGATTTCACAAAGTGTGCCGTCGGCATATTTCAGCTTCAGGAATACAGACATAAATGCCAGTACATTTTCTTCTAAATATCTCCTTAAGCCCTTGAATCCTGCTTATACTTTTTGTTTCTTACGACGATAACCAGGAAGGGGGACGCTCTTCTATAGACTGTGATTACGAACTGTCAGTATCACTCGCATCACACATCAATGGCGAACTCTACTTCTCTGTTACATTAACATGCACAGATAACGCCCTGAGTGCATGACCCTTCCTACGTTTGCTGTATGCCCTTTGGCACATGGGAGGAGGCTGTTCTCAGTCTATCTACTCCAACGGTGTCAGGGTATAATCATGGTTAGGTTTCAGTTGAGCGCCTTACTCCAGTGATATGTACCAGCTGTTCATTCAACTTGCGGTGAGTTGCTGGCTCGGACTTTGTTGCAAGACTGATATACTTGATTGGGACGCCCTTTAATAGTGCAGGATAAGTGTGTAGTCGTTTTTTCTGACTCCCTTTTGAATGGACTCCCCAGTTCAACAAATAACAAAAGTATGCCTTTCAGTGACCTAGCAGGTGTGTTGAAGTTGATGTTCCACATTGGATCACCTTTGTCTTTGTGCATTAAACTGTCTTATCACATGGTCATAATAAATTGGTTGCTTGCTTGCTTGTACATTGCTTAACGTCCCGACAGCAACAAGGCTTTCTCAGGACGTGCCTGCACTGCTTGTGAAGAAAAAACTAAACTGAACATTGAATGTATGTCGCCAGCCGGTCAAATACATTAAATAAACCTAACACATGGGGCCTAAATAAAGCTAAGACCATTTAGCAACACACATCCAATATCAAGAGCTACAGGCAGTGCAGACAGTAGGGAGAGTTTTAAAAAGGCAAATACAGGTGAATGGACAAAAGGTAGACAGAAACACATGCCCCAGAATAGAGAGATAAACCCACCCTGTGGGGCTGACCAGGGTGACCCTGGGAACTAAAAAATACCTAACCCCACCCAAGTCCCCCAGGGCAAACCCGGGTGGGGTGTCATAATAAATTGGAAGTCTTGACTGGTACTGATTTTGCGTGAGTCTAGCTAGTTCAGTGTGTGTGACAATTTCATATTCTAGTGAAATGATCGATATCTTGTATGTTGCGCCTGAGTCAGATGATCTGATAACTTTGGAGTAGTCATTGAAAGTTAGTTCAAAGCTTAGACAGCCATTCAGTGCTCTTTGGTAATAAGGTAAATGCATTGTTAGGATTTTGAATTCAAGTGGAATGTAAAATCTACTTTCGTATGTGTCTGCTAATATAACGTCTTTGGTAGCGGTGATAGATTTGTCAACTGCATTGATTCTAAGTTTGGCAATGTTATCTGACTGTATGCCTTGGTAAACACGGTCTTCTCGTTCTTCCTTAGTGAGCCACAGATCTTTGTAGCAGTAGAAAACATCAGCATCATCTAAACTAAACACGTCTTAACCTTCAAGTTTAGCTTTAATAGTTTTAATAATTTACCAACATTACCAACTAGTGTTCTGTTCGTGTCAGATTCTGATATAAGTTCAATATTAAAAGCAACCAGGAACCAGGAACAATAACATAGCTGGGACCTAGGTTTGGAAACTTGAGTTTGGTTTTGATCTATGGTGCTAGGATTGTTTGTAATAACAATTGATTGTCTAATACCCTTAACACTTAGAGGTTCATGCAGTTTTCTGTACGGGTCTAACTTTCATCCATAGGACATTTTACTTATGCAAAATCAAAAATAATTATTAAATAAAAATACAGCAATGGCAGAGGGAAGATTTGAAGGTCATGAAATGGAAGATATGCATGACAATACAATGGACATTACAAGGAATACTTTCAGTTTGCAACACAATCTTTTACTAAGCAAAGTGAACTCGTTTTATGATCATGTTGGTAAGATGCCATAAGTATTAGATCCTAATCAGTTTAAACTTGATAACAGGGGTCACTTATTTGTAAATACAGACAGAGGTAAAATTCAACTGACTTACAAAAAAGACCCTGCTAAGTTTAGAGCTTTAAGTACAATAAGAACAGAAGGTGGTGGTGATGCACTGCGACAACTTGGTGTGGGTAGTAAGAAGTTACCATGCAAACTTGAGAGTGCTCTTCATGATGAGCAAAAAAGATTACCAACAGGACAAGAAATTGAAATGGTGGGGATAAGAGTGTTATCAGAAATAGCAGACAGAGCAATACAAGAAACCTCTTTTACAAATGAAACTATGAAAACGCAATGAAACTATGAAAACAATAAATGACTCTCCCTTGCCCATGATCTATCTATCTATCTATCTATATCCCGTAGTCTTGCCGTCCGTTGGGGCACCACTGATGACTTGGCAACCAGCTCCCTCCATTCATCTCTGTTCTTTGCCATTCTCAGCGTATCGCCCAGCTTCAGTCCTGTCCACCTCCCATCTTTTCCTCTGTCTTCCTCTCCTTCGTCCTCCTTGCACAGTGCCTTGCAGGATTGTTTTGGCAAGCCCTGCTGAACGTGTGACATGCCCATACCACTTCAGTTTGCGTTTTCTCACAATGGCTAATAAGTCTTCATAGGGCCCGATGGCTTGCCTGATTCTGCTTCCCACTATGAGAGCGATAATGGGGTTAAATAAATCACTGCAGACAATCAGAGGTGAGCTGGTAAATAATGTAGCCAAAGTAATCACATATAAAAAGAAAAGGAAAAACTAGGAAATGCAGATGAGGAGAATTATGACACAGAAATAAAAGAAAGAATAATAATTAAAGGATTTGCAGATAGAAAGATCAGCGAGAGTAGAAGTAATTAGTATTGGGAAAGAAAAGCTAAAAACACAAGTCAACAGGAAACTATTCAGAAAATACTTCATGAAGACACAACATTAGCTGAGAGATTGAGAACACTTTTCAGAGAGCAAGGTATTACAATTGCGAGTTTAATTACTGCTCTTGGGATTATTATTAGTACTGTAGTAATGGCTGTAACCAGTGGTGGTATGGGTCAAATGGTTGTTGTGACGCATCTAGTGTGGTAGTGTAGCATCTGTGCTTGTCGCTCTCGCTTTCAGCTCCCACCGCTGGCTAGCAGTTTTGCGAAAAGGGGAGCAGAGCATGTCAGTCTCTCCCTGCCAGTACACAGCCTCTCCAACAACAAGCCTCATGTAGTGCCTCCTTGTGGTGACTCATGGTAACCAAGCAGCTTACGGACTCAGGCTGAACTAAAGAGGACTTGGAGAAGATCTGGCCCCCAGACATGCGGCATGCAGTCCCATCGATGTGTGGACAAGCCCTGATGTCCATGAACCAGATCCCCAGCTATGGGTAAATAGCCCCACTGCCTTGTGGGTGCCTTGGGAGAGGCAAAGGCTAGGGGAGTAAACCCTAAACAAATCCAGGCAGGGATGCTCGATGGCCTTGGTTGGCAGATCTCCTTCGAGAAGGAAAACTTCAAGGAAAAACCTGAGTAGATTGGACTCATAAGCCTTGGTCGGCAACCCATCTAGGATTGATTGTACATTGCTTAACGTCCCGACAGCAACAAGACTTTCTCAGGACGTGCCTGCACTGCTTGTGAAAAAAAAACCTAAACAGAATATTGAATGTATGTCGCCAGCTGGTCCAATACGTTAAAGAAACCTAACACATGGGGCCTAAATAAAGCTAAGACCATTTAGCAACACACATCCAATATCAAGAGCTACAGGCAGTGCAGACAGTAGGGAGAGTTTTAAAAAGGCAAATACAGGTGAATGGACAAAGGGTAGATAGAAACACATGCTCCAGAATAGAGAGGAAAACCCACCCTGTGGGGCTGACCAGGGTGACCCTGGGAACTAAAAAGTAGTTAACCCCACCCAAGTACCCCAGGGCAGACCCGGGTGGGGGAACCCATCTAGGAGAAGGACACTCCAAAACCAAACCATCCTGTGCTCCCAGGAAAGGCCTTTTGACCAGGAGTTAAGGGTGAGTAACCCCGACAGAAACCCCGAGTGCTGAAGACGGAGGTACTGGGCTGCACAGCCCACTCTAATAAACCACAGTACCACACATATACAGCCATACGACACTTGGTGACGGCGTAAAATAAGAACACCGGTGGTGGTGGTCTTCCTCCACCGCCTCCGGCCCCACCGTCTGACCCAAAAGATCTACAGTCATGCGCGGGGGAAAAAAAACAACACATATATATATCAGACTTGCTTAAGAAATTGGCTGTGAAAGCAATGGATGCTTTGCCTGGCATAATAGGAAGTGTTGTCAGTTGGCTAATAAGTACAGCAGGGAAGGTAGTTGGATTTATGGCAGAGCATGTGTGGGTCTTTATGGTGACAGTAGAGGATTAATAGCTAGATATTTAATGAAACAAGCAAAAAAGTAATATCCCTAATCCAGTAAGACCTATTACCAACGCAGTTCTGACTCGCGTGTGTTTGGCTGTGCTGGTGTTGGTTAACTGGTGCTGGTGTAACTGGTGCTGGTGTGACTGGTGCTGGCCTAACTGGTGTGACTGGTGTAACTGGCATAAGCGGTGGTTGGTGGTTGTAAGTGTGTGGTTCTTGGACTGATTGATCGAGTCCTAATTTCTGATCATGCCCTGCAACAATTATTTCATAATTATAATTTTTTTATTGTCCCCATTTGGAGTTGAAGGTCAGATGGCAACATGTATAACCCAATGCCAACTACAAAGTCAACTTTTAATCTGGCATATCTGAGAACGTCTTTATACGCTTGATGGGCGATCTACTGCTGAGTTTATAGCATCTTCTAGTTTTGCAAGAAATTGTTTTTGTGCTCCAAATTTCCCACTTCCGTTTAAGATATTTGATTTTTTTTTTTTAGCTTATGTTCCTAGTGTACACCACACATACGTTCTGATATACTCATTAATGCGTTCGACTGCTGCTTCAGTAAACCCATCGCTTCTGTCTAAGACAAATGTGGTCTATGCATTAGACTGTTTCTGTTCTATTGAGCCTAACCAGATTTCTTTTTTGTGTGTGTGTGTGTGTGAATGAAGTGTAACCAGGGTAGTAATCTTAGGGGTATTGTCTGTGACTGAGAGCATAATACAATGTTCCCATGCCATGGCGATCATCAAGTTTTTGTGTGAAGTCATACTTGGTGCTAATGTTAAATTCATTACAGATGCGTTCAAACGCTTTCATATCCATGGGGTTATTAAACTGGTTGAAACTGGATTCAGTTGGCAGTGGAATATGGAGTTCTGAAAGTATTATTCTAAGCTGGTAATACGTGTAGAAATGATACACAGACCTAATCAGTTTGTTTGATTCAAGTGGTTTGTAAAAGATACTCCACAGCCAGTAGTTGAGCATAGTATAGCAAAGTTAAGCTGGTTTTGGAACATCTGTAATGGACTTGTCTCCGGGGAAGGCTTTTGAGCCAGAGACTAAGACAAGGACAGTCTGATATAAAACCTACGACCCGAGGACCTCGATGCCACCGTCCCAGCTTGCTAGGCCATGGCAAACGAACCAAGGGTTTAAAGGGTGGGGCCAGTACCGCGCACACTGCACTCCACCAAAAAGCTCCACCACGCAGGCTTTAGGAAACGCCCACGGACTATGACACTGAACTTTCCAAGTCCTGTAGCGATGGGCAAGGGGCAGAACGGCAGGAGAAAGATGTCACTGGAAGCCGCAGTCTCAAACCTGCATGCAGGCGGTTCAGGATATTGGTCGCCTGATGTTGACCTGGGGATGACAACGTCACTCAGCACACCCTGAACGACCAAGCAGCCTTCTCTAAGGACAGCACTGCTTGCTCCACACGGAGAGGGGCCTAGAAAAGGTGGCCTAACCAAAGCTCATCCCCTCGTAACCCCAGTTGGCTAGGCGCGGTCAACGGGCATCTTCTCATGTGGTCAGAAAACAAGAAAAAACAATAGATCCACTCTCATGACGACCACGATCAGACTCAACGTAGCATGCTGGAACATCCGAACAATGCTCGACACAGCAGACAGAGGACGCCCTGAACGTCGCTCCGCCCTCATTGCCCATGAATTGCGGAGGTTAAACATCGACATCGCCGCGCTCAGCAAAGTACACCTTCCGGAGGAAGGCAGCCTCCAAGAACTTGGCGCTGGCTACACCCTCTACTGGTCAGGCAGGCCTGCATCAGAAAGACGGCTCTCAGGCGTGGGCTTCATGGTGAAGACCCCCATTGCGACTAAGTTGGAAAACCTACCAACGGGTCACTCCGACCGCATCATGTCCATGCGCCTCCCACTGAAACACCAGCAATAAGTCACCCTTCTCAGTGTGTACTCCCCAACCCTCCTGGCAGAGCCTGCAGAAAAAGACAAGTTCTACTCTGACCTGCGCAGCCTCCTGCAGAGCACCCCTGCAGGCGACAAAGTCATCATCCTTGGCGACTTCAACGCCAGAGTGGGCCAAGACTCTGAAGCCTGGAAAGGAGTCCTCGGCAAGCATGGCATTGGGAACTGCAATGACAATGGTCGCCTACTGTTGAGCTCTGTGCAGAGCAGCAACTTGTCATCACCAACACTACTTTCCAGCAAAAGGACAGTCGAAAGACCACCTGGATGCATCCTCGCTCCAAGCACTGGCACCTTATCGACTATGTCCTAGTGCGTCAGAGGGACCGCAGTGACGTCCTCCTCACCAGAGTGATGCCAAGCGCAGAGTGCCACACTGACCACCACCTTGTTCGCTGCAAACTCAGGCTCCGCCTCAAGCTGAAACCCAAGAAAGGGGGCCCCCCAAGAAAAAGCTTGATGTTGCCAGCCTTCAGCGTGACGACAAGAAAGCTGCCCTTCAGGCCGATTTACAGCGCATGCTCAAAGACACAGTTGATCCAGCAGACTCCTCCCCTGAAACACTCCGGGAACAACTGAAAACTGCTATTGTAAAATCCTCTGTGGAAGTCTTGGGCTTTGCTAGAAAGAGGAACAAAGACTGGTTTGACGAAAATGACGTAGAGATCCAGGAACTTCAAGCAAAAAAAAAAGAGCTGCCCACCAGGCCCACCTAGCCCAGCCTTCCTGCCCTGTGAAGAAGTCTGCCTTCCACCTCATCTGCAGCAGTCTCCAGCTCAAGCTTAGAGAGCTCCAGAACGAGTGGTGGTCCAGACTCGCACAGAGGACCCAGCTCTGCGCTGACAACGGTGACTACAGGGGCTTCTACGAAGCACTGAAAGCAGTGTATGGCCCTAGGCACCTGGTACAAAGTCTCCTGCGAAGCGCTGATGGACAGGCACTCCTCACAGATAATACCTCCATCTTGAACTGCTGGTCGGAATACTTTCAGGACCTCTTCGGCGCTGAGCGCACTGTTCAAGAAACAGTCATCCTCCAAATCCCACACCTTCCACTAAAAGTTGAATTGGACGAACCGCCCACCGCCGAAGAGACCCTCACAGCCATCCACCAGCTCAAGAGTGGCAAAGCAGCAGGCATTGACGGAATCCCGCCAGAGATCTGGAAACATGGAGGCCCAGCACTGCACAACAAGCTCCACGACCTCTTTCTCTGCTGCTGGGAAAAAGGAACACTACCAAAGGATCTCCGTGATGCAGTCATCATCACCCTGTACAAGAACAAAGGAGAGAAGTCTGCCTGCTCTAATTATTGTGGAATTACCCTGCTGTCCATTGCCGGGAAAATTCTCGCAAGGTTGCTCCTGAATCGGCTGGTACCTGCCATCGCTGAAGACCACCTCCCAGAGGGCCAGTGTGGCTTCAGAGCCAACAGGAGTACCACCGACATGGTCTTTGTGCTGAGACAGCTTCAGGAGAAGTGCCGCGAGCAGAACAAAGGGCTGTACGTAACGTTTGTCTACCTAACAAAAGCGTTTGACACTGTGTGCAGGCAAGGTATGTGGCAGATCCTGGAGCGACTAGGTTGTCCCCCAAAGTTCCTCAACATGATCGTCCAGCTCCACGAGGACCAGCAAGGCCAGGTCAGACTAAACAGTGACCTCTCAGAACCATTCCCCATTCGCAACGGCGTGAAGCAAGGCTGCGTGCTGGCACCGACCCTCTTCACCATCTTCTTCAGCATGATGTTGAAGCAGGCCACAGTGGACCTCGATGATGACGACGCAGTGTACATCAGGTATCGTCTCGATGGCAGCCTGTTCAACCTCAGACGACTGCAGGCCCACACGAAAACCCTAGACCAACTGATTCGTGAGCTGCTCTTTGCTGATGACGCTGCGCTCGTTGCACACACAGAGAGAGCCTTGCAGCGCATTACGTCCTGCTTCGCAGATGCCGCCCAGCTCTTTGGACTTGAGGTCAGTCTGAAAAAGACAGAGGTCCTTCATCAGCCGGCACCCAAGGAAGAGCATCGCCCTCCCCACATCACCATCGGCGAGTCCGAACTGAAGTCTGTACACCAGTTTACCTACCTTGGCTGCATCATCACGTCAGACGCAAGCTGGACAAGGAGCTGGACAACAGGCTGGCAAAAGCGAACAGTGCTTTCGGGCGACTATTCAAGCGGGTGTGGCACAATCAACAGCTGAAAAAAGGCACCAAGATCAGCATGTACAGAGCTGTTGTCCTCACCACCCTGCTGTACAGTTCCGAGTCCTGGGCCCTCTACCGCAGCTAACTACGACTCCTCGAACGCTTTCACCAGCGCTGCCTGCGTACCATCCTCAGCATTCACTGGAGTGACTATGTCACCAACGTCGAGGTCCTTGAACAGGCGGAAACTGTGAACATCGAGGCTTTACTGCTGCGGACACAGCTTCGCTGGGCGGGGCAAGTCTCCAGGATGAAGGATCATCGCCTGCCCAAGATCACTCTGTTCGGCGAGCTCGCCACTGGACACCGAGACAGAGGGGCACCAAAGAAGAGATACAAAGATGGTCTCAAGAAGTCACTTAGTGCCTGCCAAATCGACCACCGCCAGTGGTCTTCGCTTGCTGCGGACCGTGACACCTGGCGCTCCACCATTCACAAGGCAGCCTTCTCCTTTGAGGACTCTCGCAGAGCTAACCTTAAGGACAAGCGGCTCAGAAGAAAAAACAGAGTTGTCGTAACTTAGAACCCTGACCAGACCTTCCCCTGCAGCCACTGCGGTCGAACCTGCCTGAGAAAGGGTTGACTGCCAGTGCTTGTAATTTAGAAGAAACTACCAAGTGAGTAGGAAAAAGCACTGTCAAGGGAGAGAAGTGTGCATGATGGACCAATGATCATAGATCTACTTTGGTCCAAGCACACAAAAAAAAAAGATAGGAAAGAGGGGGTGCGCTAAGTAAGTCACTGGAAGCAATGCATATGGAAGGCCCCCCCCCCCCCTCCCCGAAGGGGGGCGTATCACATATCCACTGTTCACAGCCCCTTAGGGCATGGAAATTTAAATCTAGGTCCCCCAAGTGGGGGTCCAGATATTTAGCCGGTGTGGACAGCTGTTTCGGTCTTGGCGACCTCTTCAGCACACCATCGGCAATACTGGAGGAACAGAAGGAATTTCTGCCTACCTGCAAAGAAGACCACATTTTACTGTGGTTTCTGCAGGGGCATACATTCCATGCCTCCACATAGAGCCAAATTTCCATGCACCCTAAGAGAGAACCTACCAAAAAGGGGGAAGGGGTTGCAGTCAAAATTGTAGTAAAAAACTAGACCGAAAGGGTTGACTGCCAGTGCTTGTAATTTAGAAGAAACTACCAAGTGAGTAGGAAAAAGCACTGTCAAGGGAGAGAAGTGTGCATGATGGACCAATGATCATAGATCTACTTTGGTCCAAGCACACACAAAAAAAAAGATAGGAAAGAGGGGGTGCGCTAAGTAAGTGACTGGAAGCAATGCATATGGAAGCCCCCCCCCCCTCTCCCCCCCCCCCCCCCCCCCCCCCCCCGAAGGCTTGTTGTGTGCTTGGAGTTAGTTAGTTAGTTATTTGGGTTTAACGCCGAGCAGGCGACTAAGGCCATCTCACGGCGGGATGGGTAAAAATCTGGTCAGCCAGACTAAAAGCAAGGTCTTAAGACAAGATGTAAATATAGATTAAAAATCTCAGGCTAAAATGTCGCACATGTCTGGAAAAGAAACGTCTACAGACTCTCAAAAAGGGCAAATAAAAAAAATTCACATAGTCTATGAATGCTCAGATCTTGTTAAAAATATTGCATTCTCTCAAAAAATTGAAGATTTTGTCCGGGGGAACATCCCGGAACAAAACCTTCAAGGAGTCTGCTGTGAAGTGTTTATATCTGGTGTCAATTAGGTCAGCACAATACAGCAAAAAGTGTCGAACAGAAAACTGCTCATCACAGGCAAAACACCATGGACGCTCATCCTGTTTAAGTAAGTAAGAGTGCGTAACATATGTGTGCCCGATGTGGAGCCGAGCAAGGACAGTCTCCTCACGGCGGCTGCCGCAGCGGAAAGGTAGACTGTCAGACAACTTAGGAAGAGCTTCATGAAGCTTGTTCCCTTCCTCTTTGTCCCACTCGGACTGCCACTCGCGGGCTATGTACGCACTAATAACAGGTTTAAAATCACTATAGACAGTCTGTGTGTCAGGGACAGGGTCACTGCGGGCACTGTTGGCAGCAGAATCTGCGATTCTGTTGCCTTCGATGCCCACATGGCCTGGGACCCAAATAAAAATGATGTCATAATATTCCTTCATCAAGTCCGCGTAGAGCTCTCTAATCTGCACCAGCAGTGGATGGTCTGTTCCCGCGCCCTGAAGGGCCTGCAGGGCAGAAAGAGAGTCAGACAGAATCAGGAAGTTCCTTTCCCGAGACTGATAGGCATGCTTGAGTGCTAGCAGAATGGCCTGCAGTTCTGCACTAAATACAGAGGAATGGTCAGGGAGACGGAGCTTAAATGGGCGTCTAGGATGGCGAGAGGACACTGCAGCCGCAGCCACTCTTCCATCCTCAGACTTGGACCCATCCGTATAAAGACGACAATAGCCAGGAAAAATTGAAAGGAGTTCATTGAGGCTCTGTTGGTATATGGCTGGTGGAGTACAATCCTTCTTGTGGGCAGTCAAGTCCAGCAAGATGTCAGGAACTGGTAGTAGCCAGGGTGGAGTGACGTGTTGCAGAGATTCCGAAACTTTGTCCAGGTCCACTCCGGCCGCCTGCAGATGAGGTCGGACACGGAAGGAAAGTGGACGGACAGCTCCCGGATGGGCATCGTAAATCTCTGCAAACGACGGGTTAAAAACACAATCATAGGCAGGATTTTCTGGATGGGCCTTCAGCTTCAGAACGTAGCTGAGCATGAGGCGGATGCGGCGGAGCCTGAGAGAAGGCTCCCCTGCCTCTGCATACAGACTAGGAACTGGAGATGTCCTAAAGGCTCCCAGACATATGCGCAGACCTTGATGGTGAATTGTGTTCAGACGCTGCAGAACAGACTTGGAAGCCGAGCCATATACCACAGAGCCGTAATCCAGTTTGGACCGAACAAGGGCCCGGTACAGTCGAAGTAAGACGATGCGGTCTGCACCCCAGTCAGTACGACCAACGACACGAAGAATGTCGAGGGCCTTCCGACAAGAGGTTCTAAGGTAGTTAACATGGTTGCAGAAGGTCAATCTTTTGTCAAAGATGACCCCCAAAAACTTAGCCTCTTCAGCCACCTTAATTGGCACTCCAGCAATGCTCAGGCTAGGTTCTGGAAAAAATTTCGTCTGGTTAGTAAAATGCACACAGACTGTCTTGGAGGGCGAGAATCTGAATCCATTGAGAGACACCCACCCCTGGATGCGATCAACGCACAGCTGCAAGCGCCTCTCAAGGGACGCAAGTCCTCGACCTCGTGCACACAAAGCAAAGTCGTCCACAAACAAAGAACATTCAGAATCATCCTTGACGGCCTTTACAATGTTATTTATTTTAATGCTAAATAAAACAGGAGATAGAATACTGCCCTGCGGGACACCCATCTCCTGTTCAAAGGAGTCGGAGAGGGTGGAGCCCACACGGACATGGAACGACCTGTTGGACAAAAAATTGTGAATAAAAACGGGCAGATGCCCTTTAAAACCCATGTCCGACAAATCAGACATTATACCATGCTTCCAGGTAGTGTCATATGCCTTTTCAAGATCAAAGAAAATTGCATAGACATGCTGCTTGTTGACAAAAGCATCTCGGATAAAAGACTCAAAGCGGACTAGATGGTCAGTTGTACTACGGAAGCGCCGGAAACCGCACTGGAGGTCTGTGATGAGACCCTGTGACTCAAGATGCCACACCAGTCGGGCGTTGACCAAGCGTTCCATAGTTTTACATAAACATGATGTCAAAGCTATTGGCCGGTAGTTGCCCGGGTCGGAAGGATCCTTACCCGGCTTGGGAATTGGCACAACCACAGCCTGGCGCCAAGATGGCGGAAAATGACCGGTTATCCAGATATGGTTAAAGGCCTTGAGAAGTACAAGGAGTGAATCCTCAGGCAGATGTGTTATGAGCTGATAATGGATGGTATCTAATCCAGCAGCAGAGTCAGTACATTTCTGCATGGCTTGCTGCAATTCTGAAAACGTAAAAGGGGCATTATAGTCTTCCAAGTTATCCGATATAAAATCACAAGCACAAGATTCTCGCTTCTCCTTCTCTCTCTGGAAGAAAGGTGAATAATGCTCTGTTGAAGAATTATGGGCAATGGTGGAGGCAAGCAAATTGGCCACAGCCTTTTTATCTGTGACCAAACTGGCACCATCTCTAAGATGGCCAACAGAAGCCGAGCCACCCCTGCCCCTAATTCTTCGAACAGCCTTCCAGACTTTTTGGGACGGAGTCCTAGAAGATAAAGATGAGACGAAGCGTCTCCAGGAAGCACGGCGTTCACGTTTAAAAATATAACGGGCTTTCGCCCGCTGTCTTTTAAAGGTTAAAATATTTGCTTGCGACGGATTACGAAATGCACGTCGCTGAGCAGATTTGCGCATTGTTTGGGCCTTGCGGCACTCTTCATTGAACCATGGTACTCTCGGCTTCCGAGGGAGTGATGTGGAAGTTCTAGGGATGGGTTCACCTGCAACCTCCAACAAAATAGAAGTAAAACAAGAAACAGGTTCTTCAGCTGACATGACCACCTCCTCTGTAAGACGAGACTGACAGAGAGAGGCAAACAGAGACCAGTTAGCTTTCTTGAGATTCCAGCGCCCCACCGGCGAATCCTCCTCACAGCTGACCGATGACAGGACTACTGGGAAGTGGTCACTACCACACAGGTCGTCGTGAACCTTCCAGGCAAAGTCCAGCATGAGAGAAGGATCACACACAGTGAGGTCTAGAACAGAACTAGATCCGGAACCTGAGTTAGAGTATGTAGGTGAGCCATCGTTAAAGACACATAGGTTAAGTTGAGAAAAAACATCTTCTAACATCTGACCTCTGCCATCATAGTGGTCACTACCCCAAAGGTGAGCATGACCGTTAAAATCCCCCATGAGAATAAAGGGAGGGGGCAGTTGATCTACTAAGTGAAAAATATCATTGCTACAGACCCGCAGTGATGGTGGCAGGTAAATACTGCATATGGTTATGGTCTTTTTTAAGGTAACCCGAGCAGCGACAGCCTGAAGACAGGTGTCGATGCTAACGGGGCTACATAAAATTTGGCTACTAATGAGAAGAGCCGCTCCACCCGAGCGCCTCTCCGAATCAGAGCCTTTATGTATAACATTAAAACCATTAAAAGACACAGGGTCAGAAGTCTTCAGGTAAGTCTCCTGAAGAGATATGACTGAGGGGTTATAGAACTTGACTAAAAGACGTAATTCCTCAAAGTTAGCTCGAAAACCACGACAATTCCACTGAAGCAAAGAGTCCATGATTAAGTCTGATCTGGGGGTAAGGAGTTTTTCCCCCCTTTTTCCTTTACCTTGGAAGGAGTTGAAGAAACAGAGGGGGGCCGGCTCCCGGGCCTCCTCTGGTTCTTCGGAGAGGAAGGGGGTGGAGCTGCCGCAGCATCAGCAACAACAACTTCCACTCCCTCCATCCGCTCCTCCAGTGCAGCATATTTGTTTTGAAGGGGCACATCTGTGTTCCCCTTCTGGGCCCGTGCGCACAGCGGTCCCATAGATTTCTTAGACTTCTGGTCCTGGGCAGCGTTCCTGCCGCTAGAGTTAGCGGCCTTAGAAGGCTGACCAGAGCCAGAAGCCTTTGGAGTTGACTGACTAACAGGTTTGGGTGGGGACTGAGGCTTAGGGGCAACAGAAGGCGGCACAACCGGACCGGCAGTGTCCGCCTTCTGCGTTCCCTGGCTCCTTGTCACCACCGGAGGAGGGTTACTCTCCAGGGGCGAGATGAGCCGAGGCTCCGCCCCCAACCAAGAAGTTGGGGTCTGACATGAAAAGTCTTTGGTGGGGCGCTTGCCTGCCACCGCTGCACTAAAAGTATACACTGAGGTGTTAGAGGTTGGGGCAGCCGCAGCTGCACCAGGGCCTTCAACCAGTTTTTTGGCATCCAGAAAGGACAGCCCCTTCTCCACACGCACCTGCTGAATCTTGCACTCGGATATCCAACGAGGGCATTTCTTATCCGAAGCCATATGCGCCCCCTGGCAATTCACACACAGGGGGGTGGCTGTGCAGGACTCAGCAGAGTGTCCGGGCCTAGTGCAACGGGCGCATGAAGCCTCTGCCTGACGGCATGTCTTCTGCCCATGGCCATACTTTTGGCACTTAAAGCACCGGAGGGGAAGAGGGACGTACTTTTTCACTCTCAGGGAGTAGTAACCTCCCCAGATGGTAGTAGGAGGGGTGGGGGTGCCAAACGTCAGGATGATGGTAGGGAGACGGATCTCCCCACCACCTCGCTTGGAAGCGAAGCGCCTGACGCAAGTCACCCCCTGAGACTTAAGGTTCCTTACAAGTTCATCTTCTGACAGTTCTGCCAAAGCTTGATCTTTGATTACGCCTCTTGACGAATTCATAGTTTTGTGGGGTGTGACTTCCACAGGAGTGTCTCCGATGGAAGAGAGCCCCAGCAGCCCGCTGGAGTGTGCCCGAGTACGGCACTCCACCAGCAAGTCACCAGACCTGAGGCGCTGGGCGTCAGGCCTGCCAACACGGCTCCTGAGGGTCTCCCCCACCAGAAAAGGATGCAGCTTGGTAACTGGTTTCTCCTTCACCTTGCTATGGACAATGAGGAAGCGAGGCCATACGGCCGACGCCTGAGGCGTCGCTTCCTCACAGTCTGAATCACTGTCATGGTCAAATTCGGTGTCTATATGCCGTTTCTGTGCTAGTTTTGGTTTTTTTGTTTTATCCATATTATATTAGTAGAGATATTCATCCCCCGGGGGTCCCCGCCCGCCACCGAGCCCAACAAGGGAAAGTGCAACTGTCGGCGGGTCTCCAGCCGACGCACAATGGAGACTGCCCGAAAGATATACTCAAGGGGGTAAGCCCGATTGAACCGTTTGAGCCACCGCCTTCTATCACACCGTTGAATGCAGGGGAATACTGGCGTAAAGCACCTAATCAGCAGCAAAGGCTATAGCATGGTGCTCCGTATAGCAACCCGCATGTCAACAGTGGGATAGGGCTCAACGTGACAAGAGCCGATTGACTAGGCCGGTACGACTAGCCTCCCGTTTAGGCAGAAGTCAAGGCCAAAGTGGAGTGTTTCAGCCACCAGGATCCTCTTCTCCCCCGACACGGGTCTCCAAGCACGGCAAACACTTGGGATCCAAAGGACCAAAAAGTCACGAGTATTTTTAAGGACCAATCCAACATGGTACGACCTAGGTTAGCACAGCTCCTTAAAAACCGGACCAGTGAAAAGGCTGAACAACATATCTGCTGACATCAAGTCCTAATCCTGGACAAAGATGGCACCCGTCCGCTAGCCCACTCAGTCAGGGACTGAGCGGACTACCCACCTACGCCACGTGGAGGCCGGTGCCGGGTAGGCTGTGTGCTTGGACCAAAGTAGATCTATGATCATTGGTCCATCATGCACACTTCTCTCCCTTGACAGTGCTTTTTCCTATTCACTTGGTAGTTTCTTTTACATGGGATAACTCAGTGACGGAGTCAGCAAAAGTATTTATTGCTATTAGGAAAGGAGCAGATGTACAGGCACTGAGTAGTAACCCAGCTGTTAAAGTAGTAGTCGATAAAACAAGTCTTATTTCATTAAATTACATAAAACTATCTCAAACAGATCTCATTTCATTTTATTACGCTAGCAAATTATATACCTCTGAAGAGTTGCAAAACGTAATCGCTGATTAAGTTTATTTTGAAATATTTTATTTGTCATAAAAAAAAATGGTGCCCTTGTATCCACAAATACCTGACGAAGATTACAGGCTGACTCATTTCGTTTAATAAATATTACAGAAGTGTTTAAGTGTTTGGAAGGTGAAGAGGCAAAATACTCCAGGTGTAAAAGGCGGTACAGCACGGCTTTCAATTCTGTACAGAACACAACATTGGCTGTTGATGTTGTTTCTGCTGGTTGCTCTGTCGGGGGTGTTGCTCTGTTTGCAACGGGAGTTGGGAGTGTCATAGGTATTGCTCTCGAAGGTGTGTGTGTTGTCACATGCTTAACATGCCTTGGTTTGGAAGCCGTTAACAAAAGATTTCCTAAGAAATTGCAAAAGCATGAAGCATTAAGTACTCTTGCTGGAGCAAAGCTGAGTAGTATAAAACTTATTATCAGTAAAGCCTTAGAGGACAATAAAATTGATGATGATGAGTTTAAGAGAGTGCAGGATGATTTGACCAATTATAAACAACAGAAGTCCGAAATTTAAAATAAAATGCGTAGTCAGCCTGTAAATGTTGAAGAACTGAAAACAGCCTTTTTAGAAGAATGAAAAAAGATAGGAGTGAAAGAGACCATGGAAAAGTGCAAGGGCTTCTAAGCAAGTAAAGATCAGCTTTTCTTTATTTCTGTCGTACAATTCACAGAGAGATGACACACCCAGCTATTTAACTCCATCGGCTCCATCTCCAGACTATTACTGAGAAGAAAAAAAAAAATTTTGCTGTCCAAGCAACTTGACAAATTTGTCCAAGTAACTTGATGACTTGAGACAAGAACTTGTAAGAACTTAGGTCGTCACTTACAAGTTACTTATTTTAACTCACTTATAAAAAGTTATGTCAACTAACTTATAAGAACTTACAAAGTTACTTGTCAGTTGTAGGTTACCTATTAAGTACTTGTAATTTACTTAACTTAAAGAGTTGTTGATGTTGTGTTATTTAACGTACAGTGGAGTCCGCTTAACACGAATTTCTGGGGACATGAAAAATCACTTCGTGTTAAACGTATTTCGTGTTAACCAATATGGCCTCAAAATTGATTCACGGCCCTCCCGGCAAGGAAAAAGTGTGTAAGAGATGCGTGCATGAATGAGTACGAGGTTAAAAGTGCACATTATCGTACTAAATATGCATACCTTACCTTCAGCTCACTAGGAAAACACAAGGAGATGTGTACAGCTCACATATTTAATGTAAAATCCATAGTAAAGTAAAAGCAACACAGGCTGAAGTACAATCTCGCATCGGTAAAAGCAACACGGTCAAAGTCATTTAAAAAACGCCATGATCGAAGTCTGTCTTGCGTTATTGACAGCCCGTGTAGAGAGACAATCGTGGATCTCTTTAATTTTGTTTTTCACTTCAAGCGTAATCGACTTCTGTTTTGGTAGCCACGATCGGTGGTTAACTGAAGTGAGGGAGTGTTGGGTTGTGTTGGTACACGAATGATGCATGAATACAGTTCAGAAACTCTAGCCAATGAGAAGACGGATTACAACAACTGAAGGCTATTCAGCCAATCACAGGCTAGAGTTCGTTCTGATCTGTATCATGTGTACTACAGCACGAGAGTGACACGTGTGGAGCCCCTTTCATGAATTGGTTTTCGGTGTTTGAGACTGGAATATGTGTTCGTGTTAAACAGGTGAATAATAGTGAAATTGCTCTGGTTGGGAACCGAAAACAGCTTCGTGTTAAGCGAAATTTCGTGTTAAGCATTTCGTGTTATCAGTGAAATTTTAATACAGAATAAGAAGACCGTCGGCCGGGAATGCAAAAACGGTTCGTGTTAACCGGAAATTCATGTTAAGCGAGTTCGTGTTAACTGGACTCCACTGTAGTAGGATTACTTAACTAGCCGACTGTCTTTTTTAAAAATTTTAAGCTGACAAGCACAGTCAGCTGGCTGTTAGCTAGCTGGTTCCTGAGAAATGCTGAGTGAGAAATGGCATTCCTCAGAAATCAGCCCTGCTAATATGTAGCGCATGGGGTGGTACTGATTTGGTTTTGTGTGGACTGTGTGTGGACTATGTGTGGCAATGTTTTAAAAAGCTTTGTTTTTAGAGATCGATGAGGCGTTAATGATAGGGGGGGGGGGGGGGGGAACTGGAACTGTGATGTAGGAACAGTAAAGGAGCACATTTCAATGAGGGGGACCGAGCCAGAGACAGGTGGGTCCGAACATTTGTTGTTGTTGCAGAGCCATTTTATAAGATCTGTCTTCATAAAATGTCATCTTTGAACAGAAGAAGAGCCGTTCAGATGTCCTTGGTGTGGCACAGTTTAATTTCCCCTCGTGAGGGATTCACCAAATAGAAAAACATCAATCAGAAATGGGTCGCACTGTATCAGTTAGTACAAACGTAAACGCTGAAAGCACAGGGTGAAGTAGCCATAGACATCATGCTGTACGCAGAACTGGTGCAGTTAGATGTTATGATCTGCAGTGTCTTGTATTCACTTGCATCAGTAGTGAAAGCATTAGCACCTGAAAAAAATAAAATACCATGTATACAGCAACTTTGCGTATAACATGGTCAGGTTAAACAAAAGTCAGATGTAATGACACTTTTTGGAGATCTTGACTACAATATTTCTATATGTGTTATTTCACTGACAAAAGCATTAGACACAACAATAAGAAAATGTTTGTTGTTTGTATTTGTTACAACCGAAGTTACCTTTGACAAACTATTTATATTTCAAAATTTGTTTTTCTCCATCAACAACATTGGTGGAAACATAATCATGCTCCGAGATCAAGAGGAAGTTAAATTCCACACATATGCACCTGAATAAAACAAGGTATGGACTTCTGTACAAAAGATTATATTGCAATAAGACTGTTTCTCAATATGACAGAGGGAGGGGGGAGGGGGGAAGAAAAGAGAGAGAGAGAGAGATTCACACGTTTCTGTTGTAATGCTAGAGCTTGTTCCCTTTCAGAGTGTGAACATTATAAATGTTTCAAGACGCAACTATTCCAGTTTTACAGAAACAAGCCTAGCCCCCACTCACCTGTGTATTCTTGGACTGCAAGAAATGTAGCCATCATAGACTGCACTTTCCCACAGGTGACGCCTGTCACAAACACGAGAAACGACTTTAAAAACGCATATGTATTACTCACAAACCAGATAGGCGAGTTAGCGCTGGCAGAATTGTACAACAAACCAAGGGGAATTACTCAGCGCTGGACAGACGAACAGTTAGATCCCCTGCCCCCGCCTATCAGGCACCCAATCGCCAGCCCACAGAGAAATACGCAGGTATAGAATAAGACGATCATTTGCATCTTCAAAAAAGATGCATCAGGTCTCTTATATAACCCATGTCTTTCTCCGGAACTTAGGAAGTAGGCAGGGGAAACATACATACACAAACACGAAGGTGCATTACTATATGTGGTCGGGTAAATACCCTGAATTCCCACAGTAGATGCACAGAACATTACACAACAATGTAACGATACAAATTTGCCTCGAGTTATACCGAGATACTCACAAACCAGATAGGTGGGGCTAGAGCTGGCAGAATTGTACAACAAACCAAGGGGAATTACTCAGCGCTGGACAGACGAACAGTTAGATCCCCTGCCCCCGCCTATCAGGCACCCAATCGCCAGCCCACAGAGAAATACGCAGGTATAGAATAAGACGATCATTTGCATCTTCAAAAAAGATATATGTCTTTCTCCGGAACTTAGGAAGTAGGCAGGGGAAACATACATACACAAACACGAAGCATATGTATTAGACACCGGGTTTAACATGAAAACATAATTTCATTTCTTAGCTTTTTGATCCCATTCATGCTTACTTTCTTTTATTGTCCAATAGTCTGCCTGTCTGTCAGTCTGTCTCTGCCTCTCTCACTTTCCCTTTTCCAGCCATTTTCCTCCTCAGTCTTGTGTGTGGCAAAAATTGAGTAGACAAATCACATTGCAAATTAATCATAGAATCACTGAAGCGTTGCCACAAACGACAACTCATACACTGATGTGTAGGACTACCAATATCTACACGCAAATATTTCACCAGTGTTCTTTGCACTGCGCTTCTTTGTTGCCTTAAAACAACCTTGCTGCCATTTGGCAGTTGTTTTTTAGTTTGAAGCTTCCACCCTACATTTACCATCACTATGCCAACAGTAGGCACACTATATACCACAGAAAACAACAGTAAAAGGGACGAAAACAAGATGGGACACAAAGTCCCTTCTATATGAGAGCTGTCCTCACTGTCAAGTGTTTCTACCCTTTGTCTTTGACCTGATTCAGATGTTGAAAAATCTCCTACTGAAAAAGTCTCGCAGATCTGCCAGTGCACCAGTGAGCTCTATAAGGGGCGCAGGACATAGCATCATTGATTTGACAAACGTAATTTGTCATGACATAGGTTTTAGTTTTTACGTAATTTTATATTCTTACGGCATTGTGTTTCACTTCATAGACTTGAGAAAATGGTGACAAAACTAGAATTTCACGGTACAATTTCAGTCTTGCTATAATTTGTGTGAAAACAGGTTGACTTTACCTAGCTATATAATATACTAAGTACACGGGTTACTTGCATGCTCTTCTGCAAGCGCGTCGAAAATGTGTGTGCATGTTAGTGCGTGCATGTGCGCGCTCTCCAAACATCTCCAAGAGGCATAGATCCTCATGCACCCTCAAGGTGCATGAGGATCTATGCCTCCTGGAGATGCACACGCATGTTTGTGTGTGTGAGAGAGAGAGAGAGAGAGAGACAATGACAATGACAATGACAATGATTCTTTATTTTACAACGGTGAAAGTTTTGGTGAAACCATTTTTCGAACTTGCCGTTGCTAATCTACTTTACATATAATGCACAAATCACAAAAAATACTATCATTAAATAGGGAAAAACTAAATGAGAGAGAGAGAGAGCACGCGTGCACGAGAGATTTGCGTCAGCTCAAGTAAAAATCTCTGAAAAGTGGCCGGGGTCCAGGGGCCACCTAGGCCCCAGTGGGGTCCAGGGGCAATGCCCGGGTAGTGGGGGGCAAAGCCCCCTGGAAAAAAAATGGATATTTTTCATTTTTAGAGGTAAATATTCTGGCTTTTTGTGAGAGATAGCACACAGAAATGGCTCCAATTTGACTACATGCAAACTCAAGATTACAGAGTAAAATACATCATCAAAGGGTCTCCCCGGTTAATCACTCATGAAAAGCACGACATGGTAGGCTACTGATCAGTATCACAATAGACTAACAATGGCCGACACAGAGGACTGAACTTCCGGTGAACCGCCAAACGTTCAAGTGATGAGTATTTATTAACAGGGCTTCTGTTTTCACAACAGGTTAAATGGTCTGTACACCCCCAGGTATAAATTTTAGAGGGTACACAGACCCCCATCTGAGCATAATACAGGGTCCACAAATTTATTTAAGAACAACTGCATCACCAGTATGTTCTTTAAAATAAATTAACTCATTTTGCTCTCTCCTCTTTAAATTTGCTGTGACAGTGTCTGTGTGTCCTTTCCATGATACTGATTCTTTAACTGGTGAGCTGTCGTGCAAAAGCCTGTATTTATTTGTATGATCATTTGATAATGTATTGTAACTAAAAATATAGCCTTTTCTGCTGAAAGCAGATTGACAACCAAAGTCAGACGTCTAAACTCTCTCTCTCTCTTTCTGTGTGTGTGTGTGTGTGTGTGTGTGTGTGTGTGTGTGTGTGTGTGTGTGTGTGTGTGTGAACTGATGTACTTAAAAGTTGGTTTCAACCCATTTAACCCGAAAGACGTATTTCTCCAATGTTAGAGCTTTTGCCTAATAACTGTATCAGAAGATGGATCGACCATGATAAAAAAAACTGACAAACTTATTTCTGTTCAAATTTCTGGACTTGCTTTTTTGAGTTTGCCTCCATGCATATTGTGCTTGTCATCCGTGTGCCGTCGCGCTTTAAACCACGAAAATACACGCAGCCATGAACTCTGAAACTGCGTCGCAGCGGCGGTGCCACTGACAGCCCATGGGTATCATTTCTGGTATTGTCGCTTGTCAATGGAGACGGCGGTGTCGAAGTGAACTTTCTTCTAAGAGATTATCAAGATCAGACGGTGCCGGATTGAAGAAACCAACGCATTCCAGCTTCCTTTGCTTTTGCTAAGCCATTTACAAAGTTCTTCGTTCAAGATCGAAAGTGAAACGCGCGATGCCGCATCCCATAATAGTATGAATGGTGACGTCACCGCAAGTAACGCGTTCAACATGTAGCGCGCACTTTGTGACAACATGCTGACACCACACCGGGCGTAAACTTGCCCGTCCAGTGTGACACTCGCACGGACCCCGGAGTCAGGGCGATTTTGAATGCAGCCGCGACCAAGCAAGCGGCTGAATGAACCAACTTAAAGAACGACTGTCAGCAACCTCTGTTAGGGTACGCACGGTGGCGCAAGGATGATGTGTCTCGGACGCATATGCACTGAATTTTAGTGCCGTCCGACTACCCCTTAGTTACATTTTCAGTACGTGATTTTGAGTTTTAGTGCGCCGGAGACGCACTAAAACGGAAGCCCTGTGAGCAAGCCTTATACTTATATTGTGGGGCAGTGCATACAATGTTACACTTGCGGGCGCCACATTCAGGCCACGGACCACAGTGGTGTTTCCGTACTGTCCAGTCTCTTAGCCTTAGTCAATCCCAGTCATCCCCTAATTGTTCAATTCCCTAAAAAGCACTACCGCCCACCAGCTGCACATTTGCCATGCATAAAATACCAAAAAAAAACAGCACATGACCCGTCTCATTTCTTGGCTATGAAACTGGTTCCTTACCAACCCCACACCCAAGCACAGCTGAAATCAGCGTGCCCCTCAAATCACTACGCCAAAGGCAACTCAACATAGGCCCACAAATGTCCACTGGATAAGCTCAGGATGGTATGAATCAAAGCACCAAACATGTCTCCTCTCAGCTAACCACAAATTTCCAGCAAATTCCCACATTCAGCCCAACTGCAAATTTTCAAACAAGGCAAAAATTATTTTTAAAAACACGGGACCTCTTACTGCCTCAACTTCCCAATTTAAATGTATACCGTGACCTGTCAGAGACACTTGTCCCACCTGAACACCATTCAATCTGCTATCAGTGCAACCCTTAGACAATAGCTAAGTCAAATCCAAAGTGACACCCTTGAACGTTGCTGCATCTTTAAGTTATGGCCCATTATGTGAAGTGCCTTGATGTGGCGTTCACAACGCTGCTGACGTGTTGGATCATGCATATCTGATGCCATGAAAAACAGCCTAGATATGGTCAGAATGCCTCCAAAATTGGCATGTACATCAAGTAATATATCTGATCTTCAGAAATGTTGCATTTGAGACACAGGCACATGAAAGTGGTTTTTTTCATATTTTTCCATTGCCTACCCCCCTACTTTTTCTGTTTTTCCAAGTTTACACACGCATGCAATACAGTCAAACTGACTTCTGGTGGGCTGGACAACTTAAAACAGTTACCATGACACTGACACTGATGAAAAATGAGCTTTCAGACCCAAGGCCATTTCCTTGTGTATCTTAGGGCAGCCCAAAAGACAACACCCAGGCATCCTCATTGACCCTGTTGTCTGGTGACAACAAGCTGGAAGAGGCCTGTAACCAGCTGCCATGCCCTATGTGCTGCTGGCAATCTTTCCCTAGGCAAAAGGGGTCATGAAACAGCTCTGCAATTTAAACATTAAGTCTACTGAGCTATCCCACAGGAAAAAGACTACACAAAACAACCAAAACTATGCTACGCGGGACACGCCGCATACACTAATTAGTGTCTGGACTGCTGATTTAGGAGGTAGCATAGAAAAATGGTTATGTACAGTTCATTTTTATATCAAACACACTTGTCAGAGTCTCAAAACACCTCAGCTCATCTTGCAGATGTAGTAGGCATGTGTGTGCCAAACTTGTCAACACTCCTGTAAAACCCTGTACTGGTGCCTGCAACTGCTGGTCCCATAACAATGCACTCAAATGAGCTTTACTCAGTGCACAAGTGCTTGTGTTTGGCTTAGAATAGACACCAGAGACATCCCTCATGACAATTACAGCAGAATGACACCTCAGATGCAACCAGTGTAGCAGTACCATGCAAAATAACACTTCTGCAGGTCACATTATTTTGGCCGCTTATTTCACTCTGAGGTCAGCTGTCTGATGAAATGCACATGCTAACACTGTTTCATTGTAGTTTTTATCTTAACCTTTGACCTTAAGCCCCCAACCCCCCCCCCCTCCCCTCCCCCCCCCCCCTCCCGGCCTCCAACCCAAACCCCTGCCCACCCCACCCTACACCCACCCCACACAACTTCAAAAACTGAAAGAGTGAATTTTTTTTTTACGCATTTATCAAACTGAACACCCCAAACCCCACCCCTTTCAAAGTCAAGGTCAAAGGTCACAGCTCATGGTCGAAGGAAAGACTCATGACTACCTGTAAGACAAAAAATAAATGAGCAAACACACTAAACCTAGCTCACAGTGCAGGTAAACAGGGTGTTGCCATGCAAAACATGCCAAAACGCCTATAAAACTGCATGCACAGCGATTTTTTGGCAAAATTTCAAATTTTTCATGATTTTTTTACTTTTCCAACTGCAACTATCCAAACTCATTGATCTGGTTACACTAAACCAGTTTCCGGTCTATGTCACATATGGCATGTGGTGCACCTGACAGGCCACGGACCACAGTGGTGTTTCCGTACTGTCCAGTCTCTTAGCCTTAGTCAATCCCAGTCATCCCCTAATTGTTCAATTCCCTAAAAAGCACTACCGCCCACCAGCTGCACATTTGCCATGCATAAAATACCAAAAAAAACAGCACATGACCCGTCTCATTTCTTGGCTATGAAACTGGTTCCTTACCAACCCCACACCCAAGCACAGCTGAAATCAGCGTGCCCCTCAAATCACTACGCCAAAGGCAACTCAACATAGGCCCACAAATGTCCACTGGATAAGCTCAGGATGGTATGAATCAAAGCACCAAACATGTCTCCTCTCAGCTAACCACAAATTTCCAGCAAATTCCCACATTCAGCCCAACTGCAAATTTTCAAACAAGGCAAAAATTATTTTTAAAAACACGGGACCTCTTACTGCCTCAACTTCCCAATTTAAATGTATACCGTGACCTGTCAGTGACGAGAAAGTAAAAGCTGGACACGGACCTGAACTCGTCCTATTTTTAAACTCGGATCGAGACTTGGAGAAAATGTGTTTCGCGAATTTTTCTCGGAACTCTATTTCATTTTCTCGGAAGCGACGCTACCTTTCGGATCCGAGGAGAGTTCTCCACCCTGGTCATATTAGAGTATTGTGTCAATGTCTGCGTGGTGACGGAGTTGCTTCTTTTACGTCACTGCCACTGTCTGACCTTCTTCAGAAGTTTTTTACTGTTTCAATTTTCTTTCTGAAAAGAATTAATTTTTACTGAAGAAGTTGAAATGGTACAAAGCTGGCTAACAAACTCATCCAATGTCTTTCTCCAAACTAGCTATATCAGGTAACCTGCATACTCTTCTGAAAGTATGACGATGTGTGTGTGTGTGTGTGTGTGTGTGTGTGTGTGTGTGTGTGTGTGTGTGTGTGTGTGTGTGTGTGTTTCTGCGTGCGTGTGCATGTTAGTGTGTGCATGCGCGCACTCTCCAAACATCTCCAAGAGACAAATCCTCATGCACTCTCCAGGCACATGAGGATCTATGTCTCTTGGAGATGCGCGCATTTCTGCGAGAGAGAGAGAGTGTGCGCTAGAGATAATTACATCATTACATTACATTTAGAGTATTATGTCAATGTCTGAATGGTGATGGAGTTGCCTCTTTTACGTCAACGCCACTGTCTGTCTTTCTATAGAAGTCAAGGTTTTTTTTACTGTTTTAATTTTTTTCTGAAAAGAATTAATTTTATTAAAGAAGTTAAAGGATACAAAGCTGGATAACGAACTCATCCAATGTCTTTCTCCAAACTAGCTGTATCAAAAATTTCAAGTACATATGACAAAAATTATGGACTCTAATCTGGGTCAACCGACTTCCTATAAACAGTTGTTTATGTCTTCAATGAGACATTCAATTACAATATGCTCGGAGGCTCTCTTAGCCATCCCTTTAAGAAAGTATTCCACCAAGTTTCAAGCTTGTGTGTATGGAAATGCAGGAGATTTTCTTGTTTACATACATACACACACACATACATACATACATACATACACACATACAGCGCTTCACGGCAAATGTATGTTCAGCAGCGAGGTTAGCGTAACTAGACATGACGTAATTTTTATCTTGTTACTTCAATTGTTAAAGGTTTAGGCCTGCCTGCCTTTGACATCATGGACATGCTATTAAATTCGCTCCACCACGACCCATCCTAAAAAGTTCCTTTTATAAATAGAAGGGATTTAAAAAGAAGAATTTACAAAGTTCATCACACCCAGCTATCAAATAAAGGTAAAAATTCATAAACGATGTGAACTTACCCACCCTTGACGTTCTGCGTGAAACTTGGAGCTTTGTGTGAAAGCACCTTTTCTGACGAAAATAGAGATAATATAATCAGCAACACTTGCCCCTCTCTGGAAGCCATAACGTTAGCAGAGTTCTGAACTTGATGTTGCATTATTTTTTGACGTCATCTGGCAAATGCCGTAAGAAATAGTTCAATCCTATGACAGGGCTATGTGTATGTGCATATGTGCATGCTTGTGATGATGTGTGTCAGTGAAGTTCAGGAACAAAGACAAAATAGGGGGGGGGGGGGGGGGGTATGACGGAAAGATGGACGGAGGAACTACGATGGATGGACGGACAGTGAGGATTGATTGTACATTGCTTAACGTCCCGACAGCAACAAGGCTTTCTCAGGACGTGCCAGCACTGCTTGTGAAAAAAATAAACTAAACAGAACATTGAATGTATGTCGCCAGCCGGTCAAACACATTAAATAAACCTAACACATGGGGCCTAAATAAAGCCAAGACCATTTAGCAACACACATCCAATATCAAGAGCTACAGGCAGTGCAGACAGTAGGGAGAGTTTTAAAAAGGCAAATACAGGTGAATGGACAAAGGGTAGACAGAAACACATGCCCCAGAATAGAGAAAACCCACCCTGTGGGGCTGACCAGGGTGACCCTGGGAACTAAAAAATACCTAACCCCACCCAAGTCCCCCAGGGCAGACCCGGGTGGGGGTGGACAGTGAGGAGGGAGAGAGAGAGAGAATGTGAGAGAAAGAGAGAATGCATATAAATGGATAGATTAATGGATGGATGGGTGACAGGCTGGATAGAGATGGAGGGTGCATGTAGATGGATGACAGTCTAACTAGCTGGCTGGCTAGAGAGAGAGAGAGAGAGAGAGAGAGAGAGAGAGAGAGAGAGAGAGAAAGAAATCATGTAAATGGATGGATGGATGGACTGATGACAGTGTAACTGGCTGTCTGTCTACAGTGTGTGTGTGTGTGTGTGTGTGTGTGTGTGTGTGTGTGTGTGTGTGTGTGTGTGTGTGTGCGTGTGTGTGCGTGCGTGCGTGCGTGAGAGAGAGAGAGAGAGAGAGATGCATTTAAATGGATGGATGGATGGATGGACAGATGGATGGATGGATGGGGAAACGGACTGATTAAAGGATGGCAAATAGATGGCTTGATGAATGGATGAATTGATGGCTTGATGAATGGATGGATGGATGGATGGATGGATGGATGGATGGATGGATGGATGGATGGATGGATGGGTGGGTGGGTGGATGATAGTCTAACTTGCTGGCAGAGAGACAGAGAGTGAGTTAGTTATTTGGGTTTAACGCCGAGCAGGCAACCAAGGCCATCTCACAGCAGGATGGGTAAAAATCTGGCCAGCCAGACTAAAAGAAAGAACTTAAGACAAGACGTAAATATATCTTAAAAATATTTCTTGCTAAAATGTCGCACAGGTCTTTAAAGGAAACGTTTACAGACTCTCAAAAAGGTCAAAATAAGATAAGATAAACTTTATTGCCAGATGCATAAACATTAGGAATTTTTTGCGGCGTAACTGACGAGCGTCCATATTAAGATCAACACATAAAACATACATACATCACAATCAAGCAGACTCAAAAATACCAAACCACACATATGTATAGCAGTAATTGTGCTAAGTATGCACACACATCTAAGTAAGTAAAAAAAAATTTTTTTTAATCTATAGAATAATAACCATATTATGACAACAAAGACAGCCAGGTGAGCCGCCGCGCAACGAAACAGATTAACTAAATTCATATGTATTTGTAAAGGGACTGTATATCTTGTTTAAGAAAGAGGTTTAATAGAACATAAAAGAACTATAAACAACTAAGATGGGCTGTAGGTAATTCTAACTTGGGGACTTTGAGTCAATCTGCTGAGTTGTATCATATCGCAGCCACATTAGACAGGGCCTGAACAGCCAAGGGATAAAAGCTCTTCTGAAAACGAGTGGTTTTGGCCTTATATCATACTTCCAGCTAGTGTCATATGCCTTCTCAAGATCAAAGAAAATTGCATAGACATTCTGCTTGTTGACAAAAGCATCTCGGATAAACGACTCAAAGCGGACTAGATGGTCAGTTGTACTACGGAAGCGCCGGAAACCGCACTGGAGGTCTGTGATGAGACCCTGTGACTCAAGATGCCACAGCAGACGGGTGTTGACCAGGTGTTCCATAGTTTTACATAAACATGATGTCAAAGCGATTGGCCGGTAGTTGCCCAGATCGGAAGGATCCTTACCCGGCTTGCAATTTTGATAATGTAAAAGGGGTATTATAGTCTTCCGAGTTATCCAATTTAGAATCACAAATACAAGACTCTCGCTTCTCCTTCTCTCTCTGGAGTGGAAGTTTTAAGGATGGTTTCACCTGCTACGTCCAACAAAATAGAAGTAAAACAAGAAACAGATTCTTTAGCTGACATGACCACCCCCTCTGTAATACGAGACTGACAGAGGGAGGCGAACAGAGGCCAGTTAGCCTTCTTGAAATTCCAGTGCCCCACTGGTGGATCCCCTCGCGCTGGGACCATATGGCATTGAGGCGCGTCCCCTGGGTGGTGGATAGGGGGTCCCTCGTGAGAGGGGTGCACCGAATGAAATAAGGTGCCGTGAACCAACATGGTCTAAGGGAAGGTGACCCCGACAAAAAAAACCTGGTCCTCCTAGTAAGGGGGTTGGGTGTGGGGGTAGCTTCCCCACTCTGCAAAAAAGGAAATAGCTACAAAAACGCCGACGAAAAGACTAACAGTAATTCCTTTCCTGGAGGAGGAAGGTTCTTCTACCAGAAGACTTATGACGTCCTGTGGTGAAAGCCGGAAGTCTTCGGAAGCCACAGGACCAAGCCACCTCTCTCTATCCAGGGATACAACCATGGGCACATGGAACGTCAAGACCATGTACCAGAGCGGCAAGGCCGCCCAGATAGCAGCGGAAATGCAAAAGTACAACCTTTCCCTGCTAGGTATCAGTGAAGCCAGATGGACGCAGTCTGGCCAGAAAAGGCTGTTAAGTGGGGAGTGAGTGAGTGAGTATAGATTGCTTTACGTCCCGCAAGCGACAAAGGCCTTCTCAGGACGTGCCTGCGCTAAATGAAGAAAAGAACTGCAAGAAGCGCAGACAGGAGGGAGAATTTCAAAAGAAAAATACAGATGAATGGACCAGAAAAACAGAAATACAAACCCCCAAAAGAGTAGAACCCACCTTGCAGGGGTTAGACAAGGTGACCCTAGGAACTAAAAAGTAGACAACCCCACCAAGGTCCCCTAGGGCAGACCCGGTGGGGGTGTTAAGTGGGGAGATGATTCTGTATTCAGGTCATGAAGAGGAGAATGCCCCCCATACAGAAGGTGTAGCATTCATGCTGTCACCAGTGGCACAGAGAGCGCTGATGGGCTGGGAACCTCTTGGGCCAAGAATTATCACAGCAGCCTTTAGAACCAAGAAAAAGCTCAAGCTGAACGTCATCCAGTGTTATGCGCCCACTAATGACAGTGACGAGGAAGAGAAACAAGAGTTCTACGACCGACTCCAGAGTGCCTTGGACAAATGTGCAAAGCGAGACATCACCATCGTCATGGGCGATTTTAATGCCAAAATAGGGGAGGACAACACCGGATATGAAGAGGTGATGGGGAGACAGGGACTAGGTTCAGAGATGAGTGAGAATGGGGAGAGGTTTGTAGACTTTTGTGCTCTAAACCGACTTGTCATTGGAGGCAGCATCTTCCCACACAGAAGAATACACAAAGCAACTTGGGTCTCACCTGACCATACAACAGAGAACCAAATAGACCATATCTGCATTAGCAAGAAATTTAGAAGATCCCTTCAAGATGTTCGAGTGAGGAGGGGAGCAGATGTCGCCTCCAACCACCATCTGCTTACCTTAAGAATGAAGCTCAAGCTAAAGAAAAGCCGCACAGAGACAACAAGAAGACAGCGCTATAATGTAGGCCTCCTGAGAGAAACTGGAGTTAGAGAAGAGTTCAAACTGGTGCTGTCCAACTGGTTTCAAGCGCTACAGGAGCTAGTAAACGAAGAGGAGGCGGTCACCATAGAGCAGCAGTGGAAGACAGAGAAGCGCTGAACTCAACCTGCAAAGACACTGTAGGGTTCAGGAAACACCATCACAAGGACTGGCTGTCGGCACAGACCTTGAAGAAGATAGAAGTGAGGAAGCAGAAGAAAGCAGTTGTCAAGAACAGTCACACGAGAGCAGCCAAAGTAAGGGCACAGGGGGAATACTGGGAAGCCAACCGCGAGGTGAAGAGGAGTATCAGGGCAGACAAGAGGGCCTACACAGACAGCCTGGCAGCAGAGGCAGAAAAGGCAGCAGGCAGCGGCAACATGAAACAGCTCTACGACATTACCAGAAGATTGTCGGGCAAGTATGGCCATACAGAAAGACCAGTAAAAGACAAAGAAGGCAAGCCTATTGCAGACAGAGCAGACCAACTGGACAGATGGGCCGAGTATTTTGAAGAGTTACTGAACAGACCTAGCCCACCCGACCCCCCAGACATCCAGCCGGCAGAGACCGACCTACCCATTAGCTGTGACAGACCCAGTCGGGAAGAGATCAGAAGAGCAGTGGCATTTTTGAAGAACGGCAAAGCAGCAGGCCCAGATGGCATCCCAGCGGAGTCTCTGAAAGCAGACCTAGAGACAACAGTGGATATGCTGTACCCACTGTTTGGAAAGATCTGGGAAGAGGAGGTGATGCCGGCTGACTGGAAGGAGGGGTACCTAATCAAGATTCCCAAGAAAGGCGACCTCAGCAAGTGTTCCAACTACAGAGGAATCACCTTGCTGTCAGTACCAGGAAAGGTCTTCAACAGGATCATCCTGGAGAGAATGAAGAGCTCCGTTGACCCCCAGCTGAGAGACCAGCAATCAGGATTCAGGAAGAACCGATCATGTACAGACCAGATCGCCACTCTCCGCATCATCGTGGAACAGTCTCTGGAGTGAAGCTCCCCGCTGTACGTCAACTTTGTGGATTACGAGAAAGCATTTGACAGCGTGGACCGAGAGACTCTGTGGAAACTCCTACGACACTACGATGTACCCACAAAGCTCGTCCGCTTGATCAAGAGCAGCTACGATGGCATGACATGTCGCGTGATCCACGAAGGGCAGTTCACCAGGGAGCTCCAGGTCAGAACTGGTGTCAGGCAGGGGTGTCTGCTGTCTCCGTTCCTCTTCCTACTGGCCATAGACTGGGTCATGAAGATGACCACAGAGCACAGACGAAGTGGAATACAGTGGACACAGCTTGACGACCTCGATTTTGCAGACGACTTGGCATTACTGTCCCACACTCATCAACAAATGCAGGACAAGACCACGAGGCTTGCTGACATCTCGTCCCAAGTGGGCCTCACCATTCACAAACAGAAAACAAAGACAATGAGGCTGAACGCAACCAGGGAAGAACCAGTCTTGCTTGCTGGCACCCCATTGGAGGAGGTGGAGTCCTTCACCTATCTCGGGAGCATCATAGACAAAAAAGGCGGCACTGATGCAGATGTCAGAGCACGAATCGGTAAAGCCAGAGCAGCCTTTCTCCAGTTGAAAAAAGTGTGGAGTTCCAGAGAGCTGTCACAACACACCAAAGTCCGGATTTTCAACTCCAATGTAAAAGCAGTTCTCCTATATGGAGCAGAGACTTGGAGATTGACAAAAACCGCAGTCAACAGAGTACAGACCTTCATGAACAGTTGCCTTAGAAGAATTTTGAAAATCCACTGGCCAGAGAAGATCAGCAACGTCAGACTCTGGAAGAGAACAGAGCAGATAACAGCAGAGAATGAAATTGGGCGAAGAAGATGGGGATGGATCGGTCACAGTCTGAGAAAGCCAGCTTCCAGTATCACTAGGCAGGCATTGTCATGGAACCCCCAGGGAAAGAGGAAAAGAGGTAGGCCGAGAAACTCCTGGCGTCGAGACCTCCAAGCAGACATCAAGAGACTGGGAACCACCTGGAGTAGAATCGAAGGAGAAGCACAGGACAGGAGTTGCTGGAGGTCTCTCGTCGACGGCCTATACCCGGGTAGGGGTGACAGGCGTAAGTAAGTAAGTAACTGGTGGATCCTCCTCACAGCTGACCAATGACAGGACTACTGGGAAGTGGACCACACAGGTCGTCGTGAACCTTCCAGTCAAAGTCCAGCATGAAAGAAGGATCACACACAATGAGGTCTAGAACAGAACTAGATCCTGAACCTGGGTTAGAGTAGGTAGGTGAACCATCGTTAAAGAAACATAAGTTGAGAAAAAACACCTTCTAACATCTGACCTCTCCCATCAAAGTGGTCACTACCCCACAGGTGAGCGTGACCATTAAAATCTCCCAAGAGAATAAAGGGAGGGGGCAGCTGAGCTACTAAGTTAAAAATATCATTACTACAGACTTGCAGGGATGGTGGCAGGTAAACACTGCATATGGTTATGGTCTTCTTTAAGGTAACCCGAGCTGCGACAGCTTGAAGACGGGTGTCGATGCTAACGGGGCTACATAAAATGTGGCTGTTAATGAGAAGAGCCACTCCACCTGAGCGCCTCTCCGAATCAGAACCTTTAAGGATAGCATTAAAACCATTAAAAGAGACAGAGTCAGAAGTCTTCAGGTAAGTCTCCTAAAGAGATATTACTGAGGAGTCATAGGACTTGACTAAAAGACCTAAGTCCTCAAAGTTAGCATGAAAACCACGACAATTCCACTGAAGAAGTGAGTACATGATTATGTCTTATGTGGGGGAGAAGAGTTCCTTCCCCCCTTGTCCTTTGCTTTGGAAGGAGTCGAAAAAACAGAGGAGGGCCGGCTCCCGGGCCTCTTCTGGTTCCTCGGAGATGAGGGGAGTGGAGCTGCTGCAACACCAGCTACAACAACTTCCACTCCCTCCAACTGCTCCTCCAATGCAGCATATTTGTTTTGAAGGGGGACATCGGTATCCACCTTCTGGGCCTGTGCGCACAGCGGTCCCGTAGCTTTCTTAGACCTCTGGTCCTGGGCAGCGCTCCTGCCGCTAGAGTTAGCGGCCTTAGAAGGCTGACCAGAGCCAGAAGCCTTTGTAGTAAGATTGACAGGCTTGGGTGGGGGCTGAGGCTTAGGGGTAGCAGAAGGCGGTGCCACCGGACTGGTAGCGTCTTCCTTCTGTGTTCCCTGGCTCCTTGTCTCCAGGTGTGAGAGGAGCCGAGGCTCAGCCCCCAACCAAGAAGTTGGGGTTTGACATGAGAAATCTTTGGTGGGGCGCTTGCCTGGCACCGCAGCACTGAATGTATACACAGAGGTGTTAGTAGAGTTTGGGGCAGCCTCAGCTGGACCAGGGCCATCAACCATTTTTGAGCGTCCACAAAGGACAGCCCCTTCCCCACACACACCTGCTGAATCTTGCACTCGGATATCCAATGAGGGCATTTCTTGTCTGAAGCCATATGCGCCCCCTGGCAATTCACACACAGGGGGGTGGCTGTGCAGGACTCAGCAGAGTGTCCGGGCTTAGTGCAATGGCCGCATGAAGCCTCTGCCTGGTGGCATGCACTTAAAGCACTGGAGGGGGAGAGGGACGTACTTCTTCACTTTTAAGGAGTAGTAACCTCCCCAGATATGTGGGGGTGCCAAATGTCAGGATAATGGTAGGGAGACGGATCTCCCTACCACTTTGCTTGGAAGCGAAGCGCCTGATTTAAGTCACCCCCTGCGACTTAAGGTTCTGTACAAGTTCATCTTCTGACAGTTCTGCCAATGCTTGATCTTTAATCAATCCTCTAGAAGAATTCATCGATTTGTGGGGTGTGAACTTCACTGGAGTGTCTCCGATAGAGGACAGCCTCAGTAGTCCGTTGTAGTGTGCCCAATTACAGCACTCTACCAGCAAGTCACCAGACCTGAGGCGCTGGGCCTCAGGCCTGCCAACACGGCTCCTGAGGGTCTCCCCCACCAGAAAAGGGTGCAGCTTTGAAACAGTCTTCTCTTTAACTTTGCTGTGGACAATGAGAAAGCAAGGCCAGACGGCCGACGCCCGAGGCATCGCTTCCTCACAGTTGGAGTCACTTTCATTCTCAAGGACAATGTCGGAGCCATGTGCCGCTTTGGTGCCATTTTTTTTTTTTTTTTTTTTTTTTGGGGGGGGAGGGGGGTTTCCATATTATAGTATGATAGATATTCATCCCCCAGGGGTCCCCGCCCACCACCGAGCCCAACATGGGAAAGTGCATTTGTCGGCGGGTCTCCAGCCAATGCACGATGGAGACTGCCCAAAAGATATACACAGGGGGTTAAGCCCAATTGAACCGTCTGAGCCACTGCCTTCTATCACAATGCTGAATGCAGGAGAATACTGGCGTAAAGCACCTAATTAGCAGCAGAGGCTATAGCATGGTGCTCCGTATATCAACCTGCATGTCAACTGTGGGATAGGGCTCAACGTGACAAGAGCCGATTGACTAGGCCGGTACTCATAGCCTCCCATTTAGGTAGAAGTCAAGGCCAAAGTGGAATGTTTCAACCACCAGGATCCTCTTCTCCCCCGACACGGGTCTCCAAGCACGGCAAACACTCAGGATCCTAAGGACCAAAAACTAATGAGTATTTTTAAGGACCAATCCAACATGGGTTAGCACAGCTCTTTAAAAACCGGACCAGTGAAAAAGACTGAACAACATATCTGCTGATGTCAAGTCCTAATCCTGGACAAAGGTGGCACCACTTCGCTAGCCCACTCAGTCAGTGACCGAGGAGACTACCCACCCACACCACGTGGAGGCCAGTGCCAAGTGGGCAGAGAGCAGAGTTGCCAACCCCCAATTTTTTTCAGTAGTCAAAATTTAGAGTTTCAGTAGTTTCATGACAATTTCAGTAGTCAATGCACGTCGCTGCGATGCATTACTAATGTAACTATACACAAACACAAGCATTGCTGATAATGTCGTTAAAATCTCTGACCACATTCAGGGCTCCCAATACAAATTCTTAAAAATCCCTGAAAAAATCCAGTTGCCGGATTTGCGAACACGAGAGTGTTACTTTCAGAGTATAGTGTTACTTTTATGTTACTTTCAGAGTATAGTGTTACTTTTATAGTATTGACTGTGTTAATAAGAGGATACTAAAATCTATAATGAATCGATCAATAAAGACGTGCTGCAGTATGATTTGGATCACTTGCAAGAGTGGTCCGACACATGGGATTTGCATTTTAATGTAGAGAAATGCAAGGTCTTGCATGCTGGAAGGAACAATCCTGAACATGATTACTTGAAGAAAGTTAACAGTGACATTAAAAAGGTGGTATCTTGTGAGGAGGAAAGGGACTTAGGTGTTGTTTTTGATAAAGTTCTATCTTTTGATATTCAGAACTGTATCAATAAGGCCAACAAAACGGTTGGAGTAGTTAAGAGATCCTTTAATTATTTGGATAAGGACTCTTTCAGTAAACTGTATAAAGCACTAGTCAGACCACATTTAGAATATGCAAACACTGTACGGTACCGAGGGTCAAAGAGACAGTCAGTTGCACTCGAAAGGGTACAGAGACAAGCAACAAAGCTGGTTAAAGAATGTAAAAATATGACTTAGATTCAAATATTTTGGACTACACTCCTTACGTGGACGTAGAATACATGGAGACTTAATCCAAGCTTTTAAAATTAATAATGGCATCGACGACCTAAATTGAAACAACTTTTTGGGGCAGCTAGATGAATTACCAAAATTTAAAGAGATTTTCTATTGCTATGATAATAAAATAATTACGGTATTTATAATGCGCTTATCTTATAATAATTATAACTCTAAGCGCGCACTCACAACTCGCACACGCATGCGCACGCTTCAGACAATGACTCACATAACACAAATAGTGAAAATACATTACGACGGTCAGCTTGGGGTGGGGAGTGTGGTGATAGAGTGCTAGAACTGTTGAAAGAGGTGAGTTTTGAGGGCGGACTGGAAGGAGGAGAGCGAGTGTTTCTGACGGAGAGAGAGTGGGAGAGTGTTCCAGGTGAATGGACCGTATACTGAGAAGGAGCGGGGGCCAAAAGTGCTGAGTTTGGTGCAGGGGATGAGGAGGCGGAGAGCGTCGAAGGCGGAGCAGAGGGAGCGAGGAGGAGTGTAGGGGTGAAGTAAGTTGGAGAGATAGGCAGGAGCGTAGTTGTTCAGGGATTTGTAGCAGAGAGACAGAATCTTGTATTGGATGTGTTGGGGGATGGGGAGCCAGTGAAGGAGCTTGAGCAGGGGAGTGATGTGGTCGGATTTTTTCTTTCTGAGGACGAGGCGGGCAGCATTGTTTTGGACGCGCTATGATGAATGATTTGTAGGGGAAAATGCATGTATAACAGACCCATAAAGTAATTAAAGAAAGAAAGGACATTTGCAAAGGTCTCGCGGCCTATTTTGTCCTCACACAAACTAGACTTACGACAGCCTGGCCAACAGCACCTGGCACCGGCTGCTGTTAAAAATGGTGCACCGCACACGCCCAATGTTGCCACAGTTCCAGTTCCATTTATTATCACACTCTTTGTCAATATTATATCCTTTGCTCTGCTAGAATTTTTCTCAACGATGTCTGCACGCGATACGTTTGCGATGTGATCGAAATGGCGGTAGCCATGAGGTGCGCGTGCATCGGAAACTTCTGGCCGCGTTCCGCTAACTTCCGTCGTCTGCTCTCAGACTCGGGCTTCACAATGATTGGTTCAAAGCCTAACACGCGCCGGAAGCTGTGATCAGCAACACATAGTTGGGTGACCGTGACCTTGACTTGCCCGGCAGTCTACAGGGTAGCCACAGGCGCTCAACAAACCGTTGTTTTTACTATTGTTGATTTTTGCTTTTCCGTAGTTTTTTTAATACTTCCGTAGTAACACATCGACTTCCGTAGTAAACTACAGAAATTCCGTAGTGGTTGGCAACTCTGAGAGAGAGAGAGAGAGAGAGAGAGAGAGAGAGAGAGAGAGAGAGAGAATGAATGGAAGGATGGATGGATGACAGTCTGTGGCAAGGGCAAATAACATCCACAGATGTAGTAAAGTAAAACTGTTGCTGCTAGGGTTTCATGTGAAAGGAAAACAGAAAATAGAGGTAAATCTTCTGTTTTCCTTTCAACATCCTCAGATCATAGCAGATGATACGTAAGTGCGACCATTTTGCACCCGCACATTCATGATGGTCCCATTTTGGTCACAGTACTGTCTCATCGGTCTTTTGGGGATGAGTTCGTGTGAGCCCGTGTAGCGACTGCACAGCGACCTCTGCTTTGTGACAGTCACATTTTGGGCTCATTCAAAGGTTGCATAGACGTCGCTGTACCATCTCATATAAATCAGAGAAGAGCTCATGTGAGCTATTTATGGGCGGTCGCCACGATGTCATGTTGAGCCTTTAATGTGACGGGCTCGAACTGGCCATCGCAGTTGCCTAACGTTAACTCCTCAAAAAGACCGTGACCATAATGCGACACTGTTTCCAAAATGAGATGGTAACCATCGAATGCTACTAGGGAGGCTGCTGCATATGATATGTCTGAATGTTGACTGTATCTGTAAAGTCCACTCAAGGTGTTCAGTCAGTACCTTATATTCAGGATTGTCGATCATGGGCGGTTTCCATTTGCCCTGATACTTGGGGTTTGGGATACTTGGGGGTTCCCATTCACCACAGCCAGAGGCCTCTTTGCACTTGGGGTTGTCTGAACAAGCAAACATTTATAGAAATTATTACAAGTTGTATTCACTGAATTGTCAACAACTCTAAATACAAACATGTGGCTCCAAACAAATATCTGATATCAAATAAAGTACGTTGTATTGTATTTTATCACAAACTGCATATTAACAAACACTTTTGCCATCTTATCTTAAATTCATGATCAGTTTCTCCTGTAATAAAACATGTACTATGTTACAATTTGCTCTCAACAAAACAAAATACATAACATGATGAAACAAATGGAGAAGGGTGAACAAAACCCTGAAGTTTTTATAACAAACAACACTGTGTGCATCAGATTATCTTTTGTCATGTACATGTGTACAGCACACATAATGGGTTCCTCTGACACAAGGAAATAAAATGTTTAAAATAACTATGCATCCACGGTGACTATACAAAACCTGTTACATTGATTTCCAGGCATAACTGCGTATTTGACTCATGGGCAGATTACTTAAGACACCTGACTGTGAGCCGCCCCCCCCCCCCCCCCCAATTCTTTTCTTTAAAAATATAGATTTTTTTTATTGTTTGATTTCTTGTCTAATACATAATTCTGATTCACATTGGTAAAACAAGTGTTCATCATACATCAAGGGATACCATGTTATGAGCAACAAAATTCAGACAAAGACAAGCTTTGACTTTTCTTGCTACACATCTTTTTTTATGTTTCTAGGGATATCAATTTAAGAAACACAACCATATCCTTTTCAGCACAATATTTTGCATTTAACAAAACAAAAAAAAAACAAAAAAAACATTTTTATAGTGAAAGAAGACTTTAAGATGACATCAAGTCAGGGATGACCACCGGTCGCCTCCAGCTGAATGATGGCAAGATAGAAGTCATTCTGTGTGGTTCCAAATCTGTTCGAGATAAACTGCCCATTGGTCACATTAAAGTTGGTCATGCTGACATCCAATCTGCCAATATACTGTCAGGAATCTCGGTGCGATCACTGATCCACAACTAGACATGTCCGCACGTATCAGCAGTCTTATCAAAGTGTGCTACTTCCACCTGAGGACATATTGGGAATATCTGTCACTACTTAACACTTGCTGCTAATGCGATTGCTGTGTCATTAATTCTTTCAAGGATGGACTACTGCAACTCGGTCCTCCGAGGTCCAAAATCTACCCTTCTGCCCAGGCTTCAAAAGGTCCAAAACACTGCAGTAAGGATAGTGACCAGTAACAGGACTTCTGAACACATCACTCACATCTCAAACAACCTTCACTGGCTCCCAGACACCAAATGTCTGGACTACAACGTTCTGTGTTTGACTTACAAGTGTCTGCAGTGTCCCGTTCCTGACTATCTCAAACAGCTTATCCCACCTTATGAAGCAGCTAGGTCACTGTGTTTCTCCTCCAAGTGTTGCCTTGCCAATTCCGGTTATGGACAAAACACCACTAAGAAGAAATCTGGTGCGAGCATGAAATCTTTTTATGGAGTTTTGAACTGTGCGCAATACAAAAAGACATTGGATTGGATGGACTGTATTGGATTTAGTTTGTTCATTTCAGTTCTGCTTTCAATACAATTCAGCTATCTGGTTTGTGAGTATTCTATAACTTGAGGCAAAATTTGCCGAGACTAGACTTGAGCATACCAGCTGGTGAAAGACCTGACCAGTGTAAAACAAGGACGCTCCTCGATCATTCAAGATAGTGAAGGGAACTGTCTTACGGAAGACCAAGACATACTGAAGAGATGGACAGAGTACTGCTCAGATTTGTACAACCACCGAGCTGCAGGGGACCCAGGCATACTTGTCAACCCACCCGTGACCAACAATGGCAACTATCCCATCCTCTGAGAAGAAGTAGAGGCTGCAGTGAAGTTGCTGAAAAAGGGAAGGCAGCAGGAGCAGACAACATCCCTGCAGAGCTAGTCCAAGAAGGGGGAGAAGACACGATAAGCGCCTTACTAACAATCTGCAATAAGATCTGGCAGTCAGGCAATTGGCCCACACCATGGACCCAATCACTTATAATAACTCTCCCCAAAAAAGGTAACTTACATCAATGCCAGAACTATCGCACGATCAGTCTTATATCCCACCCAAGCAAAGTCATGTTAAAGATCCTACTGAACAGGCTGAAGCCACAGGCAGAGGAAATCAAAGCTGAGGAACAGGCAGGATTCAGACCAGGGCGCAGCACAACTGAGCAGATCTTCAACCTGAGAGTTCTATGTGAGAGATACCGCCAGCACCAGCAGGACCTCTATCATGTCTTTGTGGATTTTAAGAAAGCGTTTGACAGGGTGTGGCATGCAGCCCTTTGGTCCACCATGAAGCTATACAACATCAATGCGAACCTGATCAAAGTCATAGCAAACCTTTACAACAAGGCCACTAGCGCAGTCTGCTTCAACGGCAAAATAGGAAACTGGTTTAGGACTACAGTCGGAGTCAGACAAGGCTGCTTGCTCTCACCTACTCTTTTCAACATCTTCCTGGAAAGAATCATGACAGACGCTCTGAAAGATCATGAAGGAACTGTCAGTATTGGAGGCAGAACAATCACGAACTTGCACTTTGCGGACGACATTGATGGCCTTACAGGAACAGAGAAGGAGCTAGCTCAGCTGGTGGAAAAGCTGGATAGTACAGCCATTGCATATGGGATGGAAATCAGTGCAGAGAAGACCAAACTGATGACCAATAACGCCAGTGGCATTGGCACTGAAATCATGGTTGGAGGCCAAAAACTTTAAACAGTTAAGAAATTCAAATACTTAGGAGCCACTGTGACAGATGAGGGATCAAAACCAGAAATACTGTCCAGGATTGCGCAGACAACAACAGCACTGACAAGACTGAAGACCATATGGAAGGACAGAAACATCACACTCTGCTCCAAGATCAGACTGATGCGCTCCTTAGTCATCTTAGTGTTCCGTAATTATTTATTATTATTATTTATCTCAGTGTTTTTGTATGCCTGCAAGTCATGGACCCTCACAGCAGACCTAGAAAGGAGGATAAAAGCCACTGAAATGAGATGTTTTCGAAGGCTGCTTGGCATCTCATACAGAGATCACATCACAAATGAGGCAGTGGGAAGCAGAATCAGGCAAGCCATCGGGCCCTATGAAGACTTATTAGCCATTGTGAGAAAACACAAACTGAAGTGGTATGGGCATGTCACGCATTCAGCAAGACACTGTGCAAGGAGGACAAAGGAGAGGAAGACAGAGGAAAAGATGGGAGGACAATCTCTCAGAGTGGACAGGACTGAAGCTGGGCAATACGCTGAGAATGGCAGAGAACAGAGAGGAATGGAGGGAGCTGGTTGTTAAGTCATCAGTGGTGCCCCAACGGTCGGCAAGACTACCGGATATAGATAGATAGACAGACTTGGCGAGCCACGAAATGTGGGCAGCTCAGCTACCTGTTAGGATTTGCTGATACTGTTTTGATCTGAATCACACATAACATGCATCAAAATGTAATAATAATAATAATAATAATAATAATACAGTGCTTTTCTATCGAGGTCTGCCGATTGCGTACCTTTCGGCCTGTTTGTGCGTATCACGTGACACACACAAAGAGGCGTGGAGGGCAAGCGGCTTTCTGTACTGAGCGAGCGCATGCATTTCTTCTCAGTGGTTTTCCTGTTTTCATGGCAAAGATGTCAAAAGAAACCTTTGAAAAGTATGTAGACAAAGTACAATCTAGATAGTGTAAGTAAAACTCGGTATCTGCAAAAATTGAGCGCGATGGGGGCGTAGATCCGTACCAGCACACTGAGTGGTCGGACGAAGCGAAGTGTTTACCAAACATCGAGCAAGCTGATATCAGCAAGTACCTTGTACACAGAACAAACTTCTACACGAGGGAAAAGTTTAAAGCAGACACTGAAGAGCTTTGGGGCTCACAACCAGCTGACTGGTGGCTGGGTACAGCGCCCTATCCAGACCCACAGACCACAAGGCTGCCAGAACACTGTCATCACAGCGCAGGTGAGAAACAAGCGGCTATTTTGATCAACACTTTTAGTTTGAAGAGAAAGAGCATTCAACTGAAGACAATGTGGTAAGACCGTTTGTGTGGGGGTTTTCAGTGGTTGATGGCGTAACATGGCAAGCAAGGAAACTACTTTAACTTTCAGTTTTGATAGGGCTTTGAAGTGATGTACAGTGTATGATGTAGATGAAAGCATGCATACATGTATATACATACGTATGTACATGTGTGAATAATCCCGAGTATCTCACACAGTCACTCTTGATTCTGTAGACATGCACTGCTGCATTATTATTGTGTGTTGTTTACATAGATCAGTGTGATCTGCTTCCACTATTTGTTGGTTTATTCATTTATTTATATTTATCTGTCTATTTTACAGGTATGCCATTCCCAGTCCCTGACGGACAAGCTGCTGAGACCATGGGTCATCACAGAACCAGATGGCAACATCATTACTGCACATTGTACATGTATGGCCGGACAGAGGCAGAGTACTGTGATTTAATCGTGTGGACACCCAAGGACATTTTCATAGAGAGGGTGTTTCCAGATGCAGAAAGGTGGGACGAGATGCTGCCAAAAATGGAACATTTCTTTAGAATAGAGTAGCTGTTCTGCCTGAGGTTGTCGCTCACAGTTTCTCTCAACCCCGCCGACAACCACTTCAGACTTCCCCCAGCAAGACCAACACTGAAGCTACCAGCAGATCACTCTACTGCTATTGTAACCGTGGATAGGAGGAAGATGACATGGTTGCTTGTGACAATGAGAACTGCAATATACAGTGGTTTCATTTTTTTGTGTGGGCATCAAAACTACACAGAAGGGACGTTGGTACTGCCCCGACTGTCACCAGCTTCCTAAATTTCGACTGAAAGGCAAATCTCGCCTGAAGATGAAGTGAAATCAGAACTGAAGTCATGTCACTCAGTCAGCTTGCAGCTGAACCCATTTAAACCCAAGGCTGCATTTCCCCAACTTAGGAGGTGTCACCTAAGACCTGTCTGTACCAATTGCAGGAGATGGATCGACCATGATAATTCAATGGTATTGCTAAGTGAGCTTGGTGCCATCAGGTGGCAAGCTAATCTGGCACTACTCTTGAATCATGATTGATCCATCTCCTGGTGTAGTGTGGCAGGACTAAATGGGTTAATTACCCGTTACTGGTATTACACATTGTACAATTAATAACCCCCTTGTTTGTATAGCCACCAGTTAAAGATTCCTGATGGCTGCGAACACAAAGCGGTTACTCTGTGAAAATGATTGCAGTTGTTATACATACATGTGCATAATAAATTTGCCCAACAATGTTGTGTCAAGGTTCAAAATTTGATACACTTTGATTTGGGTTCTGAGTATGACACAAAACACATTTGAAATTAGACATGCATCACACACACTCACACACATGAATGATAATACCATCTTCTAAAATGCATCTTTATTATATAACAAGAATGGCAAAGGCCTTAATGCTTACGTGCATCCAATCCACATAATGACTTCGTGACCATAATTAAGTGTTCTAACATAAGGTATGCATAGAAAGGACTTATCATCAGCTACCTTTTTGGCAAATTTGGTTGAACAGTTTTGCAAAAATCGTGCAAAAAAAAAAAATTAAAAAAAAAAGACTTTTTCACATGATTTGCTGATCTCTTGTGACCCCTGACCTTTCCAAGAGGTCATCCACGTTAGCACTCATAGGAAGCTCTTACCATCAGGTATCTCTGTACCAGGTTTGGGATGGAAGCTGCATATAGGATTTAAGAGGAAAAAAATTAATGATCCCTTGTGACCTTTAATTGGTATGTTCCTTGACAAACTGTTGTCTGGCGACATTGTGTTAGCTGACTGAGGGTTTAACATACTGGGACTCAAATCTCCGGTTTTAGTCAAATGGTACTTGCTGAAGGACACATATTTACTAGAGCACAGCAGATGGCAACGACCTTGTCCAAAGTTGTAACAGTATCACCCTCTACTACATTTAAGAATGTGACAGGAATGGTCGAGTCAAGTATTGTGGATCACATTGCCAATGACACGTTCAACATGAACTCTAACATGTGCGATCTTTCGAGTGGACTCGACATCATACGCCGACAGCTGCTTTTTACCCTTTGTGAATGCTGGGATCTTCACTTCGGCACACATCAGACCTACACTTTCATGAATGTTAAACCCATGGTCTGCTAACACAAGGTCACCAGGTAACAGTTTGTCAAGGAAATCTTTGTTCTCAGTGACATGTTTGTCACTACACCGACCACCGCAGCCATTTGTGATAAAACACACAACACCTTGAGGTGTGATGCCAATCAAGTATTTATAGTGTTATGATGCTTATAGAGGTGAAAGATTGTGACCTAGGCTTCAGACCTGACGGTATTTCAATAAACAGTTCAAAACAATCAATAATTACAGGCACTTTCTCCCAAAGCTTCTGACAAACTCCAGGGGTGGGTTGCATATGCTTGCTTAGCGCGCAAATTTCTTGCTTAGCGCCAAGTTCGCAAGCTTAGCTGAAAATGTGAGTTGCATGAGCGGGCTTATCTGCTGGAGCGAGCTTAGTGGCATGCTTAATTCTAAGGACGGTCCCCCCCGTGTGTAGTGGTGTGCTTAGCTGAGGAAGAGTTCTTAGCTGCCGTGTTAACGCGAGAACTTGAAATCTGAGAAATGTGAATTCACTCTCTTAAACCTTGTAGAAGAAACAGCCTTCCATCTAGGATAGAGAAGGAAGAACACAAAATGTATGTGGGAACGCACAGACCCCCACCCAGCCTAATCTCACGGACATCTGGGAATTATCAGTGAGGAGTCTGCATAACTGATTTCAACTGACCCTGCACACCGATGGGTATAACCCAACACCCGCCGTTGTCAGAGAGACATAGATCTTCAAACTATGGGAGCCTACACGGTACTCCTTAACTAATGTAGTCTACATTAGACTGACAAGCAGGGTTGTCTGCACGAAAAATTTGCTATTCTTTCTCTCTTTGACTTCTTGTCAGTTTTCCATCGCCGCCATTTCACCCGCGTTTTGTCTACTTTGTTTCCGTAAGCTCAGAAGAAGCGAAACCGTGCGTTTTTATTGGCCGATTTCTACAATCTATGATGACGTAGGGGAGAACCCCCACCATAAGCTATAAATAACCTCTCCCCGCTCGCTAAGAACTCGTTTGGAGCTACGCACGTCGCTAAGTCGCTCCATGCAACAGAAAACATTCGCGCACTAAGCAAGAGCTTTACTAAGCACGAAAGGCCTTAAGTCAGCGAGCTTAACACACTATATTTAAGCACGCTACATGCAACCCACTCCAGGGCCATGTGATCAGTGGACTGAGACGGCGGACATAAATCACATTTGCCCATTTGTAAAAAATATGCGTGAAATGGTGGATGGTCTGACTCTGAACACATCAGCCAGAAGCCTAACTGGCAAAGCCAACCTCAGGCGTATCAGCACTATCAGCAGTTCTTGGAACTTGGTGTTGACACTTCTTGGCCCGTGGGAGATGTGTGGGGAAATAAAATTCAGGAGAGCCAGCAGCATGAGGTAGTTAGGTAGGCCAGTGTAGTATTTGACCATATCATCATCTTTCTTGAAAGCTTCTTCTTTGAAGTTCTGGTCATCGAGGTTTGTTTTGAGAGTTATGTTCTCATTACAAAGACACTGAACTTCTGACAGCAGCCCTGCAATGTCTTTTTGCTGTCTTAAAACCTCGGCTGCCAAGGCACTGTTTTCTCTCTCTAACCGCTGCCAATCTAAAGTCAGTCTCCCAATACTAGCCTGTAGGTCTGCTACATCAGCACTGTGCTCAGCAAGAGAAGTGTTGTCAGTGTCCTCTGCATCTTACACCGGCACATCTTCAGCGAACTCCATCGCTGTACATCCTTTGCCCTGTCGTTTCTTTCTTTGCAACTCTGAGACCGCTGAAATTGGCCCACGCTGGCTGCTTTGCAGGCTTAACCATATGAAGAGTTGGTGCCCAGTCATCATAGAGCTCGGCTGGTTTTCCTGTGAAATAAGACAATTTTACTATGAGGAACAACGGGCTCTAGATTTAGTATCACATCTCAGCTTGCCTGTCTTTGCTGTTTATTACAGTGGAGTGATGCCGACCTGCTCAAAAATTGCTAGAGACCTGTAGCATATTATTGTAATTCATGTGAAGTCAGTGTGTAGAATAATGCAATGGTGTGAACAGCCCGGCAGTGATTGTGACAGTAATCCCCACTGCTACACAATGATATTGCGTACCAACTTCACCGTCAACATTAGACTTACTGCCTCTAGAATAAAACAGTTTGAACGATTTATTTTTAACAGTTCAGCACATTACAAAGAAAATAACAAACGAGAAAAAGCATAGTACAGCCGCCATGCTCGAAGTAGTACGGCAGTTCAGTTGGTTCCTCAGTGTTGGGCACCTTGATTTAGCTGTCCTACTAATGGATGACTTATAATACACCTAATGAATGACTTATCATGCACTTACCAGTTAGAAAATGTCTTGAGCTGACACGGGTCCATGATTTCACTGTTGTTTCTGTGACGATCTTCCTGTTGATTTTCGCAAACCATGCCCTGCGACGTCTCTCGCTCAGTTCCCATAACTGAATTATTCCCTTTGTTGGCAATTAAAGAAGAAATTCTGAAGAACTTTTGCTTTGGAATCGATCAACTTCTCATAAAACAGCCGCTCATACAGCATGTGTTCACCATTTTTACATTTGCCGAAGTGAACGCAACGATCAAACGGCTATCGGTAACAGAAAGTCCACGCGGCCTACTCCACGCTGCCCTCCAAGGGCGTTACCACAAAAAGTGATGACGTCATACGGCAGACCTCGATAGCATCCTTCCCTACTGACGCAGGCTCGAAACGCTTTACAAATGATTATAAACACACACACAGTAAACTAAAAATCACAATAACACACACAAAAAAAAACAGTTCAGGCATACTAACCACAGTCTTTCACACAATGAACACATTCTGTGTCAGTAACACCATCCAAAAATCACATGATGGGAAGCAAAGGAAAATTAACACTGATATGCCAAATTAAAATGATATGTTTTCAGGTTGGTTTTGAAAAATTTAAGCCCAACTTGACAAAGAACTGTCGACAATTGCTTCCTAGTCATACAGTTGTTACAATACAACCTTTTTCTGAATTTTTGAGGAAGTAATACCGAGGAAAACGATCTTGCAACATTTATTGAAACTGCATATGGTGATAAAGCCAGTCAAGAGTGGCTTTGGAAAAATGGTCTGCTATGTATGTCCATAGTGACGCAGGCCTCAACCTCTGACAACTGAATTAACATGATAAACAAGAAAGGCAAAGCCCTTATGGCTCACATATATGATTGATGCACATATGTGTGACCTTTGTGACAATAAGTAAAGGGCTGGCTTCAGTACCAGCAAAATCCATGTTTTCTCAAAATTTAAGCATTTTTCACTCGTCTCTCAAACTCCCTTGACCTTTGCAATGAGTCATAGAAATGTCTTGACATCAACAAACTTCATGCCAAATTTGATTGAAAAGTTTGCAAAAACTTTGATAACAAAAAGCCCTCAAGGCTCACCTGCATGATCAATCCACATAATTAATTACCTTTGTGACCTTGACCTTCCAACAGGTCACTGAAATAAGCAAGTGTTCAATTTGAGAAAAAAATCAATTATGTCAAAATATGGCAATTTTTTACCTATTTCCTCGTCCCGTGACCTTGACCTTCGAGAGAGGTCACTCAAATTGGTATGTTTAGAAAGTATCCTTGGGCCAAGTTTGAAGACTGTGGCTTAATTAGCCTCCGAGAAAATGCAGACGACGGTGGACGGATGACGGACGGGCAACCACTGGCCAAGAACATACTCACTTTTGCTTCGCATGTGAGCCAAAAATTATGTCATGTCTATTTATGCTAACCTCACTGCAGTACATTCTTTTGCTGTGAAGCGTCATGTGTGTGTGTGTATGTGTGTGTGTGTGTGTGTTTGTGTGTGTGTGTGTGTGAGTCTGTGTCTGTGTATGTATGAAGCACATTTATATATGTTAACATAAAAAACTCCAATGTTTCTTTACGGACAAGCTTAGAAACTGAGGACATGCTTTCTTCAAGGGTGTCTAAGCCAGCTTTCGAGCATACTTAAATTTGATGTCTCGTTGAAGAGTTAAATGACCGTCGTAGGTCTGTTACTGTAAATATGCAACACATGCACTGTATGCAGTAACATTTAACTTTAGTCGACACGTTATGTTCGATCGCCCTAGCTTGAAGGTTCCATAGTGACATAAAAAAACAAGTACACAGACTTTAAAGAACTAAAATCAGGCCAGCATCATGGGAAGGTTGCGTTGAAATTCCTGACACAACATCATTGCCTCATGCAAGATGTTGTAATCAGATAGAATGCAACATGGCTACAAATGTGTTCATTCAATGCTGCTTGAATTTTTCCGAAAAAGATCGAAGATCATGAAAAAAGACGTGCCAAGTGTACCCGGATGGTAACAATTCTTCTGTCTGATACTTATGAGACCGGCCTTGAGAAGGATTTTGTTTGCTTTGTTACGTCTGTGCAGCTGCAAAAACAAAAAAATTAGACAAGAAAGGCAAAGCCTTATAGCTCACTTGTGACCAATCAACATAAGTGTGACCTCTGTGACCCTGACCTTTCAAACAGGTCACTGAAATGAGCAAGTGTTTAAGTGTCTAAACATAAGAAAAGGGTTGGCTTTTGTATCAGCAAAAACTGTGAGTTTCTCAAAATGTATGCATTTTTCACAAATTTGTCAACCCTCTGTAACCCTTGACCTTTGTCAGGGGTCCATTAAATTAGTATGCATAGAAGAAAGGTGTTATCATCAGCTACCTTTATGCTAAATTTGATTAAAACTGCAATTCTATCAAAAACTGGCATTTTTCACACACTTACCAACGTCCTGTGACCCTTGACCTTCCAAATTAGTATGCATTTAAAGGTATTACCATCAGGTAACTCTGTACCAAGTTTGGGTTTGAAGTTGAAAATGGTATTTGAGGAGAAACAATTTGTTTTAAAATATGGCTATTTTTTTTTTTACCCTTTTCTGGACCCCCTATGACCTTGACTTTTGAGGCAGGTCACTGAATTTGGTATGTTCCAAAAGATTTTGCCAAAAAATACCCTTGGGCCAAGTTTAAAGTCGGAGGTTTGAATAGTCTCTGAGAAAATGCCAACGTTAAAGTTTACCATGGACGACAGATGCCTGACAGACGCTGAATGGCACATTACATAGACTCACGCCTGAGAGACGCCAAATGGCGCATTACACAGACTCACTAATACTATCGCATGTGAGCCAAAAAGTTCTTTTATGTACACTTTCATGTATGTTTTTTTTTTAAACACAACTGACCGTTAAAAAGTCAGTTAGTTAGTTAGTTATTTGGGTTTAACGCCGAGCAGGCAACTAAGGCCATCTCACGGCGGGAAGGGTAAAAATCTGGTCAGCCAGACTAAAAGAAAGGTCTTAAGACATGATGTAAATATACCTTAAAGATATGTCAGGCTAAAATGTCGCACAGGTCTTTAAAGAAAACGTCGAAAGACTCTCAAAAAGGTCAAAATAATAGAAACATCATAATCTATAAACGCTCAAATCTTATTAAAAATATGGCACTCTCTCAGAAAACTGAAGATCTTGTCCAGGGGCACATCCCGGAACAAAACCTTCAAGGAGTCTGCCGTGAAATGTTTATACCTTGTGTCGATTAGATCAGCACAAGACAACAAAAAGTGTTGAACAGAGTACTGCTCGTCGCAGGCATAACACCATGGACGCTCCTCCTGTTTAACCCTTTCATTACTGCCGCCCGCTATAGTGGGGATGGAGACACGCCTCCTCTGCTTACGGCCTCCCGGTATAGCGGGACCGCAGCTTCTACTCCCCCGCGTACGGCTGCCCGCTAAAGCGGTTTGCGCTGAGAGTGGCTACCTAATTAGCGGCGACCTTGACAGCGCTAGAGTGGTACCGCCAGGCGCGTAGTGTTTGTTATTTCCGGCTCGGGGCCTGAGAAACAGGATGCGGAGTTTATATAAAACAAATTCCTTCCAGAACTTTGGTTGTGCTTGCAAAAATGGCGGAGAGAGAAGAAAGTGACTGTGACAGCGACGAATTTAGTGATGATGAGTTTTGGGATAGAGGCGATTTTGGAGAGATGGATTTAGTTCAGTTGACAGAGGAAGAAAGGGCTGATTTTGTGCGTGTTGTGCGACAAGACACTAACAACAACAACGATAATGATCGCGATGCCGACGACGAAAGTGGCGATGAACTTGATGATGACAATGTGCCACTGTGGTTCCGAAATCCACAATTTGAATGGACAGCAGGACCATTTGTTGCACCTGAGTGGGTGACATTCACCCGAATGCCAGGTCCAACACGTGTAATTGACACATCTGTCAGTGCGTCCGGGTACTTTGGCCTCTTCTACTCTGAGACTACCTGAGCTTCAGGCTGGACCTGGCCCATGAGTTGGTAGCCGACTATCATCTACAGCGACCGTCCGTCGGCCGTCCCCGCTCTGCCACCAGCAACAACAAGACTCGCCTTGACCGAGTTGACCATTTACCTGTCAAAGGGGAGGGCCGTGATCACGGATGTGCTCTGTGCTACAAGCGACACACCCGCTACAGAGACGCAAACCCAGGGGTTAGCTATGCAAACAACCCTTACAAGAGGTGCAAAACTGTTATCATGTGCCGGAAATGTGAAGTGTACCTTTGTTGTAATGACAACAATTGTTTTATTTTGTACCACACATAGGTACAACTGTAAATACAGGGTGACAGTGGCGACAGTGTGTGACAGTGTATGACAGTGTATAGCAGTGTTGTAATTTCATCTTCACCCTCCTAGTAACTGTACATAGTGTATGCGTAAACATGGACAATCAAGGTGTATATAATAGTGGATCTTTTTCAGTTACTTCTTGTATTTTGGACACCTGTGTGTGCATTGCGGACACTGCTATGTGACAGCAATAAACAGACAATGACACAGTCACAAGTTTGGATTATGCGTTTCCAACACATCATTGTCACGGTAAGAGCATGCAAACACTTTTAGATCCGTTTTCATGCACGTTTGCTTGCTTCATAGGTGTGTGTTGTTAATGTACTGTCATTTTGTCACATATTTGCACCTGTGTGTCACCAAATCAATCACACGACCCTGACACATGACGTCAATGTGTAGCCCGTCCAAAGCCCGACACAGCAATATAGGGTTATGGGTATCTGCGGTGGATGAGTACTCTGCTATCAGCCTTTCCCGTACACTACTATATTTTGGTATTTTTCTAGTCTCTAAACTCAGTAAGCAGGGGTAATACAGAACTTAATAAACGCAGTACTCAGTGGTATTCACGAAACAGAGAATTCAGTAATGAAAGGGTTAAGTAAATAAGAGTGCGTAACATACGTGTGCCCGATGTGGAGCCGAGCCAGGACAGTCTCCTCACGGCGGCTGCCGCAGCGATAAGGTAGACCGTCGGACAACTTAGGAAGAAAAGAAGTACCCAACGGAGAAAGAATAACTTAATAAAGAATAAAGTCTGGATAACTTAGGAAGAGCTTCATGCAGCTTGTTAGCTTCCTCTTTGTCCCACTCGGACTGCCACTCATGGGCTATGTACGCACTAGCCACATGCCTAAAATCACTATAAACAGTCTGTGTGTCAGGGACAGGGTCATTGCGGGCATCGTTGGCAGCAGAATCTGCGATCCTGTTGCCTTCGATGGCAACATGCCCTGGCACCCAAAAAAAAATGATATCATAATATTCCTTCATCAAGTCCGCGTGGAGCTCTCTGATCTGCACCAGCAGTGGGAGGTCATTTCCGGTGCCCTGAAGGGCCTGCAGGGCAGAAAGAGAGTCAGACAGAATCAGGAAGTTCCTTTTCTTTCTCTAGATCGATAAGCATGCCTGAGTGCCAGCAGAACCGCCTGCAGTTCCGCACTAAATACAGATGAGTGGTCTGGGAGGCGGTGCTTAAATGGGCGTCTAGGATGGCGAGAGGACACTGCGGCCGCAGCCACTCTCCCATCCTCAGACTTTGACCCATCGGTATAGATGCGACAATAGCCAGGAAAAATTGAAAGCAGTTCATTGAGGCTCTGTTGGTATATGGCTGGTGGAGTAGAGTCTTTCTTGTGGGCAGTCAAGTCCAGCAAGATGTCAGGAACTGGTAAGAGCCAAGGTGGAGTGATGTGTTGCAGGGATTCCAAAACTCTGTCCAGGTCCAATCCGGCCGCCTGCAGATGAGGTCGGACACGGAAAGAAAGTGGACGGACAGCTCCCGGATGGGTATCGTACATCTCTGCAAACGATGGTTTAAAAACACAATCATAGGCAGGGTTGTCTGGATGGGCCTTCAGTTTCAGAACGTAGCTGAGCATGAGGCGGATGCGGCGGAGCTTGAGAGAAGGCTTCCCTGCCTCGGCATACAGACTAGGAACTGGAGACGTCCTGAAGGCCCCAAGACATATCCGCAGACCCTGATGGTGAATTGTGTTCAGACGCTGTAGCACAGACTTGGAAGCTGAGCCATACACCACAGAGCCGTAATCCAGTTTGGACCGAACAAGGGCCCGGTACAGACGAAGTAAGACAGTACGGTCCACACCCCAGTCAGTACGACCGACGACATGAAGAATGTCGAGAGCCTTCTGACAAGAGGTTCTAAGGTAATTAGTATGGTTGCGGAAGGTAAGTCTTTTGTCAAAAATGACCCCCAGAAACTTTGCCTCCTCGGCCACCTTAATTGGCACTCCAGCAATGCTCAGGCTAGGTTCTGGAAAAAATTTCGTCTGGTTAGTAAAATGCACACAGTCTTGGAGGGCGAGAACTTGAATCCATTGAGAGACACCCACCCCTGGATGCGATCAACGCACAGCTGCAAGCGCCTCTCAAGGGACGCAAGTCCTCGACCACGTGTGCACAAAGCAAAGTCATCAACAAACAAAGAGCATTCAGAATCATCCTTGACGGCCTTTACAATATTATTAATTTTAATATTAAATAAAACAGGAGATAGAATGCTGCCCTGTGGGACACCCATCTCCTGTTCAAAGGAGTCGGAGAGGGTGGAGCCCACACGGACATGGAACGACCGGTTAGTCAAAAAATTGTGAATAAAAACGGGCAGGTGCCCTTTAAAACCCATGTCCAACAAGTCAGACATTATGCCATACTTCCAGGTAGTGTCATATGCCTTCTCAAGATCGAAGAAAATTGCATAGACATGCTGCTTGTTGACAAAAGCATCTCGAATAAATGATTCAAAGCGGACTAAATGGTCAGTTGTACTACGGAAGCGCCGGAAACCGCACTGGAGGTCTGTGAGGAGACCCTGTGACTCAAGATGCCACACCAGGCGGGCGTTGACCAGGCGCTCCATAGTTTTACATAAACATGATGTCAAAGCGATAGGCCAGTAGTTGCCCGGGTCGAAAGGATCCTTACCCGGCTTGGGGATCGGTACAACCACAGCCTGGCGCCAAGACGGCGGAAAATGACCAGTTCTCCAGATATGGTTAAAGGCCTTGAGAAGTACAAGGAGTGACCTCTCAGGCAGATGCGTTAGGAATTGATAGTGGACGGTATCTAGGCCAGCAGCAGAGTCATTACATTTCTGCAAGGCTTGCTGCAATTCTGATAATGTAAATGGGACATTATAGTCTTCTGAGTTATTGGACTTAAAATCACAAATATCTCGCTTCTCCTTCTCTCTCTGGAAGAAAGGTGAATAGTGCTCCGTTGAAGAATTATGGGCAATGGTGGAGGCAAGCAAATTGGCCACAGCTTTTTTATCTGTAACCAAGCTGGCACCATCTCTAAGATGGCCAACAGAAGCCGAGCCACCACTGCCCCTAATTCTTCGAACAGCCTTCCATACTTTCTGGGACGGAGTCCGAGAAGTTAAAGATGAGACGAAGCATCTCCAGGAAGCACGGCGTTCACGTTTAAAAATGTAACGAGCTTTCGCCCTCTGTCTTTTAAAGGTTAAAATGTTCACTTGCGACGGATTACGGAAAGCACGTCGCTGAGCAGATTTGCGCGCTATTTGGGCCTTGCGGCACTCTTCGTTGAACCATGGTACTCTCGGCTTTCAAGGGACTGATGCGGAAGTTTTAGGGATGGTTTCACCCGCTACGTCCAACAAAATAGTAGTAAAAGAAGAAATAGGTTCTTCAGATGACATGACCACCTCCTCTGTAATACGAGACTGACAGAGGGAGGCGAACAGAGGCCAGTTAGCTTTCTTAAGATTCCAGCGCCCCACCGGCGGATCCTCCCCACAGCTGACCGATGACAGGACTACTGGGAAGTGATCATTACCACACAGGTCATCGTGAACCTTCCAGTCAAAGTCCAGCATGAGAGAAGGATCACACACAGTGAGGTCTAGAACAGAACTAGATCCTGAACCTGGGTTAGAGTATGTAGGTGAACCATCGTTAAAGACACACAGGTTAAGTTGAGAAAAAACATCTTCTAACATCTGACCTCTGCCATCATAGTGGTAACTACCCCAAAGGTGAGCGTGACCGTTAAAATCCCCCATGAGAATAAAGGGAGGGGGCAGTTGATCAACTAAATTTAAAAAATCATTACTACAGACCCGCAGGGATGGTGGCAGGTAAATGCTGCATATGGTTATGGTCTTCTTCAAGGTAACCCGAGCTGCGACAGCCTGAAGACAGGTGTCGATGCTAACGGGGCTACATAATATTTGGCTACTAATGAGAAGAGCCACTCCACCCGAGCGCCTCTCCGAATCAGAGCCTTTATGTATAACATTAAAACCATTAAAGGACACAGGGTCAGAAGTCTTCAGGTAAGTCTCCTAAAGAGATATTACTGAGGGGTTATAGCACTTGACTAAAAGACGTAATTCCTCAAAGTTAGCTTGAAAACCACGACAATTCCACTGAAGCAGAGAGTCCATGATTATGTCTTATCTGGGGGTGCGGAGTTTTTCCCCCCTTTTTCCTTTGCCTTGGAAGGAGTCGGAGAAACAGAGGGGGGCCGGCTCCCGGGCCTCCTCTGGTTCTTAGGAGATGAAGGGGGTGGAGCTGCCGCAGCATCGGCAACTTCCACTCCCTCCATCTGCTCCTCCAATGCAGCATTTGTTTTGAAGGGGGACATCAGTGTTCCCCTTCTGGGCCCGTGCGCACGGCGGTCCCATAGATTTCTTAGACTTCTGGTCCTGGGCAGCGGTCCTGCCGCTAGAGTTAGCGGCCTTAGAAGGCTGACCAGAGCCAGAAACCTTTGGCGTTGACAAACTAGCAGGCTTGGGTGGGGGCTGAGGCTTAGGGGCAGCAGAAGGCGGTGTCACCGGACCGGTAGCGTCCGCCCTCTGCGTTCCCTGGCTCCTCGTCACCACCGGAGAAGGGTTACTCTCCAGGGGCGAGAGGATACGAGGCTCCGCCCCCAACCAAGAAGTTGGGGTTTGACAAGAGAAGTCTTTGGTGGGGCACTTGCCTGCCACCGCAGCACTGAAAGTATACACAAAGTTGTTATTTGAGTTTGGAGCAGCCTCAGCTGCACCAGGACCGTCAACCAGTTTTTTTGCGTCTGCAAAGGACAGCCCCTTCTCCACACGCACCTGCTGAATCCTGCACTTGGAGATCCAACGAGGGCACTTCTTGTCCGAAGCCATATGCGCCCCCTGGCAATTGACACACAGGGGGATGGCTGTGCAGGACTCAGCAGAGTGTCCGGGCTTAGTGCAACGGGCGCATAGAGCCTCTGCCTGGCGGCATGTCTTCTGCCCATAGCCATACTTTTGGCACTTAAAGCACCGGAGGGGGAGAGGGACGTACTTTTTCACTTTTAGGGAGTAGTAACCTCCCCAGATGGTAGTAGGAGCTATGGGGGTGCCAAACGTCAGGATGATGGTAGGGAGACGGATCTCCCTACCACCTCGTTTGGAAATGAAGCGCCTGACGTAGGTCACCCCCTGTGACTTAAGGTTCCGTACAAGTTCATCTTCAGACAGTTCGGCCAATGCTTGATCTTTAATCACTCCTCTAGAGGAATTCATTGTTTTGTGGGGAGTGACCTCCACTGGAGTGTCTCCGATGGAGGAGAGCCTCAGTAGCCCATTGGAGTGTGCCCGGGTACGGCACTCTACCAACAAGTCACCAGACCTGAGGTGCTGGGCCTCAGGCCTGCCAACACGGCTCCTGAGGGTCTCCCCTACCAGGAAAGGGTGCAGCTTGGAAACAGGCTTCTCTTTAACTTTGCTGTGGATAATGAGAAAGCGAGGCCAGACGGCCGAAACCTGAGGCGTCGCTTCCCCACAATCGGAGTCGCTATCATTTTCAAGGTCAATGTCAGTGGCTATGTGCCGCTTTGGTGCCAGTTTTGGTTTTTTGATATTTTCCATATTATAGTATGATAGATATTCATCCCCCGGGGGTCCCCGCCCGCCACCGAGCCCAACAAGGGAAAGTGCAATTGTCGGCGGGTCTCCAGCCGACGCACAATGGAGACTGCCTGAAAGATATACTCAAGGGGGTAAGCCCGATTGAACCGTTTGAGCCACCGCCTTCTATCACACAGTTGAATGCAGGGGAATACTGGCGTAGAGCACCTAATCAGCATCAGAGGCTATAGCATGGTGCTCCGTATAACAACCAGCATGTCAACAGGGGGATAGGGCTCGACGTGACAAGAGCCGATTGACTAGGCCGGTACGACTAGCCTCTCGTTTAGGCAGAAGTCAAGGCCAAAGTGGAGTGTTTCAGCCACCAGGATCCTCTTCTCCCCTGACACGGGTCTCCAAGCACGGCAAACACTTGGGATCCAAAGGACCAAAAGCTCATGAGTATTTTTAAGGACCAATCCAACATGGTAAGACCTGGGTTAGCACAGCTCCTTAAAAACTGGACCAGTGAAAAAGACTGAACAACATATCTGCTGACATCAAGTCCTAATCCTGGACAAAGATGGCACCCGTCTGCTAGCCCACTCAGTCAGGGACTGAGGGGACTACCCACGCCACGTGGAGGCCGGTGCCGGGTAGGCGTTAAAAAGTCAGTTCAAATTTTCACTTTACATAAAATGGTGATTTGTCAAGATATTGTAAACATGCCATTGTAAGATATCTTGCAATGGGCAATGGTGCGAACTTGAAAGAGTTAAGGACCGACACCATACCTGCCAAGTCTCCTGATTTCGGAGACTCCTGACTTTGCAACCCATCTCCTGCTTTCTCCCGACTTCCCGCTTTCATGACTTTTCCTCCTGACTGGAGAAAATTTAAATCATACACAAACTTTGAATGCGCGTCTTGTTGGCAGTTTTGTTTTCTTTCAGCTATTTTGGAACAGGGAGATCACCCACATGCTCCGGTTATTTCTGGTGTCAATCGACCAAAGAAATCGTCTACTATTCCTAAAAAGACAGAGGCAAAATGCGGATGGATCTAGTGAGAGACAATGGCAAGTAAACAAATCGTGGACAGTTACTATCACATTTTATTCAGTACAACGTACAAAAGGCTTTTTAACAAAATACGTGCAATGGAGTGCAGTACCCAACAGCAAGTCTTGCCACAGGCATTTTCCTTTGTCTCAGTTTGGTCTTACAGACAGCCTATTCTGAACGCAGGTAGCAGTAGGCAGACACATAAACTGCATGTCTTTTCCAACCAGTTTAGAAGAATTTGAATATAATGAATGTAATGAAAATGTTTCTAGTCTCAATACTGATATTTTCTTGAAGAGTATCAGTGTTACTGGGGGTGTGCTCTTTTTCTGCAAGTCCTAGTTTTACAGTGTGCACATCAGGTAGCAGCATCAGATTCGGAAATGTGAATAAATTCAAATAAGATCACATTATCTATAGGAATTTTCACATGCTGTGTGAATTCATTGTAAACATGCAACAAACACAGATACAAAAATAATAATCTGAATATAATGTCTGCACACTTTTTATGCTGATAGTTATTGCCAGTGATGCTGCAACAAAAAAAAAAAATGCCGCAAAAAATCTCCAGATTTCCCAAGTTCAAAACTTGACCGGTATGTGACACCCCCAAAGAGACTCTCATATCACATATTCAGATTTGCAGCACCTTAATAGGCTATAAATGACCACACAGTTTAATGTAGTCTATCAAAAAAAGTATTTTAGTTATTCTTGCCTTTTTCCCCCTACCAAAAAACCAATATAAATTAAAAGACTGGTCACATTTTGCTTGGAATGACGACCAATTTACATCTTCTCTATATGCATTATATTATGCACACTCTGTTCAGAAATAATGGGTAAGAACTGCTTACACAGAGGAGAATGGCATGATTTTTTTTTTTTCTCCACTGGCTACCTGTCAAGCAGAGAATAGAGTACAAGCTGGCCATATTGGCATACAAACACTATGACAATACACTTCCTGCATATCTGTCCTTTTCCCTTGCATCACACAATCTTAGTAGAAGTCTATGCTCCAGCTCACAGAAACTGCTTGTTCAGCCCAGAGTCAACCTAAAAACTGCTGGTGCACCTTCTTTCAGTTATCAGGCCCCTCACATCTGGAACTCACTTCCACTTCATGTCCGTCTATCCCCTACTCTGATGACTTTCAAAACAAATTTGAAGACCCATCTTTTCCAGGTAGCATATCAGGATTAGCTTAGTCTGGATGTACTGCCTGGAAATGTTGGCTGTTGTCTTATATGTGTAGCCCATGTATGTAGATTGTGTGTGTGTGTGTGTGTGTGTGTGTGTGTGTGTGTGTGTGTGTGTGTGTCTGTGTTCTGTGTGTGTGTTTATGTGCGTGTGTGTTTCGTGTTAGGAATGTGCCTACATGGTGCGAGCTAGTGTTTATTTAAAGAGTGAGTGCGTGTTTATTTTGTTCTAATTTTTCTCCTTTTTAATTTGTTTTTATGTGCTGTAAAGCGCTCTGAGCTTGCTGTCTGTGGGGAAGGGCACTATATAAAAACTATGTATTATTATTATTATTATTATTAATCATAAGTCTATTGCTATAATAATAAGTATGCAATGCCTATTAGAAAGTAGATACCTATTGTCACAGGCAACATGCGTTTAAACAAATGTTTATTTTAAGACAGGGTGTCGAGAGCACACTGGTAGGCCTACTGACATAAGAAAAGTACAAGCCAGATACACAAAAATCTTTTGAAATACACAGAAATAATATGTTCTTCTAATGACATATTGGAATATAGACGTAAGAGAGTGTTTTCAGATATTTTGATACCTGATAATTTTCGGACATTATTCTCACAACTAAGATTTATAATCTAATGGAACTGATAGAACCACTTCCCCTCTGTGGCCATACACTAGTTTAGTTGTTCTATCCATGGCAGGAATGCTCCAAAGAAGTAGTTTATGGGAGTAGGTAACAGACACTGGAAAATGGCGATTCCGAAGGTTCAGCGAGTGTTTAAAATGCTTCGGGTAAGGCATTTCTTGAAGTGTGGGAACAAGAAGAAAATGCGGAGTCAGATCATGGAAGTGGGCAGGTCATAGTAAAGTCTGGACATACTCCTGTTGAAGATATTCTTGTACCAGCCTATACTGGTGGGCAGGTGCGTTTTATGTGGGATTTTGATTCTAGGCATCCCAGTGTTTGCATTTGCATTTGTCTAGAATCTGTTCACACCAGCATATGCAAAGTCTGTGTAGTACATGGTATTGTAGAACAGTTCCTTCAGTATCGAAAAAGACAGTGTACACAACTTCAATTTGAGAGTGATGCCTTCTCGTAATTTTAGGAGAAGGCCCCTTTGGGCACCCTGACCTTATTTTTTACTTTTCTGTTGGACTCAAAATTATACACCCAAAAATAATTGCATTTAACTATCTCATTTAAGTGTCTAAGGTCACAGTGTTTGTACTTTCATGAGCGAGTTTTGGTGAAACGCACCCTACCCCTCTTATTGTTAAGTATCACAAAATGCACATCCCAATACATGCAGACCCTCCTGTATCCGAGTCCTTTGGCCAAGGTTCTGTAGACGGATGATGAATGTACAGCAATATGTTCAGCAATCTCAAAATGGCAAAATCTTGGGTCTGTGTCGACAAGGGTGTGTGTGTGTGGGGGGGGGGGGGGAGGGAGGGGTGGGGGGGGGGGGGTGGGGCGGGCAAATGACTGCATGAGATGACAAAAGGAAAGGGTATGATTTTTTCTGCACCTGCACAGATGTAACAAAGCAAACAAAATCCTGTTCAAGGCCATAATTATCAGACAGAAGAATCATTACTGTCCAGGTTCATTAAACACATCGTTTCTCTTTGTCTTCATCAGAAAAATTCAGGCAGCATTGAATACTTACTTACGCCTGTCACCCCTCCCAGGGTATAGGCTGTCGATGAGAGACCTCCAGCGACTCCTGTCCTGTGCTTCTCCTTCGATTTTACTCCAGGTGGTTCCCAGTCTCTTGATGTCTGCTTGGAAGTCTCGACGCCAGGAGTTTCTCGGCCTGCCTCTTTTCCTCTTTCCCTGGGGGTTCCATGACAATGCCTGCCTAGTGATACTGGAAGCTGGCTTTCTCAGACTGTGACCAATCCATCCCCATCTTCTTCGCCCAATTTTATTCTCTGCTGTTATCTGCTCTGTTCTCTCCCAGAGTCTGACGTTGCTGATCTTCTCTGGCCAGTGGATTTTCAAAATTCTTCTAAGGCAACTGTTTATGAAGATCTGTACTCTGTTGACTGTGGTTTTTGTCAATCTCCAAGTCTCTGCTCCATATAGGAGAACTGCTTTTACGTTGGAGTTGAAAATCTGGACTTTGGTGTGTTGTGACAGCTCTCTGGAACTCCACACTTTTTTCAACTGGAGAAAGGCTGCTCTGGCTTTACCGATTTGTGCTCTAACATCTGCATCAGTGCCACCCTTTTTGTCTATGATGCTCCCGAGATAGGTGAAGGACTCCACCTCCTCCAATGGGATGCCAGCAAGCAAGACTGGTTCTTCCCTGGTTGCGTTCAGCCTCATTGTCTTTGTTTTCTGTTTGTGGATGGTGAGGCCCACTTGGGTTGAGATGTCAGCAAGCCTTGTCGTCTTGTCCTGCATTTGTTGATGAGTGTGGGACAGTAAAGCCAAGTCGTCTGCAAAATCGAGGTCATCAAGCTGTGTCCACAGTGTCCACTGTATTCCACTTCGTCTGTGCTCTGTGGTCCTCTTCATGACCCAGTCTATGGCCAGTAGAAAGAGGAACGGAGACAGCAAACACCCCTGCCTGACACCAGTTCTGACCTGGAGCTCCTTGGTGAACTGCCCTTCGTGGATCACGCGACATGTCATGCAATCGTAGCTGCTCTTGATCAGGTGGGCGAGCTTTGTGGGTACACCGTTGTGTCGTAGGAGTTTGCACAGAGTCTCTCGGTCCACGCTGTCAAATGCTTTCTCGTAATCCACAAAGTTGACGTACAGCAGGGAGCTCCACTCCAGAGACTGTTCCATGATGATGCGGAGAGTGGCGATCTGGTCTGTACATGATCGGTTTTTCCTGAATCCTGCTTGCTGGTCTCTCAGCTGGGGGTCAACGGAGCTCTTCATTCTCTCCAGGATGATCCTGTTGAAGACCTTTCCTGGTACTGACAGCAAGGTGATTCCTCTGCAGTTAGAACACTTGCTGAGGTCGCCTTTCTTGGGAAGCTTGATTAGGTACCCCTCCTTCCAGTCAGCCGGCATCACCTCCTCTTCCCAGATCTTTCCAAACAGTGGGTACAGCAGCTCTACTGTTGTCTCTAGGTCTGCTTTCAGAGACTTCGCTGGGATGCCATCTGGCCCTGCTGCTTTGCCGTTCTTTAAAAATGCCACTGCTCTTCTGATCTCTTCCCGGCTGGGTCTGTCACAGCTGATGGGTAGGTCAGTCTCTGCTGGCTGGATGTCTGGGGGGTCGGGTGGGCTGGGTCTGTTCAGTAACTCTTCAAAATACTCGGCCCATCTGTTGAGTTGGTCTGCTCTGTCTGCAATAGGCTTGCCTTCTTTGTCTTTTACTGGTCTTTCTGTATGGCCATACTTGCCCGACAATCTTCTGGTAATGTCGTAGAGCTGTTTCATGTTGCTGCTGCCTGCTGCCTTTTCTGCCTCTGCTGCCAGGCTGTCTGTGTAGAAACTCTTGTCTGCCCTGATACTCCTCTTCACCTTGAGGATGGCTTCCGAGTATTTCTCATGTGCCCTTGCTTTGGCTGCTCTCATGCGACTGTTGTTGACAACTGCTTTCTTCTGCTTCCTCACTTCTATCTTCTTCAAGGTCTGTGCCGACAGCCAGTCCTTGTGATGGTGTTTCCTGAACCCTACAGTGTCTTTGCAGGTTGAGTTCAGCGCCTCTCTAACTGCCTTCCACTGCTGCTCTGTGGTGACCGCCTCTTCATTTACTAGCTCCTGTAGCACTTGAAACCGGTTGGACAGCACCAGTTTGAACTCTTCTCTCACTCAGGAGGCCTACATTATAGCGCTGTCTTCTTGTTGTCTCTGTGCGGCTTTTCTTTAACTTGAGCTTTATTCTTAAGGTAAGCAGATGGTCTGAGGCGACATCTGCTCCCCTCCTCACTCAAACATCTGGAAGGTATCTTCTAAATTTCTTGCTAATGCAGATATGGTCTATTTGGTTCTCTGTAGTATGGTCAGGTGAGACCCAAGTTGCTTTGTGTATTCTTCTGTGTGGGAAGATGCTGCCTCCAATGACAAGTCTGTTTAGAGCACAAAAGTCTACAAACCTCTCCCCGTTCTACTCATCTCCCCTAGTCCCTGTCTCCCCATCACCTCTTCATATCCGGTGTTGTCCTCCCCTATTTTGGCATTAAAATCGCCCATGACGATGGTGATGTCTCATCCCGCACATTTGTCCACAGCACTCTGGAGTCGGTCGTAGAACTCTTGTTTCTCTTCCACGTCACTGTCATTAGTGGGCGCAAACACTGGATGACGTTCAGCTTGATCTTTTTCTTGGTTCTAAAGGCTGCTGTGATAATTCTTGGCCCAAGGTTCCCAGCCCATCAGCGCTCTCTGTGCCACTGGTGACAGCATGAATGCTACTCCTTTTGTATGGGGGGGCATTCTCCTCTTCATCTAGTCCTATTACTGCAGGATGCGGTACCGATCATCAGGGCAGTCGAAGGGGACGACTACCACCGTGCGCTAGTCGCCACCCGATGGATGGTGCACGCCGGGGCTCTGAAAGATCTCCACCCGCCAAAGACAACAGAAACGGCCAGCCAAGCCACCACCACCACCACGGACAATGAGTGCCAAGTGGCACCAGCCATGAAGACAACAGGGACAACAGCCGCCCCAGCAACAGCGACCAAAAAGATAGGAACAGCAACCACCCCCACCAAGAACAGGGGGTGTGGGAACACCGCCGCGCCAACACAAGACACAGGAACGGACCCAACGCCACCCCCAGCCCTAGCTTCAACAAGTGAAGATAAGGCCACCGCAACAGACCCGGCCCCCCAACAGCCACCATCACAGCCAGGCAACGGGCGAACCACCAGCCCACGGCAATGCAGACGACCACCTAAGCGCTTCCGACACCAGCGCCCACCACTACTCGCCACGCCACCACCGCACCTTCGCCTGCCACCGCAACACCGCCACCCACCCCGCCCATTCCAGCGTCCGACCCCCCGGCCCAAGATCAACTGGCCACCACCGCCACCACCCAACCTCCCCAGACCCTACCGCAACCAGCCACAGTTATACCGGCCGCCACCACCACCGCCACGACTCCTGCAAGATCTTTTGGAGTGGCTGGCCTACCACCACCCACCAGCCTGGCGCTAGGCAACGGTCCCCTGGTCACACCACCCGCCTCCTCCACCACCAACCACCCGGCCCCGGCAGTAACACCAGCCGCTGAGCGACGGAGCGACAGACAGACAGAGCGACGACTTCCCCCCCCCAACCCCCCTGGCCCACCCCCCCTGGACGAAATCAGCGAGAGCTGGAAGTCCCTATCCTTTTTAAAAATCGAATCGAATCCTCTTCATGACCTGAATACAGAATCATCTCCCCACTTAACAGCCTTTTCTGGCCAGACTGCGTCCATCTGGCTTCACTGATACCTAGCAGGGAAAGGTTGTACTTTTGCATTTCTGCTGCTATCTGGGCGGCCTTGCCGCTCTGGTACATGGTCTTGACATTCCATGTGCCCATGGTTGTGTCCCTGGATAGAGAGAGGCGGCTCGGTCCTGTGGCTTCCGAAGACTTCCGGCTTTCACCACAGGACGTCATAAATCTTCTGGTAGAAGAACCTTCCTCCTCCAGGAAAGAAATTGCTGTTTGTCTTTTCGTCAGCGTTTTTGTAGCCATTTCCTTATTTGCAGGGTGGGGAAGCTACCCCCACGCCCAACCCCCTTACTAGGAGGACCAGGGGTTTTCTGTCAGGGTCACCTTCCCTTAGACCATGTTGGTTCACGGCACCTTATTTCATTCGGTGCACCCCTCACGCGAGGGACCCCCTATCCCCCACCCAGGGGACGCGCCTCAACGCCATATGGTCCCAGTGCGAGGGCAGCATTGAATGACCGCATTTATATATGTTGCAATGATGTAGTGTTAGGAATTTCTACGCAACTTTCCCATTATGCCGGCCTGACTTGTTTCTTTGCAGTCTGCATACTTGTTTTTTTACGTCATTACGGAATGTTCAAGCTAGGACAATAAAGGACAAGATGAGGATTTCATCCCAAAGACAACTGTATTGTTTTGAGCTCACATGTGTTTTTCTTTTAGAAACATTCAGAGTTGTTCCTGTTTTTTAAGCTTATCCTTCTGATTCATCTCTTGCCATCTTAACTCACCCTACCACACGATCCGCATGGCACACAAACACAGCCATGCGGCGATTCACACCATTTACACATTCTGTGGGCTGGCATGGCCACAGCCATTCTGAAGAACAACAAGATGGGCTGACCCATGCCCACAAAGCCTCTTCTGTATGACCTTGCAGGCATTTTTCTACCTTTTCCACAGTACATTCACAGACATCATAACAAAAATAGAGAGACTGTCTTCCTAAATCAAATTATCAGAGAGGGAGAGCACTGCATCAACTCATACACATGTATAACACTGACATGCTGGCACTTTGCGTCATTAGGAATAATGTATAACACTGACGCGTTTGGTGCTTTAGTCACTGTTTGATTCCTGTCCTGAAGGACTTTTGACATTTTTCGGCAATGAATTTTTTTTTTTTTTAAGTTGAAGAGGTACAGAGCTGGCTAACGAACTCATTTAATGTCTTTCTCCAAACTAGCTATATTCAAAATTTCAAGTGAATATAATGAAAATGATGGACAAACGACTTTCAATAAACAGTCATTTAACTCTTGAATGAGACATCAAATTTCAATTTGCTCGGAGGCTATCTTATTTCAAACTTATATGTACGTAAACTTTGGAAATTTTCATGTTGACATACATACGCACACACACAAACATATGGCGCTTTGCGGCAAAAGTACGTTCAGCAGTGAGGTTAGCATAACAAGACATGACGTCATTTGTATCTTGTTACTTCTTTGCCAGAATATGAGGCCCGCCCACCCAAAACGTCATCTGCATGCTAATGAATGGGCTCCGACCAGCCACATGTCAAAGTCTACCATATTTTCAATACGGTAGACAATAACTAGTCGACTGAAGTTGCAACATGTTAATACAGCTCTGACTCAGTTGTCGGGGTTTGTTAAAATATGGCTATTTTTTTTACCTATTTCCTGATCTCATGTGACCTTGACCTTTGTGAGAGGTCACTCAAATTGTTTAGAAAGATCTTGCCACAAAGTATCCTTGGGCCAAGTTAGAAGACTGTGGCTTGAATAGTCTCTGAGAAAATGCCAACGTTAAAGTTTACCACGGACGACACCGGACGGATGACCACAGGCCCAAAACATACTCACTTTTGCTTTGCATGCAAGCCAAAAATCGAAAATGTCACATGATGTGACCAAGAGGGCCTAACCGCGTGGGTGCCCCCTCCACAATGAAAGAGTATGACCTGATGAAGTACCTCAGAAAGTTTGGTGCTTTTGTCCAGCGTGTCCTGATCAACTTGCTAAGGACTAAAGGTACCTAGCTATTAGCCGTCAACTGTGAACTAGATTGGTTAATTGTACATTGCGTAACGTCCCGACAGCAACAAAACTTTTTCAGGACATGCTGAACTGCTTGTGAAAACAAATTTCTGCCATTCAGGGCCAGCAGCCCAAATTTGTGTGGTAAGCCTTGGTCCCCCAGGGCAGTTGGATAAAAAGCATGTACATTGAATTTTCTTACTAGCATGTTCCAGAAAAACCAAATTGTTTTTTCAAGTGTTGTTTACTTTAATAAAATGCATTTTAAAAAATTCTTCCCAAAGGCCGTCTCTGTGATTCTTTTGATACACAGAACTACTTATGTGACAATAGGAAAATAAAAGACAATATGGAATTATGTCTCATTAGCTGGTTCTGAGAGCCAGATATTCAATATTGTTTAATTCGTGTTCCTTTATTCTTTATTTTTTGATTTGGACTCCTGGAATGTATTTTGATTTTATTTAGATGAAGATGTTCCGAATGTCATTGTGGAGTCCACAAAAAGTGTGAATGAGGACCACATTTGTTTTTTTCTGGTGCACCCCTACGTATCTTTTGCAAACATGGCATAACAATTTCAGGACATTCAAAAGCACACTTTAATGCAGTTTGATTGAGTAGTGGGGGGGAGGGGGGGGTGCATGGGTTGGACTACAATAATGAATACTTGTATAGCGCCTAACCTCAGATCAGAGCTCTAGGCGCTTAACAAAAACTAATGTACAAAAATAACTAATTACAAAAATGCAATTTACAAAAAGTACAAAAAACAAAATACAACGCACTCTGTAAACAAGCTATAGTCACCATTCAAAAGTGCTACGCTTATGGACTCATACTGGCATTCACACACACTCACACACACACTACTTCTAACATAGATAGAGATGACATTAACATGACAGGTGTGTGACAAAGTCATTTGTAGCTGACAGAAAAAATATGAGTCTTTAGGGCTCACTTGAATGCCTCTCTCGAATCCACGTATCTCAGTTCGCGTGGGAGGTCATTCCAAACAACTGGGCTTTGGTATCTGAATGACCTCTCACCAAACGACTTTGTTTTGACAAGAGGGATACGTAAAACTCGAGAGTCGGCAGCAGAGCGCAAATTCTGTCTTGAGGGCGTATACAGCTGGAGAAGAGAGGCAAGGTAGTGTGGGCAGGAACACGTAATACAACTGTGAGTCATGCATGAAATTTTGTACTGAATCCTAGCTGTTACAGGTAACCAGTGAAAAGCAGACAGATGGGGTGTGATATGATCTGATCTAGGGACTCTTATGAATCAACCTAGCAGCTGAGTTTTGAATTTTCTGGAGTTTGCCAATCAGACACTATAAACAATAGTTCAAAACTAGAGTACAATGACTGACCTATCAGTGGTGCCTCCCATTCGCCATCCATTTCATCGTCCCTGGTAAAAAGACAAAAACAGTATGGTAAATTGCAGTATCTCCCTTGTAAATGTTCTTAAAATGTCCTACAAAATTGCTGCACGAACGGCTAACATAACAAATGAGGTTTGAATGTTGTAAATTAAAAGACTTTTCTCCTCTTCTTCTGTTTCATATAATAATAATAATAATAAAGAGCATTTATATTGCGCTGAATCCCCAGGAGCAGTGGGCTCTAAGCGCGTTACAAAAAATGTATATATGCAGAATCTCACTACCTTTAAAAAGATTTAATCTACGCACACACATACAACTAAAACACACATAACAAAACCATTGACAATCACAAGTCAAATGCATTTTGATGATGCTGATGCGCCACCATGAAAATGCTACACGGTCAACAAAGGGAAGACCTAAGATCAAGGCCACCACGATGGTGCTAAACGGTCAGCATAAGGAGGACCTAAGATCAAAGCCACCATGATGGTGCTACAAAGTCAACAGAAGGAAGACCCAAGATCAGCACAACCGCGATGGCACTACATGATCAACAAATGGATGACCTGTGATCATCCAAGCCACAATAATGGTCAATAAACTAATGATGTAAAGATCAAAGCCACCAAGATGGTGCTACAAGGTCAACAAAAGGAAGCGCGAGGTAATAAATGCCACCATGATGGTGCTAAGTGAGGCATCATAAGCCACAGAAATATGTATGCAGATGCAGACCAGACCATTATCACACACTCACACACAATCTGTGGATTAATGGTATGCAAGCTGAAAGAAGTAGGTTTTAAGTTGGGTCTTAAAGACGTCAATGTTTTTAGCATTCTGGAGGTGTTGGGGAAGGGAGTTCCAGACAACAGGGGCTTGATACTGGAATGACCGGCTGGATGAGAAGCTGGGGACACAGAAACGCTTCTCAGAGCAGGAACGAAGGGAACGGGAGAGCTGACAGATGTTGAGGAGGGATGAGAGGTATATGTAGCAGAAATCCCGGTGTGTACAAGGGGCAGCAGAAAATCTGTTATCTGTGCCTACTCACATGAATTATGAAAGGATGAGTAGACAAGAGGAGCTGAACCATGTCCACAGTCCCTTCTGTAATGAGCAATGATCACAGATCTTGTTGTACCTATTAGTCTAGCAGATGCCCTTCATAGACAATCAGCCATTTACGAGATAGTAGTTTTCTTCTGAGTAAGAAAGGTTTGGGTATATCAAAATGAAGTATGGGATGAATACATTACACCTATGTCAAAATTGTACTGTCAGAGGATGGAGACATTTTTCTGATGCTAAATTTGACTGGAGGCTACAGGGACAATTGAGGGAGAGGAGTCAGGGGGACATTTTTCCATGCCACAATTTCTGAAGGGGAGGGGCAGTATGGCAGCTCTTCTTCTGTTGCCAGGTGAAATTGTGAAGCTCATGGCCTACATAGATTGCCTAGAGCAGCTCCCATCACAAGTGTTAGCTGAATAAATAATTCCCTTCTTACTCGGATTGGTGAGAAACAATTATGAGGGATACAAAGTCAATTGTTTTCATCTCTATGTCACATGACCAATCTCTTTAGAGCAAACTGTACCACATGACTGAGCTACAAAAACGCTTGTAGCGACTAATGGCTGACTTTTTGTTGCCCTCTTTCTGACGCGTCTTGGATGCCAGTTTTGCTCTATAAAAGATCATCAAAACGTTATAAAGTACAAAGTTACCTAGTGTTGTTCGAAACAACAGGCACACTACTGGAGACGGCAACGTCATGAAAGATTTTAAATTACGTCACAAGTCTATTATGTATAAATGTATATTCTTTTTACATCAGTCATGCCTGGCGTGATCCAGGTTGGAAGATTGCTTCTTGATATTTTTTACAAAAACGGTGGAGGAATTTAAACAAATACGTTATTGGTAGCAGGGGCTTGCTGCACAGACCCTTGGAGGCCTTAGGGAGGTCAAAGGAACCACTGTACCCCTCAGGCCTTTGCGGTACAATGGTTCCTTTGATGTCTCTCAGGCCTACAAGGGTCCGTGTAGCAAACCCCTGCGAGCAGTAACTTATATTATACCATCAGGCACTTGTGACCAGTTACATGCAATTATGTTGTCAAACAGTGACTGTTTCTGGTAGGAACAAAAGGTTATTTTCTTGGTTTAAGATGCCCAGTCCCAGTGTAAACTGTTATCTTTTAATCAGTAGGCAAGTGATCTTTTAATCAGTGGGTGACTGAGTAAATGAGTGAGTGAGTTAGCGAGTGAGTGAGTGAATGTGAGCGTGGTTGTGTGTGTGTGTGTGTGTGTGTGTGTGTGTGTGTGTTTGCGAGCATGTGCGTGTGTATTAGGATTGTAGAGTTAAAGTGGAGGCTACAGATGTAACAGATGTAACCTTAGTTTAAACTCAAGAGACTTATGGAGGAGAGAGAGAGGGGGGAGATATAGGTGTGGGAACTGGAGCAAGAACAGGAGTGTGAGCATATGAGGGGGAATGCGTGGGAGTGAATGGAAGGCAGAGGGTCAGTGCCAGAACTAGGCCATTAGACCAAACACATCACTAGCAGCAGCAGCAGCATTGGTTTTCTGGCTCACAACATCCCACCTTCTTTTTTAAGTCTTCTATTTATAGAAGACTTTTTAGGATGGGACACAGTGGGGTGATTCCAGTAGAGTGCCAGTGACACCAAATGCATGCAGACCTGAGACAGTGAAGTAACACAATAGACATCACGTCATGTTTAGCTACGTTACTCACAAACCAAATAGGTGAGGCTTGCGCTGGTAGAATTGTACACATACCAAGGGGAATTACTCAGCGCTGGACAGACAAACAGTTAGATCCTCTGCCCCTGCCTATCAGGCACCCAAACGCCAGCCCACAGAAAAATACGCAGGTATAGAACCAGACGATCATCTACATCTATGAGCTGTGGGCTGGCGATTGGGTGCCCGATAGGCGGGGGCAGGGGATCTAACTGATTGTCTGTCCAGCAGTGATCAATTCCCCTTGGTATGTATACAATTCTACCAGCGCTAGCCTCGCCTTTCTGGTTTGCGAGTATTCAATAACTCGAGGCAAAACTTGTATCGTTACATTGTTGTGTATTGTCTTGTGCATCTACTGTGGGAAATCAGGGTATTTACCCAACCACATTTATTAGTGCATCTTCATTTTTGTTTATGTGCGTTTCTCCTGCCTACTTCCTAAGTTCCAGAAAAAGACATGGGTTATAGGCTAGACCTGATGCATCCTTTCAGGGATGTAGATGATCGTCTGGTTCTATACCTGCGTATATTTTTCTGCGGGCTGGCGATTGGGTGTCTGATAGGAGGGGGCAGGGGATCTGACGGTTTGTCTGTCCAGCGCCAAGTAATTCCCCTTGGTATGTGTACTAGCTACGCTAACCACGCTGCTGAACATACATTTGATGCTTTGACCAAAATATATTTCAGAGAGCCTCCGAGCATTTTTTTAATTGGGCGAGTCATCAAAGAGAACGTTTATATAAGTAAGTTGACCTACATTTCAGTCCGTAATGTTTGTTCGATTCACTTGGAATTTTGGATATGTAGCTAGCTTGGAGAAAGACATTGGATGAGTTTGTTAGCCAGCTTTGTAATTTTCAACTTTTTGGTAAAAAAAAAAAAATTCATTGCAGAAAAAAAATTAAAAAGTAAGAATTATCGACTTCTAGTTAGTTAGTTAGTTATTTGGGTTTAACGCCGAGCAGGCAACTAAGGCCATCTCACGGCGGGAAGGGTAAAAATCTGGTCAGCCAGACTAAAAGAAAGGTCTTAAGACATGATGTAAATATACCTTAAAAATATGTCAGGCTAAAATGTCGCACAGGTCTTTAAAGAAAACGTCGGAAGACTCTCAAAAAGGTCAAAATAATAGAAACATCATAATCTATAAACGCTCAAATCTTATTAAAAATATGGCACTCTCTCAGAAAACTGAAGATCTTGTCCGGGGGCACATCCCGGAACAAAACCTTCAAGGAGTCTGCTGTGAAATGTTTATACCTTGTGTCGATTAGATCAGCACAAGACAACAAAAAGTGTTGAACAGAGTACTGCTCGTCGCAGGCATAACACCATGGACGCTCCTCCTGTTTAAGTAAATAAGAGTGCGTAACATACGTGTGGCCGATGTGGAGCCGAGCCAGGACAGTCTCCTCACGGCGGCTGCTGCAGCGATAAGGTAGACCGTCGGACAACTTAGGAAGGGCTTCATGCAGCTTGTTAGCTTCCTCTTTGTCCCACTCGGACTGCCACTCACGGGCTATGTACGCACTAGCCACATGTCTAAAATCACTATAAACAGTCTGTGTGTCAGGGACAGGGTCATTGCGGGCATCGTTGGCAGCAGAATCTGCGATCCTGTTGCCTTCGATGCCCACATGCCCTGGCACCCAAATAAAAATGATATCATAATATTCCTTCATCAAGTCCGCGTGGAGCTCTCTGATCTGCACCAGCAGTGGGTGGTCATTTCCCGTGCCCTGAAGGGCCTGCAGGGCAGAAAGAGAGTCAGACAGAATCAGGAAGTTCCTTTCTCTAGATCGATAAGCATGCTTGAGTGCCAGCAGAACCGCCTGCAGTTCCGCACTAAATACAGATGAGTGGTCTGGGAGGCGGTGCTTAAATGGGCGTCTAGGATGGCGAGAGGATACTGCGGCCGCAGCCACTCTCCCATCCTCAGACTTTGACCCATCGGTATAGATGCGACAATAGCCAGGAAAAATTGAAAGCAGTTCATTGAGGCTCTGTTGGTATATGGCTGGTGGAGTAGAGTCTTTCTTGTGGGCAGTCAAGTCCAGCAAGATGTCAGGAACTGGTAAGAGCCAAGGTGGAGTGATGTGTTGCAGGGATTCCGAAACTCTGTCCAGGTCCAATCCGGCCGCCTGCAGATGAGGTCGGACACGGAAAGAAAGTGGACGGACAGCTCCCGGATGGGTATCGTAAATCTCTGCAAACGATGGTTTAAAAACACAATCATAGGCAGGATTGTCTGGATGGGCCTTCAGTTTCAGAACGTAGCTGAGCATGAGGCGGATGCGGCGGAGCTTGAGAGAAGGCTCCCCTGCCTCGGCATACAGACTAGGAACTGGAGACGTCCTGAAGGCCCCAAGACATATCCGCAGACCCTGATGGTGAATTGTGTTCAGACGCTGTAGCACAGACTTGGAAGCTGAGCCATACACCACAGAGCCGTAATCCAGTTTGGACCGAACAAGGGCCCGGTACAGACGAAGTAAGACAGTACGGTCCGCACCCCAGTCAGTACGACCGACGACACGAAGAATGTCGAGAGCCTTCTGACAAGAGGTTCTAAGGTAATTAATATGGTTGCGGAAGGTAAGTCTTTTGTCAAAAATGACCCCCAGAAACTTTGCCTCCTCGGCCACCTTAATTGGCACTCCAGCAATGCTCAGGCTAGGTTCTGGAAAAAATTTCGTCTGGTTAGTAAAATGCACACAAACAGTCTTGGAGGGCGAGAACTTGAATCCATTGAGAGACACCCACCGCTGGATGCGATCAACGCACAGCTGCAAGCGCCTCTCAAGGGACGCAAGTCCTCGACCACGTGCGCACAAAGCAAAGTCGTCAACAAACAAAGAGCATTCAGAATCATCCTTGACGGCCTTTACAATGTTATTAATTTTAATACTAAATAAAACAGGAGATAGAATGCTGCCCTGTGGGACACCCATCTCCTGTTCAAAGGAGTCGGAGAGGGTGGAGCCCACACGGACATGGAACGACCGGTTAGTCAAAAAATTGTGAATAAAAACGGGCAGGTGCCCTTTAAAACCCATGTCCAACAAGTCAGACATTATGCCATACTTCCAGGTAGTGTCATACGCCTTCTCAAGATCGAAAAAAATTGCATAGACATGCTGCTTGTTGACAAAAGAATCTCGAATAAATGATTCAAAGCGGACTAAATGGTCAGTTGTACTACGGAAGCGCCGGAAACCGCACTGGAGGTCTGTGAGGAGACCCTGTGACTCAAGATGCCACACCAGGCGGGCGTTGACCAGGCGCTCCATAGTTTTACATAAACATGATGTCAAAGCGATAGGCCGGTAGTTGCCTGGGTCGGAAGGATCCTTACCCGGCTTGGGGATCGGTACAACCACAGCCTGGCGCCAAGACGGCGGAAAATGACCAGTTCTCCAGATATGGTTAAAGGCCTTGAGAAGTACAAGGAGTGACCTCTCAGGCAGATGCGTTAGGAATTGATAGTGGACGGTATCTAGGCCAGCAGCAGAGTCATTACATTTCTGCAAAGCTTGCTGCAATTCTGATAATGTAAACGGGACATTATAGTCTTCTGAGTTATCGGACTCAAAATCACAAATACGAGACTCTCGTTTCTCCTTCTCTCTCTGGAAGAAAGGTGAATAATGCTCCGTTGAAGAATTATGGGCAATGGTGGAGGCAAGCAAATTGGCCACAGCTTTTTTATCTGTAACCAAACTGACACCATCTCTAAGATGGCCAACAGAAGCCGAGCCACCTCTGCCCCTAATTCTCCGAACAGCCTTCCATACTTTCTGGTACGGAGTCCGAGAAGTTAAAGATGAGACGAAGCGTCTCCAGGAAGCACGGCGTTCACGTTTAAAAATGTAACGGGCTTTCGCCCTCTGTCTTTTAAAGGTTAAAATATTTACTTGCGACGGATTACGGAAAGCACGTCGCTGAGCAGATTTGCGCGCTATTTGGGCCTTGCGGCACTCTTCGTTGAACCATGGTACTCTCGGCTTTCGAGGGACTGATGCGGAAGTTTTAGGGATGGTTTCACCCGCTACGTCCAACAAAATAGTAGTAAAAGAAGAAATAGGTTCTTCAGATGACATGACCACCTCCTCTGTAAGACGAGACTGACAGAGGGAGGCGAACAGAGGCCAGTTAGCTTTCTTAAGATTCCAGTGCCCCACCGGCGGATCCTCCCCACAGCTGACCGATGACAGGACTACTGGGAAGTGGTCACTACCACACAGGTCATCGTGAACCTTCCAGTCAAAGTCCAGCATGAGAGAAGGATCACACACAGTGAGGTCTAGAACAGAACTAGATCCTGAACCTGGGTTAGAGTATGTAGGTGAACCATTGTTAAAGACACATAGATTAAGTTGAGAAAAAACATCTTCTAACATCTGACCTCTGCCATCATAGTGGTCACTACCCCAAAGGTGAGCGTGACCGTTAAAATCCCCCATGAGAATAAAGGGAGGGGGCAGTTGATCAACTAAATTAAAAAAATCATTACTACAGACCCGCAGGGATGGTGGCAGGTAAATACTGCATATAGTTATGGTCTTCTTCAAGGTAACCCGAGCTGCGACAGCCTGAAGACAGGTGTCGATGCTAACGGGGCTACATAAAATTTGGCTAATGAGAAGAGCCACTCCACCCGAGCGCCTCTCCGAATCAGAGCCTTTATGTATAGCGTTAAAACCATTAAAGGACACAGGGTCAGAAGGCTTCAGGTAAGTCTCCTGAAGAGATATTACTGAGGGGTTATAGCACTTGACTAAAAGACGTAATTCCTCAAAGTTAGCTTGAAAACCACGACAATTCCACTGAAGCAGAGAGTCCATGATTATGTCTTATCTGGGGGTGCGGAGTTTTTCCCCCTTTGTCCTTTGCCTTGGAAGGAGTCGGAGAAACAGAGGGGGGCCGGCTCCCGGGCCTCCTCTGGTTCCTAGGAGATGAAGGGGGTGGAGCTGCCGCAGCATCGACAACTTCCACTCCCTCCATCTGCTCCTCCAACGCAGCATATTTGTTTTGAAGGGGGACATCAATGTTCCCCTTCTGGGCCCGTGCGCACGGCGGTCCCATAGATTTCTTTGACTTCTGGTCCTGGGCAGCGTTCCTGCCGCTAGAGTTAGTGGCCTTAGAAGGCTGACCAGAGCCAGAAACCTTTGGTGTTGACAAACTAGCAGGTTTGGGTGGGGGCTGAGGCTTAGGGGCAGCAGAAGGCGGTGCCACCGGACCGGTAGCGTCCGCCCTCTGCGTTCCCTGGCTCCTCGTCACCACCGGAGGAGGATTACTCTCCAGGGGTGAGAGGATCCGAGGCTCCGCCCCCAACCAAGAAGTTGGGGTTTGACAAGAGAAGTCTTTGGTGGGGCGCTTGCCTGCCACCGCAGCACTGAAAGTATACACAAAGTTGTTATTTGAGTTTGGCGCCGCCTCAGCTGCACCAGGACCGTCAACCAGTTTTTTTGCGTCCGCAAAGGACAGCCCCTTCTCCACACGCACCTGCTGAATCCTGCACTCGGAGATCCAACGAGGGCACTTCTTGTCCGAAGCCATATGCGCCCCCTGGCAATTCACACACAGGGGGATGGCTGTGCAGGACTCAGCAGAGTGTCCGGGCTTAGTGCAACGGGCGCATAGGGCCTCTGCCTGGCGGCATGTCTTCTGCCCATGGACATACTTTTGGCACTTAAAGCACCGAAGGGGGAGAGGGACGTACTTTTTCACTTTTAGGGAGTAGTAACCTCCCCAGATGGTAGTAGGAGCTGTGGGGGTGCCAAACGTCAGGATGATGGTAGGGAGACGGATCTCCCTACCACCTCGTTTGGAAATGAAGCGCCTGACGTAGGTCACCCCCTGTGACTTAAGGTTCCGTACAAGTTCATCTTCAGACAGTTCGGCCAATGCTTGATCTTTAATCACTCCTCTAGAGGAATTCATTGTTTTGTGGGGAGTGACCTCCACTGGAGTGTCTCCGATGGAGGAGAGCCTCAGTAGCCCATTGGAGTGTGCCCGGGTACGGCACTCTACCAACAAGTCACCAGACCTGAGGCGCTGGGCCTCAGGCCTGCCAACACGGCTCCTGAGGGTCTCCCCCACCAGGAAAGGGTGCAGCTTGGAAACAGGCTTCTCTTTAACTTTGCTGTGGATAATGAGAAAGCGAGGCCAGACGGCCGAAACCTGAGGCGTCGCTTCCCCACAATCAGAGTCGCTATCATTTTCAAGGTCAATGTCAGTGGCTATGTGCCGCTTTGGTGCCAGTTTTGGTTTTTTGATATTTTCCATATTATAGTATGATAGATATTCATCCCCCGGGGGTCCCCGCCCGCCACCGAGCCCAACAAGGGAAAGTGCAATTGTCGGCGGGTCTCCAGCCGACGCACAATGGAGACTGCCCGAAAGATATACTCAAGGGGGTAAGCCCGATTGAACCGTTTGAGCCACCGCCTTCTATCACACTGTTGAATACAGGGGAATACTGGCGTAAAGCACCCAATCAGCATCAGAGGCTATAGCATGGTGCTCCGTATAACAACCCGCATGTCAACAGGGGGATAGGGCTCGACGTGACAAGAGCCGATTGACTAGGCCGGTACGACTAGCCTCCCGTTTAGGCAGAAGTCAAGGCCAAAGTGGAGTGTTTCAGCCACCAGGATCCTCTTCTCCCCCGACACGGGTCTCCAAGCACGGCAAACACTTGGGATCCAAAGGACCAAAAGCTCACGCGTATTTTTAAGGACCAATCCAACATGGTAAGACCTGGGTAAGCACAGCTCCTTAAAAACCGGACCAGTGAAAAAGACTGAACAACATATCTGCTGACATCAAGTCCTAATCCTGGACAAAGATGGCACCCGTCTGCTAGCCCACTCAGTCAGGGACCAAGTGGACTACCCACCCACGCCACGTGGAGGCCGGTGCCGGGTAGGCTATCGACTTCTAGAGATGGATCAGACAGTGCCAGTGACATAAAGGCGCCAAACACATCAGTGTTACACAATGTTCCTAAATTGTCAAAAGCACCAGATGTCAGTGTTATACAATGTTTCTGAATTGACGCAAAGAACCAGACACATCAGTGTTATACCTGAATTGAAGCATTGCTTTAAATATCTCTATCTCTCTGACAGACAATATATTTGATTTAGGAAGACACCCTCTATTTTTCTTATGATGTAGACCTGCTGCTGGTATTGTGCAAAACGTGGTTAAATACATGCAAGTTAACATAGAAGAGACTTTGTTAGCTGGTTCATCCCATCTTATCTTTTGTTGTGTACACTAATTTACTGATGACTGCTTCATGGTTCTTCCTTGGTTTGTTTGTTGCCAGCTGCAAAGTTGGTCCCCTTTTTAATTAAATGACTCTTACCATGCTTTGAAAGACACACCAAAACTTGTATCGATTGGTTTTCCTTCTCTTTCTCAGTCTTGTGTTTAGACGTTTAAAAAAAAAATTGTTTTGTTGTTTTTGTTGGAATGAATTATGATGTTTTGTGATTATATCATCAGGTACATGCGACTTGTTAACTATATTGTTGAACAGCGACTGTTTCTGGCAGGAATAAAAGGTTGTCTCCTTTGTTTCTGCTGCGCAATCCAAATTTACATTATCTTTTGGTCAGCGAGTTAGTTAGTTAGTTAGTTATTTGGGTTTAACGCCGAGCAGGCAACTAAGGCCATCTCACGGCAGGAAGGGTAAAAATCTGGTCAGCCAGACTAAAAGAAAGGTCTTAAGACATGATGTAAATATACCTTAAAAATATGTCAGGCTAAAAAATCGCACAGGTCTTTAAAGAAAACGTTGACAGACTCTCAAAAAGGTCAAAATAATAGAAACATCATAGTCTATAAGTATAAACGCTCAAATCTTATGGAAAACATGGCACTCTCTCAGAAAACTGAAGATCTTGTCCAGGGGTACATCCCGGAACAAAACCTTCAAGGAGTCTGCTGTGAAATGTTTATACCTTGTGTCGATTAGATCAGCACAAGACAGCAAAAAGTGTTGAACAGATTATTGCTCGTCGCAGGCATAACACCATGGACGCTCCTCCTGTTTTAGTAAATAAGAGTGTGTAACATACGTGTGCCCGATGTGGAGCCGAGCAAGGACAGTCTCCTCACGGCAGCTGCCGCAGCGATAAGGTAGACCGTCGGACAACTTAGGAAGGGCTTCATGCAGCTTGTTAGGGTGGAGTGATGTGTTGCAGGGATTCCGAAACTCTGTCCAGGTCCAATCCGGCCGCCTGCAGATGAGGTCGGAAACGGAAAGAAAGTGGACGGACAGCTCCCGGATGGGTATCGTAAATTTCTGCAAACGATGGTTTAAAAACACAATCATAGGCAGGATTGTGTGGATGGGCCTTCAGTTTCAGAACGTAGCTGAGCATGAGGCGGATGCGGCGGAGCTTGAGAGAAGGCTCCCCTGCCTCGGCATACAGACTAGGAACTGGAAACGTCCTGAAGGCCCCAAGACATATCCGCAGACCCTGATGGTGAATTGTGTTCAGACGCTGTAGCACAGACTTGGAAGCTGAGCCATACACCACGGAGCCGTAATCCAATTTGGACCGAACAAGGGCCCGGTACAGTTGAAGTAAGACAGTACGGTCCGCACCCCAGTCAGTACGACCAACGACACAAAGAACGTCAAGAGCCTTCTGACAAGAGACTCTGAGGTAATTAATATGGTTGCGGAAGGTAAGTCTTTTGTCAAAGATGACCCCCAGAAACTTCGCCTCCCCGGCCACCTTAATTGGCACTCCAGCAATGCTCAGGCTAGGTTCTGGAAAAAATTTCGTCTGGTGAGTAAAATGCACACAGACTGTCTAGGAGGGCGAGAACTTGAATCCATTGAGAGACACCCACTGCTGGATGCGATCAACGCACAGCTGCAAGCGCCTCTCAAGGGATACAAGTCCTCGACCACGTGCGCACAAAGCAAAGTTGTCAACAAACAAAGAGCATTCAGAATCATCCTTGACGGCCTTTACAATGTTATAATACTAAATAAAACAGGAGATAGAATGCTGCCCTGTGGGACACCCATCTCCTGTTTAAAGGAGTCGGAGAGGGTGGAGCTCACGCATACATGGAATGACCGGTTAGTCAAAAAATTGTGAATAAAGACAGGCAGATGCCCTTTAAAACCCATGTCCAACAAGTCAGACTTCCAGGTAGTGTCATAAGCCTTCTCAAGATCGAAGAAAATTGCATAGACATGCTGCTTGTGGACAAAAGCATCTCGAATAAATGATTCAAAGCGGACTAAATGGTCAGTTGTACTACGGAAGCGCCGGAAACTGCACTGGAGGTCTGTGAGGAGACCCTGTGACTCAAGTTACCACACCAGGCGGGCGCTGACCAGGCGCTCTATAGTTTTACATAAACATGATGTCAATGCGATAGGCCGGTAGTTGCCCAGGTCGGAAGGATCCTTACCCGACTTGGGGATCGGTACAACCACAGCCTGGTGCCAAGACGGCGGAAAATGGCCAGTTCTCCAGATATGGTTAAAGGCCTTAAGAAGTACAAGGCAGATGCGTTAGGAATTGATAGTGGATGGTATCTAGGCCAGCAGCAGAGTCATTACATTTCTGCTAGGCTTGCTGCAATTCTGATAATGTAAAAGGGGCATTATAGTCTTCTGAGTTATCGGACTTTAAATCACAAATATATGAGACTCTCGCTTCTCCTTCTCTCTCTGGAAGAAGGGTGAATAATGATCTGTTGAAGAATTATGGGCAATGGTGGGGGCAAGCAAATTGGCCACAGCTTTTTTATCTGCGACCAAGCTGGCACCATCTCTAAGATGGCCGACAGAAGCCGAGCCACCCCTGCCCCTAATTCTTTGCACAGCCCTCCAGGCTTTCTGGGACGGAGTCCGAGAAGTTAAAAATGAAACGAAGCGTCTCCAGGAAGCATGGCGTTCACATTTAAAAATGTAATGGGCTTTCGCCCTCCGTCTTTTAAAGGTTAAAATATTTACTTGCGACGGATTATGGAAAGCACGTCGCTGAGCAGTTCTGCATGCTTTTTGGGCCTTGCGGCACTCTTCATTGAACCATGGTACTCTCGGCTTCCGAGGGACTGATGCGGAAGTTTTAGGGATGGTTTCACTCGCTACGTCCAACAAAATAGTAGTAAAAGAAGAAACAGGTTCTTCAGCTGACATGACCACCTCCTCTGTAATACGAGACTGACAGAGGGAGGTAAACAGAGGCCAGTTAGCTTTCTTAAGATTCCAGCACCCCACGGGTGGGTCCTCCCCACAGCTGACCGATGACAGGACTACTGGGAAGTAGTCACTACCACACAGGTCATCGTGAACCTTCCAGTCAAAGTCCAGCATGAGAGAAGGATCACACACAGTGAGGTCTAGAACAGAACTAGATCCTGAACCTGGGATAGAGTAAGTAGGTGAGCCATCATTAAAAACACATAGGTTAAGTTGAGAAAAAACATTTTCTAACATCTGACCTCTGCCATCATAGTGATCACTACCCCAAAAGTGAACGTGACCGTTAAAATCTCCCATGAAAATAAAGGGAGGGGGCAGCTGATCTACTAAGTTAAAAATATCATTACTACAGACCCGCAGGGATGGTGGCAGGTAAATACTGCATATGGTTATGGTCTTCTTTAAGGTAACCCGAGCTGCGACAGCCTGAAGACAGGTGTCAACACTAACGGGACTACATAAAAGCTGGTTGCTAATGAGAAGAGCCACTCCACCCGAGCATCTCTCCGAATCAGAGCCTTTATGGATAGCATTAAAACCATTAAAGGAAACAGGGTCAGAAGTCTTCAGGTAAGTCTCCTGAAGAGATATTACTGAGGGGTTATAGGACTTCACTAAAAGGCGTAATTCTTTAAAGTTGGTGTGAAAACCACGACAATTCCACTCAAGCAGAGAGTACATGGTTAGGTTTTATGTGGAGGAGAACAGTTCTTTCCCCCCTTTTCCTGTGCTTTGGAAGGAGTCAAAGAAACAGAGGGTGGTCGACTCCCGGGCCTCCTCTGGTTCCTCAGAGATGAAGAGGGAGGAGCTGCCGCAGCACCAGCCACAACAACTTCCACCCCCTTCATCTGCTCCTCCAATGCAGCATATTTATTTTGAAGGGGAACATCTGTGTCCCCATTCTGGGCCCGTACGCACAGCAGTCCCGTAACTTTCTTAGACTTCTAGGCCGGGGCAGCGTTCCTGCTGCCAGAGTTGGCGGCCCTAGAAGGCTGACCAGAGCCAGAAGTCTTTGTAGTAAGATTGGCAGGCTTGGGTGGGTGCCACCGGACCGGTATCGTCCGCCCTCTGCGTTCCCTGGCTCCTCGTCATCACCGGAGGAGGGTTACTCTCCAGGGGCGAGAGGATCCGAGGCTGCGCCCCCAACCAAGAAGTTGGGGTTTGACAAGAGAAGTCTTTGGTGGGGCGCTTGCCTGCCACTGCAGCACTAAAAGTATACACAAAGGTGTTATTTGAGTTTGGCGCAACCTCAGCTGCACCAGGGCCATCAACCAGTTTTTTGGCATCCACAAAGGACAGCCCCTTCTCCACACGCACCTGCTGAATCTTGTACTCGGATATCCAACGAGGGCACTTCTTGTCCGAAGCCATATGCGCCCCCTGGCAATTCACACACAGGGGGATGGTTGTGTAGGACTCAGCAGAGTGTCCGGGCTTAGTGAGCGGGCACGTAGAGCCTCTGCCTGGCGGCATGTCTTCTGCCCATGGACATACTTTTGGCACTTAAAGCACCGGAGGGGGAGAGGGACATACTTTTTTACTTTTAGGGAGTAGTAACCTCCCCAGATGGTAGTAGGAGCGGTGGGGGTGCCAAACGTCAGGATGATGGTAAGGAGACGGATCTCCCTACCACCTCGTTTGGAAACGAAGCGCCTGACGTAGGTCACCCCCTGTGACTTAAGGTTCCGTTTCGTTTTGTGGGGAGTGACCTCCACTGGAGTGTCTCCATAGAGGAGAGCCTCAGTAGCCCATTGGAGTGTGCCCGGGTACGGCACTCTACCAGCAAGTCACCAGACCTGAGGCGCTGGGCCTCAGGCCTGCCAACATGGCTCCTGAGGGTCTCCCCTACCAGGAAAGGGTGCAGCTTGGAAACAGGCTTCTCTTTAACTTTGCTGTGGATAATGAGAAAGCGAGGAAAGACAGCCGACGCCTGAGGCGTCCGCTTCCTCACAATCGGAGTCGCTATCATTCTCAAGGTCAATGTCAGTGGCTATGTGCCGCTTTGGTGCTAGTTTTTTTTTTTTTGTATTTTCCATATTATAGTATGATAGATATTCATCACCCAGGGGTCCCCACCTGCCACCAAGCCCAACAAGGGAAAGTGCATTCGTCGGCGGGTCTCCAGCCGACGCACAATGGAGACTGCCCGAAAGATATACTCAGGGGGTTATGCCCAAATGAACCGTCTGAGCCACCGCCTTCTATCACATGGTTGAATGCAGGGGAATACTGGCGTAGAGCACCTAATCAGCATCAGAGGCTATAGCATGGTGCTCCATATATCAGCCTGCATGTCAACAATGGGATAGGGCTCAACGTGACAAGAGCCAATTGACTAGGCCGGTACGACTAGCCTCCCATTTAGGCAGAAGTCAAGGCCAGAGTGGAGTGTTTCAGCCACCAGGATCCTCTTCTCCCCCGACACAGGTCTCCAAGCACGACAAACACTTGGGATCCAAAAGACCAAAAGGACTCGAGAGTATTTTTAAGGACCAATCAAAAATGGCAGGACCTGGGTTAGCACAGCTCCTTAACTCTTCGACGCACGCAGTCAAAAAAACTTGCCACTATGAAACGCACAGCAGCGCACCCCCTAAACGCACGGCAAAATATGTGGAGCAGGTGTGAGCTAAAACACTCAAAATTTCATTTCCCAATACTGCTTTCTGGACCCTTCCAGCTATAATGTACTTCTTCTACTATAGCTGAACAAGTTCCATTCACCCTCCTCTGAAAATACATGAAAGACACAGAGCTACATAGGGGACATTTAGCATACTAAATACAAGAAACATTTAGTTTTGCATTCCCTAAATATCACTCATTGCCACCGGAAGCCAGCTCTCTAACCAATTTCCCCCAGGATATCTCGCCCGACATGGTTGATAAACATCTCCCCACTTGACACTGGTTTCGTGGGAAAAATACAAGAAATAGTATGAGAAAGGGGCTGGGCAAATTTATTCGCCTTTGTGCGCTCATTAGAGGGCTATAAAATTTGACGGCGTGCACTTGAAGATTGTGCGCCATGCGCGGAAGAGTTAAAAACCGGACCAGTGAAAAAGACTGAACAACATATCTGCTGACATCAAGTCCTAATCCTGGACAAAGATGGCACCCTTCTGCTAGCCCACTCAGTCAGGGACTGAGGGGACTACCCACCCACGCCACGTGGAGGCCGGTGCCCAGTGGGCGTGTGTGTATGTGAGAGTGTGAGCTTTTGATGTGTCACTTTAGTTTTTGTAGCGTTTTCTTTCTTGTACTTTTTGTTCTGTGATTTTTGATCTTGTAAAGCGCTTAGAGCACCATTCATTTGGAGGTTAAGAACTATATAAATGTACATTACTATTATTATTTATCTTTGTACCAACTTTAAATTTGTGCATAGTATTTGTGGGGAAAAAAATAGGGGCCAAAATATGGCTATTCTTTTTAACCCATTTCCTGATCCCCTGAGTGTTACCTTGATGTGATGAATCTCTATGCTCACGCATATGGTTCATACAGTAGGTTAAATACGGTACAGTAGCTGTCAGCGGTTTGTGACGATAGTCCGTGGTGGCACGTGGGCCACTTGGAACCTTTAAGACACGGTAAACACGGGGAGTTTTGGTGAGTTGTAGGCGAGAGTTCAGTCTGTCGGAGGTCTAAATATGTTAGTACGGGCTTTACTGTCAGTGGGTACAGACGTATGTGAGATACCTTAGCCCGTATTCCAAGACTCTGAAACCTAGAATTTAGGTATGTTTTTGATATGTATTATTGATAGTTGCTTAGTTAAAGACAGTATGCGTTGGTAAGAGTAATTCGGTTGTATAGTGTTGTCTGGTTTGGTTCAGTATGTTGGTTTGGAGTTCAGTGAGGTAACCGGTGGTTTTCGTATACAGTTATTTACCGAGATGGATAACTAAAGAAATGTGAGGTGTGTATGTCTAAGTTGTTATGAAGGTTAAACGTGGTTAAGTATAGTCTTTTCCAGCGTATGGGATAACGTATAGCGAGAGCATTAGGTTATAGTCTGTTTCTTGGTAGTGACAGAGATATGGGGGTGTTACGAAAGTAGTCGGGTTATGATGCACGTGTGTGTGTGTGAATGAACGTGTGAGTTATTTTTATCAGCCAGGTTACGTAATGTATCTCATATTTTCCAATATGTGTGTGTGTTTAGCAAGTGTTACGATATAGGACTTTGTTACTGTTCAGAGTGCTTGTCGGAGGTTGGAGCGACGGACGCCGAGACGTCAAGTCACCAGGGACCTAATGCGAGGTCATCTCTCCATCTCTTCACTCGGGGAGTGAGCGACCGGTGCCGAGACACTTGGGTCAGAGCGAAGATGCGGTACGAGCTACGAGGTCGTCTACGGTACGAGAGACGGGATGACTCGGGAGTAAACGAAGAAGTACTTGCACGCCTATACATGAAAAGACTGAAAGTAACCAGATTGATTGTACATTGCTTAACGTCCCGACATCAACAAGGCTTTCTCAGGACGTGCCTGCACTGCTTGTGAAAAACAAACAAACAACAGAATATTGAATGTATGTCGCCAGCCGGTCCAATACGTTAATTAAACCTACGCCATGGGGCCTAAATAAAGCCAAGACCATTTAGCAACACACATCTAATATCAAGAGCTACAGGCAGTGCAGACAGTTGGGAGAGTTTTAAAAAGGAAAATACAGGTGAATGGACCAAGGGTAGACAGAAAAAACATGCCCCAGAGATAGATAATATGACACTCCCAGGACAATACATTCAATAGAGCCGCATCCGTCATTAATTTACGCTATTTTTAATAACAAAATTCAGTTATCCCATTACACTCTCGTTATTTCCGAATCAACCCTTTAATTTTTAAAAAAATGATGAGCATGACGGATGCGACTCTATTGAATTTATTATCCTGGGAGTGTCATATTATCTATCTCTTATCCCAATCAAGTGATGTCAATCGAAACTTAATACTTATTAACAAGTTACAACTAACTTCTAGGAACCTGCATAGGTAACCTTTAAGAACTTATTAATTACTTACCCTAAGTTCTTACAACAACTTGACTCAAGTCACTGAGACAGATTTATCAAGATACAAGGACAATAAAAAAACTTTTTTTTAGTAATAGTCTGGTGGTGGAGCTGATGGGGTTAAATAGTTAGGTGCAAGCGACATGTCACCTTTTTGCGAAGTGTATGACATTAATAAATGATTACCAAATCTGATTTTTATTTGTTTAAAAGATTGTGTAGTTTTTCTGTGGTTTCCTGAACACCGATTTTTTTTCCTTCCGCTAAAAAACTAGCCTTTAGTTCTTCAACATTCACGGGAGATTGACTACGCATTTTATTTTGTATTTCAGACTTCTGTTTCTTGTAATTATTTAAATCATCCTGGACCCGCTTAAATTCTTCGTCATCAATAAAATTATCATTCAATGCCTTACTGATAATAAGTTTTATACTACTCAGCTTTGCACCCGCCAAAGTACTCAATGCTTCATGTTTTTCTAATTTTGTGTGAAACCTCTTGTTCAAGGCATCCAAACCAAAGCAAGTCAGGCATGTAACAACGCTAACAGACTCAACTGCTATTCCAGCCAAACTCCCAATTCCTGTGGCGAACAGAGCTATACCTCCTACAGATAATCCAGCTGAAACTGCACCAATAGCCATAGAAGTGTTTTGAACAGAATTAAATACTGACTTATACCTCCTTTTGCACCGTGAGTACTTAGCCTCTTCACTTTCCAAATATTTCAAAGATTCTGTAATATTATTTAATCTGAATGCATCTGCCTGTAATGTTTTATCTGAAGCAATTGGCACAGCTGTCACCTGAGGATCAGGCGCAAGTGATGTTTTAGTCATCACATTTGTTTCAGTCGGCTCAAGCTGCTCAGGTGGTATTTGTGGATACAAGTTCACCATTTTTTATTGACAAATATTTTTTAATCAGCAATTACATTTTGCAACTCTTCAAAAGTATACAATTTGCTGGCATAATAAAATGCAACAAGATCAATGTGTTCAAGGTTTATGTAAGTTAGACGAACAAAAGTTGTTTTGTCAACCACCACCTTGACAGTGGGAATACTGCTTGAAACATTAATAACATCATTATTTTTTGTAATGGCAATAAAGACCTTTGATGATTCTGTTACTGTTTCATTCCATGTAAGTTTAATTCCTTGTGCAATTTGAGCCTCTTTAGCAGAAGCAACAGATTTCATGATAATTTCAAATACTATTGTCGCTTCTCTAGCCACGACTAAGCTTGCTGGCATAAACACAACAGAAGTATCTGATCTACCCTTTCTAGTTGTAAGAAGATACCGCCGTCTCTCATAATTTTCAACTTTCAGTTTTTCTCTGCTATTGTTGTCTGGGGCAAAGCTTGGAACAAGGCTTACAATAAGCGGCCCAGAATTAACAACCTTCCTAAACACTAAGGCACCTTCGTCATCAGTGTATACATAAGGACTAATAAATTCAATCTTTATGTCCCAGTCAATTGTGGGTGGTGGTGCCGGTACAGGTGAAACAACCCACTTATTTCCCACATGTATTAAGTTGTAAGGCGCATTATTTACAGGTGGAGTAGGTACAGTAACATCACGCAGCTGACCAAGTTTAGGAATCTGTTTTTCACCATCTTTCATGTCAACAATTACTTTCCTCTTGTACATGCCATTTGAATCAAGTTCAAAACCATATATTTCTCCAATATCTCCCTCCTTCTCAAAATCCTGTATGTCTGCCAAATCTTTCAACTCTGTTACCGGACACGCAACTGGTATGATTCTAGGCTTTGGACCAAGACCACTCATTTTTATAAACAAAAATAAAATTATTTAATTTCCAACACAACACTAAAATCATGCATAAGAACTGGTTTGTCATCCTGATTAGTTACAGATATACTCAGTGACTCAAAGAAACTAGAACCTAATTTCTTAAACTGCAAATTAGGAAATCTAACAACCACACTTTCACAATAGGGAGCAGTTCCAGTTGGTAAGCATCTCAACAAAGTTGAAGGCTTTCCATTGTGAACATTCTCAGATGTGTTTAGTTCTTTCAAATAAACATTTAGCACTGTGTGTACTGACAAACTGACAGGGCGTTTTCCAGTTATTTTAAGTTTTTTTGTCTTCATTGTTATAATACCAGACATAGCTTCATCTAAATCATCTGTTCTCCACCAATCTTCGTCAATATAAAATCCAAGTAAATATGCAAATCTATCTGAAATTTTTAACCAATCTTGTTTCAGAAATTTTAATGTAACAAGTAGGTTAGCTGGATTTAAAGTTGCTTTAATTTTAAATTTACTTTGAAACCATTCAGCTATAGTACAAAAGTCATAATACCCAGGTGGTATAGCTTCAGTCTTACCATCAAAAATTACTTTATTATATATATCATCTGTTACATTAAACCATTTTACTGTGTAGAACAATTCATGGATAGCTGCAGTCTTGCTACCATCACGATTATCAATCCCATTAGTTAACCACACTGGTTTGCTTGTGTCAAGATTTGTTAAGGTAATAAACATTTTTATTATCTCATATAAAAAAGGATGGAATTTAAATCACCAACCATTACCACAACAAACGCATTTCAATTTAATGTGAATGCCAAATACAATGTCGCACCTACTTATGAACAGAAAATAATTCAACTAAATCAGCTTGACATAGCTGTGTCAGAACAAGATTTATTTCAAGTCAAAGTACCAAATCCGTTTGACCATTACCTAAACCCTCCAATAACAGATGACTCAACTGCAAGAAAGTGGTCTTCAAGTCCACTACAGATGTTTCAAAACCAACTTAACTTTGTCATACTGTGTTCTACTACAGGCTGTGGTGTTTCATTTACAGACCATTTGAATCACTCAAACAAACTGATTAGGTCTGTCTACCGTTTCCATGTTTATTACCAGCTTAGACGTATACTGTCAGAACTGCATACACCATTACCAACTGAATCCAGTTTCAACAGGTATAACAACCCCATGGATATGAAAGCATTTGAACGCATCTGTAATGAATTTAACATTAACCCTGGCACTAAGTATGACTTCACACAAAAACTTGATGATCACAAAGGCATGGGTACACTTTATTACGCTATGAGTCACAGACAATACCCTCAAGATTATTACCCTGGTTACACTTCATTCTCATCAAAATCACAAGTCTGGATAGGATCAATAGAGCAGAAACAGTCAAACGCCTGGACCACATTTGTCTTAGATAAATCTGACGGATTTACTCAAGCGGGAGTCGAGCGCGTCAATGAGTCTATCAGAACATATGTCTGGTGTTTACTAGGAGCACAATCACTAACAAAATCGAATATTTTGAATGGAAGTGGTAAATTTGAAGCACAAAAACAGTTTCTTGCAAATCTTGAAGATTCAATTAACTCAACAGTTGATCTCCCATCAAGCATACAGCGTTACCAAGACGTTCTCAGATATGCTAGATCAAAAGTTGACTTTGTAGTTGGTATTGGGTTATACATGTTGCCATCTGACCTTCAACTCCAAATGGGTACAATAACAAATTATAATAATGAAATCATTGTTGCAGGTGTTGGTCAGAAATTAGGACTCAATCAATCTGTAAACTTGGGGGTCACAACCACACATGTACAGACATTAAAACCATTAATGACACCAGCACCAGTAACGTCATCACCCGTACAGACAGTAACAACCCCGGTCCCAACACCAACCCCAACCCCTGACACCCATGAGTCGGAAAGAACTGCATTGGTAATAGGTCTCACTGGATTAGGGGTATTACTTCTTTACCTGTTTCATTAAATAACCCACTATTAACCCTCCTACTGTCACCAAAAAGACCCACACATGTTCTGCCATAAACCCTACTGCCTTTGCCGCTGTACTAATCAGCCAACTGACAACAGTGCCTATAATGCCAGGCAAAGCGTCCATTGCTTTCACAGCCAATTTCTTAAGCAAGTCTGATATGTGAGACAGTTGTTTCTTTACCCACGACTGTAAGTCTTTTGGATCTGTGGGGACTGGGGTTGGTGGTGCTGGAGGTGGAGAACCACCACCCGTTACAGCCAACACAACTGTACTGATAATAAACCCCAGAGCTGTAATTAAACTGGCAATTGTGATACCCTGTTCTCTGAAAAGTGTTTTTAGTCTCTCAGCCAGAGTAGTGTCTTCGTGAAGTATTTTCTGAATAGTTTCTCTAATCCTGTTGACCTGTGTTTTCAGTTTTTCCCTCCCAATACTAATCGCTTCTAACCTCGCTGATCTTTCTATATACAAATCATTTAATCTATGTTGTATTCTTTGTTTCATTTCTGTGTCAAGATTCCCATTGTCTGCGGTAGCCAGTTTCTCTTTTTCACGTTCTATGTGTTTATCAAGCTCACCCAGTTTGGCAACATTGTTTACCATATCACCTCTTATCGTCTGCATTAATTTATTCAACCCTATAATCTCTCTCATTGACAAAGGTGAGTCATCTATTGTTTTCATTACTTCGTCAGTAAATGAGGTTTCTTGTATCACTGTGTTTGCTATTTCTGGTAGGCTTGTTACTGGTGCCATTTCAATCTGTTGCCCTGTTGGCAACTTTGTTTGCGTGTCTTGAAGCACACTAACAAGTCTTGGGGGAACAGGAGACCCTCCAATACCAAGGTATCTTGCCAACCCAGAGTTACCACCGACTTCACCTTTAATTGTACTTAAAGCCCTAAACTTAGAAGGATTATTTTTATGTGTTAGATATATTTTTCCTCTGTCTGTATTTACAAATAAATGTCCTTTATCATATTCAAATTGATTAGGATCTATTACATCTGGGCGCGCTCCAACACTGTCATAAAATGAGTTTACTTTGTCTTTTAACAGTTCGTGATACAAAGGAGAAGTAGTTACCATTCCAGTCATATCTGTGTTACTGGTATCTGAGACATTCATGTCATCCATTTTAAACTCTTCATGATTAAATCCTCCTGCTGCCATTGTTTTATTAATTTATTATTTTTTATTGTGCCTAATAAAAATGACACAGTCTTACGGATCAAAGTTAGACCCATACAGAAAACTACGTGAGCCTCTGGGTGTTAAGGGCATTCGACAATCGATAGTCATCACAAACAATCCTAGTACAATAGACCAGAACCAAACACTTACAGTCAAGTTTCCAAACCTAGGTCCCAGTGACGTTATTGTTCCTGGCACTGCACGCCTTGCTTTTAATATTGAACTATCATCAGACGCAGACGTGAACAGAACACTAGTTAACAATCTTGGTAGAGCAATTGTTAGAACTATTAAAGTAAAACTTGAAGGACAGGAAGTGTTTAGTCTTGATGACTCAGATGTATTCTACTGTTACAAAGACCTTTGGCTAACAAGAGAAGAACGAGAGGATCGTATTTACCAAGGCATACAGCCAGATAATGTTGGGAAACTTCGAATCGACGCCGGAGATAAAGTAACTAATACAGCCATGGATGTTATTATAGCAGAAACATATGGAACCAGATTTTACATACCACTTGAGTTTGAAATCCTCACAGCTCATTTGCCTTATTATCAAGGAGCACTGAATGACCGTCTGAGCTTTGAACTAACTTTCAATGACTACTCCAAAGTTATAAAATCATCTGCCACAGATGCAACATATAAGATCTCTAACATTTCCTTGGAATATGAAATTGTTACACATACTGAACTAGCCAGACTCATTCAAAATCTATACCAGTCAAGACTTCCAATTTATTATGACCGTGTGATTAGACATAGTTTAATACCCAAAGACAAAAGCGACCCAATGTGGAACATAAACTTGAACACGCCTGCCAGGTCACTGAAAGGTATTCTTATGTTGTTTGTTGAACCGGTGAGTCCATACAAAAGAGATTCAGAAAAATTCTACAATCCTAAGATTACACATTTGTCCTGCACAATTGAAGGCCGCCCTAATCAAGTGTATGCGTCTGGAATGTTACCTTATCAACACTACGATGAGATCACAAAGTATTTTGCAGGAGGAAGGATTAGAGATAAACCTGCAAACATTGCGTGCAAAGATCTACATCTGTATGATGTTAGGATCGGACAATACCTGACAAACAAGTATGCACTGTGGCTAGACCTTCGTAGTACAGATGACGACTACCTTCATGGGTCAGGACGAACTGTTGAGAATGGTAGTGATGGAATAACAATTCAGATACAAAAGAAGGTTGAAACTGCTGCAGCCATAAACATATATTTGTATCTAATTTATGACGCACAACTCAATATTGCAGAAAGCAGACTGAGTGGACACATCTATTAAAATTATATTGTGTATTAAAATGAACCTAATGACCCTTGACCCACACTGTGGCTTATTTTGTGGTGCCACAGGGTGTGGTAAAACTGAATTTGTACTTGACTTATTACAAACAAGATACATCCACCATTTTGAAAACATAGTAATATTCTGTCCAACAATCAAACACAACAAAGCTTATCACAACCGTTTATTTATTTGGACTGACAGCAATATCTATTTAGTAGACCCTGAAAAAAAACTGAATGACTACCTACAATATTTTTACAAGCAATTTGAAGGACAGCCAACATTGTTTATAGTCGATGACTGTTCTGCAGAGAAAGACATTGTCAAGAAGAGAAACACTCTGGCAGAACTTGCCTTCAGTGGTAGACACGCAAACATCAGTGTTTGGATTCTCACTCAGAAATATAATGCTGTACTAAAAGATTTTCGAGAACAGTTAAAGTTTATCTGTTTGTTTTACTGTAAGGATCGTGACAGCTTCGAAGACTGTCTCAGAGAAAACGATGTCATTCCAAATAAGCAAGAACGGGATGATGTAAAAAATAAACTGAAATCAACTAAGCATCTAAAGCTTATTTTAAAGACAGATCAACCCACTGGATATGGGTTAGTAAATTAATTTATCTTTTGGGTTTGTCTATAAAAATGACGGACGGACAAGAGGATCAAAATTGGCCTATTGGAAAATTCATGGATATTACATCGAGTTTCAGGGGTTTTATGCTTATTAGTGACTTAAAAACACAAGTTAGACGCCCTTTTTCAACACTCCCAACACCGATGAAGATGTACATGACATATAGTTTTTATCTTGGATATTCTAATACTTTTCCACTTTATAATAATAGGACAACATATTTTTTAGTTTATGATGCTAAATCTGACTGGTTTAAGATTATGTGTTTACAAATATACAATCAAATAATAAAAGAAAATAAAAATGTTAAATTTATTACTGTCAATAAAACAATATTACACATGCAAAAGCTTGAACATGATACAACAGAAGACATATCAATGAAGTGGCTTATTAGTTGGTGATTAATTTTGTCTATTATATAGATTTTAGTCAATAAAGTGCCATTTTCATTATATAATTTTCTATTTATTTTTTTGTCGGACAAATAAAAAAGATGGACAACCGTCAAAGATTAAGAAACGTGTTTCACACAACTGACTTACCTATATCTAATATTTACAATGTCTATGAATCAATAGAAAGATCTTTTTTAGTTATACAAAATAACCTTCTTTCTGATAGTGTAAAGATTGAGATTGTTGCAAAAATAGAATTTGTCAGAGATGTTGGTGAAGTTATTGTAACGTATATCTCGACAAGGCAGCACACAGTTAATTCGAGAAGAGAACTAGAGAAAGTGTTTAGAGAAAGATTGTTGCCTGACTTCCATGAAGCAATTGACAGAGCAGAAATGCAAGGGTCTGGCTGGCATGAAGGCCTTGTACTTGAACTACAACTGAAGCAGTCAAGATATCATCCTATTTTAGGTAGATCTTGGATACCACTACCAATAGAGGTTGCAAACAAAAAGGCTGTAGTAAATATTCAAAACAATGATAATTTATGTTTTATGTGGTGTGTGCTTGCTAAACTTCATTTTGTAAGAGTAAAACCTGATCGCGTATCTAACTACACAAAATTTGTAAACGAACTCAACTTCAGTGGCATTGAGTTCCCTGTTAAAATAGAGGACATAGACTTGTTTGAAAAACTAAATCCTGGTATATCTGTGAATGTGTATATATGGGATAATGAGTCTGAGAACAAGTTACAGCCAATTAGAGTATCTCCAATTGCCCCAACCTATGGGCAGTCAGAAGATAAACATGTTGACATGTTGCTAATTGGTGATAACAATAAGTTTCACTACACAATTATCAGGAATATGTCACGTCTAATTCATGATCATACAACAAAACACATGGGCAAACAGGAAGTTTGTAAAAAATGTTTACAAAGATTCTCCTCCATAAAATTAGCAGACAAACATGTCCTACACTGCAGGTCAGCTGATGACATACAAACTGTACTTAAGTATCCAGATCCTGGTAGTCAAGTGTATTTTAAGAACTATGGGAATCAGCAAAAGCTGCCGTTTGTAGTATATGCTGATTTTGAATCACTGGTTGTTCCATATAAAGGTCCTGTTCCAGAGTCATTACCAAAGACTATAAAACTAAGTGACCAAGTGGTGTGTTCTTTTGGATACATTCTTGTTAGGTCTGACAGTCAGCATACCGAGCCTGTTATCTATAGGGGTGAAAATGCAGCAGCTGAGTTTTTAACAGAAATGAGACATCTGTATATTCAGGTAGTACAATATCTCACAACATGTCAGATGCCTTTGGTGATGACAGAAGAAGACAAACTAAAATTTGATACAGCTGAGACGTGTTGGATTTGTGAACAGCCTCTGGGGGGTGATAAAGTTCGTGACCATGATCACATAACTGGATGTTACAGAGGTGCTGCACATAACAATTGTAACTTGTTATTAAAAATAGATCCTAAGACATACAAGTTACCAATCTTTTTCCACAATCTCAAAGGATATGATTCACACATTATCATGCAGGCTGTGGATGAGTCGTACAGAAAAATTAGTTGCATTGCCCAGACAACTGAGAAGTACTTGACTTTTAGATTGGACAAATTAGCATTTTATGACTCCATGCAACATTTGTCTTTAGGTCTTGCTAGTCTGGCAGAAGGACTGACTGAGTATCCAATAACAAGTAAATATTTTGAACCAGACTTGATTAAGAAAGGAGTTTATCCGTATGAGTACATTGATCACTGGGTTGTGTTTGAGGAAACAAGACTGCCTCCAAAAGAGAAATTTTATTCTACACTAACTGGTAAAGGTATTTCTGACTCTGAATATCAACACGCACTTGATGCGTGGGATAAGTTAGGATGTCAGACAATTGGTGATTACCACGATCAGTACTTGAAAGCTGATGTTTGCTTGCTAGCAGACGTATTTGAAAGTTATCGTGAAAAGGGTTTGTTACACTACAGTCTTGACCCTGCTTGTTACATCACTAGTCCTGGCATGACATGGGATGCATTTTTGAAATCCAGTAAGATATTTATTGACCTGTTGTCTGATCGTACGATGGGTGAAATGGTGGAACGTGGATTGAGAGGTGGTATTAGTCTAGCAGCAAACAATTATGGCAAGGCCAACAACAAATATCTTGACGACTTTGACCCCTCAAAGCCAATGTCATTTATTACATACTTGGATGCTAATAATTTATATGGATTTGCAATGTGTGAATTGATTCCATTAAAAAACTTTTGTTTGTATGATTTGTCACAGTATGGCATAAAAAAATTAACAAAATATATTATGGATCGAGGTCAAAATGATGAAAAGGGTTGGATCTTTGAAGTAGACCTGGAGTACCCACACCGCCTACATGATTACCATAATGATTATCCATTAGCAGTTGAGAAACTGAGTTTAACGGGGAAAAAAGAAGACACCAAACTTGTACCCAATCTGAATGACAAATTTATTACATGGTATTTATATGGCACATTTCTCATATTTATAATATAACTCAATGCGCAGAATGTAGCCGCGAACTGAACCCAACAAGCACGCTCACGTGAATCACACGCACTCACTCACACACTGTACGTAAACACAGAACATTCACGTGGTGCTAAGGGCAAGCTCAAGCGAGCTACTGACGGTATTTGGAAATCGTTTTGTATTTGAAATTTTATTAAGTTGGCTGAAACTGATACCAAAGTGAAGGGGGAGGAAGAGCCGGAGTACCCGGAGAAAGAACCCCTGACGGTCCGCCCGAATTAACGGCGACACTTACTAGAGGAGAAAAATCCGACGCCGGAACCCGGAATCGAACCTCGCACCTTAGCATTGGTGGCAGGCGCCTTAACCACTACGCCACGGACCGCCCCAATTTAATTACGTTTGCCACTATCGTTTGTTACAGTTTTACATCAGACACGGGTTAGTACTAAAGAAAGTTCACAGAGGAATTCAATTTGATCAGAGTGCTTTCATGAAAGATTACATAATGAAGAATACAACATTGCGTGCCAGAGACGGCAACACTGCATTTGACAAAGACTTCTTTAAGCTTATGAACAATGCCTGTTTTGGTAAGACTATGGAAAATCCTCATCACAGAAAAGATGTGAGACTTGTTACAACTGAATCAGGTGCAATTAAACTTACAGGTAAGCCACAGTACACAGGGTACAAAGAGTTTCATTCATCATTGTATGCTGTGTCACTCAAAAAAAAGATTGTTAAACTGGACAAGCCAGTATTCATTGGTATGGCAATTCTTGAGTTATCAAAACTGTTGATGCTTGAATTTTATTATGATTACTTCAAACCAAAATATCCTGAGTGTCGATTGTTATACACTGACACTGACTATGATCATTGATGTGTGTACTGAAGACTTTTATGAAGACATGAAAACAGAACTACACATGTATGACACATCTGACTACCCTAAAGACCATCCACTGTTTAGCACACAAAACAAGAAAGTGCCTGGTAAGTTTAAGGATGAACTAAATGGTGTGCCTATAGTTGAGTACGTTGGACTGAGATCAAAAATGTATTCTATACAGCATCAGAAAGGTAGTCAGTCGAAAGCCAAAGGTATCAAGAAAACAGCAATAAAAAATAAAGACATTCGACATGAACATTACAAGCAAGTGTTAGATGGTGCATTAATGCCTGATTATCCAAACAAGACACTAAGATCAAACAAACATAATATTGAAATGATTCAAACATATAAAAAGTCTCTAGCAGTTGGGGATACAAAAAGAGTGTTTCACACTAAGGAAAAAGCTTATGCACCAGGTCATTACAGGCTCAAGTTATCTGAAAAAATAGCTGATGAACTGTTTGATGAACTAATTGATGAATTGAAATTGTTAAAAATGAGTAACAGTGTCTGTGGGAATAATCTGTAATTCTTCTCTAACAAATGCCCTCTGGGGTGCAGGCTCATACAGATAATATATTGTTGCATTAGCTGAAGGAACTATTTTTTTTATATTATGAACAGATGTAGACCAAATTGGATCAGTTGCCCTACGTCTAACGTCATTCTCAGCTTCACCTGGTTGATACAAATATCTCACCTGTTTTGTAAACAAGCTAGTGTCTGGAGGTGTTGTTGCTTTTATTTCTGACGGTATTGTTTTCAATTTAATAGAATCAACAGGTTTAGGGTGACCATCATTATTCATTGCTTTTATACAGACGGTAATCTTTTAACCCACTCAGTGTTACGGGTGTCATGCATGAGTTCCTTAGAATACTGATAGCTGAAAAGTCTTTCTGATAACTGTTTGTTAAAGTTTTCTACAATAGCCTGTGATCTATGCAAGCCTGGAATACCGCGTCTAACCAGTACGCCATGCTTTGCAAATAATTGATTAACAGCTCCTTTAAATTCACTCCCATCATCAACCTGCACAAGCCTAGGGTATTTTAAAGGACCTCGACTATATATTTTTGATAATGCAGTGGCCACTGTTACAGCTTTTTTGTCAGTTATGGGTTCTGCATCCTTATACCTTGAAGCTATGTCAACAACAGTTAATGCATACTTGTATCGTTTCTTTCTTATTGTGTCATGCGGAAGAAACAGGAGGTCCATTTGGTGTGTGTCATTAGGTGATGTGTTTTCAAAATGAGGTCTTGTTATTTTTCTTGGAGCAGGAAGATATATTTGCCAAATTGCCTGTTTTTTAAGCCACTGTTTTATTTGGTTAACATCTCCACCCACAGCAGCATGTAATTTTTTTATTGCAGTATTCCCTTTCCAGTAGCCAATTGGGGAGTAATATATTTTTGATAGTTTAGCGTCTGCCATTTTTTCTAGCAATATAAACTCCTGTAAAATATACTAATGTCATTCCTACTAAAACAAATATTATTTCTCCATTTCTTTGTTCTGAGCTTGGTTGGTAATAGTCGCTAAGTGTTGGTTGAGGAATAGATATGTCTTCACCAGTTACAAGATAGTATTCTTTGATCGCGTCATCAACATTTGAAAATGTATGCTGTGCATGACCCTCAAGTTTTAGTTTTTCATTAATAAAATCAAGTTTCTCAATTCTTTGCTTCTCATAATCTTGTTGAGCTTGAGCTAGTTTTTCAGATGCCTCATTGTGTCGCTTCATTTCTTCTGCTGATTCTTCTTTACTAACTTTTGAAAAGAAATAGTTTGATCCACTAAAAGCTAATGCATTTATAACTGCACCGCCAATCATAACAGCTATAGTTGCCATATTTTTTATTTACTTAGAAATATTTTCTGGAATAATTCCTTGCTTGACTAGAAAATCTTTTGTTGCAATCGATGCTGTTATAACAACTACTAGCTTAGCACTGTCTTCGAAGTCTAATTTACTAAGGTCTGCTGATTTCATTTTGAGAAGACTTTTTCCCAACATAGAATATGCTACTGCTAGTCCACTTATTACAGCAGAGTGATAGACAAGGTTCATTAAGTTCTTTGTGTCGCTCATTTTCTTATGCTACAAAAATTAAAATAATAAATTTATTTACTGCATGTAAAATGGGTCCAAAGGTTTTGGCACTGCTGGTAATGTGGCGACTACTTCTTTTGTTTTTGGAGTTTCTGATTTTTTGGACACTTTTTGAGTGTTTGGTTTGTATTTTTTGTATAATTGGTAACCTACGTAACCAAATCCGACAACAAATCCAGCAACTATATATTTTGTTGTTTCAGGTTTAGTTGTTTGTCTCTCACTTTGTTGGGGGTGTGACGGTAGTGACACTGGTGCTGTTGATGGTGTGTCAGTCTTTTCTGTTAATGCTTGAAGCTGTACTTTCTTTTGTCTGTTATATTCAGCTAATCTTTTCCCAGCCTCTATTCGACCTGGACTTTTAGTCTTAGTCACTGTTTGAACCTGTGTCAAGACATGGCTCTGTTGTGGAGTCGTCTCGTCCATTTTCTTCTAATTTAAAATTTATTTTAGAAAAATCAATATGACTACTAGTAACAAGTAAGGTTACAGCAGGTGCCAGGTAATTGCCAAACTTGTAAAACATGACACATGCTAATTTGCCAATTGAACTTGAGACAATAGGATTGCTTTCGAGATCATGTAAAAGGCTGTCACTATCAACAGGTAGAAAGTGACTCACAGCTTTTGTGTATAGGAATATTAGAGATCGACTTAAATCACGAGTCATTAGTGAACTAATGTGATTTTCATATTTAGCATGAAGTTTGATTAGCTCATCGGATGTGAGAGACTCTATGTCTTCTACCATGTATTGTTTACCGAGAAAAGCTTTTGATTTTCCAGAAACAACTACAGAGAGTAGGCATTGTTTTTTAGAGTCTAAGTCTTTGTTCTCTACAGCACAGATATCACTTAGAAGTAGCAATTCGTCTTGATTCATTTTATAATGTAATATAATAATTTTGTTTAAAGAAGTTAATGTCAGCATTAATTATTTATATTTTTTCATTACACTTCGCAAAAAGATGACATGTCGCTTGCACCTAACTATTTAACCCCATCAGCTCCACCACCAGACTATTACTAAAAAAAAGTTTTTTTATTGTCCTTGTATCTTGATAAATCTGTCTCAGTGACTTGAGTCAAGTTGTTGTAAGAACTTAGGGTAAGTAATTAATAAGTTCTTAAAGGTTACCTATGCAGGTTCCTAGAAGTTAGTTGTAACTTGTTAATAAGTATTAAGTTTCGATTGACATCACTTGATTGGGATAAGAGATAGATAATATGACACTCCCAGGATAATAAATTCAATAGAGTCGCATCCGTCATGCTCATCATTTTTTTAAAAATTAAAGGGTTGATTCGGAAATAACGAGAGTGTAATGGGATAACTGAATTTTGTTATTAAAAATAGCGTAAATTAATGACGGATGCGGCTCTATTGAATGTATTGTCCTGGGAGTGTCATATTATCTATCTCTGCCCCAGAATAGAGGGAAAACCCCACCCTGTGGGGCTGACCAGGGTGACCCTGGGAACTAAAAAGTAGTTAACAGGCGAGAACACCAAACAGGTTGGAGTGTGAGATACTACTACCTAGCCTGGCAGTTATATTGTGTGTGTGCATGTGGTGTTGAGATGCTGGTAGTGGTGTAGTGTATATAGTTCGATAATCATTTAAGCATTTTCTCTTTTTATATTGTATAAAAGTTCCGTTAGAAAGGAAGCCCGTGAGTTGTGTTTTACCGCATGAATGCGCCCGTCTGAGTCAGTGGCGGTGTATGCGTCTGTTGTGCGAGAGTCTGTGCGTACGAATGGGGGCAAGTCTGCGTGCGTTACACTTGACCTTTCAGAAAGGTCAAAGAAATTGGTATGTTGAGAAAGACCTTGTCACAAAGTATCCTTGGGTTAAGTTTAAAGACTTTGGCTTCGATAGTCTCTGAGAGTGAGAAAATGCCAACGTTAAAGTTTATCACAGACAATGGCGGATGGACAACCACTGGCCCATTACATAGACTAACTTTTGCTATCGCATGTGATCTAAACATTGGTTAAATCACTTAAATTATTTCAAAATATTTGGATAAATATGGCCACCTTGACACAGATAGTAGCAAGGTGAATTTGAATCATCAGCTACAATTTCATCAAATCAGTACAACTGTTTGAAAGACAACACTTGCACACAAATCTGCAAAAGCATGGCCACAATGACAAGTTAGTGTTGTCATTCTGGTTCAGCACACTGTCCCTAGAAGTAGAGTACAACTTAACATTAAAATCATCACCACCTGACATTTGGATCAAATCGAGCCAGTGGTTTGAGAGATATATATAAAAATATAAAAAGGTAGAATTTGTTCATACATGTGATGACACAAAGAAAATATGGCTATACATGGCCACTAGGTGTCATTTTCAAACTTTATCTAAGCCCTTGCCAGCCATAATAAATGCCTCTTTCTCGTGCAGTTTTTTTCGGCTAACACACATACACAAATGTACATGTAAATCAGAAAAAATTATTTTTCTCTAAAATGTATTTTTTCGAAAAATACTTACCGATGACATTACTATTAGGAAGGTACACTTAGCTTACTGATTTCAGCCTCCAAAACGTTGTGTGTTGCTACCCAACCAGGGATGTAACTCTAGCCAGCAGTTACCAAGTACCCTGGGTAGCCTCCCTTCCTCCTCACGTGAGCTGTCTACTCACGCCAGTCTTATCTTAGCATACTGGCGGCAAGCGGGGTAGGCAGGAGGGACGTTCGAGTAATGTCATCAGTAAGTATTTTTCGAAAAAAATACATTTGTTTCCTCAAAACATTACCGATGACATTACTATTAGAAAGAATTGCAAAGAGGAGGAGGGAGCCGCCCATTACCACCTACCCCTGCGTCCACGCTTAGCACACTCACAATGATTTCAGCTAAGTGGTACCCAAGGCGCTTCCAGCGCCGGGACGGAGTGTTGCGCCGCAGTGAAGAGCCCCACTAGGGCCAGGCTCTCTCGTTGGCCTGAGAGGTCCCCGAGGTAGAAGTGATTCCGTCCGCCAGACCACAGCCGTTACAATGTCGTCAGTGCGCAGTTGTGGTGGAAGCGAAGCTCGTGCCAGAGGCTCTGACCGCAAGTGTCCTGATCCGCAGCCTCTTCGCGCCCTCCGGGGAGAGGTCTGCGTATGCGGAACGTACGACTCTGCTAGGCATGCGGAGATAGTCTGGGTGGAAATGTTGTTCCTGCCCGGCGCCTGGGGGCTTGGTCGGCAGTGGCAGATTCCAACGTCCTGACCGGGTCCTGCTGTCAGGACTCCCGGGACTGGCCATGGCCCTGCAGTGGCCGCAGTGTTGTCTGAAGCGCGGCTGAGGGGGGTCTATCCTGGCCAACAACGCCGGGCTGGTCAGGAGCAGTACCGAGCCACCGGTCCTAAGCTACAGACATGGGGGAAGGGGGGGTGCACTGAGAGTGCGTGTAGCTCGCTCACCCGTGATGCTGTGGCGGGAGCCAGAAGGACACACGTCGTCCTGGTCAGGTTGGCGAACCACGCCAAGGGCAGTGGTCTAACCGGTTGGAGTAAAGCCGAGAAAACATCCACGGGAGGTCCGAGCTAACAGGTCGGCGAGAACCTTGGAAGTCACTGGGCCTGGCCGGCCCAGGTGTCGGATCGTAGTGCCACCATAGACATATCGCCCCTGCTGGTGACAGATGCCCAGGCCTGATTCGCAAAGAGCCACTGAAAGAACTCGGCGAGGGGGGCCTCGTCAGGTTCGTGGGGGAGAGGCACTGAAGGCGCATGGTGCTCCATATATCAGCCCGCATGTCAACAATGGGATAGGGCTCAACGTGACAAGAGCCAATTGACTAGGCCGGTACGACTAGCCTCCCGTTTAGGCAGAAGTCAAGGCCAAAGTGGAGTGTTTCAGCCACCAGGATCCTCTACTCCCCCAACACGGGTCTCCAAGCACGGCAAACACTTGGGATCCAAAGGACCCAAAAATAATGAGTATTTTTAAGGACCAATCCAACATGGTAAGACCTGGGTTAGCACAGCTCCTTAAAAACCGGACCAGAGAAAAAGACTGAACAACATATCTGCTGACGTCAAGTCCTATCCTGGACAGTGATGGCACCCCTCTGCTAGCCCCCTCAGTCAGTGACTGGAGACTACCCACCCACGCCACGTGGAGGCCGGTGCCCAGTGGGCACAGTGGCCGGAGGGGGGAGACGAGTGGGGTGGCATCAGCCGCTGTTGGCCAGGCTCCATGGAGCAGGCGGACAAATTCGAGTAGCCTTGTCCGGCTTAGGAGCGCTGTCATTCATCACGGTGTGGGGTGGCATCAGCCGCTGTCGGCCAGGCTCTGTGGAGTGGGCGAACAAATTCTAGTAGCCTCGTCCGGCTTAGGGGCACTGTCATTCATCGCGGTGCGGGGCGGCATCAGCCACTGTCGGCCAGGCTCCATGGAGCGGGCGGACAAATTCCAGTTAGTTAGTTATTTGGGTTTAACGCCGAGCAGGCAACTAAGGCCATCTCACGGCAGGAAGGGTAAAAATCTGGTCAGCCAGACTAAAAGAAAGGTCTTAAAACATGATGTAAATATCCCTTTAAAATGTTAGGCTAAAATGTCACACAGGTCTTTAAAGAAAACGTCGACAGACTCAAAAAGGTCAAAATAATAGAAACAGCATAGTCTATAAACGCTCAAATCTTATTAAAAATATGGCACTCTCTCAGAAAACTGAAGATCTTGTCCGGGGGCACATCCCGGAACAAAACTTTCAAGGAGTCTGCTGTGAAATGCTTATACCTTGTGTCGATTAGATCAGCACAAGACAGCAAAAAGTGTTGAACAGATTACTGCTCGTCGCAGGCATAACACCATGGACGCTCCTCCTGTTTTAGTAAATAAGAGTGCGTAACATACGTGTGCCCGATGTGGAGCCGAGCAAGGACAGTCTCCTCACGGCGGCTGCTGCAGTGATAAGGTAGACCGTCGGACAACTTAGGAAGGGCTTCATGCAGCTTGTTACCTTCCTCTTTATCCCACTCGGACTGCCACTCACGGGCTATGTACGCACTAACCACATGTCTAAAATCAATATAAACAGTCTGTGTGTCAAGGACAGGGTCGAAGCGGGCATCGTTGGCAGCAGAATCTGCGATCCTGTTGCCTTCAATGCCCACATGCCCTGGGACCCAAATAAAAATGATGTCATAATATTCCTTTGTGAAGTCCGCGTAAAGCTCTCTGATCTGCACCAGCAGTGGGTGGTCATTTCCCGTGCCCTGAAGGGCCTGCAGGGCAGAAAGAGAGTCAGACAGAATCAAGAAGTTCCTTTCTCTAGATCGATAAGCATGCCTGAGTGCCAACAGAACCGCCTGCAGTTCTGCACTAAATACAGATGAGTGGTCTGGGAGACGTTGCTTAAATGGGCGTCTAGGATGGCGAGAGGACACTGCAGCCGCAGCCACTCTCCCATCCTCAGACTTTGACCCATCCGTATAGATACGACAATAGCCAGGAAAAATTGAAAGGAGTTCATTGAGGCTCTGTTGGTATATGGCTGGTGGAGTAGAGTCTTTCTTGTGGGCAGTCAAGTCCAGCAAGATGTCAGGAAATGGTAAGAGCCAAGGTGGAGTGATGTGTTGCAGGGATTCCGAAACTCTGTCCAGGTCCAATCCGGCCGCCTGCAGATGAGGTCGGACACGGAAAGAAAGTGGACGGACAGCTCCCGGATGGGCATCGTAAATCTCTGCAAACGATGGTTTAAAAACACAATCATAGGCAGGATTGCCTGGATAGGCCTTCAGTTTCAGAACATAGCTGAGCATGAGGCTGATGCGTTGGAGCTTGAGAGAAGTCTCCCCTGCCTCGGCATACAGACTAGGAACTGGAGACGTCCTGAAGGCCCCAAGACATATCCGCAGACCCTGATGGTGAATCATGTTCAGACACTGTAGCACAGACTTGGAAGCTGAGCCATACACCACAGAGCCGTAATCTAGTTTGGACCGAACAAGGGCCCGGTACAGTCGAAGTAAGACAGTACGGTCCACACCCCAGTCAGTACGACCAACGACACGAAGAACGTCGAGAGCCTTCTGACAAGAGGTTCTGAGGTAATTAATATGGTTGCGGAAGGTAAGTCTTTTGTCAAAGATGACCCCCAGAAATTTTGCCTCCCCGGCCACCTTAATTGGCACCCCAGCAATGCTCAGGCTAGGTTCTGGAAAAAAAAATTGTCTGGTTAGTAAAATGCACACAGACTGTCTTGTAGGGCGAGAACTTTAATCCATTGAGAGACACCCACCGCTGGATGCGATCAACGGACAGCTGCAAGCGCCTCTCAAGGGACGCAAGGCCTCGACCACGTGTGCACAAAGCAAAGTCGTCAACAAACAAAGAGCATTCAGAATCATCCTTGACGGCCTTTACAATGTTATTAATTTTAACACTAAATAAAACAGGAGATAGAATGCTGCCCTGCGGGACACCCATCTCCTGTTCAAATGAGTCAGAGAGGGTGGAGCCCACACGGACATGGAACGACCGGTTAGTCAAAAAATTGTGAATAAAAACGGGCAGGTGCCCTTTAAAACCCATGTCCAACAAGTCAGACATTATGCCATACTTCCAGGTAGTGTATATGCCTTCTCAAGATCGACGAAAATTGCATAGACATGCTGCTTGTTGACAAAAGCATCTCAAATAAATGATTCAAAGTGGACTAAATGGTCAGTTGTACTACGGAAGCGCTGGAAACCGCACTGGAGGTCTGTGAGGAGACCCTGTGACTCAAGATGCCACACCAGGCGGGCATTGACCAGGCGCTCCATAGTTTTACATAAACATGATGTCAAAGCGATAGGCCGGTAGTTGCCCAGGTCGGAAGGATCCTTACCCGGCTTGGGGATCGGTACAACCGCAGCCTGACGCCAAGACGGCGGAAAATGGCCAGTTCTCCAGATATGGTTAAAGGCCTTGAGAAATACAAGAAGTGACCTCTCAGGCAGATGCATTAGAAATAGATAGTGGATGGTATCTAGGCCAGCAGCAGAGTCATTACATTTCTGCAAGGCTTGCTGCAATTCTGATAATGTAAATGGGACATTATAGTCTTCTGAGTTATCGGACTTAAAATCACAAATACGAGACTCTCGCTTATCCTTCTCTCTTTGGAAGAAAGGTGAATAATGCTCTGTTGAAGAATTATGGGCAATGGTGGTGGCAAGCAAATTGGCCACAGCTTTTTTATCTGTGACCAAGCTGGCACCATCTCTAAGATGGCCAACAGACGCCCCGATTGGGCTTCAGACAGTTCGGCCAATGCTTGATCTTTAATCACTCCTCTAGAAGAATTCATCGTTTTGTGGGGAGTGACCTCCACTGGAGTGTCTCCGATAGAGGAGAGCCTCAGTAGCCCATTGGAGTGTGCCCGGGTACGGCACTCTACCAGCAAGTCACCAGACCTGAGGCGCTGGGCCTCAGGCCTGCCAACACGGCTCCTGAGGGTTTCCCCTACCAGGAAAGGGTGCAGCTTGGAAACAGGCTTCTCTTTAACTTCGCTGTGGATAATAAGGAAGCGAGGCCAGACGGCCGACGCCTGAGGCGTCGCTTCCTCACAATCGGAGTCGCTATCATTCTCAAGGTCAATGTCAGTGGCTATGTGCCGCTTTGGTGCCAGTTTAGGTTTTTTGATATTTTCTATATTATAGTATGATATTCATCCCCCGGGGGTCCCCGCCCGCCATCGAGCCCAACAAGGGAAAATGCAATTGTCGGCAGGTCTCCAGCCAAAGCACAATGGAGACTGCCCGAAAGATATACTCAAGGGGGTAAACCTGATTGAACCGTTTGAGCCACCGTCTTCTATCACACTGTTGAATGCAGGGGAATACTGGCGTAGAGCACCTAATCAGCATCAGAGGCTATAGCATGGTGCTCCGTATAACAACCCGCATGTCAACAGGGGGATAGGGCTCGACGTGACAAGAGCCGATTGACTAGACCGGTACGACTAGCCTCCCGTTTAGGCAGAAGTCAAGGCCAAAGTGGAGTGTTTCAGCCACCAGGATCCTCTTCTCCCCTGACACGGGTCTCCAAGCACGGCAAACACTTGGGATCCAAAGGACCAAAAGCTCACGAGTATTTTTAAGGACCAATCCAACATGGTACGACCTGGGTTAGCACAACTCCTTAAAAACTGGACCAGTGAAAAAGACTGAACAACATATCTGCTGACATCAAGTCCTAATCCTGGACAAAGATGGCACCCCTCTGCTAACCCACTCAGTCAGAGATTAGTTTGCGGACCGTCTTCAAGCATTTCAACTTTTGTCACCGTCAACTGTCATTATGTGACCCGTTATCGTACCTTCGACCAGCTTTATTTACCTATTCTTGACCCATTCACTCCTGATAGTGCGGGATAGGCACCCAATGGCGTGGTGCCCAGAGTGCCTGGGTATTCTTGATCTGTCAAGGTTTATCCGTCTCCTTTATCGTGGTAGACAAAAGACGTTAAGCCCTAAACATTTAACTTGTATTTTCTGTCTCCTTTACTGTAATATGGTCCGTAAATCATAACTACTGTTTTGGGGTATTTTAACCTCAAGGCTCAATGGTCAATCAACGTGGTGACTACATAAAATTCCTGATTTTGTGGTGCGATAATATTCTTGATGTTGTGGTAGTTGCTACACATGTAGCCAGTTTAAGCTTGTGCATTACGTTATTTTGTTTGCAGACAACGGACTGTACTCTTCTCGGATTAGTTACCACCAACCTTATTATGAAGTTTGTGTCTAAAGAGTTTTGTGGATTTCTGCATCATCTCAGTGACAATCCAACGCCGGATAACTGTGCCTGAGTGTGTTGCGCAATGTTTTCTCTAACCAGCACTTTAATGAAACCTGGACAGCTGTACTTTCATATTATTGATGCTTCATAATTACAATACAATACAATACAACTTTATTGTCTGTTCGAGTCAAGGCACGACAGAAATTTGCCTTTCGGCTCGTCACGCACGCTGTGTGGACTGCGATTGTGTGGACTGTGGGAGGGACTTGTACTAAGCTATTTTATAAGTACTATATGGACAGCCTCAGCGACCACATGCAAAATTCTTTTTCCCTTTAAATGTTCATATAAGGTGTTTACTCACATTTTGAAAACGTTTTCACCGACTGAATACTGGTTCTACTTTTTTTCTGCTACTGCAACATCATAATTTTTGTTCTTCTTAAAAATTATAGTTCTTCTTCATTACGTTTAAGCCTAATCTTTGTTTGCTTTGATTCAATATTATTATCCCTTTTATTGTTTGGTTTTAGTATTTACTGATTACTATACTTCAATAGTTTTATTATGTTAAGTGTACTTATTGTTATTTTCATTTTTGCCTCCTTCGTTTCTTTCTCATCTGTCACGATGAATCAAGCAGACGTGAAAGTAAAAGATCTCTTCATTGGGCATTTAAATGTGTACCATCTATATGCCAAACTACCTGATATTTGCGTTTACCTAAATGACTCAAACCCATTTCATATTTTTGGATTATCTGAGACACGTCTTGGTTCTAATGTGTCTGATGAATCAATTCAGGTTCCTGGCTTTTCTGTCCTGAGACGTGATCCAACGGCCCACGGACAGACAGGATTAGCTGCTTATATTCACACGTCTGTTCAAGCTCTTACACGTAGACGACATGACTTAGAAACTGAGCAAGTTGAGTGTATGTGGCTTGAGCTGAACGCCCCCCAATCACCATCATTTCTTATCGGTTTTCTGTACCGCAACCCTGCTGCAAACTTTGAATGGTACGATAATTTTCTAAGTATGTTTGATAAAGCCTGTAAACCTAATTCTAATGTCATACTTATGGGGGATTTAAACATAGACATGTTAAAGTCGCATCATGCATGGGACTCTACGATGACGTTGCTGGGTCTTAAACAGTTAGTCACTTCGCCAACAAGAATAACACCAACAACATCTACACTCATAGACCACATCTATACCACACAGCCGGAGTCTGTTCATAATGTGTCTGTCGGTAAAACTGGTATCAGTGATCACTTTCCCATCAGCTGTATGTGGTCCACTAAGTTCCCAAAAGCAAAGAAAAGATGTCATACATGTATCACCTATCGTTCTTTTAAAAAATTTAGTGAGAGCGACTTTTTATCTGACCTTAATAATGCACCTTTTGATGACGTGTTTAGTGAAACTGACCCAGACAGCACTCTGTCTGTCTGGTATAGCATTTTTCTTACTATTTTAAATAAACATGCGCCTGTGTGGCGGAGGCGAGTCAAACACGCATCACTCCCGCCGTGGCTGACTCAAGACATCATTCAGGCCATGAGGGTGAGAGATGATCTGAGAAAACAGAAGCGCTTTGCTGAATTTAAACGTGAGCGCAATCGTGTCAAATGTCTAGTGCGGCAGGCTAAAAAATCTTTCATTGATCATTTGATTAAACAAGACAAAGATATGTCCATGCTCTGGTGCGCTATGGCCGTAGTGACTGGAGGCAAGAGTAGGAAATCCACTGTAATCCCGTCTACCCTGACTGCCGATAATTTTAACGATCATTTCCTTTCAATTGCTGAGTCCCTGGTCCCTTCTAAAACAAACTCTCGGCCCTATACCTGTCCTGAAACCATGATTGATTTCTGTATAACGTGAACTCCACCTCTGGCAGTTCACGAGGTTGGTAAGACAATTAGTTCCATGAAGAATAAAAAATCTTCCGGGCCAGATGAAATAAGCCCCAAAATACTGAAACTATCACTTCCCTGTGTTGTAGAAACAATAACGTATATCTACAATTTATGCATTCAGAAAAATGTTTTCCCAAAAGAACTAAAAAAGGCTAAAGTTATTCCCCTACCTAAAACAAAAGATCTGTCCGATGTTAACAATTATCGCCCCATTTCACTTTTGTCTGTCTTAAGTAAACCCCTTGAACGACACATTCATAAGCATCTGTTAAAATACCTGGAAAAACGCAAATTAATCCACCCCCTCCAGTCAGGTTTTCGCCCGAAGCATAGTTGTCATACAGCCTTAGCTCGACTTACAGACGCGTGGCTAAGTTCAATGAACCAAGGCAAATTTACAGGTGTTGTTTCATAGACCTTCGAAAAGCTTTCGACCTGGTAGATCATGACATTCTCCTTTCCAAGCTCAGTATATATCTGGATGGTTCATTTTCAAGTAACCGTTTTCATACCTCAGACGCCAGTTCTCAGGCATCTATTTATTCCTTGAAAACAACCTCATTTTTCGCTTCCTATCTTATAGACAGCAGCGCGTGATGGTCAATGGATCTTCAAGTGGTTTAGTAACAAGAGGAGTGCCCGGGGGCTCTGTCCTGGGACCTCTTCTCTTTTGCATATTTATCAATGACCTGCCACTACATTTCACGAATGACAAAATTGCATGTGACTTGTTTGCCGATGATGCAACAATCCACACCCCCGATAAGTGTCTTGAGTCTTTAAATGGTTGTTTGCAACAGGGACTGAGCGAAATTTCCAAATGGTGTGAAAATAATGCAATGATCCTTAATCCTACCAAAACTGAATGTATGATGATAGCAACCCGTCAGAAGCATCAGCTCAAGCCACTTTCGCTTAGCCTGGAAATCCAAGACCACACCATTACACAAGTAACTGAACATCGTCTACTTGGAGTTATTGTTGATAACCAGATGAAATGGCAATCTCACATCAATGCAGTCTGTAAAACTGTGTCCAGAAATGTTTTTATGTTGTCTAAGCTAAAATATCTTATTGATGTCGACGCTCGCAAACTATTTTACAATGCCCATGTCAAATCCCACATCGATTATGCCTCCACGACATGGGATGGCAGCAGTGACATACACTTGAAGAGGCTTAACTCCTTGCATCGCAGGGCAGTGAAGCAGATCCTGCCTGATCCAGCCCTTTCTACTGACAAAAAATTTGAAAAACTAAAGATGCTTCCTCTCGACAGGCACCATCTCTTTAACAAAGGGGTAGTCATGTATAAAATCTGGAATGAAATCCACCCAGAATACCTGCGTAATCTCTTCACCAAGGCCGCTTCAGGCTATTCAACATCAAGGCGTAACTTCACCACACCACGCCCGAGGATAGATTTATTTAAAACCACCCTCTCATTCTCGGGCGCCTTGTTTTGGAATAAACTGCCAGCACACATAACACACACTGGTTCATTCACCTCTTTCAAGGAAAGCCTCTTCAAGTACCTGCTATCTAACAGCTCATTCACTGGGTCGAGTATCCCCATCGCCTAAAGCCTTGATATTAACCTCCGCGCGCACGTATATGTGTGTGTGTGCGCTCGCGTGCGTGTGTGCGCGAGTGTGTGTGTATGTGTGTGTGTGTGTGTGTGTGTGTGTGAGTGGGTGTGGTGAGTGCGTGCACGCGTGTTTGATTTCAGTGAAAGAAGAAATTTTAAAGAATATCTTCTTTGTTTTTTGCCATTCACATTATTAGCAATCATAATCGGTGCCCTCCATTTTTGCCTTATCCATTTTTTTTTTGTTTTTTGGAACGACTTGTTATATTATGTGCACTTGTATGTTAGTAGCTTTGTACCTTTGTATGTTAGTAGCTTTGTACCTTTGTATGTTAGTAGCTGTGTACCTTTGTACGTTAGTAGCATTGTACCTTTGTATGTTAGTAGCTTTGTACCTTTGTACGTTAGTAGCATTGTACCTTTGTATGTTAGTAGCTTTGTACCTTTACCAGAGTTGTACCTTTGTAGACTAGCAAAGGCAAGCGTGAAAAATGGCACGTGCTAACTGCTTCTTCCGTTCAGAAATAAATAAATAAATAAACTGAGGGGACTACCCACCCACGCCACGTGGAGGCCGGTGCCCAGTGGGCCAGACAAATTCCAGTAGCCTCGTTGGGCTTAGGGGTGCTGTCATTCATCACGGTGCGGGGCAGCATCAACCGCTGTCGGCCAGGCTCCGTGGAGCGGGTGGACCAGATCCATTAGCCGCGTCCGGCTAGGTGGCCTGTTGTTCACCGCATAGCGGAGCGTCCGAAGTCGCTGCCGGCCGCGTTCTAGGCCTGAGCAGGCGGGAAGGACTCAAGGACCGAAGCAGCCACCGGATCCGTCACCGCAAGGTGGAGCGACCTGAGCGGCTCCAAGCCCAAGTGTGGTGGTGTGGGCCGGGGACCGGAAGGCCGAAGAGTAGCATGACCCGAGAGTGTGCTGTGCTGTGCCCCCATAACATCCAGTGGTCCCCTGGTTCCTGGGCCCTGGCGGGAAGACCACCGACAAGAGTCTGCTCCCCGCTGGAAGGTGGGGTATCTGCCACTGTCGAGCCATCATCAAGGCGTGGGCGTGGAGGACCGGAAGACATGTGAGGGGCCAGAAGAAGCATCATTGCGTAGCTGGGTGACTCCAACCGCCGCCAGTCGCATCCTTGAATGAGCCCTCAGCCAAGGTCTCAAAGGACGGACAGGGCACAGGGTTGTTCACCGCGTAGCGGGGCGACATCAGCCGCTGCCGGCCACGTTCCTAAGAGTGAGTGGGCGGGCAAGGTCTCGTAAGACCTATGGGGTCCACGGCAGTTTCTCTTTGTGGGCTTTGGCCCACTTGTTTCAACGGCTACGCATGTGCTAGCTCACCTGCCACTTGCCTGCGCGCGCAGAGAAATATTCACGCATGCGCAGAGGGTAATTTACCTTCGACACCAGTGACAAGATGGCAGGCTCAGACTGGCGATTAAAAACTACTTTTTCCTCTAATGAGAAGGCTATAGGAGGTTTATTATGGGTGAAAGAAGCAGTTCAGCCTCTTATCAACCTTTTCTTCATAGTTATACCTTGGTGTAAGACTGAAAAAGTACCATAAGTTGGATTTTGCAATGGAAAGGGGAGGTCTGGTTTACGTCTGTCGTCACCCTCTGGGGTATGACACTAGCATTCTCGCCCTGCAGTGCTCTGTTACACATGTGCTGTCAACACTTCTAATGGGCAAATGTGATAGTAAAATGTTTCCCGCGGATTTGACAGCTCAGTATTTATCCTGCACATTGTTAATTGAGTCTCTCTCTCTCTCTCTCTCACACACACACACACACACACAGAGGCTGAGCAAAAGGGAAAGAAAGATTTCTGCATTCTCAGATGAAACTTTTCTTGGATATTGTTAGAAGTGCGTTTTTTTTCTGTGCTGTGAGTGTACCTGTTTTAACTGCAGATTATTTCACTCTTTGACATTTGTTTTTCATTGTGGTGTGTAGATTATGGCGCTCCACCATTTACAAGGCAGCTGTCTCCTTTGAGGACTCTCACAGAGCTAGCCTTAAGGACAAGCGGCTCAGGAGAAAAAACAGAGATGCCGCAGCTCAGAACCCCGGCCATACCTTCCCCTGCAGCCACTGCGGTCGAACCTGCCTGTCTCGGATTGGCCTCCGCAGCCACGAACAAGCCTGCAGACGTCGTGGGCAACTCCTATAAAATCTTCGTGCGCGAAGTCAAGCCAAGAGAGGTAGATTACAGTATGGCTGCCCATACGTTCCATTTAAAATGTTTAAATAAACTATTCAGAATATGTGGCCGGAAGGCAGAACAGAGAGACAACAAACATTACATGAAGGCACGCCCCTGCCAGCTGTTTCAGGTTGAGATCAAAGACGTGTTTTATTGACATAGGTGAGGACAGTGAAAGTACACATTCCACGTGTCTCTGTCCCAAATGTAAATCAGTACTAAGCGTTAGAAGGCGCGGCAATGATATTTCGCAGTACAATGATCACACTGGATTCAGAGAAATCAATCAGACATGGTCACCTTGGGATGAGGATCCATCCATGAACAAATTCACGCTGTGATTAAAAGATCCGAATGATTTGGGTGGGGGATTAGATGTGACAGTGAGAGGCTTCGCTATCTTTTAACAGAACATTTCCTAAGTGTGTCTATGCCACTGACAAAGTAAGAAAAGTAAGACCATCACCAGGACAGGTAGGCTGTTTAGATTTTCAGCATGTAATAAAGTGGAATGCTACAGATCTCTCTCTCTCTCTCTCCGTCTCTCTCTCTCTCACTCACACACACACACACACACACATTGAGAGAGAGAAGAGAGAGAGAGAGATTGGCGCACCCTGCTCTGTATGAGACTACTAACTTAGCTTTTCTGGAGCTGTGGCAGAAATTGTTTGGAATAGCTAGGTTGCCGTTTTCAGCAGTGTGCTTGAGCCTATAGCTGAAAGGTTACAACACAAGTGCTGGTCTTACCAAGTGTTTTATTCGCTTCCAGTGTGTGTGTAGGAAATTAAATTATAACCTTGATAAAGGTAGACCATTTGCCTTCAAAGTGAGAAAGATGTTTGTGCTGTAAAACTCACAAACCAGATAGGTGAGGCTAGCGCTGGCAGAATTGTACAACAAACCAAGGGGAATTACTCAGCACTGGACAACAGTTAGATCCCCTGCAGGGGATCTAACTGTTGTCCAGCACTGAGTAATTCCCCTTGGTTTGTTGTGCTGTAAAAGCTTGAAAAACTGGCTAAATCTTTAGTTGTTTGCAAGAGGTATCCGTTTTTGCTTCTTTGTTGCTACTGCGGCGATTACAGCCAGCTGGAGTCTGGCTATGCCTGCATAGACAGGTCAGGTTACCGCTGTTGGCAAACTAAGTGGGCTAGGGGAAACTGCCGTGGGTCACAGGATAAAATGTAGCAGCTCTCCTAGGAGCAGGCGGGCTTTGAGTGCACGTCTCAGCAACAGAGAAGAGTGAGGGCGCAACGGCAGAGTGCATTGCATAAAGTAGGCCCTAGGAGCCTGATGAGGGTTGCTTCGAAGAATGCAAAACCGCTGCGCCACCGCGGAGTGCCAAAGAGTGCGAAGCGCAATATGGTGCCATAGGCTAATCAGTCGGGATTCTACCCGAAGCGCCTAAGGTGGAGGACTTTAGTACGAGCGAGTAGCGGGGCGTGCTAATCAGGCGGGAAAATAGGAGTAGTGCCCGATGACATATGGCCGTAGCGTGGAGGAGACAACGGTCGAGGGGAGCTGGCCTCGAAGTGACGCGCCCACCGGCTAGGCTAGTTCGTTAGAACCTGAGAAAAGGTGTCTCACCTGTAAGCTCGCCCAGTGGGGCGCGAGTGCCTGCGTTTCCTGCCCAGGCTCTGGCCGGGGGTAGGCGCCGGAGGGGGGAAGATTACAGTACCTCATCGGCCGGTAAACCTCCCACCGTTGGGGCCAGAATTCCTCCTACCCGGGGCGCCCATCTCACCTGTTGGCCCGGAAGCACCACCCGAACAGGGGCCCAATGCATGGCGCGCAACACCCAGCGCCAATGGCCACAGAAAGGCTCCACCAAAGGGCAGGCTTTCCTCTGCACTGTAACACATACATGTGAAACACGACCGCGCGTGGTCCTAAGGCCACGAGAAATGCGCTCACAACCATTCTGCCGAGCTGCAAAGTAAAAAAACAATGACAAAACCGCCGTAAACGCCCAGAAAATGCCAGGTCCAACCTCATCCCGTCGGCTCAATGGCATTATCCGAGGCCTTACCCATAGCTGCCAACCTTGAGGCAACAAAAATCCTGAGCTGCGGCCTCCACGACGCTAGCCCTTGCTTCCAGGTGCCGAAAAATCAAACAACAGGGGGGGGGGGGGGGGGGGGGGGGGGGGGGGGGTGTGTGTGTGCACCGTGCACCAGCCGAACGAATAATCAAACACAGTGCGCGTCAGCCTGCCTAGGTTTACTGTGCAGCCGCCCGGCACCTTTTACAAAAGGCAAAGTGTTCACCCTTTCTCGATTCATCGATGCAAGGAACGCTTGTAGTCTGGATGGAACTTCACCAACCACTTCTGCTTCTTTGGAGGCATCATTTTGTTGAAAATCGAAAATAACACTTGTGAAAATCGCTAAGCATGTGCTCAAGACCAGGGCAATTTCGAAGGAACTGGAACAAACACAGAATGGATGCAAATTTGCTGCGCGTGCGTAATCAAGACTGGCGGTGGGTCCCCGAAAGCTTAGCGGTACAGTATAGTGGCAGGCTCTCAACTACAGGCGCTTGACCGGGAGCGGTACACCAAAGCGGTAAAACAAAGCTTGAAAATCTGAAAATCGGGAAAAATGTACAAAAAAACGGAAAATCGGGACTTGAAAAAAAATCGGGAAATTCCCGAAAAAATCGGGAGGGTTGGCAGCTATGCCTCGCCATATCCTAGCGAAAGCTTAACCAAGGTAGAAGATAATCCAGTCGACGAAACTTGTGGCCACTGAAACCGGCAATCCTTTCACAAAGGTAGCCGAGCATAAGACTGGCGTGAGTAGACAGCTCACGCAAGGTTACGTCCCTAGAGTTACATCCCTGGTTGGGTAGCAACACACAACACTTTGGAGGCTGAAATCGGTAAGCTAAGTGTACCTTCCTAATAGTAGTGTCATCGGTAATGTTTTTGAGGAAACAATGAGAGAGATGGAGAGAGATACCAGTCATCAGGTTTATCAGCATCAGGGTCAGGTATAAGTCGAGGCTCGTCGTCCAGCCAGCCAGCAGGTCTTGAAGCATCAGGGTCAGTGATTGTAGCTGGTTCATTCTCATCCCTGGCCAGGTCACAAACAACAGACTCAAGTGTTAAAAATAAAAGTTTATACTTTAATAATTTCTATGACTGAAAATGAACAGACTTTTTTCAAACTTCTCCCCCCCCCCCCCCCCCCCCCCACTTTTTTTTTTTTTTTTTTTTTTTTTGGGGGGGAGGGGGTGTATGTCTTTGGTGGCATACTGGTGTTTTCTCATAAAAAGCATTAATAAATGTTAGAATTCAAACTAAAACTCAATGTTTATTGTGTCTATGTTTGCATGTGTGTGATGCACTTTTACACTGTAGTCACATGCCTAACAGAAAAACATTTGCTTTCATCTTAACGTCACGAGAACCAGCTTTGTTCGACAAAAAGAGTCAAAAATACGCCAAACAACAAAGTTTCTTAAGATAGTTCAAAACAATACCCACTTTAGAGGTTTTTAAAAGATGACAGCATCCAATTTTGGACAATATTTTCCATCAAAATGAGAGAGACTAAAAACAGACCAGGCCTTCTCCAGATCGCACCAAGGTTACTGTCACATGATCGTCACTTCAATAATGGATATGAAATTCTGAACTATTTTTTTTAATGAACAACAATTTGAAACAAGAATGGCAAAGCCCTTAAGGCTCACGTGCATGAACAATCCAGTTTTACCGTAAGTAAAGGGTTAGCTTTTGTACCTCCAATGTTGTCTCAAAATTTATGCATTTTCACACTTTTTGTCAATCTCCCATGACCCTTGACCTTTGGGAGTAGTAAACCAAAATGGTATGCACACAAAGATCTGATCAGCTACCTTTCTGCCAAATTTGATTGTAAAATGTTGCAAAAGTGCAGATGAAAGCTAAAAATCAACTTTTTCACATCATTAGCCAATTTTCTGTGACCCTTGACCTTTCCGACGGGTCATCCAAATTAGTATGCATACAAAGGTCTTACCATAAGGTATCTCTGGACCAAGTTTGGGTTTGATGTTGGACACAGTACTGGACAAAAAAATATCTTTTGTCAAAATATGGATTTTTTTTTAACCTATTTCCTGATCACTTGTGACCTTGACCTTTCCAACAGGTCATCCAAATTGGTATGCATACAAAGGTCTTACCAAGTTTGGGTTTGAAGTTGTGAATAGTATCCGAGAAAAAATAAATATCAAAATATGGCTATTTTTTTTACCTATTTATTGATCCCTGTGACCTTGGCATTTGGGAGAGGTCAATGAAATTGGTATGATTAGAAAGGTCTTAAAGTATCTTGGGGCCAAGTTTGAAGATTGTGGCTTGAATAGTATCTGAGAAAATGCCCATGTTAAAGTTTACCATGGACGACGGACACTGCCGGACCACTGGCCCAGAACACACTCACTTTTGCTTTGCATGTGAGGAAAAAAACATTTACTCACTGTTAAATTGCATTACTCTGATAATTTGAAGACTGTGCGGCTCAAAAAGTGCTTTCCAAAACATAATTAGTTATTTGGGTTTAACGCCGAGCAGGCAACTAAGGCCATGTCACGGCGACCAAAAGACTGAAACTGACAAGCTGCCAGAAAGAGTGGTGTTTGCGCAAGACCATAACCCCTTGCAACTGCAGGGGCTCGCTCAGAATGTTTTTAGGTCAACTATAGCAGAAGCCACAGACGTTCAAAGTTTGATCAACATTTACTTTTATTAATATAGCGGAAGAATGAAAAATAATACGTTATTGGTAGCAGGGATCTGCTTACACAGATCCTTGTAGGACTTCAGGAGGTCAAAGTAACCGTTATACCCCTCAGGCCTTTGTGGTACAATGGTTACTTTGACCTCCCTCAGGCCTACAAGGGTCTGTGTAGCAAACCCCTGCTACCAATATTATCTTTCTGCAGATTCACACCACCCCTCCCTCAACCCAAACTCCATCTAAATCAACTGTTCTTTTGTTACCACATGAAAAGGTTTTTGCAATTCACTTAGTTTTTAAGAAGCATGTTTTACCTGTGAAAACAAGAATAGCAAATTTAAAGCCCCTACAGCTCACATGTACAGTGGAGTCTGCTTAACACGAATTTCTGGGGACACGGAAAATCACTTCGTGTTAAACGTATTTCGTGTTAACCAATATGGCCTCAAAATTGATCACGGCCCTCAAGGAGAAAGTGTGTAAGAGATGTGTGCGTGAATGAGTATGAGGTTAAAAGTGCACATTATCATACTTTATATACATACCTTCAGCTCGCTAGGAAAACACAAGGAAATGTGTTCAGCTCGCGTATTTAATGTAAAATCCATCGGGTAAAATCCATAGTAAGTTACAATTCATGAGGTAAAATAAACACAGGCTGAAGTACAATCCCGCATCGGTAAAAGGGTTGTGTTGGTACACGAATGATGCAACATGAATACAGTTCAGAAATGCTAGCCAATGAGAAGATGGATTACAACAGCCGAAGGCTATTCAGCCAATCACAGACTAGAGTTCGCTCTGATCTGTCATGTGTACTACACAGACTGTACAGCATGAGATCGACACGTGAATTGGTTTTCGGTGAATGGAATCTGTGTTCATGTTAAACAGGTGAATAATAGAGAAATTGCCCTGGTTGGGAACCGAAACCAGCTTCGTGTAAAGCAAAATTTTGTGTTAAGCATTTTGTGTTATCAGTGAAATTTTAATACAGAATAAGAAGGCTGTTGGCCGGGAATGCAAAATCGGTTCGTGTTAACCGGAAATTCGTGTAAAGCGAGTTCGTGTTAACTGGACTCCACTGTATGACTAATCCATGTAATTAGTCTTACCTTTGTAACCTTGAGGTAACCAAAAAACATTCAAGGTTCTTAACACAAGTAAAGAAAGGCCAGCAGGCATTTGTACCAGCGAAATCCATGTTTTCTCATTTTCTTTACACATTTTTCATGCTTCCAAAAATTCAAGAATGGAAGGTGGAAATCTACATGGAGAATCATCATCCGAGATGAAACACAGGTTTATCTGTTTGACCCCAAGACAAAGTAGCATTTATCTTTTTGGGTGTTTCCAGGTGGTCCCTTTACAACTGAATCCAAAAGAACAAGGAACATGGGGAAGCAGATGGTTGCTTTTTTTGTGTGCCAAATCCAAATATGTGGTCACCGCGCCCCATTGCGCCAAAAGTTGGGCATTCACCTAAAATTGCAAGAAGGCGTTGTTCTCAAAATAAATTTTTGTAAACTGTCTTTTTCAACACAGGAGTTGTTTTACAAATACAATGCAAGACAGGAGATACCATTAATGGCAAGTACTACACAGACATTGTACTTGCTGAGGTGAACAGATTCTACAAAAAAGCAAAAACAAAAACTGGAACTGCCTAGAATCAAAGCCTATATGAAAACGGACCTGCCTGCAAATTATACAAGCTGGTACTAGAATATCTTCAACAAGAGAATGTCCAAACTTTGTCATGACCTGCCCACTTCCATGATCTGGCTCCAGGTGATTTTTTTCTTGTTTCCACATCTCAACAAATGCACTGCTGGAAGCATTTTAAACTCTCGCTCAACCCTTGGAACCATCATTTTCCAGTGTCACCTAACCCCAAAACAACTACACAGGAGCACTGCTGTGGTGGACATAATAACTAAACAAGTGTATGGCAGTGGACAGGAAGTACTCTGAACGGTTCAACTCGAACAAAATCTTACTGGTGTATGTAATATTAAAACTTATCGTGTATCAAAATATCTGAAAAGATCCTCGTAGATAGTTTTGCTTCAAGATGAGGTGTCTATTCTTGTCTGACTTTGTCTACAGTCACCTCTTGGCATCAGGTGGTGGTGCTAGGTGGCCATGCAAAAACCCTCTCTCCTATCTCCAGTTGTCATTTCATGTTTAGTAAACTTTTCCATAGAGTGTGTGTTGATGGGTGAATGGTGTATATAAGATGCAAAATTTGTAATTTGTGTGAATGAGCAAATTTAGTGACTTATCTCTGGCTGCGAGTTTGTTTCCTGTGTTACCGACTATATAAACTGGAGGGAATGTGAGGCTGTAAATCAGGACCGTAGAGAGAAAGTGATGGATGAACCCCCAAAGATGGATGAAAACTTATGGCTGTTTGAGTAAATGAAAGAGCGTTTTGTCTGGGGACTACATGTTTATCGAGTTGTATGTCTGTATGGTGAACTAGGACATAATAATGCTTCCAACAAAAATCTCTGGGAAACTAGCTGTTCACCTATTCTCTCTCCTGTGAAAGATTGATTGTACATTGATTGTACATTGCTTAACGTCCCGACAGCAACAAGGCTTTCTCAGGACGTGCCTGCACTGCTTGTGAAAAAAAAAATAAACAGAACATTGAATGTATGTCGCCAGCCGGTCAAATACATTAAATAAACCTAACACATGGGGCCTAAATAAAGCTAAGACCATTTAAGACACATCCAATATCAAGAGCTACAGGCAGTGCAGACAGTAGGGAGAGTTTTAAAAAGGCAAATACAGGTGAATGGACCAAGGGTAGACAGAAACACATGCCCCAGAATAGAGAGAAAAACTCACCCTGTGGGGCTGACCAGGGTGACCCTGGGAACTAAAAAGTACCTAACCCCACCCAAGCCCCCCAGGGCAGACCCGGGTGGGGGTCCTGTGAAAGAAAAGAAAAGGAGGAAAGATCTAAAATGTGGTGCTCTATTGTGACAAAAGGTCAATCAATTGTGGTGGGACACAAAAAAACAAATGTAACAGATACAATCGTCATTTTAATTTGAGATTATCAGGAAAAGTGTGCCTGATGACCCTGCAGTGTCATCTTTACTGTGCTTGGTGCTGACTATCAGTGGAGTGAAGATGGTCAAACAGCCAGCATCAAAACAGGTTTCTGTAGGCTAGGACATGTTCTGGTAAGTGCCAGAATAGCTTGGCGCCTAGAGGTGCCAAACTATTCTGGCACTACCCTTGAGCTATTTTAGTCAATCTTATTTCACACACTGGTGTATTCCGAATGATAAAGGTTAAGCAACATCTGTTCCCCACAGTGTGTTCACATTCCACATGACACCATTCTGATGACAAACCTTGTTATGCCGCTGTAATTATGAAGCGAACTGGCTGAACTTTAGTCCGCAAACCGTTAGTACTTGAATCTGATGAACCAAATGTTTAGATTACAGAAACTTCAGATTCAAATTTATCGAAATGCTTACCTTTGCAAACATTCAAACCTAATTCAATAACTTAATGCTTTAGTGAAATCAGTATGTTGGAGAAACTGGCTTCTGCAGTTGTGTGGTTGTGGAGACTTAATTTCCATTGGAACCTAATAAAATATATAGGGTTAAAGTGGTTTTCATGGAGGTGTAAAAATCTTCACAGTCACACTTACCAGTCATCAGGTTTTACAGCATCTGGATCCGGAATCCTTAAAATACAAAAAGAAACTATATAATAACCTTTCACAATCAAAAACATTTTCACATACTTCGAAATACCCCAAGTGAAATCCAGACCTAAAAGGTGACTGCCGAGTGTAAAAACTAAAATGCAAAGAAATCCCAAGAAAGAAAGAAACACGTTTAGAAAGGCAAATTCAGCCTGGCTATCGCACATGAGCCCAAAATAAAATAAATTATTTTGTAATTGTCCTTTCTAAGCATGTTCCTTTCTTTGCTGGGGTTTTCTTTGAATACTCCAGGTAGCTACTGCAACATTTTTTTTATGAAGACTTTTGAAACACACATTCCCTTCATGCCAACGATTCTAAACATGAAAACACCTAAAACAGGTAGTGTATAGTCTGAACAAATATTGCTTTGTGTTTGCTAACTTTTGAACACAGATGATTTCAAGACAACTAAGAAATGATTATCATCAACCTTGGACCTATTCTAAATTTCTTTCATTCCTGACAATGGTTTGGCTGCTACCCTTTGGAAACTTTAAACATGATCTATTTAAACCTGCTAAAATATACCAGGATTGAGCCCCACTCAGAAACACATTTATCCTAAAACTTCATGCTCTCCATGTTTAATGTTCAATAGCCTGGTCTTGCAAGGTGTCTGATCTGTGCTGACTGTGCAAAGCTTGTCAAAGTTTCAGCATAAATGATGCAGGTCAGTGGTCACCGAGGCCTGAACAGGGTATGTATTTCAACTTTTAAGTAGGTCATCGCCATGATCCCCAAAGGGCAGTGGTTAAAGCATTAGGTTTGATGACTAAAATTTAAAATAAATTAGGACCAAGTTTGGTGATCACTTTTTGTTCTTGGTGTCATACTGAAATGGGTCTTGTTAACAGGAAAAAAAAACATGAGGCAAGCTTTGCTCAAAGAGACTACATTCAGGTTTGGATACCCACCCTTGCTGTAAGACAGAATTCTGATACTGTTTTTTCCAGCTTCAGATTATGTCTCAACATTCACATAGGATAAAAGAAGGCATTTGGTGGGGGCTGGGGTGTGTGAGGGTAGTGGAGAAGCGCATGCTTTGGAAAAATCTGAGCTCTGACAAATAACTGTTCTGAGATTTCAAACAAAACTGCAACCCACAAAGATAATGAAAATTATTAAGGGCAGACATACTTCTCTCTGTCATCCCAGTCTGCTGGCTTCTTGTCATTCGGGTCCTCTATTTCTCTAGGAGGATTCACAGGTGGGCTAAAACATGACCACAATAGTTAAAAAAACATCAAGACAGAAATGTACAGGCCTTAGCAGTGAGTGAGTCAAGTTTTTCAATGGCGGGGATTGTGAAGTTTTTCGGTAACCAATGTTTGAAATGATCTTCTATCTTTAATTTTGCATGTGGGAGGCGGGTATTTGGCAATATTGTCATTATCAGTAGTTTTAGAAACTGTGAGGGAATTTAGTCAAAAAGTGTCCTAATAGTGTCGCTGTCGGTTTTCAGGGTCTGTCCATTAGCATATGTGTGGTTTGCACACCAAAGGTCAGAGATGCTGATGCAAAGTGCCAGTGCACTTTGGAAAGACCATATTTCATGTGACAAAAGACAAATATATTACACTAAAGTAGGACAGCTTCAATCCAAGTATTTCACTGTGTCCACAAATTGGCACAGACCTAAATTTCCAACAGACAGAACTTTTCACGTCTGCTTTGTTTTTAATTTTGTATTGGATTTACTTCCCTTGCCTGAGCATCATTTTCCAGTAAGCACACTACAGCTTCAGTGTGGTTTCAAGCAGAAAGTAATCTCGTCTTTGTAGACACTGTCGCCGTTAAAAACTTGACTCACTCACTTCTAGGAGATGTGCAAAATGTCCATGCATGACCCATCATTTGCATATTACAATAATACAGTGATACAATTCTTACAGTACAACAATCAGAGTTTACTTACAATACAATACAATACAACTGTATTGTCTGTTCGAGTCAGGGCACGACAGAAATTTGCCTTTCGGCTCGTCATGAAACAACAATATAAGACATTAACAAACACAACAAGAGCATATCATGAAAAATTATCATTGCAGCAATCTATCACAAGCAGTCTGTCACAAGATGGGAGGTAATGTTAAGTAGATCTTACTTATCGCGGCGTTATAAACGAGAGTTCAAAATCGAGACAGCAGTTGGAATAAAAGACTTCTTAAAGACATTCCTTTTGGCAAGTGGCATGTTGAAATGTCTGCCTGATGGTAGCATTTGAAACTGATCAGATAGTGGGTGACGAGGATCATTGACAATGCTAGCAGCTATCCTTCGGACAGCTCTATGGTACAGATCATCTACTGGGTACTGTCCTAGGCCAATGATCTTCTCAGCTGTTCTGACGATACGTGACAGTCTGCCCCTGTTTTTCATACTGAGGTTGTCATACCAAGCAGTGATGTTAAAAGTCAGTATGCTTTCGATCAGGCTTCTATAAACGGACTCTAAAACCCTGGAACTGACATCAAAACTTCTCAGTTTCCTAAGAAGGTACAGACGCTGGTTTGCTTTTTTCACAATCAGATCGGTGTTTCCACTGAAGGACAGCCCACTATCCACGACTGTGCCAAGGTATTTAAATTCAGTGACCACCTCTACAGGTTGATTATTAATTGAGACAGGTACAAAAACTTAAGACATACATCACTGTACAAGCCAAATATCACAAAAGCTGTGAACTAAAAGCAAATGATAGAGAGGCCGTTTACACTTGCACACCTATCGGCCTTAAACCTGAGTACAACCCAGGTTGGAGCGTTTACACTTGACCCAACCCAGGTTGGAGCAGGGTAGGGTTCAACCCTGGTCCGAAGCACGACTGAACTAGGGTTGGATCTAAACCACATTCCATTCCACGTCGGCACTGTGCATTTTGCCAAAAATAAATCAGGGACGTGACCTAACTGGCAGAAATTTCAGTGCCGTTTACACAACAGATTACAGAGCCTTAAGTCGATTGTGCACATTGACAGCGAACATGAGATGTTTCTACAGCTTCTCATTCATGTCTGGAATGAAGGTGCAAATTATTATTTTGCTGCACGATTTGTCTCCAGCAGTCTTCAGACCATGGCAGTTGTCACGGTTGGAGACCGTTTCGCGTAGTGGTAGTTGAAAGTACCGTAGCACCGGTCAGGTAGGGACTAGGATTTGTCGTCTCTGTTCTAAACGATTGTGGTTTTACTGAAGGCGTTGCTTCCGACTTAAGTTGGGGTATATGTCACGGTTGGAGACCGTTTCGCGTAGTGGTAGTCGAAAGTACCGTAGCCACGGTCAGGTAGGGACTAGGATTTGTTGTGAGTTGGCAGAATCGGATGAATGTTTTGTGTGTTGCACACACGGGGCACGGGATTAACAAGCAGTGGCATGGTCACAGGTTCGAGGTCTCCGCATTAGTTTAGTTAGCAGCTGTACTCGGCGGGACCAGGTCGTCCCTATTTGCTGGCTGTTGGAAGTCAGTGGCTGACCGTGGGTGTTAGAAGCTGGGCACACGCTACCCCAGACACCTATTGCCGGGCGCAACTTTGTGGCAGCAATGTAGCCGCCACAATTAGGGCGCCTACAATATTGCCGCCACAAATTGCATCCCGATACAAACCAAGTCTATTTTTTTGTGGTAGCCGGCAAGGCTCGAGCAATGTTGCCGCCACTCAGCCAATTAGCGGTGTCCTTGCGCCACTTCCCGTTTCCTTCATCTTCTGAGCCGGAAAAAATGGCGGAGAAACTGAGTGCAGACGGCTTTGTGACTGTTCATAGTAACTCATTGGAGACGCGGCGCATGCAGAAACGCTGCGAATAGCTGCATATCCGTATGCGGCATGTCTCCAGTAAGTTAATTGATCAACCTTGTCCGAGAGTTCCCATGCATATGGGACTCCTGCAGCTCCGAATATTTCAACCGGGCGCGTGAGAGCTATTCCATATATGGTAATGGCAGGTCAGTCAGGACAAACACATTGCGCGCACATTGAAACGTGTGCCACGAAGACGATGTGGTAGGTGGCAAATTGTTACTTACCACACATTGCTAGTGGCAAATTCTGGTAGCGTGGGCCCAGCCTCTTAGCGACACTGCGCCGATTCAGTCGCTGGGTCGTTGGAGGCCGGAGACTGGGGCTAGTTTTGCAGTGGCGCTTGCATTGAGTCTCAGAGGAGGCAAGTACAAAAGACCCTGCGTGCGTTCGTTATGTTTGTTAGAATTGTTATGTGTGTACTATGTGTTAGAGATGGCGGGGGAGAGGGGAGGGGGGAGGACGGGGCTAAGGGATGAGTTGCATAGGGGTATTTGAATTGTGGATTATGTTCGATTGGTTTATGCTTATGGTTGTGTTACGATTGTGGTTGCGTTGTCCTGTGAGAGCATGCATGTGTTAATCGTAGGAAACGATCTATGTTTATTTCAGCTGTCATAGTTACGTATCACGTACCTTTTCAGTGAGATTCTTTATTGTTCATCCATGATAGCGGCGTTGGCTTTGTTATGATATGGTAATTTTAGTCCGGAAGCTTCTAGAAAAGTCGTACAGAGAAGAGCGGTCGATTTCAGTTTTGCGTAGATTAGTTGAGAATGAACCAGAACGTTTGAATCAGGGTCGCGCTGTCTAGTGACATCGTACATGTGACGTCAGAAGAGTATAGACGAGTTTATAGACGAGTCATAGTTGTTTACTGTTCGCATGAAGTTGGCAGCCAGTCAGTATGGTTTTTGAAAGATCGTGTGAGTTCTGGAAGATTCGGACTAGGTCGTGAACTGCCTGCCATACTTTTGTGAGATGTCATTTTACATTAGGATTTGGAGCTGAATTGAGCAGCTGAATTTTTGTAGCCTATTGTAGTTATTCCAGAAAATTCTCTCTTTATTAATATTTATGAGTTTCAGTTACGGGTTCCATTCTGACTGTTTGCGCTGAATGATTTTCTTGGATTATTCTAGAAAATTGTCTTACTATATAACGTTGAATAAATCCAGACCAAAAAGGTGATTGCCAAGCGTGTAATATGCAAAGAAGTACCCAACGGAGAAAGAAACACGCTTAGAAAAGACGGGTACAACACAATTTATTAATATTTCGGGTAAATACCCTTTGTCAAAATAGACAGACAAACAAACAAACATAGAGATTAGCCGCTACTTGCCACATTCCTTCTGCCATTGAAGAGAGTTGCCACATTCCTTCTGCCATTGAAGATAAGTAGCGGCTAATCTCTATGTTTGTTTGTTTGTCTATTTTGACAAAGGGTATTTACCCGAAATATTAATAAATTGTGTTGTACCCGTCTTTTCTAAGCGTGTTTCTTTCTCCGTTGGGTACTTCTTTATATAACGTTGGTGCTAGGAAAGCGCGGATGTACATTGTCTTGCATTGTCAGTTATAGAGACACACAGTATATCGTAGGTACGTGGCCCGTATAGGGTGTACATTGTGAGAGACACAGCGTAACAGTGGTGTACGTCATGTGAGGAACTTTGTGTCGCCAGTGTGGACATTTGCAGAAGAGACTTTGTATCAGTGTTGGTGCATTTGGAAATGCCTTGTGTGGAGATCACATCGCTGAATTAAATTATTGTTGGAACTGTTACTCCAGTATTGTCTACATCCTTAAGCCACGTGTGACGGGTTGCAGCTGAATGAAGTTTATTTAAAAGAACCTTACGTGCGTGCGTCTGGTGTGTTTATCATACTACGACTACGACTCCACCACATAACATATTGGCACCTCCGACGGGACTTCTTCAGTTGACTCGGTGGAAAGGATAGCAGGAGAAAACAGCCAGCAGTGAAACGCAGAGATGCCGACATCAGAAATGGAGACATTCCTTAAAATTGGAAAGGAATGTGGACTCGAAGGAGCTCAACTCCTCGAGTTTGTAAAGGAGAGAGAGAAGGAGAGATTAGAGAGAGAAAAGGAGAGACTGGAGAAAGAAGAAAAGAAACCAGAGAGAGAAGAAAAGGAGAGACTGGAGAGAGAAAGAGAAAAGAGACTTGAAGAAGAAAAGAGACTGGAGAGAGAAGAAAGAGCTAAAGAGAGTGAAATCAGGAAACTCGAAATTCAATGAGAAGAAGCAGAGAAACAGCGAAGAGAGGCAGAGAAACAGCGAGAAGAGGCAGAGAGGCAGCGTCAACACGAAATTCATCTAAAGCAGATGGAGATAGAGGCACAAAGCCAGAGGGCTTCTGAAGCAACAGCATTAGCCAGCAGAGAGCAAACTGCCCGTGCGCCAAAGCTACCACCTTTCGCAGAAAATTCAGATAAGATGGACGCTTATCTGGAGCGATTCGAGCGCTTCGCAAGCAGTAACAATTGGAGACAAGAGACTTGGGCTATCAAGCTGAGCGCACTTCTAACTGGCAAAGCGCTTGAATTTTACACCCGCTTGCCAAGAGAAGAAGCCGAAGATTATACGCAGTTGAAAGCCGCCCTGCTGACCTCAATTTTGCAGACGACTTGGCTTTACTGTCCCACACTCATCAACAAATGCAGGATAAGACCATGAGGCTAGCTGACATCTCGTCCCAAGTGCGCCTTACCATCCACAAACAGAAAACAAAGACAATGAGGCTGAACGCAACCAGGGAAGAACCAGTCTTGCTTGCTGGCACCCCGTTGGAGGAGGTGGAGTCCTTCACCTATCTCGGGAGAATCATGGACAAAAAAGGCGGCACTGATGCAGATGTCAGAGCACGAATCGGTAAAGCCAGAACAGCCTTTCTCCAGTTGAAAAAAGTGTGGAGTTCCAGAGAGCTGTCACAACACACCAAAGTCTGGATTTTCAACTCCAACGTAAAATCAGTTCTCCTATATGGAGCAGATACTTGGAGAATTGACAAAAACCACAGCCAACAGAGTACAGATCTTCATAAACAGATGCCTTAGAAGAATTTTGAAAATCAACTGGCCAGAGGAGAGAACAGAGCAGATAACAGCAGAGAATGAAATTGGGCAAAGAAGATGGGGATGGATTGGTCACAGTCTGAGAAAGCCAGCTTCCAGTATCACTAGGCAGGCATTGTCATGGAACCCCCAGGGAAAGAGGAAAAGAGGCAGGCCGAGAAACACCTGGCGTCGAGACCTCCAAGCAGACTGGGAACCACCTGGAGTAAAATAGAAGAAGAAGCACAGGGCAGGAGTTGTGGAGGTCTCTCGTCGACGGCCTATACCCGGGGAGGGGTGACAGGCGTAAGTAATGTCAGTCGTCCGGCATGTCTGAAATGTGTTACAAAAATTAAAATAAAACATACATTTAATTCGTTTTTGTATCTTCGCCTCTTTTAATGATGTTATTGTTTTTGTTGGCTCATGTACAAAGCAAAAGTATGTTCTGGGCCAGGTTGTTCGTCATCCAACGTAAACTTTAATGTTGGCATTTTCTCAGAAACTATTCAAACCACAGTCTTCAAACTTACCTCAATGATACTTTGTGGTAAGACCTTTTTAATCATATACCAACTTCAGCAACCTCTCTCAAAGGCCAAGGTCATAGGGGATCAGTTAAAAATGGCCTTATTTTGAATTTTTTTCTCTAATAAAAATTGAGAGACAAACATATATTCATCATGCGTGAGTCTATACTATCTCCAGCAGAAACTATTTTAACGGTCTTTTTTTTTTGTTTTTTGTCTACCGTATTGAAAATACGATAGACTTTGAAATGGGGCTGGACATGATGTTTTAGGAGTGCGGGGCAGAAATTCTGGCAAAGAAGTAACAAGATAAAAATGACGTTACTTCTAGCTACTCAAACCTTGCTAGAGAACGTATTTTTGGCGCCAAAGCGTGCGTGCGTGCGTGCGTGTGTGTGTGTGTGTGTGTGTGTGTTTGACAGCAACTAGAGCCCACGTTTGAGGACGGACAAGCTTGAAATTTTAGGATATTGTCCCTAAAAGAATAATCTCGATACCTTTTTTTCGATTTTTTTTATTAAGATTCTCATTGGTGAGAAAATGGCCATTTCATAAAAACTGGTTGATCCACACTGAAGTCCGTAATTTTTCTTATTTTTACTAGATATTTTGCATATATCTAGATAAAAGGGACATATTGAATGAGTTCGTTAACCAGCATTGACCCTCTACAACATCTGGAGTGTTAATTTTTTTAAAAATATTTTAATATTTTTAGGATTAATTTCACAAACAATATGGGTTAATCTTAAAACAATTGAATCTTTAAGGAAAAAAAACGATCTTCTCATTAATAATCGCATGATTTTTCATATACAGTATTTACATAAACCTACAGTTTGTCTCGGCTGTCAGGTGCGATTAGTCCATTGTGACCAGCATGCCCTAGGTGTGAAAATCAGATATTTTTGTGCACTTTTCCAGTCATTTGTAAAACAGCTTATACAACTTTAATTTTTCTTTTATGAAAAAAATCTTATGAAAAATTAATCTACTTATTAATACCTGCATATTTTCATAAACAGTGTTTACATAAGCCTGCTGTTTGTCCTGGCCCTGGAGTAGGATTAGGTCAAACTGTGATCTCTAAGCGGTAGGCGTGAAAATCAGCAAGAAAATTGTCAAGTTGTTGAAATATTAGTACTGCGAAGAGTGACGAATAACGTCAAGTCGTCACTATGAACACGGCGTCGTGGGACTAATGACACCATGACGTGAAGATATTGTTGACGTCATTTCGCTGCTTGTGCTATTCTTCTTCTTCAGAATAGCTATGCTACGCCAGACCACAGAGCTTACGAATGGTGGGAATCGCCATGTTTACATCTTTATTCATGTGTACCAGTGTGTGTGGATCAGAGGGTGGGTTAGAGTAGATGGAATTCCTGTCACAACATAAGCCCACATAGCGTACTAATGGCGGGAAGCGCCGTGTGTCCCAGCCGTCTTTATTTGTGAGTGCCGACGTGCGTGCTGATCAGAGGTTGGCTTAAAGAGGAGGGAAATGGAGTTAGTTAAGATAGTTATTTGGGTTTAACGCCGAGTAGGCAACTAAGGCTGTCTCACGGCAGGATGGGTAAAAGTCTGGCCATCTAGACTAAAAGAAAGGTCTTAAGACAAGATGTAAATATATCTTTAAATTATTGCATGTTAAAATGTTGCACAGGTCTTTAAAGAAAACATCTACAAACTCCTAAAAATGTCAAAATAATAGAGTTAAAATCGTCTATGAATGCTCAAATCTTATTAAAAATATGGCACTCTCTCAGAAAACTGAAGATCTTGTTCGGGGGTACATCTCAGAACAAAACCTTCAAGGAGTCTGCTGTAAAGTGTTTATCTTGTGTCAATTAAATCGGCACGAGACAGCAAAATGTCTTTAACTGAATACTGCTCATCGCAGGCATAACACCATGGACGCTCTTCCTGTTTTAGTAAATAAGAGTGCGTAACATACATGTGCCTGATGTGGAGCCGAGCAAGGACAGTCTCCTCATGGCGGCTGCCACAGCGGTAAGGTAGACTGTCGGACACCTTAGGAAGAGCTTCATGCAGCTTGTTAGCTTCCTCTTTGTCCCACTCGGACTGCCACTCACGGGCTATGTACGCACTAATCACAGGTTTAAAATCACTATAAACAGTCTGTGCATCAAGGACAGGGTCATTGCAGGCATTGTTGGCAGCAGAATCCGTGATCCTGTTGCTTTCGATGCCCACATGCCCTGGCACCCAAATAAAAATGATGTCATAATATTCCTTCATCAAGTCTGCGTAGAGCTCTCTAATCTGCACCAGCAGTGGGTGGTCTGTTCCTGCGCCCTGAAGGGCCTGCAGGGCAGAAAGAGAGTCAGACAGAATCAGGAAGTTCCTTTCCTTAGACCAATAAGCATGCTTGAGTGCCAGCAGAACCGCCTGCAGTTCTGCACTAAATACAGATGAATGGTCTGGGAGGCGGTGCCTAAATGGGCGTCTAGGATGGGGAGAGGACACTGCGGCCGCAGCCACTCTCCCATCCTGAGACTTTGAACCATCTGTATAAATACAACAATAGCCAGGAAAACTTGAAGGGAATTCATTGAGGCTCTGTGGAGCAGAGTCTTTCTTGTGGGCGGTCAAGTCCAGCAAGATGTCAGGAACTGGTAATAGCCAGGGTGGAGTGATGTGTTGCAGAGATTCTGAAACTTTGTCCAGATGCACTCCGGCCGCCTGCAGATGAGGTCGGACAGCTCCCGGAAGGGTATCGTAAATCTCTGCAAATGGTGGTTTAAAAACACAATCATAGGCAGGGTTGTCTGGATGGGCCTTTAGTTTCAGAATGTAGCTGTGCATGAGGTGGATGCGGTGGAGCTTGAGAGAAGGCTCCCCTGCCTCGGCATACAGACTAGGAACTGGAGATGTCCTGAAGGCCCCCAGACACATCCGCTGACCTTGATGGTGAATTGTGTTCAGACGCTGTAGAACAGACTTTGAAGCCGAGCCATATACCACAGAGCCGTAATCCAGTTTGGACCGAACAAGGGCCCGGTACAGTCGAAGTAAGACAATGCGGTCTGCACCCCAGTCAGTACGACCAACGACACGAAAAATGTCGAGGGCCTTCCGACAAGAGGTTCTAAGGTAGTTAACATGGTTGCAGAAGGTCAATCTTTTGTCAAAAACGACCCCCAAAAACTTTGCCTCTTCGGCCACTTTAATTGGCACTCCAGCAATGCTCAGGCTAGGTTCTGGAAAAAATTTTGTCTGGTTAGTAAAATGCACACAGACTGTCTTGGAGGGCGAGAACCTGAATCCATTGAGAGACACCCACCCCTGGATGCGATCAACGCACAGCTGCAAGCGCCTCTCAAGGGACGCAAGTCCTCGACCTCGTGCACACAAAGCAAAGTCGTCCACAAACAAAGAGCATTCAGAATCATCCTTGACGGCCTTTACAATGTTATTTATTTTAATGCTAAATAAAACAGGAGATAGAATACTGCCCTGCAGGACACCCATCTCCTGTTCAAAGGAGTCAGAGAGGGTGGAGCCCACACGGACATGGAATGACCTGTTGGACAAAAAATTGTGAATAAAAACGGGCAGATGCCCTTTAAAACCCATGTCCGACAAATCAGACATTATACCATGCTTCCAGGTAGTGTCATATGCCTTTTCAAGATCAAAGAAAATTGCATAGACATGCTGCTTGTTGACAAAAGCATCTCGGATAAAAGACTCAAAGCGAACTAGATGGTCAGTTGTACTACGGAAGCGCCGGAAACCGCACTGGAGGTCTGTGATGAGACCCTGTGACTCAAGATGCCACACCAGTCGGGCGTTGACCAAGCGTTCCATAGTTTTACATAAACATGATGTCAAAGCTATTGGCCGGTAGTTGCCCGGGTCGGAAGGATTCTTACCCGGCTGGGGAATTGGCACAACTACAGCCTGGCGCCAAGATGGTGGAAAAAAACCGGTTATCCAGATATGGTTAAAGGCCTTGAGAAGTACAAGGAGTGAATCCTCAGGCAGATGTGTTAGGAGCTGATAGTGGATGGTATCTAATCCAGCAGCAGAGTCAGTACATTTCTGCATGGCTTGCTGCAATTCTGAAAACGTAAAAGGGGCATATAGTCTTCCGAGTTATCCGATATAAAATCACAAGTACAAGATTCTCGCTTCTCCTTCTCTCTCTGGAAGAAAGGTGAATAATGTTCTGTTGAAGAATTATGGGCAATGGTGGAGGCAAGCAAATTGGCCACAGCCTTTTTATCTGTGACCAAACTGGCACCATCTCTAAGATGGCCGACAGAAGCCGAGCCACCCCTGCCCCTAATTCTTCGAACAGCCTTCCAGACTTTTTGGGATGGAGTCCTAGAAGATAAAGATGAGACGAAGCGTCTCCAGGAAGCACGGCGTTCGCGTTTAAAAATGTAACGGGCTTTCGCCCGCTGTCTTTTAAATGTTAAAATATTTGCTTGCGACGGATTATGAAAAGCACGTCGCTGAGCAGATTTGCGCATTGTTTGGGCCTTGCGGCACTCTTCATTGAACCATGGTACTCTCGGCTTCCGAGGGAGTGATGTGGAAGTTCTAGGGATGGTTTCACCTGCTACGTCCAACAAAATAGAAGTAAAACAAGAAACAGGTTCTTCAACTGACATGACCACCTCCTCTGTAAGACGAGACTGACAGAGGGAGGCGAACAGAGGCCAGTTAGCTTTCTTGAGATTCCAGCGCCCCACCGGCGAATCCTCCTCACAGCTGACCGATGACAGGACTACTGGGAAGTGGTCACTACCACACAGGTCGTCGTGAACCTTCCAGTCAAAGTCCAGCATGAGAGAAGGATCACACACAGTGAGGTCTAGAACAGAACTAGATCCAGAACCTGAGTTAGAGTATGTAGGTGAGCCATCGTTAAAGACACATAGGTTAAGTTGAGAAAAAACATCTTCTAACATCTGACCTCTGCCATCATAGTGGTCACTACCCCAAAGGTGAGCATGACCGTTAAAATCCCCCATGAGAATAAAGGGAGGGGGCAGTTGATCTACCAAGTTAAAAATATCATTGCTACAGACCCGCAGTGATGGTGGCAGGTAAATACTGCATATGGTTATGGTCTTCTTTAAGGTAACCCGAGCTGCGACAGCCTGAAGACAGGTGTCGATGCTAACAGGGCTACATAAAATTTGGCTACTAATGAGAAGAGACGCTCCACCCGAGCGCCTCTCCGAATGAGAGCCTTTATGTATAACATTAAAACCATTAAAGGACACAGGGTCAGAAGTCTTCAGGTAAGTCTCCTGAAGAGATATTACTGAGGGGTTATAGAACTTGACTAAAAGACGTATTTCCTCAAAGTTAGCTTGAAAACCACGACAATTCCACTGAAGCAAAGAGTACATGATTAAGTCTTATCTGGGGGTAAGGAGTTTCCCCCCCCCCCCCCCCTTTTCCTTTACCTTGGAAGGAGTTGAAGAAACAGAGGGGGGCCGGCTCCCGGGCCTCCTCTGGTTCTTCGGAGAGGAAGGGGGTGGAGCTGCCGCAGCATCAGCAACGACAACTTCCACTCCCTCCATCCGCTCCTCCAGTGCAGCATATTTGTTTTGAAGGGGGACATCAGTGTTCCCCTTCTGGGCCCGTGTGCACAGCGGTCCCATAGATTTCTTAGACTTCTGGTCCTGGGCAGCATTCCTGCCACTAGAGTTAGCGGCCTTAGAAGGCTGACCAGAGCCAGAAGCCTTTGGAGTTGACTAACAGGTTTGGGTAGGGGCTGAGGCTTAGGGGCAACAGAAGGTGGCACAACCGGACCGACAGTGTCTGCCTTCTGCGTTCCCTGGCTCCTTGTCACCACCAGAGGAGGGTTACTCTCCTGGGGCGAGATGAGCCGAGGCTCCGCCCCCAACCAAGAAGCTGGGGTCTGACATGAAAAGTCTTTGGTGGGGCGCTTGCCTGCCACCGCTGCACTAAAAGTATACACAGAGGTGTTAGAGGTTGGGGCAGCCGCAGCTGCACCAGGGCCTTCAACCAGTTTTTTGGCATCCAGAAAGGACAACCCCTTCTTCACACGCACCTGCTGAATCTTGCACTCGGATATCCAACGAGGGCATTTCTTATCCGAAGCCATATGCGCCCCCTGGCAATTCACACACAGGGAGGTGGCTGTGCAGGACTCAGCAGAGTGTCCGGGCCTAGTGCAACGGGCGCATGAAGCCTCTGCCTGATGGCATGTCTTCTGCCCATGGCCATACTTTTGGCACTTAAAGCACAGGAGGGGAAGAGGGACGTACTTTTTCACTCTCAGGGAGTAGTAACCTCCCCAGATGGTAGTAGGAGGGTGGGGGTGCCAAACGTCAGGATGATGGTAGGGAGACGGATCTCCCCACCACCTCGCTTGGAAGCGAAGCGCCTGACGTAAGTCACCCCCTGAGACTTAAGGTTCCTTACAAGTTCATCGTCTGACAGTTCTGCCAAAGCTTGATCTTTGATTACGCCTCTTGACGAATTCATAGTTTTGTGGGGTGTGACTTCCACAGGAGTGTCTCCGATGGAAGAGAGCCCCAGTAGCCTGCTGGAGTGTGCCAGAGTACGGCACTCCACCAGCAAGTCACCAGACCTGAGGCGCTGGGCGTCGGGCCTGCCAACACGGCTCCTGAGGGTCTCCCCCACCAGAAAAGGATGCAGCTTGGTTTCTCCTTCACCTTGCTATGGACAATGAGGAAGCGAGGCCATATGGCTGACGCCTGAGGCGTCGCTTCCTCACAGTCTGAATCACTGTCATGTTCAATGTCGCTGGCTATGTGCCGTTTCTGTGCTAGTTTTGGTTTTTTTGTTTTATCCATATTATATTAGTAGAGATATTCATCCCCCGGGGGTCCCCGCCCGCCACCGAGCCCAACAAGGGAAAGTGCAACTGTCGGCGGGTCTCCAGCCGACGCACAATAGAGACTGCCCGAAAGATGTACTCAAGGGGGTAAGCCCGATTGAACTGTTTGAGCCACCGCCTTCTATCACACCGTTGAATGCAGGGGAATACTGGCGTAAAGCACCTAATCAGCAGCAGAGGCTATAGCATGGTGCTCCGTATAGCAACCCGCATGTCAACAGTGGGATAGGGCTCAACGTGACAAGAGCCGATTGACTAGGCCGGTACGACTAGCCTCCCGTTTAGGCAGAAGTCAAGGCCAAAGTGGAGTGTTTCAGCCACCAGGATCCTCTTCTCCCCTGACACGGGTCTCCAAGCACGGCAAACACTTGGGATCCAAAGGACCAAAAGCTCACGAGTATTTTTAAGGACCAATCCAACATGGTACGACCTGGGTTAGCATCATCATCATCATCATCATCAGTCCCTTGCCCGAACTGGGCGTTGGGGGGACTGAAAGGCAGCAGCAACAGACAGTGCTCTCCACTGAGTTCTATTTTGGGCGGTGGCAAGCAAGTCTGGCATCTCGAGTTCGGTCCATTCTTTTATGTTTGCGACCCAACTCTTTCTCTGACGACCTCGCTGACGACTTCCTTCGAGAGTGCCTTGGAGGATAGTCTTGGACAAGGTGTTGTGTCGGGTCACGTGGCCACACCAAGCAAGCTTGCGCCGTTTCACAGTTGCCAGAAGGGGTTCATGTGGGCCCACCAGGGAAGTGACGATGCTCCGTACATATTCGTTGGTCTTGTGCTCGCGGTATGAGATGCGAAGCAACTTCCTCAGGCACTTGTTCTCAAAGGCCTGGATTTTCTTTTCTGAGTCTGCAAGAAGTGTCCAAGTCTCACAGCCGTAGAGTAGAATAGACACTACGAGGCACTTGTAAAGCCTGTACTTGATGGTGAAGCTGATGGAGTTACTTCGCCATATCCTGTCCAGCCTGGCCATTGCGGATGTTGCTGTACCTATCCTGATACGGATCTCTGCTATGCAACTACCGTCTTTGGACAGGGTGGCTCCCAAGTACTTGAAGCTATTGACCTCTTCTAGCTTCTGGCCGTTCATGTGGATGTTGCTGCTGCTGTCGCTTGTGGTGTTGATCATCACTTTGCTTTTATCCGTACTGATCTCCATGCCATAAGACCCTGCGCTACTTGAAAGTTTGTCTGTCAGGTTTTGAAGCTCACTATTGCTGCCTGCCATGAGGTCAATGTCATCTGCGAATCGAAGATTGCACAGGGATCTGCCACCAATAGAGATTGAAGTATGGTGGTCGTGGAGGGTTTCCTGCATGATCTTCTCCAGGAATATGTTGAAAAGGACAGGAGAGAGCAGGCATCCTTGACGGACACCGATCGTCGTCCTGAAGAACTCGCCTGACTGATTGTTAAGTAGAACCGCGCTGCAGGCGTTCTTGTAAAGCGCTTCTATCATTTGGATCAGTCCCTCCTCTATGTTGAACGATCTCATGACTTGCCAAAGTCCGTCGTGCCAGACGCGATCAAATGCTTTCCTGAAATCAATGAAGTTGTGGTAGACTTCGCGCTGATGCTGCAGATGTTTCTCGATCAGGACGCGGCAGTTGAAAATCTGCTCTACAGTGCTTCTTCCAACTCTGAAGCCAGCCTGTTCTTCTGCCAGCAGTTCCTTGGTGAAAGTTTTGAGGCGGTTGAGAATGATTCTAAGCATTACTTTGCTAGGGTGACTTATCAGACTGATAGTTCTGTAGTTCTGGCACTGTTTCAGGTTTCCTTTCTTGGGGAGCGGGATCACTAGAGACTGTGTCCATTCTACTGGCCATTTCTTTTGCTCCCAGATCTTTTGACAGAGTGTAGTGAGGACCTTCGTTGTTACTTCTCCTCCATGTTTCAACAGTTCAGCAGGTACGTTGTCTACACCTGGAGACTTTCCTCCCTTCAGGCCGCGTACGGCTGCTTCCACCTCTTCAGCTAACACTGGCAGGTCTTCAGCCTTCCTGGCCCCAACCTGGTTGTTTTGGAGGATGCTGGTGTCTGGCTCAGCCTTGTAGTTATACAAGTCTCGGCAGTACTCAGTCCATCTGTTTAGTACAGCAGTGTTTTCCGTTAGGAGTTGGCCGCTGCTGTCTTCGATGACTGTGGCTGTTCGCTGTTGAGTCTTGGTGAGGGTCCTTAGCGTTTCATAAGCCTTCTTGCTGTTGCCGTTTGCCATGCCCTGGGTTAGCACAGCTCCTTAAAAACCGGACCAGTGAAAAAGACTGAACAACATATCTGCTGACATCAAGTCCTAATCCTGGACGAAGATGGCACCCGTCTGCTAGCCCACTCAGTCAGGGACTGAGAGGACTACCCACCCACGCCACCTGGAGGCTGGTGCCGGGTAGGCGCACACAAAACAAAAAAGTGCCTGAGAAATTTAAAGATGAACTAAATGGTGTGCCTATAGTTGAGTACGTTGGACTGAGATCAAAAATGTACTCTGTAATGCACCAAAAAGGCAGTCAGTCGAAAGCCAAAGGAATAAAAAAAAAAACAGCGATAAAAAATAAAGATATCCGTCATGAACACTACAAGCAAGTATTAGATGGAGAACTAATGCCTGATTATCCAAACAAGACACTGAGGTCAAATAGACACAATACAGAAATGATCCAAACACATAAAAAGTCACTTGCAGTTGGGGACACAAAACGTGTGTTTCACACTAAGGAAAAGGCTTATGCACCTGGGCATTATGCGCTTAAGTTATCTGAAGAAATAGCCAACGAACTGGTTGATGAACTAATCAATGAATTAGTTGATGAAATGATTAAAAATGTGTAACAGTGTCTGGAGGAATAATTTGTAATTCTTCTCTGACAAACGCCCTTTGTGGGGCAGGCTCATATAGATAATAAATCGATGCATTAGCGCCAGGGACTATTTATTTTATATTGTGAACAGATGTAGACCATATTGGATCAGTTGCCCTACGTCTGACGTCATTCTCGGCCTCACCAGGTTGATACAAATATCTCACCTGTTTTGTAAACAAGCTTGTGTCTGGCGCTTTTGTTTTTATTTTTGACCCTGACGGTATTGTTTTCAATTTAATAGCATCAACAGGTTTGAGGTGGCCCTCGTTATTCATTGCTTTTATCACAGACGGTAATCTCTTAACCCACTCAGTGTTTCTAGCGTCATGCATGAGTTCCTTAGAATACTGATAGCGGAAAAGTCTCTCCGATAATTGCTTGTTAAAGTTTTCAACAATTGCCTGTGATCTGTGCACACCTGGTATACCTCGCCTCACTAGCACACCATGCTTTGCAAATAGCTGATTAACAGCACCTTTAAATTCAGATCCGTCATCAACTTGCACAAGCCTAGGATATTTTAAAGGTCCTCGACTATATATTTGTGTTAACGCAGTGGCTACCGTACAGCATTCTTGTCAGTTATGGGTTCGGCTTCCTTGTACCGTGAAGCTATGTCAACAACAGTTAATGCATACTTGTATCGTTTCTTTTTTATTGTATCATGCGGCAGGAACAGAAGATCCATTTGATGCGTGTCATTAGGGGTAGTGTTTACAAAATGAGGTCTTGTTATTTTTCTTGGAGCAGGTAAATATATTTGCCAAATTGCCTGTTTTTTGAGCCACTGTTTTATTTGTTCGAGTGTAATATCTCCACCAACAGCGGCATGTAATTTTTCTATTGCAGTATTCCCTTTCCAGTAGCCAATAGGGGAGTAATATATTTTTGATAGTTTACGTCGGTCATTTTTTCTAGCAATAAAAACTCCTGTAAAATATACTAATGTCATTCCTACTAGAACAAATATTATTTCTCCATTTCTTTGTTCTGGGCTTGGTTGGTAATAGTCACTAAGTTTTGGTTGCGGGATGGTCATGTCTTCACCAGTAACAAGAAAATATTCTTTGATCGTGTCATCAACATTTGAAAATGTATGCTGTGCGTGACCTTCAAGTCTGAGTTTTTCATTGATGAAATCAAGTTTCTCAATTCTTTGCTTTTCATAATCCTGTTGAGCTTGTGCCAGTTTTTCAGATGCCTTATTGTGACGCTTCATTTCTTCTGCTGATTCCTCTCTACCCATTTTTGAAAAGAGATAGTTTGATCCACTAAATGCCAGTGCATTAACAATTGCACCACCAATCATAATAGCTATTGTTGCCATATTTTTTATTTACTTAGAAACATTTTCTGGAATAATTCCTTGCTTGACAAGGAAGTCTTTTGTTGCAATCGATGCTGTTACAACAGCTACTAGCTTAGCACTGTCTTCAAAAACTAATCTACTCAAGTCTGCCGATTTCATTTTGAGAAGACTTTTCCCCAGCATAGAATAAGCAACTGTTAGCCCGCTTATTACGGCAGAGTGATAGACAAGGTTCATTATGCTCTTTGTGTCGCTCATTTTCTTATACCACAAAAATTAAAATAATAAATTTATTTACTGCATGTAAAATGGGTCCACGGCTTTGGGTGTTGCTGGTAATGTGGCGACTACTTCTTTTATTTTTGGAGTGCTTGATTTTTTGGACACTGTTCGAGTCTGTGGTTTGTATTTTTTGTATAATTGGTAACCTACGTAACCAAATCCGACAACAAATCCAACAACTATATAATTTGATATTTTTGGTTTAGACTCAGTTGTTTGTCTCTCACTTTGTTGGGGGTGTGAGGGTGTTGGTTCTGATGGTAGTGACACCGGTGCTGTTGATGGTGTGTCAGTTACATGAGACTTTTCTGTTAATGCTTGCAGCTGTAATTTTTTTGTCTGTTATATTCAGCTAATCTTTTTCCAGCCTCTATTCGACCTGGACTTTTAGTCTTAGTCACCGTTTGAACTTGTGTCAAGACAGGACTCTGATGTGGAGTCGTCTGGGTCTCGTCCATTTTCTTCTAATTTAAAATTTATTTTAGAAAAATCAATATGACTACTAGTAACAAGTAAGGTTACCACAGGTGCAAGGTAATTCCCAAACTTGTAAAACATAAAGCATGCTAATTTGCCTATTGAACTTGAAACTATGGGGTTGCTTTCTAGATCATGTGAAAGGCTGTCACTATCAACAGGTAGGAAGTGACTCACAGCTTTTGTGTATAGGCAGACAAGAGATCGACTCAAATCATGTGTCATTAGTGAACTAATGTGATTTTTATATTTTGAATGTAGTTTGATTAGCTCGTCAGCGGTGAGGGATTCTATGTCTTCTGTTATGTATTGTTTACCAAGAAAAGCTTTTGATTTTCCAGAAACAACTACAGAGAGAAGCCTTTGTTTTTTAGAGTCCAAGTCTTTGTTCTCTACAGCACAGATATCATTTAAAAGTAGCAATTCGTCTTGATTCATTTTATAATGTAATATAATAATTTTGTTTAAAGAAGTCAATGGCAGCATTAATTATTTAGGTAGGGGTGGGGTATCTGCCTTAATAATATCGGGTTGGCAGCTGATCAAAAAACGTAGCTTGAATGATTTCTGGGGTGGAACTAGTACGGCTAGGTAATAAAGGCATTGGTTGTATTGGTTGGCGTCGGTTTGTAAGATTACCGAGAGGATCAAATAAATTGATCGATTGGGGGATGGGTGTGGTTGTAGCCCCACCTTGTCTATCTCTGTTCCAGCCACTCAGTGCATGGAAATTTAAATCTAGGTCCCTCCAAGGGGGGGTCCAGATATTTAGCCGGTGTGGACAGCTGTTTCGGTCTTGGCGACCTCTTCAGCACACCATCGGCGATACTGGAGGAAGCAGGAATTTCTGCCTACCTGCAAAGACAACCATATTTTACTGTGGTGTCTGCAGGGGCATACATTCCATGCCACCACCTAGAGCTAAATTTCCATGCACCCTAAAAGAGAACCTACCAAAAGGGGGAAAGGGGTTGCAGTCGATATTGTAGTAGTAAATGAAAAGAAAAGGGGAGACTGCCAGTGCTAATATTTTAGGAAGGTTACAAAGTAAAGTAGATAATAGCACTGTCAGGGGAGAGAAGTGTGCATGATCGACCAGTGATCATAGATCTACTGTGGCCAAAGCATACAACAACAACAAAAAAAAAAAACAACAAAAAAAAAAGAGATAGGAAAGAGAGGGGGCACTAAAAATGTGACTGAAAGCAATGCATATGGAAGCCCCCCCGAAGGGGGGCGTATCACATATCCCACTGTTCCAGCCACTCAGTGCATGGAAATTTAAATCTAGGTCCCCCCAAGGGGGGTCCAATGAGAAACGTGGTTTTGGTAGCAACAGTGTAAGCACATGCAACGAAAAACTCAGATTTACTCACCAACATGGCAGAAAAATGTATTCCACAAGGAAAGAAATCACACAAGAGATTTGTCCCTTCTTGAATCACAATTTTACGAGCTAAAACTCACTGTTGAAACCGCGCTCATGAGGATCGAACAAGCTCATCGTCGGAGACGATCCAAGGCACGTTGTTGGTTACTTTGGCCTTGTTCCGACACCATCCGACAAGGGCATTCATTTTCAGATATTTCAGAAATGGTTGGTGAAACATATTATAGTGGTTGCTTCCCTTAGACCGACAGCTGTGCTTCATGCGATTTTTGTAAAAACCCAACCCTAGTGACTCGTCTATAGACGGCAACGAGCACAACGCTATAACGTAAGCATTTCGATGGCTAAAGGTTTGTTTGGGCTAACACTAAACTGGAAGCGTTTCGATGGGAAAGAGTTAACCTTTAACTGCCTGGAGTAAGTCACTTTAAGACAAAGAAAAAGTAAAAACCACTAACACATTTATACTATAGTTACAACATACAAAAAGAGATGCACTCACAAGCACCCAAGCACATTCACACTATATTAAGCACCATATTAATAAAGGTGGTAAAACACAACTGAATGATAGGAATGAAATGGGGTGGTGGGGTGTAAATCAACAGACCATGAACAATGAAAACTCTCACTTGAAATCCTCTAGCAGACTTCCTTTGTTGATGATTCCATTGTCAACCCGTACCTCAAATGTGTTGTCCGGATTCACAACTGTAAAAATCAAAATGTACATTAGCTGAGCATTAATCATGCTAAGATTTCTGCAAACCATTTTACGAGCTGCATCTCTTTAAGTCCATCAAACGATGCAGCCTTCAACTCAAAAATTTGAGAAAGATGGCCTTTTTGGTATTTGAAGTGAAGTCTAGACAAAGGCACATAGTAACCTTGGACAACATTTGAAGTCTTTGGCTTGAATAGTCTTAGCCGCTAAGGACTACGTCTGTAAGCTGTTGATTCATATGACTTCACTGATTGGCCAGAATGTCAGAGGGTTTTCCCATTCTATTTTTAAATAAACAAAATATGTCTCTTTCCCAAGAGTAGTGCGAGCATGAATAATAATAATAATAATAATAATAATAATAATAATAATATAACTCTTCTATAGTGCAATATCCCCACAAAGAAAGGCTCAGAGCGCTTTACATCTACATAATCTAACTAATTGAAATTAACTAACTAAGGTACCGACAATGTACAAAAACGCAATCATTCATAGGTCCAAATGCACACTGACACAATACTGAAATAATAAACACCACATTTCAAGAGCCTGATCAGCACATGTTGATGGGAAAACATAGGGTTTATCAATCCCTTTTAAAGGCCAGATTGAAAAATGTTTTCAATCTAGCCCTGAAAATGGCCAAAGATGGTGTATGGCGAATATATACCCCATGGGGAAGACCATTCCACAATTTGGGAGCTTGGAAAGAAAAGGACTGCTGTCCAAAGGTTTTTAAGGACACTCTGGGGGTAGTCAATATTCTGTCATCAGTGCAGGAGTGCAATACTCTGGTGTATAGACAGGGAGACTGGAGGACAAGTACGCTGGGAGTGTTTTTATCAAAGGTCTGAAAAACGAGGGAAGCAATTTTGTATTCAATTCTGAACTTCACAGGAAGCCAGTGTAACTGCTTAAGCAAGGGAGTGATGTGGCAACGCTTTGATTTTTTTCAGTACAAGTCTTGCTGCGTGGTTTTGAATCTTCTGGAGCCTGTAGAGCAGATCGCTCGACATAACTGACATTACAGAGTTACAGTAGTCAAGCCTTGACAAAATCTGTGAACATGAGATTTGCTTACAGGCATCGTCAGTAAGGTACTGTCTAACAGAGCTAAGCCTCATGAGCTCAAGATAGCAGCAGCGGCACAGGTGAGACACATGATCATTTATGGACAGGACATTGTCAATGTAAACACCTAGGTTTATCACACATATTTTTAGAGGGCTGTCCTGTCCACAAACGATCAAGTACTCATCATGGGAGACACTCACCCTGGAGCGAGTGCCTACCACAATGGCATCTGTTTTTCCTTCATTGAGCTTTAGCTTGTTGTCTGTCATCAAGTCCTTAACAGCTTCTATACATTGTACCATGAAGAATATTTACTCATGCAAAGTTTGTTAATAATAAACAGTACAAGGTACTGGTGTACAGTATAAGGTGGTGTCTGGAGTATTCAAGGAGGTGGTTTCACCTATAATTGGGGGGCAAGTCGTCTCTCGAAGGTTAGAGAGTAGTCCAACAGTATAGGTCCCCACTTTGACACTCAACTCTCACTTATGGCTCCCATAGCTGCAGCATGTGCGGTGGCCACACCATGGGCAACAGCTTCGACTGGCTGGCTAAACCAAGTGAGGGGAAACCCGGGGGTTTCAAACCCTTGGCGAGGCAGGATTTGCTCATCCTAGCATGCAAAGTCTGTCACCGGCCAACTGCGCAAAGGAAACTCAATCTACGGTTCAATGGCCAAGAGGGCGGGACAGCAGTGCACTGTGGAGTGCAAAGGATATGTCAGAGCACAGAAGAAGACATGGCCATCCACTGCAGCCAAGGAAGTTACCAGTTGTAACATCTCATCGTGCCACTGGACTGGTTTTGTGCATGGATCTTCACCAAATCTGCTTCTTCATCTTTTTTTTCTTCTGCCTCCTCCAGAAGCCCTGCGGCGATGGGGAACGGGCAAACCGACAGGTAGAGGTTACTACTGGGAGATGTAGCTGCGAACCTGCACATAGGCGGCCTGTGGACCAGTGGTCACTCTTCCCTGTACCAGGGGCAGCAGGGAAGTTTGTCAGCATCCCAGGCGACTGAGCAGCCCTCTTCAGGACAGCACAGCTCACCCTAGTAAGAGAGGGAACTAGAAAAGGTGTTCAAAACATTGCCTGCCCTACACCAAACCAGTCAGCTTACCGCAGCTGGCGGTTTAACTCTTTTATGCTGTCAAAAAGAAAAACAAAGAAAGAAACTTATCTTCGGTACGTGGAACATATGAACCCTGTTGGACAGAGATCAGACGCAGAGACCGCACAGAAGAACAGCCCTCATAGCCAGAGAGCTGGCGAGATACAAGATCGACATTGCGGCTCTTAGTGAAACCAGATTTGCTGACGAAGGATCAATCTGTGAAACTGAGGGTGGGTACACCTTTTTCTGGAAGGGCAAAGCTGAGAGGATTCGCCATCCACACCATGCTCCTCCAACAGCTGCCTTCTCTTCCCACCAGCATCAGCGAACGAGTGATGAAGCTCCGTTTCCCCATCTCCCACACCCACATGTCATTATTATCAGCGCCTATGCTCCGACACTCACCAGCTCCGATGATGATGAAGCGTTCTATGAGCGCCTCCACTCCCTCCTGAAGTCCACTCCTGCAAGTGACAAACTCATCGTACTTGGTGACTTCAATGCTTGAGTTGGGTGTGAATCTGACTGCTGGGAAGAAGTGATGGGCCTACATGGGCTGGGCAAGATGAACAGCAATGGCCTGCTGCTGCTGACATTGTGTGCTGAGAATGGACTTGCCATCACCAACACCCTCTTCAGGCTGGCTTGTAAGTACAAGACAACATGGATGCATCCCAGGTCCAAGCAGTGGCATCTCATACAACATGCAGGACACCTGGTGGGACAGCAAGGCAAAAAAACTTCAACACTTTGCTGAATCCAACAACTCCAAGTAGTTTTTCAGCACTATGCAAGCTGTCTACAGCCCTGCCAGACCCAGCACAACCCCTCTCTTTTCTTCTGATGGCTGCACCTTGCTGAAGGACAAAAGGCAGCATCACTGAGCGCTGGAGAGAACACCTCAAATCTGCCTTCCTCTGTCGACCCCATGGCCCTGGACATGATTCCTGGATGACCTTGACCTCCCGCCCACCCTGGTTGAGGTCAAGAAAGTGATCAACCAGACTAGCTCCGGCAAGACTGCAGGCATGGATGGCATCCTCGCAGAGCTCTTCAAAGCAGCAGGACCTGAGACTCTTGATGCCTTCCTCAACATTCTGACATGCATCTGGGCAGAGGAGAACATGCCACAGGAATTCAGAGATGCTACAATCGTCTCCCTGTTCAAGAACAAGGGCAGCAAAGCAGACTGTACCAATTACTGAGGGATCTCACTCTTGTCCATCGCCGGCAAGATCCTTGCGAGTCATCCTTAACCACCTGATCAGCTCTGTATCTGAGGAAGCACTTCCAGAGGCTCAGTGTGGCTTCACAGCAGCACAGTTGACATGGTCTTCTCTGTGAGACAGGTCCAGAAGAACTGCATTGAGCATCACATGGACCTCTATGCCATCTTCATAGACCTGACCAAAACATTCGACACCGTGAACAGAGAAGCGCTTTGGGTCATCCTCACAAAGCTCAGCTGCCCCAGGAAGTTCACCAACATCATCCGCCTCTTCCATGATGGAATGGTAGGAGTTGTCCAGTCAAACGGCGACACATCCGCACCCTTCGAAATTTCCAATGGTGTGAAACAAGGTTGTGTTCTTGCCCCCATGATGTTCAACCTGTTCTTCATGTGCGTCCTGACCCATGCAGTATGCGACCTTGAGAAGAGAGTGTACCTGAAGTAAAGACTAGACAGCTCTCTCTTGACCTCCGTCAACTAACACCAGGACTAAGACCATCAAGAGACTGATCCTTGAGGCGCTGTTTGCCAATGACTGTGCGCTGATGTCGCACACGGACTCTGACGTACAGACCATCATCAACAGGTTCACGGAAGCCTCTCGACTGTTTGGCCTCACCATCAGTCTCAACAAGACTGAGGTCCTGCACCAACCAGCCCCAGGCACAAGAGCACCCCCACCCAAAGTGTATATTGAATGCACCGAGCTGAAGACTGTTGACCAGTTCAGGTACCTGGGGAGCATCATCTCTTCCGACGGTACTATTGACAAGAAAATCGCAGCTCGCATCAGCAAAGCCAGCCAAGCCCTGGTCGTCTGCGCACTCGTGTGTTGAACAACAACGTCAAGCTCTCCACCAAGATCGTCTACAAGGCAGTAGTCCTCACCAGTCTCCTCTACGGCTGTGAGTCATGGACACTGTACAGAAAGCACCTCAAGCAGCTTGAATGCTTCCACATGAGGTCTCTGCGCTCACTCACGGGCATCAAATGGCAAGACAAGGTGACAAACCTGGAAGTCCTGGATGGTGCTGGCCTAGTGAGTGTTGAAGCCTTGATCTTAAAGACACAACTTCGCTGGACAGGTCATGTCATACACATGGATGATTCTCGCATGCCACGCCAACTCCTGTATGGTGCACTCTCAAAAGGCCACAGGAAGCAAGGACGGCCAAAGAAACGCTTCAAAGACTGCATAAAAGACAGCCTCAAGTACTGCGTCTTCCCGGTAAAGGAACTTGAAGCACAAGTGCAAGACAGATCTGGCTGGCGTGTCGCCACCAGGAAAGCCTGCACGCTCTTGAACACAATCGGCGCAAAAAGATCACCAGTGCCAGAGCTCGCAGAAAGACAGCGTCGACTCTCCCCATAGCTACGTTCCAGTGCCCCCATTGCCCTCGCAGGTGTGGCTCCAGGATTGGCTTGGCCAGCCACACCCGCACTCACAAATAGAAGTCATGCACAATGACGACATCATCGGCTTTCGATGGTCTACCCATTATAATGTACAGACAGAATCCAATAACATATCTTTGGCCCAAGCAAATCGACTGTATCATCAAATGTATTGAACTGAAAGAGGACAATGCTGGAAGGTGGTGGCACGCTGAGAAGGGGTGATGTGGTGCTTGAGGCAATTATACTAATGGTCAAAACTTAAGGGCCAATTTTTATTGCAGACACACCGACAACACCACACAAATAATGTAACAATACTTGGAGTCAGTACTCTGCTAATTTATTCAGTAACAATTTCATTTAAGTTTTGAGTAAATCAAGCAATGGTCGACTTAGCTGAAATTGTCTTCTCCTGCTGCCATGTGGTGTCGCTGCTCTTATAAGGGGAAAAGTCACTATTCTCAGTGTCTTAGGTGATACCTGTTCGTGTGCATAGGTTTCAGTACTCGCACTACACTACAGGCCGCAGGTATATCGCTCCTAAACTCTGTGCCCAATTGGACGACATAAAATCTGGACACACTAAGAACAGTAAACCACATTAACTAAATCATACTGTGCAATATACCAGATGAAAACGAAAGCCTGTGAACAGAAAAACGACATACCTGTGGCATGCAGTATGTCGCGAGGACCAAAGATAATGTGCATGGACAGGGATCAAATAAAACACTGAGAATGTCGAGTTTAGCCCCTACTGTGTTTACGCCACCTAGTGGCAGCAGCAGTGAGCTAAGTCGCTCATTGTTAACAACAGCAGTACATTAGAATGTTCACCCACCCCCTCATTTGATAAGTCACACAAGACTGGTCCAGTCAGTAGCGAGTGTACCCACCGTTTGCAGCCAAGCATTTAATGCACGGTTCCAGGGTTCGGAGAACATGTTGTGGGATCGCTTCCCACTCTTGATGCAGGAACTGAGTCAGCTGGGAGATGCATTGAGGTGGGGGGGTGGTTGCTGACTACACGTTGCCCCAGCACCTCCCAGAGGTGCTCGATGGGAGCCAGATCAGGTGAACGAGCTGGCCACTCCATCCTCATGATGCCCCATTGCTCAAGGTACTCATCCACCACACGGGCGCTATGAGGTCGAGCGTTGTCGTCCTGCAGAACAGCATTGTCGCCTATGGCTTGGAGAGCTGGCTGGATGAGGGGCTGCACAATCTTGTCCCGATAACGCAGTCCAGTCAGGGTGCCTCGGATGATGTGGAGGGGGGTCATGCCTTCCCTGCTGAAGCCTGCCCAGACCATGACTGAGCCTTATGGCAGCTTAGCCTATGCTCTTTATAGTTTTCAGCTGGCTGCTTGCCAGCGCGCGCCAGCACACTTAGAGATTGGCTTTGCCGGAGCACTGAGATAGCAAGGCAGCCTCCTTCCCCTTACTATCAGCGCGCTAAATACAATCACTGATAAGGCACCAGCTATGCGGTCTCGCTTCCGCTGGGGATACAAATAGCGCAGCAGCCGTCTTTGTTTACAGTACTACTGTGCTTGACCCCGATTAGCTCTTAGCCTCTGCTGCATACATCGGCGAATAAGCTGTAAATTACAGATGTTGTCTGTAAACCGGAATTAATTCACCTACAGTTGTGATTGATTATGTGAACATACGTCATCTTGTAGAGGAGAAATCGTACTATCTTTGGACACCAAACATGCTGGGGTAATCTGCGTGGATGTTTGTCATGTACTGGCTCAAAGTATCACTAGGAGATGGATTAGATGCAGCCTTCCTTTAGTTTATCATACTTTTTATCGCATCACGGTTCAAAAAATAAAGTTTCTGGAAAGTTCAGACAAAGTCAGTGCTGTCAACAGATGTCTTAACTCTCATATCCCATGCTAAAATCTTCAAAACCACATACCTGTGTCCTGCTAAAGCCGGTTTGGTGGGCCAAGTGAAAACGGTAATCCATTCAGAGCACGCCAACGTATGCGAATTTCACCGATACAGTCAATGTTTTTAACAATATCACAATTTTAACACAGTTTAAAAACAATACACAAAGCAGAGGTTTACTGTTTGCTGTTAAGAGATTCAGTTCCAGCTTAGGGTCACATTAAAATGGCTTAAAATCAGTGTATCTACAGGGTAACTATGATGCTGTGTCTAAACTTGATAAGCCGATCAGTTTCATTTTTTGGACGAGTGACAGTCTGTGAATACCTGATGAAAATGTGGAGAAACCAAAGCCAAATGCTCTGTCAGAAGGATTCAAATAGGCATAAAGATTTTTGGATTTGAATGGGGATGATGCAGTACTAACAACACTGGGTGTGGGAATAACTGGCAATGCCTCCTGCACTACAAAGGGTGTTGGTGTTGATACTGACAGTAAACAGGAAAGATCAGTGGAAGGTTGTAAAGAATCTACACACTTCCTGACTTTTGCTGGTGTTGATGATGATGCCGAACATGATGAAGACAGACAGAAAGAGAGGTCAAGAAAAGAATCCCCTACATTATCAAGATCTTTTCTTTTGGGTGCAGTTGTTCTGTTTTTGGCTTGATACGGTCGGCCATCTTTTGACTGCTGCTTGAAATGACTACATGTTTGACAGTCATCAACAGAAAGATTTTTATCAAATGTTACCCAAAAATCACACGTTTTGTGAATGTCTGTAGAGCCTGTGTGCTCCACTTGTTTTCTTAATTTGACAAGCTTTGTATGGCACATGCAACAAATTGATTTAGAATGCTTCCCTTCCTGGTCTTTGAGCACATCAATGTTTAACACGAAAATATATCACTGGTGTATGTAGTGCACAAAAACACGGGTTTGTTTTTGTCTTTGACTGCTCGCCTAGACCTTCTACTACAAAGTCTACACAAAGAATTCACGCCTTCCAAATGTCTTGGAAAGAAATGTTTATTCTCCATGGCTTTAACATGCTATATGTACATATATGCATCACATAAGGGCCCACATAGCAGTGATACATCCGGCACTGAAAACAAGTTTTGTACACACCTGCACTGTCTACAGCGGAAGGAAAGTTCCTCAAACTACATACATTTTAATCAAGTAATAACCACAGAATTCAAAGAGGTTTTCAAAACAAAAACAAAAAACTTACATGAGCTTGAAGAGGACATTTTCAAGCATAGTATTACATAAAGATATTTACGATTGTAACTTTTTAGCCACGGTAATAATAAACTGATCACATGCCTGACAGCCTTCAACAAGGAACAAAGAGCGCTACGTTTCCCGCCTGCAGTTCGGCTGAGCCTGCCATCAGCCAAGTGCACTATCAGTGAAGTGGGTCACGACCAGGTCACAGCCCAACTAAAGAGAGCAATTCAGAGAAGGGTAAACTGCCGTGTCCTCTGTAGCGATCCACCTCTTGGACGCATCCATCCGTGAATCGCTCGCCCTGGCGTCTCCAGACCCTCGGCCTGCCGTCGTTTAAGGACACAGTCAACCGTGACTCATCAATAAACAGAACCCGAGTCCACTGGAGTCTGATCCACCTTAGATGTTGACGACACCAGGCAACCCGGGTTCTGCGATGAGCTGGAGTGAGGGGTATTCTCACTGCTGTTTTGCATGAAGCCAGGCCAATTTTGTGCAGACGTCGGCAGACTCTGCTTCTGCTGACGTTAATGTTTGCAGCTTGGATCAGTTGATGTCGCAGAGTGGTTGACATGACAGTTCGGTCGCGCAGAGCCGTCACACAGAGGCATCTATCTGTCCTCCCTTCTGCTGGTGCAGCGCGGGCATCCTGAGCAGGGTCATCATTCTGCCCTTCCAGTTTTTTGGAATCGTGCCAGCAGCGTCTGGATCACTGAATGGGACACCCCAAGACCTCTCCCAACTTCTCGTCCGGAAATTCCATCCTGCAGCCATGCTAGCGTCCGGCCTTGATCTACTGGCGTTAGGCTTCGTCGTGGTGGCATGGTTAGGAAAGTGACAATTATGCCCCTACTGTACCGGTATTTGTAGCAAAACAGAAGTGCTCAGTGTTCATGACTGAACCCTTTAGCACGTGCATCATGACTTTACCAAGTTTTCCCACCTGCCTGCCTTTGGTATGCTTGCCAATATCGCACAGCTTTTCACAAAACTGACGATGTTTCACGTGCATTTGACACGTTCGTGGAAATTGATGAATTGTTGTCTATTGTTCCCTGTACAGTGGACTGTCTAAGGTCAACTTTTAACTCATTTGGATCGAAAAACATTGTACTTGCGACGATAAACAATGACACAAAAAAGTGGGCTGGCCTTAAATTTTGACCATTAGTATACATAGTTGTCATCACAATTAGTCCACCTCCATCCCCCATAAGATCTATCTTTGGTGTGTTTCTAAGGATTTTATGGGAACAACATTACAGGACATGGGGACATAGCTTATGGATAAGACACTGCACTGGCAGTCGTAAAATCCGTGGTTCGAATCCCCTGGTGGGCAGGAATAGGATGTGGACTTTTCCTCATTTCCATCGAGTTAAATTTACGTACAGACTCGGCTTACGGTTGCCTGTCTCGCCTTCATGTGTACAGCACGCATAATCATCAAGTGCAGACATTAAAAATCCCATTACCGCTATTCGAAAAGAGAAGGCCCGGTAGGGCCGGTGAAATGGAAAAAGAAATATATCACATGCACTGAAGTTAATAGTAGGGTGGAGGTTTGCACATAAAGTAGCGCTTAGTAGCAGCAGGCTTTCAAAGCTTTAGCTTCCATCCCTATCGCACCTTAAGCATCTTTAATTAGATGGATATGTGCGCCTCAGAGACACCATACCAGTACATACAAAGGAAATTGTTGGAGGCAGTCTTATTTATTACTGGGACACCATTGTACCCCCAAAGGCCTACAAGGGTCCGTGTAGCAAGCCCCTGCTAACAAAAACATATTTGTTTTCATATATTGTTTTCATAAAAGAAATCAAGAAGAAATCTTCCGACCTGGATCACGCCAGACATGACAGACGTCAAAGGAATATACATTTATATAATAGACTTATGACGTAATTTTAATTTAGGGGGTGCACAGTAGGCAGGCATGGCTCTTGGACTAAGATGAAAGGTGACTTGCACTCGTGTCCTGCGGGGTCTCACAAGGATCCACACATCTTGCAGATGTCTGAAGTTGTGTCTGTACTTTTTGATTCAAGTGGGTGTACTGCCAAAGATATAAACCCCGATACACCATTTTTGACGAAAACTGTCAAGTTGGGAAAGCAGAACAGCTAAAAATAGTCTCTCACAACTGAGGAAATCACTAAAGATTAACCCATGACTGTGAAGGGAATTCCATCAGATCAAAGTTTACCTAATTACAAACTATGAATTTTTTCATGTGGTAATGTTCACTGTTTTTATCACTAGGTCACACGACCAATCCCTTTAGCACAAACTGTACCACATGACTGGGCTACAAAAACCCTTGTAGCGACAAATGGCAGACTTTTTGTAGCCCTTTTTCTGACGCATCTTGGACGTCGGTTTTGTTCTGTAAAAGATCACCAAACATTCTAAAGTACAAAGTTACTTAGTGTTGTTCGAAACAACAGACACATTATTGGAGATGGCAACGTCATGAAATATTTAAAATTACGTCCTAAGTCTATTATGTATAAATGTATATTCCTTTGATGTCTGTCATGTCTGGCATGATCCAGGTCGGAAGATTTCTTCTTGATTTCTTTTATGAAAACAGTGGAGGAACGAAAACAAATATGTTCTTGATAGCAGGGGCTTGCTGCACGGACCCTTGTAGGCCTTCGGGGTACAATGGTTCCTCTGACCTCCCTCAGGCCTACAAGGGTCCGTGTAGCAAACCCCTGCGACCAATAACTTATATTGTTATTGTGATTATATTTCACACATTCACTATAAATAACTTCATAGACAAGTCATGTTTAAAACAAGAAAGACAAAGCTCTTATGGCTCACGCGTATGACCAATCCACAAATTTTTTTTTTACCTTTCCAGGTCACTGAAGTGTTCAAGTGTCTAAACATAAGGGTTGGCTTTTGTACCAGAAAAATCTGAGTTTTCTCAAAATGTATACATTTTTTAAAAATTTGCCATCCTTGTGACCCTTGATCTTTGTGAGGGGGTGACTATATTAGCATGCATAGAAAGGTGTTATCATCAGCTACCTTTATGGCAAGTTTCATTGAAATGTTTGCAGAACTTTGATAAAAACTACAATTCTGTTAACAGGCATTTTTCAGGAATATAACCAAAATTACGTGGCACAACCAACTTTCTACAGTCAGTCATTTCACTCTTCAATGAGACATCAAATTTCAATATGCTTGGAGGCACCCCTTGAATGAAGCATTTCCAAGTTTGTACCTATTTAAACTTTGCAGATTTTCATGTTTACATACATATGCACACACACACACACGGCGCTTCGCGCCAAAAGTACATCCAGCAGTGAGGTTAGCGTAATTAGACATGATGTCATTTTTATCCTATTACTTTTTTTCAAGGATCTGAGGCCCGCCCGCGGAGTAATGTCATTTGCATGCTACTGAACGGGCTCGGATCAGCCCCATCTCAAAGTTTACTGTATTTTCAATATAGTAGACAAAAATCAGTACATATTTTGTATGTAGCACAGCTGAAAGCAAGATATTGTATTTGTCTGCATAATGGTTTATCGGTGAGTGCACCATCCATGGCACCATCAAGTAAGTTAGTTATTTGGGTTTAACGCCGAGCAGGCGACTAAGGCCACCTCACGGCGGGACGGGTAAAAATCTGGTCAGCCAGACTAAAAGCAAGGTCTTAAGACAAGATGTAAATATAGATAAAAAATCTCAGGCTAAAATGTCGCACGTCTTTAAAAGAAACGTATACAGACTCTCAAAAAGGGCAAATAAAAAAGATTCACATAGTCTATGAATGCTCAGATCTTGTTAAAAATATTGCATGCTCGCAAGAAATTGAAGATTTTGTCCGGGGGAACATCCCGGAACAAAACCTTCAAGGAGTCTGCTGTGAAGTGTTTATATCTGGTGTCAATTAGGTCAGCACAATACAGCAAAAAGTGTCGAACAGAAAACTGCTCATCACAGGCAAAACACCATGGACGCTCATCCTGTTTAAGTAAGTAAGAGTGCGTAACATACAGTCTCCTCACGGCAGCTGCCGCAGCGGAAAGGTAGACTGTCGGATAACGTAGGAAGAGCTTCATGAAGCTTGTTCCCTTCCTCTTTGTCCCACTCGGACTGCCACTCGCGGCCTATGTACGCACTAATCACAGGTTTAAAATCACTAAAAACAGTCACGGCTGTGCAGAACGCTGGATTTTCCACTCTTTAGTTTAGCCAGCCAAATGCTTGCTGCAGCCGACTCCGGCAGCGCGCAGGCTTATGTAGGTCACAGTCTGATATCAGCTATTCCTTCTTTAATCTCTGTAACGGACTGCTGATGTGTGGTGGTTATGCCTGTGTTTAATGTTCTCTATCTCCTCTTCCAAGATTTTCTACATAGAACCGTTTGACACACGTGTGTACTGTTTTGTGCTGGTTCCTGTGTTGGTGGTATTATTCCAGTTACGTTTTTTTTCAGAGTGCAATCCGAGGATAAAGACAGGTACCGTGTTTGTGTGTGACTAAACATGGCTGGTAAATTATCTGAGCCTCACAGTACTGAGTTGGTTTGAACATTCATTCTCTGTTCTGGTGTTAATATAAAGGAACCAGTGTGATGTGCTTAAGACCTGTTGTGTTAGTGGTTATGAATTTACTGTGTAAACCCAAGTGTACTGCATAAACACTGCTGTGATCAGCATGTTTGTTTTGATCGTCTTGATGGACCTAACGGATTACCAGCTTACCAGCTTCACAGCAGTGGAGTGCTTTCTGACGCTAGTGTTGCTCTAGCAGGAAAGAAACAAGAATTCTAGTAAGTGATAACAGTAGAGGCTAGAATGCTGCGTAGATACATCAACTTTTCATCCCACAGAAAACTTAGATGCACAACAGATTGAGCTTGAAAGTTAGTGCTTTTTTGTGTCAGTGCATGTTCATTGTATTGCAAATCTGAAATGTAACTGCTCTTGAAGGTGTACTGGTAGTAATCAGCATGGGCATGTTTAGTATGAAAAGAAAGCAAATTTTATCAGCTACAAATCTGCACTCATGTGATAATGACATTCTTGCGAAAAAAAAGCATTTTGTGAATGTTCAGTTACTAACACTTTTCAGCGTTTCCGTTGCCGAGTGCCGGAATGCGGCTGTCGGCACGTACACATAGCGTAGCGTAATGAAAGAGCACTCCTCTCTAGGACCATGAACAGCTCTGTCACTCTGCCTGAAGAGGCGCGCGCTAATGACTAGCCCGGCCTTGCCACAGATGGCTTATCTTGCACTCAGTGGCCCCAGGCCGCTCCTAACTAAAAGTGTGGTTCTGCACAGCCGTGCAGTGTGTGTCAGGGACAGGGTCACTGCGGGCACCGTTGGCAGCAGAATCTGCGATTCTGTTGCCTTCGATGCCCACATGGCCTCGGACCCAAATAAAAATGATGTCATAATATTCCTTCATCAAGTCTGCGTAGAGCTCTCTAATCTGCACCAGCAGTGGGTGGTCTGTTCCCGCGCCCTGAAGGGCCTTCAGGGCAGAAAGAGAGTCAGACAGAATCAGGAAGTTCCGTTCCCGAGACTGATAGGCATGCTTGAGTGCCAGCACAACTGCCTGCAGTTCTGCACTAAATACAGAGGAATGGTCAGGTAGGCGGAGCTTAAATGGGCGTCTAGGATGGCGAGAGGACACTGCAGCCGCAGCCACTCTCCCATCCTCAGACTTGGACCCATCCGTATAAAGACGACAATAGCCAGGAAAACTTGAAAGGAGTTCATTGAGGCTCTGTTGGTATATGGCTGGTGGAGTACAATCCTTCTTGTGGGCGGTCAAGTCCAGCAAGATGTCAGGAACTGGTAGTAGCCAGGGTGGAGTGATGTGTTGCAGAGATTCCGAAACTTTGTCCAGGTCCACTCCGGCCACCTGCAGATGAGGTCGGACACGGAAGGAAAGTGGACGGACAGCTCCCGGATGGGCATCGTAAATCTCTGCAAACGATGGGTTAAAAACACAATCATAGGCAGGATTGTCTGGATGGGCCTTCAGCTTCAGAACGTAGCTGAGCATGAGGCGGATGCGGCAGAGCCTGAGAGAAGGCTCCCCTGCCTCGGCATACAGACTAGGAACTGGAGATGTCCTGAAGGCCCCCAGTCATATGCGCAGACCTTGATGGTGAATTGTGTTCAGACGCTGTAGAACAGACTTGGAAGCCGAGCCATAGACCACAGAGCCGTAATCCAGTTTGGACCGAACAAGGGCCCGGTACAGTCGAAGTAAGACAATGCGGTCTGCACCCCAGTCAGTACAACCAACGACACGAAGAATGTCGAGGGCCTTCTGACAAGAGGTTCTAAGGTAGTTAACATGGTTGCAGAAGGTCAATCTTTTGTCAAAGATGACCCCCAGAAACTTTGCCTCTTCGGCCACCTGAATTGGCACTCCAGCGATGCTCAGGGTAGGTTTTGGAAAAAATTTCGCCTGGTTAGTAAAATGCACACAGACTGTCTTGGAGGGCGAGAACCTGAATCCATTGAGAGACACCCACCCCTGGATGCGATCAACGCACAGCTGCAAGCGCCTCTCAAGGGACGCAAGTCCTCGACCTCGTGCACACAAAGCAAAGTTGTCCACAAAGAAAGAGCATTCAGAATCATCCTTGACGGCCTTTACAATGTTATTTATTTTAATGCTAAATAAAACAGGAGATAGAATGCTGCTCTGCGGGACACCCATCTCCTGTTCAAAGGAGTCGGAGAGGGTGGAGCCCACACGGACATGGAACGACCTGTTGGACAAAAAATTGTGAATAAAAACGGGCAGATGCCCTTTAAAACCCAGAGAAAGATACTAAGAGATTTAAAAGACATTGAATTCAATAAAGCCGCATCGGTCATTAAATTACGTCATTTTTAATATTAAAATTTTTGATTGATTGATTGTACATTGCTTAACGTCCCGACAGCAACAAGGCTTTCTCAGGACGTGCCTGCACTGCTTGTGAAAAAAAACAACCAACTAAACAGAACATTGAATGTATGTCGCCAGCCGGTCAAACACATTAAATAAACCTAACACATGGGGCCTAAATAAAGCTAAGACCATTTAGCAACACACATCCAATATCAAGAGCTACAGGCAGTGCAGACAGTAGGGAGAGTTTAAAAAAGGCAAATACAGGTGAATGGACAAAGGGTAGACAGAAACACATGCCCCAGAATAGAGAGAAAACCCCACCCTGTGGGGCTGACCAGGGTGACCCTGGGAACTAAAAAATACCTAACCCCACCCAAGTCCCCCAGGGCAGACCCGGGTAAAAATTTTTGACATCCATTACACCCCCGTTATTACCGAATTAAAATTTTTGACACCCACTACACCCCCGTTATTACCGAATCAACCTTTTGATTTTAAAAAAGTGATGAGCATGACCGATGCAGCCTTATTGATCTGATTATCTTTTAAATCTTTTAGTATCTTTCTCTATAACTATTGTCTCTGTAAACACCTAATCATGTACCTGTCTAAGTGATTTAAGTAGAACTTTATACTTATTAACAAGTTACAACTAACTTTTAGGAACCTGCAGAGGTAACCTTTAAGTTACTTATCATAAGAACTTATTAATTACTTATCATAAGAACTTATTAATTTCTTACTGTAAGTTCTTATAAGTTCTTACAACAACTTGACTTAAGTCACAACTTACTCGGTCAGATTTGTCAAGATACAAGGACAATAAAAAAACTTTTTTTTCCTCAATAATACTCTGGTGGTGGTGCTGATGGGGCTAAACAATCAGGCACAAGTGGTGTAAATGACGTGTCATCTCTCTGCGAAGCATATGACAAAAATATTGATTGATTACCAAATCTGATTTTTATTTGCTTAAAAGATTGTGTAGTTTTTCTGTGGTTTCCTGAACTCCGATCTGTTTTCCCATCTCTAAAAATCTAGCTTTTAGTTCTTCAACATTCATGGGAGATTGACTACGCATCTTATTTTGTATTTCGGACTTCTGTTTTTTGTAATTATTTAAATCATCCTGGACTCTCTTAAATTCTTCGTCATCAATAAAATTATCATTTAATGCCTTACTGATAATAAGTTTCATACTGCTCAGCTTTGCACCGGCCAGCGTACTCAATGCTTCATGTTTCTGTAATTTCGTGTGAAACCTCTTGTTTAGGGCTTCCAAACCAAAGCAAGCCAGGCATGTAGCAACGCTAACACCCTCAATTGCAATGCCAATTAAACTTCCAATTCCTGTGGCAAACAGAACAATACCCCCCACAGAACATCCAGCTGAAACTGCACCAACAGCCATAGAAGTGTTTTGAACAGAATTAAATACTGACTTATACCTCCTTTTACATCTGAAATACCTCGCCTCTTCACTTTCCAAATATTTAATTGCTTCTGTAATATTATTTAATCTGAATGTGTCTGCCTGTAATGTTTTATCTGATGCAATTTGCACATGTGGATCAGGCACAAACGATGGCACAGTCTCAGGCGCAAGCGTCGTCGGTAGTTGCGGATAGAAGTTTACCATTTTTTTTATTGTCAAATATTTTTTATTTAATCAGCAATTACATTTTGCAACTCATCAAGAGTATATAATTTGCTAGCATAGTAACACGAAACAAGATCAATATGTTCAAGGTTTATGTAACTTAGACGAACAAAAGTTGTTTTGTCGACAACCACCTTGACAGCGAGAATACTGCTCGTAACATCTACATTTTTTGTAATAGCAATAAAGACCTTTGTTGATTCTGATACTGTTTCATCCCATGTAAGTTTTATTCCCTGTGCAATATTTGCCTCTTTCACAGAAGCTATAGATCTCAAGATAATTTCAAATACTATTGTCGCTTCTCTAGCCACGACTAAGCTTGCTGGCATAAACACAACAGAAGTATCTGATCTTCCCTTTCTAGTTGTAAGAAGATACCGTCGTTTCTCATAATTTTCAACTTTCAGTTTATCTCTGCTATTGTTGTCTGGGGCAAAACTTGGAACAAGACTTGCAATCAGCGGCCCAGAATTAACAACCTTCCTAAACACCAAGGCGCCTTCGTCATCAGTGTATACATAAGGACTAATAAATTCAATTTTTATGTCCCAGTCAATTACGGGTGCTGGTGCCGGCACAGGTGAAACAACCCACTTATTACCTAGATGTATTAAGTTGTAGGGCACATTATTTACAAGAGTAGGCGGAGTAGGTACAGTAACATCACGCAGCTGACCAAGTTTAGGAATCTGTCTTTCACCGTCTTTCATGTCAACAATTACTTTTCGCTTGTACATGCCAGTTGAATCAAGTTCAAAACCATATATTTCTCCAATTTCCCCTTCCTTCTCAAAATCCTGAACGTCTGCCAAATCTTTCAACTCTGTTACTGGACATGCAACTGGTATGATTCTCGGCTTTGGACCAGCACTCATTTTTATAAACAAAAATAAAATTATTTAACTTCTAGTACAACACTAAAATCATGCATAACAACTGGTTTGTCATCCTGATTAGTTACAGATATACACAGTGACTCAAAGAAACTAGAACCTAATTTCTTAAACTGCAAATTAGGAAATCTAGCAACCACACTTTCACAATAGGGTGCAGTTCCAGTTGGTAAGCATCTCAACAAAGTTGAAGGCTTTCCATTGTGAACATTCTCAGTTGTGTTCAGTTCTTTCAAATAAACATTTAGTACTGTATGTACTGACAAATGAACAGGGTGTTTTCCAGTTATTTTATCTTTTTTTGGTGTTAGTAGACGTGCGAATGGTAATGATGATGATGCCCAATCTTCATCTGGAAATGTAACTAAAAAACCAAGTAACCTTCCTAGTCTAATTGATAATGAATACTCACTACCTTTTGGAAATTCTAATGTAAGAAGTAAGTTAGCTGGATTTAAAGTTACTTTAATTTTAAATCTATTTTGTAGCCATTCAGCTAAAGTACTAAAGTCATAATACCCAGATCGTAAAGTATCATCAATAATGATGCCATCAGCTACAAAATAATTTATATCATCTTCTACATTAAACCACTTTACACTGTAAAACATTTCATGGATAGCTACAGCCTTGCTACCATCACGATTATCAATCCCATTAGTTAACCACACTGGTTTGCTTGTGTCAAGATTTGTTAAGGTAATAAACATTTTTATTATCTCATAAAAAAGAAGGATGGAATTTAAATCACCAACCATTATCACTACAAACGCATTTCAATTTAACATGGATGCCAAGTACAATGTCGCACCTACTTATGAACAGAAAATAATTCAACTAAATCAGCTTGATATAGCTGTAAACGAACAAGATTTATTTCAAGTTAAAGTACCAAATCCGTTTGACCATTACCTAAACCCTCCAATAACAGATGATGCTACTGCAAGAAAGTGGTCCTCAAGTCCACTACAGATGTTTCAAAACCAACTCAACTTTGCTATACTGTGTTCTACTACAGGCTGTGGTGTTTCATTTACAGACCACTTGAATCACTCAAACAAACTTATTAGGTCTGTCTACCGTTTCCATGTTTATTACCAGCTTAGACGTATTTTGTCAGAACTTCATACACCACTACCCACTGAATCCAGTTTTAACAGGTTTAACAACCCCATGGATATGAAAGCGTTTTAACGCATATGTAATGAATTTAACATCAGCCCCCGGTATGACTTCACACAAAAACTTGATGATCACAACGGCATGGGTACAATACCCACAAGATTACTACCCTGGTTACACTTCATTCTCATCAAAATCGCAAGTCTGGTTAGGATCAATAGAACAGAAACAGTCTAATGCCTGGACAACATTTATTTTAGACAAGAGTGATGGGTTTACTCAAGCGGGAGTCGAGCGTGTAAATGAGTCTATCAGAACATATGTCTGGTGTTTACTAGGTGCACAATCATTAACAAAATCAAATATTTTGAATAAAAATTTTGAATCTCAAAAACAGTTTCTCGCAAATCTTGAAGATTCAATTAATTCAACAGTAGATCTCCCATCAAGCATACAGCGCTATCAAGATGTTCTCAGATATGCGAGATCAAAAGTTGACTTTGTAGTTGGCATCGGGTTATACATGTTGCCATCTGACCTTCAACTCCAAATGGGCACAATAACAAATTATAATAATGAAATCATTGTTGCGGGTGTTGGTCAAAAACTCGGTCTTAATCAATCTGTACACTTAGGAGGAACAACCACACACCAACAGTTATTAAAACCATTAATGACACCAGCACCAGTAACGTCATCACCCGTACAGACAGTAACAGTCCCGACCCCTACACCTGACTCACCATCACCAACCCCTGGCACTCATGAGTCAGAGAGAACAGCATTGGTAATAGGCCTCACTGGATTAGGGGTATTACTTCTTTACCTGTTTCATTAAATAACCCACCATCAACCCTCCTACTGTAACCAGAAAGACCCATACATGCTCTGCCATAAACCCAACTACCTTTGCTGCTGTAGTAATAAGCCAACTGACAACTGTGCCTATTATACTAGGCAAAGCGTCCATTGCTTTCAGAGCCAATTTTTTAAGCAAGTCTGATAACTGTTTCTTTACCCATGACTGTAAATCTTTTGGGTCTGTTGGAGCCGGGGGGCCTGGTGGTGCTGGCGGACCTGGCAGTGCTGGACTGCTACCACCACCTGTTACAGCTAACACTACAGTACTAATAATAAATCCAAGAGCAGTAATTAAACTTAAAGTCTCTCAGCCAGAGTTGTGTCTTCGTGAAGTATTTTCTGAATAGTTTCTCTAATCCTGTTAACTTGTGATTTCAGTTTTTCCCTCCCAATACCAATCACTTCTAACCGTCCTGATCTTTCTATCTGCAAATCATTTAATCTGTGTTGGATTCTTTCTTTCATTTCTGTGTCAAGATTCCCATTGTCTGCTGTAGCCAGTTTTTCTTTTTCACGTTCTGTGTTTATCAAGCTCACCTAGTTTGGCAACATTGTTTACCATCTCACCTCTTATTGTCTGTAATGATTTATCCAAGCCAATTATCTCTCTCATTGACAAAGGTGGGTTATCTATTGTTTTCATAGCGTCATTTATTTGTCCTTCAGTAAATGAAGTTTCTTGTATCACTGTGTTTGCTATTTCTGGTAGGCTTGTTACTGGTGCCATTTCAATTTCTTGCCCTGTTGGTAACCTTGTTTGTGTGTCGTGAAGGACACTAACCAGTCTTGGTGTGACAGGAGACCCACCAATACCAAGTTGACGCAAGGCGCCAACACCACCTTCATTTTTTATTGTACTTAAAGCCCTAAACTTACCATGGTCTTTTTTGTTAGTCAATAGTACTTTTCCTTTGTCAACAGTATTTAAATATAAATGACCCTTGCCATCAAGTTCAAACTGATTAGGATCTATGTTGTCTGGGCGGTCACCAACATGATCATAAAACGAGTTCACTTTGGTTTCTAAAAGTTTGTGACGTAAACTGTAAATATTTCTTGTACCTGTCATATCCGACATATCTGTTGTATTACCAAAATCATTCATGTCATCCATTTCAAAATCTTCATGATTAAATCCTCCCACGGCCATTGTTTTATTAATATAATATTTTTTATTGTGCATAATAAAAATGACACAGTCTTACGGATCAAAGTTAGACCCATACAATAAACTACGTGAGCCTCTTGGTGTTAAGGGCATTAGACAATCAATCGTCATCACAAACAATCCAAGTACCATAGACCAGAACCAAACACGTACAGTCAGTTTCCAAATTTAGGCCCCAGTGACGTTATTGTTCCTGGCACTGCACGCCTTGCATTTAATATTGAACTTTCATCAGACACAGACGTAAACAGAACACTAGTTAACAATCTTGGTAGAGCGATTGTTAGAACTATTAAAGTAAAACTTGAAGGACAGGAAGTGTTTAGTCTTGATGATGCTGATGTGTTCTACTGTTACAAAGATCTTTGGCTTACACAAGAAGAACGAGAAGATCGTATTTACCAAGGCATACAGTCAGATAATGTTGGTAAACTTCGAATCGATGCAGGAGATAAAGTAACTACTGGGGTGGCCAAAGACATTATATTAGCAGAAACATATGGAACCAGATTTTACATTCCACTTGAGTTTGAAATCCTGACAGCACATTTGCCTTATTACCAAGGAGCACTGAATGACCATCTGAGTTTTGAACTAACTTTCAATGACTACTCCAAAATTATTAAATCATCTGATCCCAATGCAACATATAAGATCTCTAACATTTCTTTGGAATATGAAATTGTCACACATGATTATTTAGCTACTCTCATACAAAATCAGTACAAGACAAAACTGCCGATTTATTATGACCGTGTGATTAGACATAGTTTAATACCCAAGGACAAGAGTGACCCAATGTGGAACATAAACTTGAACACACCTGCCAGGTCACTGAAAGGTATACTCATGTTGTTTGTTGAACCAGCGGCTCCATACAAAAGGGATTCAGAAAAATTCTACAATCCAAAGATTACACATTTGTCTTGTACAATCGAAGGCCGTCCTAATCAAGTGTACGCTTCAGGTTTGTTACCTTATCAACACTACGATGAGATCACAAAGTATTTTGCGGGTGGAAGGATTAGAGATAAACCTGCAAACATTGCGTGCAAAGATTTACATCTGTATGACGTAAGGATTGGTCAATACCTTACAAATAAGTATGCTCTTTGGTTAGATCTTCGTAGTACAGATGATGATTATCTTCATGGGTCAGGTCGAAAAGTTGAAAATGGCAGTGACGGGATTACAATTCAGATACAAAAAAAGGTTGAAACTTCTGCAGCAATAAATATATATTTGTATCTGATATATGACGCACAACTGAGCATAGAAGAGAGCAGACTAAAGGGTGTCATGTATTAAATTATATTGTGTATTAAAATGAACTTAATGACACTCGACCCACACTGTGGATTGTTTTGTGGTGCCACAGGGTGTGGTAAAACTGAATTTGTACTTAATCTCTTACAAACAAGATACATACACCACTTTGAAAACATTGTAATATTTTGTCCTACTATTAAACACAACAAAGCTTATCACAACCATTTATTCATTTGGACTGACAGCAACATTTATTTAGTTGACCCTGAGAAAAAACTGAATGACTACCTACAATATTTTTACAAGCAATATGAAGGACAGCCAACTTTGTTTATTGTTCATGACTGTTCTGCAGAGAAAGACATTGTTAAGAAGAGAAACACATTAGCAGAACTTGCTTTCAGTGGTAGACATGCAAATGTAAGTGTATGGATTCTCACTCAGAAATATAATGCTGTACTGAAAGATTTTCGAGAACAGTTAAAGTTTATCTGTTTGTTTTACTGTAAGGATCGTGACAGCTTTGAAGACTGTCTCAGACAGAATGATGTCATCCCAAATAAGCATGAACGTGATGATGTGAAAAATAAACTGAAATCAACTAAGCATCTAAAGCTCATTTTAAAGACAGATCAGCCCACAGGGTATGGGTTGGTGAATTAATTTATACATTTGTTTGTCCAATAAAAAATGACAGACGGACAAATCATACAAGTGATTGATATCTCACACTGCTTCAAAGATGTTGTGCACTTTACTAATTTAATAACATCACCCAAACAGACTTACATAAGCCTTTCAGCACCATCGGAAATATATGCTAAATATAGTGTGACTTTCAATTATGTTGATAAGCTTCCAGATGTGGAGTGCATGACAGTTGATTTAAAGACACCTACTTTTAAAGTTGATGATACCAACTATGGTTGGTTAGGGGAAGTTTGTTATAGCATATTTAATCAACTACGTAAACTAAATGTTTATATTAACAGTGTTACAGTTAATAAAGTGGTATTACACAAGGTGAGCCAGCGGTAATATTTTTTCATTTATTATTTTGTCGGACAAATAAAAATGACGGACAATGCTCAAAGCCCATCAGGCCCATCAAGTTTAAGAAACGTGTTTCACACAACAGACTTGCCTATATCCAATACTAACAATGTCTATGAATCAACAGAAAACTCTTTTTCTGTCGTACAAGATAATCTTCTTACAGGCAGTGTAAAGATTCAGATTGTTGCTAAAATAGAATTTACTAGAGTATTGATTGATTGATTGATTGTACATTGCTTAACGTCCCGACAGCAACAAGGCTTTCTCAGGACGTGCCTGCACTGCTTGTGAAAAAAAAAACTAAACAGAAAATTGAATGTATGTCGCCAGCCGGTCAAATACGTTAAATAAACCTACAACATGGGGCCTAAATAAAGCTAAGACCATTTAGCAACACACATCCAATATCAAGAGCTACAGGCAGTGCAGACAGTAGGGAGAGTTTTAAAAAGGCAAATACAGGTGAATGGACAAAGGGTAGACAGAAACACATGCCCCAGAATAGAGAGAAAAACCCACCCTGTGGGGCTGACCAGGGTGACCCTGGGAACTAAAAAATACCTAACCCCACCCAAGTCCCCCAGGGCAGACCCGGGTGGGGTTTACTAGAGTAGACGGTGAAGTGATTGTATCATATATCTGTACAAGACAACACACAGTAAACACAAGAAGGGAATTGGAGAATGTGTTTAGAGACAGACTATTACCTGACTTCCTCCAAGCAATTGACAGTGCGAAAATGAAGGGGTCTGGTTGGCACGAAGGACATGTACATGAACTACAATTAAAACAGTCAAGGTATCATCCTATATTAGGTAAATCATGGTTGCCACTGCCAACAGAGGTTGCAAACAAAAAGGCTGTCGTTAACATACAGAACAATGACAACTATTGTTTTATGTGGTGTGTGCTTGCTAAACTACACTTTGTAAAGTCAAAACCTGAACGTGTATCTAACTACTTTAAATTTGTAAATGAACTCAACTTCAGTGGCATTGAGTTCCCTGTTAAGATAGAGGACATAGACTTGTTTGAAAAACTAAATCCTGGTATATCTGTAAATGTGTTTATGTGGGATAATGAGTCTGTTGATAAGTTACAACCCATTAGAGTATCACCACTTGCTCCAACATATGGACAGCCGGAAGATAAACATGTTGACATGTTGCTAATAGGCCCTGCCGGTGATAATGGTAACTTCCACTACACAATTATCAGGAGTATGTCACGTCTAATTCATGGGCATACAACAAAACACAATGGCAAACAGGAAGTGTGTAAAAAATGTTTACAAAGATTCTCCTCTATTTCAGTAGCACACAAACATGTTTTACACTGCAGGTCTGCTGATGACATTCAAACTGTACTTAAGTATCCAGATCCTGGTAGTCAAGTATATGATGATTCGGAGCTCAGCAGCGGAGGTGAGAGGACGCTCCAGAGTGCAGTGAAGCGAATCAAACAGTGTGTTCAGTGTAGAATAGAGTCGACCGGTGGCGGAGCTGTTTGGTAGCTCTGTCCACCAAGTTATTTAATAGTATAGCCAGTGTTCTTCACCGAGGATAGATAGGGAGTGGTAGACTAGAAAGGAGGCTACAGGGACCCTTAGCCCGTTAGGGTGGCGGTCTCTGGCCCCGGCCGCAAATAGACTAACAGAGCGAAAAATAAGATGGCCACAAAAGGGCTCTACCACCAGCACGGACGCCAGCCAAGCAAGCCAGCCACATAAAGGTTCCAAAACAAGGTAGGACCCCTTGTGGGCCACTTTTCTTACTAAAAGTTACTTAGAAGCTCTAACGCTTACAACGTTAGCCGCTACCAAAGGACCAACGACACCAGAGGAGCCAACGCTTACGCTTAGCTTAAACAGTATCTTCGCTCACGTGTATACAGTATTTTCGCTCACGCGTTTACAGTATCTTCGCTCGAGCTTATACAGTATCTTCGCTTATACAATACCTAGACAGCTCTTTCGCTTATGTCTAGATAAGTATCTTTCGCTTTTACTTTTAGCTTTTACTTTTAGCTAAACAGTATCTTCATTGTGCCTAGGCGCTTCGACGCCTACACATAGTCAGCGTCTAGCTTACACTTAGATAATACATACGCTCAACGACCAAAAAAGGTCGACAAAAAGACAACTAAAAGGCACGGGCTGGCTAGGGTCGACCCGTGGACTAAAACGAAAATGGCCACCCAGGAGGGCCATTCAAATTCGAATCCAAACGGGAACCAAGATGGCGACCAGGCGGATTCGAATTCAAATCCAAACAAAGGCCAAGATGGCGGCCAAACACAAAGCAAAGTAGGTCAAAACCAAGATGGCGCCAAGAAAGCCAACAAAGAAGTAGTCGGCCAAACCCGCCCAAACAAAGGACCCACCCCTCAGGGGGTAAAGCCAAGGACCCGCCAGGCGGCAGCGAGATCAAATTCAAACCCCAATCCAACTGGGTCGGGCGGTAACCAGAGCGAGGGCCGAATGACCTGCCAAGCGGCCGCCCGACACAAAGCAGGAGAGACGGAACCATCTCAAGCGACCATAGACCAACACGTAGTGAGTGAGGTAGAACAATACCAAGACAGTGACAGCGAGAATGAATCTGCGAACTCCGAGGGGAACGAGCAACCATTTGTTAGACAACATCGCAAACTGCGAAGGCGGACCCCAAGGAACACAGAACGAAAACTACTAACATTCCCGATAGTCATCACACCGATCAACAACGATCCAACGTTGTTTTCCATGAACATAGGCAAATTAAACGAGGTCCTCACAGAAATCTTTGGACCTCCTACTGAGACAAGACGAATCGCCTACGGCAGAAAAATTCTCATAGGCTGCCCCACAAAAGACGCACAGGAGCATGTAACCAGCAAAAAAGCGGTAGGAGGGATCAAAATAACATGCACTATCCCCTGAGCGCCCAGGGCAGGGCCCGGAGAGGTCCGAGCACTGGGGGTACTCAAACCAATAGCAATAGAGGAAGACCTAACCTTCGTTCAGAACCAAATAAACAAGACCCACCCGAGGGCCAGAGTCTTGAAACGACTGACAATGCGGGACGGCCAACCCAGCAGAGCACTACTGATCCAGTTCCCGGGGGAAGTCCTGCCCAAAACCATCAAGATGGGCGGGGAGATCCTCTGGCTGGACAGGTTCAAAGCTAAGGCACTCCAATGCAAAAACTGTCAGAGGTTTGGACACCTGACAAAAGATTGCAGAGCCAACCCCACATGCGCCAAATGCAGTCAGGGTCACAGCACTGCAGAATGTACATACAACCGACCGGAAGAGTACTTTTGTCCGAATTGTAAGGACGACGGGCACTCAGCCAACTACGGTCGGTGCAAACTCAAGCGAGACCACGACCGAGCCGCCCGACTAGCCAGTTCGGGAAAACTGTCCTACGCTGCTGCCCTAATGAGCGAAAGAAACCCCCCACCGAAAAGACACCACCAATAGCCGAGAATCCCCCCCGAGGGTGATCATTGATCTAACATCAAATACCACCAATGACACAGAGAGACCCCTGAGAAGCTCACCCCCGGACCCAAACCACTCGCAAAGCTCCAAACATACGGAGAACCGGATAAACAACAACCAGCCCAAACAGAACAGGGAAAAGCATCCACATGAGCAAGAAATATGACACCCACCAGTAGAACAGGAGAGCGGGCCCGCTGTCGCGCCCGGGTGGGTCGGGACGCAGCATGACGAGGCGATAGTGGCCGCCGGACCCCCTCCTACAGTGGGGGAGCCTGGGCGCACACAACCGTCAACCCCAGCCAGATGGACGGACAGGCAGGGACAGGCTGCGCGGACCGGCCGGCCTGGGCATGAGGGCGGACCACCAATACGCCATCATCCTGGTCACATGGGCTAATTCAATGGTCGCAGGAATGTTAAGCACAGGACACGAAGAGGGGGTCTACTCCTTCCTCCAAATGTTCACAGGATTAATTCAATCGCTGAGCTAAGATGGCAGGCCTCCGCATCCTCCAATGGAACTGTAGGTTCCTCTATCCTAAACTAGATGAAGTCAGAAACTGGTTAACCCCCAACCCCCCGGAAATCCTCGCCCTCCAGGAGACGGGTTTCCGGGACAAACCCCCCCAATTAAAAGGGTACAACTACCCACCAATTTATAAAAATAGAGCCAATAGGAAAGGAGGAGGAGTAGCCATCTACATCAAAGCTGGACTAGCGATCACGGAAATAAACCACAACATAAACCCTCAAATTGAAGCCATAATAGGAGAAGTAATCACACTGTCCAACCGAAAACTAAAAATAGTTTGTGCCTACATCCCATCCGAGCGAACCTATAGCCAAATAACAATCGAAGACCTCAAGCAGCTGCTGCTCGCTGGAGATATAGTGGTAGGTGATTTGAACGCCAAAAGTCCCCAATGGGACGAAAGTCAAATAACAGCCGACCCAGCGGGAAAGAAATTAGAGGAAGCCATAAATGAAACACATAGATGTATATTGAACACAGGCGAACCTACCCATATGTATGCCCAGGGCAAAAAAGACACTATGAACACCCTAGACATAGCAATAGCCACCAACACCATCGCCAACACGGCACAGTGGCAAGTAAACAGCGATAATCTCGGAAGCGACCAATTTCCGACACTCATCACCATAAGTAGTAGGGACGAACCCCCCCATCAAGATCGCACCGGATTCCCCCTCAAAATTAACACCAAAAGGACCGACTGGGACAAATTTTCTGAACTCACAAGGTTCGCATCGGCATGGGATGAAGAGCCTACCATAGACACCAAAACGGCCCACGTCACAGACCAGATTATCCGAGCAGTCAAGGAGAGCACCCCCGCCAGATCGGATAATGGGAAACCAGGGAAATCCTGGTGGAACAAAGCCTGTGACCACGTTGTAAAAAGTAGGAAACGAAAACTTCAAATCTGGAAAAAACATAGAACGCCCGAAAACAGAATAGAATACAAACGTGCCAAAACAATAGCCGACAGAACTATTAAAGAAGCTAGGAAAGCAGACTGGCATGCCTTTACAGAATCTATCAATATTAAATCCCAAATGAAGGAAAGCTGGGACAAAATTAAAGCCCTCAATAACGGTCCAAGATCAGACATGACGTCCCTAAAAACTGAGCATAGGGTGTACGCTACCGAACAAGAAAAAGCAGACATACTAGCCCACACCTTCAGCATGGCCAGCTCGAACGAAAACCTAACAGCAGAATTCAAAGACCTTAAACCACACATTAGTCAATGTTTTGAAAGAACAACATGGAAAGAGAATTATGAACTAGACAGCGAAATCTCCATCATTGAACTAAACCAAGCCCTGCAAAGTACGGGGAAAGGCAAAGCCCCAGGAGCGGACTTAATTACATACGAAATGATTAAAAAGTTACCCGTCCATGAAACAAGCCATTGTAACCCTATTTAATGACATATACACTAGTGGTCAATACCCCACCCAGTGGAAAAAAGCAATAGTATTCCCACTCCCTAAACCCGGCAAACCGACATACCAGCCAGGGAGCTACAGGCCCATAGCACTAACATCTCAGCTGGGCAAATTATTGGAGAAAATTCTCAAAATCAGACTCACGTCCTACTGTGAAAAACACCAACTCCTACCACCCCAACAGAGCGGGTTTAGGAAAAAAACGCAGCACATTAGACCATTTGGCCTCCCTACAACAAGAAATTCTAAACACCCACCGGGAAAGGAGAACCGAACTGGTGGGAATATTCTTAGACATAGAAAAAGCTTATGACATGGTATGGCAAGAAAAATTACTCAGTAGGATGGGCGACCTAGGGATATCCAACAAAATGTACAACTTCGTCCAAGCCTTCCTGGCCGACCGTCGGATAGTAGTCAGATTAGGCAACGCGATATCCAAAGAATACACCTTAGATAACGGGGTACCCAAAGGATCGGTACTCAGCCCCCTCCTATTTACACTCCTACTCACGGGTCTACAACACGTAGTCAGGAACAGTAACATAATGCAATTCGCAGACGACACGTCCCTAACAGGAAAAATCACGAACAAATGGAAAGGTTGATTGATTGATTGTACATTGCTTAACGTCCCGACAGCAACAAGGCTTTCTCAGGACGTGCCTGCACTGCTTGTGAAAAAAATACTAAACAGAAAATTGAATGTATGTCGCCAGCCAGTCAAATACGTTAAATAAACCTACAACATGGGGCCTAAATAAAGCTAAGACCATTTAGCAACACACATCCAATATCAAGAGCTACAGGCAGTGCAGACAGTAGGGAGAGTTTTAAAAAGGCAAATACAGGTGAATGGACAAAGGGTAGACAGAAACACATGCCCCAGAATAGAGAGAAAAACCCACCCTGTGGGGCTGACCAGGGTGACCCTGGGAACTAAAAAATACCTAACCCCACCCAAGTCCCCCAAGGCAGACCCGGGTGGGGTACAAATGGAAAGGGAATAAAATGGAACTAGTGGGACGTCAAGAACTCCAACAAGACCTGACAAGAGTCGAGAAATGGCTAGTTAGAGCAGGCCTAAAAATCTCTACCCAAAAGACCCAGGCTATCATATTTCAAACCAACCGCGCCAAAAGATACCAAATAAGAACCCCCGTGCCTCAGCTTCAAATCAACGGGACCGACATAGAATACCGCAAACAAGTCACATTCCTAGGAGTAATATTCACACACAATAATAATTGGGCACCATACGTAAACCAAATCTGTCAGTCGGCCAGGAAAGGAATCAACCTAATGCGCAAAGTAAGCGGAGCAGATTGGGGCATGGACCCCAAATCACTCCTAAATCTATACCACTCATACGTGATGTCCAGGCTACTTTATGCAGCCCCCCTCCTCACCAACCTCAACAAAACTCTAACAAAAAAACTCCTGACAGTCCAGGTCGGGGCCCTGAGGGTGGTCTTGGGAGTCCCAAGACATACCCCCAACCTCCTTGTACAGGCGGAGTGCGGCCAGAGACCCATCAACATCATAACAGCAGAAAGAGCAGCTAACCTCTTCTATAAAACAATAGGTATGCCGGATGACCACCCGGCCAAACAAACCCTAAACACCAACCACACACCCAAATTCGAACCCACTCAACAACCCCAAATAAAAACAGTGGTACAGAAGCTAGAAGAATCCATAAATCTTAAGCTACCAAATAAAGCACCCAACACACCAATAAGCGTACCACCATGGAAACTACCCCAAATAGAAGTAGACCTGGACCTAACCAAGCTCAAAAAAGAAATAGACGGGCCCAAAATGTGACTAGAGTTCGACGTAAAAAGAACAACCACGTACAACAAATACATCATCATCTACACAGATGGATCCCACGACCCACGCAACTGGACTAGGTATCCACGTTCCTCACAAATCGGACAGAGCCATCAAATTACCGGATCACACGGCGGTCTTCACAGCCGAACTCACGGCAATCCTAGGAGCCATCAAAGTAATAAAAGCAGACCTGAATGCAGCTAAACAAATTCTCATAGTCACTGACTCACTATCAGCAATCCATTGATTGATTGATTGTACATTGCTTAACGTCCCGACAGCAACAAGGCTTTCTCAGGACGTGCCTGCACTGCTTGTGAAAAAAAACTAAACAGAAAATTGAATGTATGTCGCCAGCCGGTCAAATACGTTAAATAAACCTACAACATGGGGCCTAAATAAAGCTAAGACCATTTAGCAACACACATCCAATATCAAGAGCTACAGGCAGTGCAGACGGTAGGGAGAGTTTTAAAAAGGCAAATTCAGGTGAATGGACAAAGGGTAGACAGAAACACATGCCCCAGAATAGAGAGAAAAACCCACCCTGTGGGGCTGACCAGGGTGACCCTGGGAACTAAAAAATACCTAACCCCACCCAAGTCCCCCAGGGCAGACCCGGGTGGGGTTATCAGCAATCCAGGCGATCCAAAACTTGGACTCCTCCCGAGAAGACCTAACATATCTTATTAGACTCAGAGTAGCGGAACTCACAGAATTAGGCCAGGAAATTAAGTTCATTTGGGTTCCCTCCCATGTAGGGATCCCAGGTAATGAGAAAGCAGATAAAATAGCGAAGAAAGGCCTCGACCAAGAATCGACCTTCTTCGACCTACCCCTGTCAGCAGCTGAAAGATCAAACGCCCTCCGGCCAGCCTTCCAAAATCTATGGGAAAAAGAATTTCATCACGCAAAAAGAGGTACACGTAAAGGCCTCACGAGGGTCCTAAACAACGTACCCATCCTACTCTCAGGCAAAAGGAAAGACCAAACCCGACTAACAAGAATCAGACTAGGGGGCGAGAGATACCTGGTCCACCCCAACCCAGTCATATGTACATGCGGCCACACACTCACAACAGAACATATACTGCTAGACTGCCCTACCATAAACCACGCCAGAGCTAGACTAGAAGACATACTAAACTCACCTCTCACACTGGAAGGTCTCATAAACCCCACCCCAGACACTTGGCACACCACCGCAAACCAGACAATACAACTACTTAACAAACACCCCCTGATCCAACACATCTAAACAAACAACCCGTCAGGGACGACAAGAACGAAGGAGACCCCCCCCCCCCCCCCCCACAACTCGACCCCCATAGGGCGCGGGCAGCCAGGATGCAAGACTGTAAAACTAGAGATGCGCGGGCACCAGCGACAGACAGAACTAAACCCCCTTCCCCCCCCCCCCCCCAACCCCTTGGCCCATCCCCCCCCCCCCCCCCCCCCCCCCGGACGAAATCAGCGCCAGCTGGAAGTCCTTGTCCCTTCAATAATAGTCAAGTATATTTCAAAAACTATGTTAATCAGCAAAAGCTGCCGTTTGTAGTGTATGCTGATTTTGAATCACTGGTAGTACCATATGAGGGTCCTGTTCCAGAGTCATTACCAAAGACTATAAAGTTGAGTGACCAAGTGGTGTGTTCTTTTGGTTACATTCTTGTTATGTCAGACGGACAGCATTCAAAACCTGTTATCTACAGGGGAGAAAATGCAGCATGTGTGTTTTTAACAGAAATGAGACATCTGTATAGTCAGGTAATACATTATTTGGAAAAGTGTCAGATGCCTTTGGTGATGACAGAAGAAGACAAACAGAATTTTGATACAGCAGTGATGTGTTGGATTTGTGAACAACCTTTAGGAGGTTGTGATAAAGTTCGTGACCATGACCACATAACTGGGCGTTACAGAGGTGCTTGAAATTAAAAATAGATCCCAAGGCATACAAACTGCCTATCTTTTTTCACAATCTCAAAGGGTATGATTCACATATTATCATGCAGGCTGTGGATGAGTCTTACAAAAAAATTAGTTGCATTGCCCAGACAACTGAAAAATACTTGACTTTTAGACTGGACAACAAATTAGCATTTTATGACTCCATGCAACATTTATCTTTAGGTCTTGCTAGTTTGGCAGAAGGACTGACTGAGTATCCAATAACAAGTAAATATTTTGAGCCAGACTTGATTAAGAAAGGTGTGTATCCGTACGAGTACATTGATCATTGGGTTGTGTTTGAAGAAAGGAGACTGCCGCCAAAAGAGAAATTTTATTCCACACTTAATGGAAAAGGCATTTCTGACTCTGATTACCAGCACGCACTTGATGCATGGGATAAACTAGGGTGTCAGACGATTGGTGACTACCATGACCAGTACTTGAAAGCTGACGTTTGTTTGCTAGCAGACGTATTTGAAAGTTACCGTGAAAAGGGTTTGTTACACTACAGTCTTGACCCTGCTTGCTACCTAACTAGTCCTGGCATGACATGGGATGCATTTTTGAAATCCAGTAAGATATCTATAGACCTGTTGTCTGATCGTACGATGGGTGAAATGGTGGAACATGGATTGAGGGGAGGCATTAGTATTGCAGCGAACAATTATTCCAAAGCCAACAATAAATATATGGACGGTCATGGTGACCTTGGGTTTGACCCCTCAAGGCCATCTAATTATATCCTGTACTTAGATTCGAACAATTTGTATGGGTTCGCAATGTGTGAGTTATTGCCCTTGAAAAACTTTTGTCTGTATGATTTGTCACAGTATGATGTAACAGAGTCAGGGTTAACAAACTATATTATGAATCTTGACCGAAACGACGCAAAGGGTTGGATCTTTGAAGTAGACCTGGAGTACCCACACCATCTACATGATTACCATAATGATTATCCCTTAGCAGTTGAGAAAATGTCTTTGACGGGGAAAAAAGAAGACACCAAACTTGTACCAAATTTGAATGACAAATTCAATTACGTTTGTCACTATCGCTTGTTACAGTTTTACATCAGACACGGGTTAGTACTAAAGAAAGTTCACTGAGGAATTCAATTTGATCAGAGTGCTTTCATGAAAGATTACATAATGAAGAACACAACATTGCGTGCCAGAGACGGCAACACTGCATTTGACAAAGACTTCTTTAAGCTTATGAACAATGCCTGTTTTGGAAAGACTATGGAAAATCCTCATCACCGCAAAGATGTGAGACTTGTCACAACTGAATCGGGTGCAATTAAACTTACAGGCAAGCCACAGTACACGGGGTACAAAGAGTTTCATTCATCATTGTATGCTGTGTCACTCAAAAAAAAAGATTGTCAAACTGGACAAGCCAGTATTCATTGGTATGGCAATTCTTGAGTTGTCAAAATTGTTAATGCTTGAATTTTATTATGATTACTTCAAACCAAAATATCCTGAGTGTCGTCTACTATACACTGACACTGACTCTATGATCATTGATGTGTGTACTGAACACTTTTATGAAGACATGAAAACAGAACTACACATGTATGACACGTCTGACTACCCTAAAGATCACCCACTGTACAGCACACAAAACAAGAAAGTGCCTGGTAAGTTTAAGGATGAACTGAATGGTGTACCAATAGTTGAGTACGTTGGTCTGAGATCAAAAATGTATTCTATACTGCACCAAAAGGGAAGTCAGTCAAAAGCCAAAGGAATAAAAAAAAAAATCAGCAATAAAAAATAAAGACATTCGTCATGAACATTACAAACAAGTATTAGATGGTGCATTAATGCCTGATTATCCAAACAAGTCATTGAGATCAAACAAACATAATCTTGAAATGATTCAAACAAATAAGGAGTCACTTGCAGTTGGGGACACAAAGCGTGTGTTTTATAGTAAGGAAAAAGCTTATGCGCCTGGGCATTACAGACTCAAGTTATCTGAAGAAATAGTTGATGAACTGGTTGATGAATTAATTGATGAGTTAGTTACTGAAATGAGTAACGGTGTCTGGGGGAATAATCTGTAATTCTTCTCTGACAAATGCCCTCTGGGGTGCAGGGTCGTACAGATAATATATTGTTGCGTCAGCACCAGGAATTATTTTTTTTATATTGTGTACAGATGTTGACCAGATGGGGTCTGTCGCTCTGCGCCTGACGTCATTTTCTGATTCTCCAGGTTGATATAAATATCTTACTTGTTTAGTAAATAAACTTGTGTCGGGTGCTGGGGTTGGTCCTGTTTTTGGCTCTGTAATTGTTTTCAATTTAATAGCATCAGCAGGCTTTAAGCGTAAGCCATGTCCTTCATTATTCATTGCTTTTATCACATGTGGTAATCTCTTTACCCACTCAGTGTTACGGGTGTCATGCATGAGTTCCTTAGAATACTGGTAACTGAAAAGTCTCTCTGATAACTGTTTGTTAAAATTCTCTACAATTGCCTGTGATCTGTGCACACCTGGAATGCCTCATCTAACCAGTACACCATGCTTCGCAAATAACTGATTAACAGCACCTTTGAATTCTGATCCATCATCAACTTGAACAAGTCTGGGGTATCTTAAAGGGCCTCAACTATATATTTTTGTTAACGCTGTAGGAACTGTGGTAGCAGTCTTGTCAGATATGGGTTCAGCATCCTTGTACCTTGAAGCTATGTCTACGACAGTCAGTGCGTATTTGTATCGTTTCTTTCTTATTGTATCATGTGGTAGAAACAGGAGGTCCATTTGATGTGTGTCATTTGGGGTAGTGTTTTCAAAATGGGGTCTTGTTATTTTTCTTGGAGCAGGGAGGTATATCTGCCAAATTGCTTGTCTCTGTAACCATTGTTTGACTTGATTGTTATATCTCCGCCCACAGCGGCATGTAATTTCTGAATAGCTGTTGCTCCTTTCCAATACCCTGATGGAGAGTAATATATTTTTGATAGTTTATTTTCTACCCCGGGGTTCATTTCTTCTAGCAATATAAAATCCAGTAAAATAAACAAATGTCATTCCCACTAGAACAAAGATTATCTCCCCGTTTCTTTGTTGTGTACTCGGTTTGTAATAGTCACTTAGTTTTGGTTTTGGGGTAGACATGTCATTACCAGTGACTAAAAAATACTCACGAATTGCGTCGTCTGTATTTGAAAACGTATGCTGTGCGTGACCTTCAAGCCTCAATCTTTCATTGATCAAATCAAGTTTCTCAATTCTATTCTTTTCATACTCTTGTTGTGCTTGTGCAAGTTTCTCTGATGCCTCATTGTGACGCTTCATTTCTTCTGCAGATTCCTCTCTGCCTACTTTTGAAAAGAGATAATTTGACCCACTGAATGCTAGGGCGTTAACCATTGCGCCTCCAATTATTACTGCTAAAGTCGCCATATTATTTTTATTTACATAGAAACATTTTCGGGCATAATTCCCTGCTTGACAAGAAAGTCTTTTGTCGCAATCGACGCTGTGATGACTACAATTAGCTTAGCGCTGTCTTCGAAATCTAATCTACTGAGGTCTGCTGATTTCATTTTGAGTAGATTTTTTCCTAGCATAGAATAAGCTACTGCTAGTCCACTTATCACGGCAGAGTGATAGACAAGGTTCATTATGTTCTTTGTGTCGCTCATTTTCTAAGGCAATAAAAATTAAAATAATATTTTTATTTACTCCATATAAAATGGGTCAACGGCTTTGGATGTTACTGGCAATGTGGAGACTTCTGTTTTTGATGATGGAGGGTTTAATTTTTTGGTCACTGTACGAGTCTGTGGTTTGTATTTTTTGTATAATTGATAACCTACGTAACCAAATCCGACAACAAATCCGGCAACTATATATTCTGTTGTTTGAGGTTCGGGGTCAGGGTCAGGGTTAGACTTAGTTGTTTGTCTCTCACTTTGATGAGGGAGTGACGATATTGACGGTCCTGATGGTGCTGACGGTCCTGACGGTGGATCAGTTACATGAGTCTTCCTGTTTGTGCCTTAAGCTGTAATTTTTTTTGTCTATTATATTCGGCTAATCTTTTTCCAGCCTCAACCCTGCCTGGACTTTTAGTCTTCATCACAGTTTGAACCTGCGTCAAGATAGGATCGTGGTTCTGTTGTGGAGTCGTCTGGGTCTCGTCCATTTTCTTCTGCAGTAAAATTTAATTTTGAAAAATCAATATGACTCCCTGTAACAAGAAGGGTTATGACAGGTGCAAGGTAATTTCCAAACTTGTAAAACATGATGCATGCTAATTTACCAATTGAACTTGAAACAATAGGATTGCTTTCAAGGTCATGTGATAGGCTGTCACTATCCACAGGTAGAAAGTGACTCACTGCTTTTGTGTATAGGCATACAAGTGATCGACTCAAATCACGTGTCATTAGTGAAGCAATGTGGTTTTCATATTTAGAATGAAGCTTGATTAGCTCGTCAGCAGTTAGAGATTCAATATCTTCTGTCATGTATTGTTTTCCGAGATAAGCCTTTGATTTGCCTGACACAATTACAGACAAAAGACGTTTTTTTTTTAGTCTAAGTCTTTGTTTTCTACAGCATTGATATCATTTAGAAGAAGTAATTCGTCTTGGTTCATTTATAATGTAATTAATTTTTATATATATAAATCAAAATTGCAGGTAATTTTGAAATTTGTTATCAAGCAAAATCATGTTTTTCTAGGAAGTTACACTGAACAGTAACTACATACGTTTTCACCAGTCAGCTATGTAGTCAATATTTTTTGAGTTTACCCCAGACAAGACTTGCCTGTCCTATATTATCTCTCTCAGTGGGCTTATTAATATCATGCTTCACAGATTTCAATTGTGGTGTCATGTACAGTAACCCTGTCCTTTAAAGCAAACATACCTGACACAGTATTGGCAATTATTGACTTTGCAGTAAATTATAAATCACACACCCTGGCCAAGTGAGAGCCAAATGAAACATCTAGACAGTAATATAGACAGTAACTTGATAATTTTACCCATGACTTGAGCACCAGAAAAAGGAAGGAATCACCCCTGTTCAATAACAAAATTTTGCAGATTACTTTTTCCTTTGTTTGAGTACAGGTTTATGCAAGGGAAGTAATTTTGTGAAAATTTCAGCAAGACAAAAAAGTTACTTCCCTTGCTATATTAAATTATGCTTTAATTCTTGACTAAAGTACACTTTTTGTCAAAAAGTAAATAACAAGATGAGCAAATAATTACAATAGATAATAGAATAAAGATGTTATTTGATTTTGTTAAAACAATGAGTGATTTATGTTTTAAAAAAACCAAATTATACATTATTTTGTAATTACTTTTGTCACTTTAACACCTGCTTAAATGTTTTCACAAGTGCATGCACACACTCGCTAACAATGTTTCTTATAGCCGTGTTTTTAGGGTATAGGGTAAGGTCCTGGTAAATCAAAGTGGCACAGTTGGAGTGCGCCTGAGTTGATCAGTGTTCAGGTCGTACTCCATAGGCAATAGATTTCCCTGTCCCCCATAACCCGCCCGTCAGTGCCGTCCATGATCACCTCGGTGCTGTGGACGTTAAACCCGAACTAACCAACCAACTAGGGTATTGACTCAAAAATAATGGTATAAATAGACTTCAAATGGCTTTTTTCTTAAAGCCTGAGGCTAACTAGCGTGGATTGTGTACTTGAGTGATTTGGATGAGGGCTCTCAAGTCTCAGTCACAGGTGGGTTTACCCGCATGCGTCACAACGTGGTTATATTTATACCTATGCTATTTGCGGACGATTGCACCAACAAACACGTGCTGTGGATCGAGAAACGGTCACACCAAAACATTGGGAAAAAGCTGACGCAATGCTTGTTTGGGCCCGGTTGCTGTAAACATTTCTTAAAAACCAGTCACAACTCTTTCATTGGTGCATGTTGTCTGGAGATAAAACAGGGCAGGAACAGCACAGGTATACTGTTTTATTTAAGTCTCTTTTGCGCGGAAGTTGTGGCTATTGACTCTGAACATTTGCCGCAAGCCACGCTAGCTAGCAGCGCAGAACTCGTGAGGGCTCCGAATTCTATGCATAAAATTGACGTGATGTGGGTCATAAGTTTTTTCATCGTCGTCGCTGTTGTCTCGTTTCCTAGGTACTGAAGGTAACACCTGCCCTGTCTCGTCATGATTTCCTGAGGAAAAGTAGTGCTCATATTGAACCTTTCTGCACTTAGAATTTCTTAAAGTGTGTGTTATGCAGTACTGCCATACCGGTTAGTTGTGTATGTGCGTGTGTGTGTGTGTGTGTGTACGTATGTTTGTGTGTGTGTATGTATGTGTGTGTGTGCGTGTGTAAGTGTGCGTGTCTGTATGCATATGTGCGTGTCTGTGTGTGTGTGTGTGTCAGTGTATGTATGTATGTATGTGTGTGTGTGTGTGTGTGTGTATGTGTGTTGATTGATTGTACATTGTTTAACGTCCCGACAGCAACAAGGCTTTCTCAGGACGTGCCTGCACTGCTTGTGAAAAAAAAATAATAAACAGAACATTGAATGTATGTCGCCAGCCAGTCAAATACGTTAAATAAACCTAACACATGGGGCCTAAATAAAGCTAAGACCATTTAGCAACACACATCCAATATCAAGAGCTACAGGCAGTGCAGACAGTAGGGAGAGTTTTAAAAAGGCAAATACAGGTGAATGGACCAAGGGTAGACAGAAACACATGCCCCAGAATAGAGAGAAAAACCCACCCTGTGGGGCTGACCAGGGTGACCCTGGGAACTAAAAAATACCTAACCCCACCCAAGTCCCCCAGGGCAGACCCGGGTGGGGGTGTATGTGTGTGTGTGTGTGTGTTAGTGCGTGTGTATTTGTGTGTGTGTGTGTGTGTGTGTGTACACCAGGTTTAAGACTAGTCAAGGCTGGCACATCTGTTTATAATAGAACGGTGCCTGACCCTGTACTGTGTGTAAACATATTCGGAGTATACATAAGACGGCAGTCACCTTTTCAGAAATTGTACTTGCAGTAAAATAATATTAAACAGGACCAGTCAGTCTACTCGCTACAAGAGAGCTAACAAAAAAAGTTGACTAATACTTGTAAACGCAGGTTACGCCTGGAGTCCGAGGTTCTTGAGGATCTGACCTGTGTCCACTTATAAAAATCTAGGCTCATGAACCAGATACTGGAGGTTTTACCGTCTACAGTCGATTTTAACTTCCTGGTTCAGTGTGTACCGTAGCCATGAATGCAGAGCTGTAATGGTAAAGTTCATAAACATGGCCATGGTCGCGATTTTTTTAATTAACAGTGTATGATTAGGTGTTCATAGAGACAATAGTTATAGAGAAAGATAAGAGATTTAAAAGATAATTAGATCAATAAGGCCGCAAAGGTCATGCTCGTCACTTTTTTAAAATCAAAAGGTTGATTCGGTAATAACGGGGGTGTAATGGGTGTAAAAAATTTTAATATTAAAAATGACGTAATTTAATGACCGATGCGGCTTTATTGAATTCATTGTCTTTTAAATCTCTTAGTATCTTTCTCTAACCCATGTCCGACAAATCAGACACATGCTTCCAGGTAGTGTCATATGCCTTTTCAAGATCAAAGAAAATTGCATAGACATGCTGCGTGTTGACAAAAGCATCTCGGATAAAACACTCAAAGCGAACTAGATGGTCAGTTGTACTACGGAAGCGCCGGAAACCGCACTGGAGGTCTGTGATGAGACCACGTGACTCAAGATGCCACACCAGTCAGGCGTTGAACAAGCATTCCATAGTCTTACATAAACATGATGTCAAAGATATTGGCCGGTAGTTGCCCGGGTCGGAAGGATCCTTACCCGGCTTGGGGATTGGCACAACCACAGCCTGGCGCCAAGATGGCAGAAAACGACCGGTTATCCAGATATGGTTAAAGGCTTGAGAAGTACAAGGAGTGAATCCTCAGGCAGATGAGTTAGGAGCTGATAATGGATGGTATAATATTTTTCACTGTGCTGAAGCGCACTCAGAATTAAAATGACAAAAAGAATTTTTTTTTGTGATTGTCTGCTCTGTAATAATCAATGTCATGGAATTTCAGTGCAATTCCCTCAAATTAAGATTTAGATGCACCCAAATTTGACAACGCCATTGCCACATTGTTGAGAGTGAATGCTACGAGGTCCAAGTTCATTTTTTGATCTATTCAACAATGTGCACATACTTCCAGCCGACCACCCACTAAGCTACTATATAATTAATGGAGGCTTGGAATGCTGCAATGTCATTTTTTGAATGATGGATCGAACTAAACAATACCAAATCATTTGCATGATAAGTGCTGCCTATACTAAGAATCAGAAAAGGTGTGCCAGAAAAACCAAGTCACCAGCATAGGATGGAGTGCTCAAGTGTCCGACGTTCCCATCACCCAAGTTTACTTCATGAAATGGACATCACCAATCTTTTGCATTTTAATAGGTCAAAACATTCTCATTGCCACAGTCCACCATATTGCGGCTAACCTTCCATTGCACGCTGGCTAGGTTCAAATTTTCTCTAGATAATGCTACCTATACTATCAAATTTCGTGGTATGTTTTGGTGTGGAGTGGGTACCTTAGTATCATGCATATACTTTTTCCCATTGTGTTAGCACCTCAGTTCTTATTAATCTGCTTTTTGTATTAATCTGCTTTTTGTATCTAGCCGTGTAACATAGTCTGACCTCTGAGTCTGCTATAAGCATCTGCAAACTGAGTGAAGACAGTCCTCGGCTCTGGCCATTGAACGTTTGTATCTAGCATCAGTTGTATTCCATCTACATGACCGGCTATCTGACAAATCACAAAAGAGTCACTAAAGGTAATTCACCGACAGTAATGGAGATGTAATTTCACTAAACAACATTTAGCAGCAGACCCACTCACCATCCCTCGTTTGAATAGCCTCGGTCTGACCGACCAATCAGACATGGTGAATGGCGAATGGCGAAGGCTCAAGCAACTTCACTGAGCATGCGCTGCAATGTTCAAAGGTACTTCCGACTGCTTTGACCAAAGTAGTTCAAGGAAGTCTCTGATGTGCCCTTCAGACAATTTGAGAAGTAAATCTTTGGTATATTAAGACAGGGCATTACAAGAAAATACTTTGATTCTTTTATATTCTTACTTAGGAGTGTTGTACAGTATTGTCAGAAAACAAATTGGGCAGCAAGATGAGTCGTACTGGACAACAAGATGACCTCATATTCTTGCAGTACTTCTCTGACGTCATATTCTTGCAGTACATGTATATGGTCTTTGTGCTTAGGAAGTTCTGTATGGACATTTGCTGCAAGCGCATAAAAAATTAAACTGAGTCAATGGCGTGACTAAGTGGCTGTTTGGATGTAGAGATCCATTCTGTCACAGAGGGGGCCTCCAAGCATCGTCTGTGATGACAGTCTTGGTGATCTATGATCATTCAGCCAGCATAATAGTCCGATGGCATGACTAAGTGGCTGTTTGGTTGTAGAGATCCGTTCTGTCACAGACAAAAGAGGACCGTAACCAGTACCGGAGTCCCAGTGCAGATAAGTATAAAATTAGTCGCAGTTGCCAGGCTTCAGTTATGTCAGATTCAGTTTAGTTTCCCCCAAAACCTTTTCATCTTTCCCCTGCTTTCTTTTTCCTCTACTTTCCTGTTAATGGGACCCCCGCACTGTTTAGACAGCGTCTCCATTTCATAATTCGTTGAGTCAAACCCTTGTGCATGCGTGTAACATGTAGTCCATGTCTTAATTAGCTAGTTTTTAGGCTTTTGGACATAGTCAATTTTTCTAGAGGTTTCTATGGGCAGCGTAGTATTGAAGCTCTGGGACTCTGCCATTTTCTTGTCAAGTAGGACTTATAATTATTTTCCCAGCTGTTGGATTCTGCCGTTTTCTTGCTGAGTTCCAACTTAGAATAATATTTCCCCATTTTGGACTAGGTCATTTTCTAGTTGAGTACCAACTTAGAATTATTTTCCCTTTTCTGGACTCTGTCGTTTTTCTAGCCGAGTTCCAACTTAAAACTGTTCCTTGCTGTTTAGACTCTAATTATTTAGCTGGTTCAGACATTTTTTTTTACTTCATCCCGACTAAGAAATATTGTTGGTCCAGTTCAGGCTTAGGTGCCTTACCTTGGGTGTTTGGACTTTTCATCAATTGCCCCCTTACTTGTAGTTGATGTCTTGCTAGTTTACTATTTGATTCTTAGCGTGTTCTCGTATCGGTTCATACTAGGTGCTCACGGTACCCATTTTAGTTCTGTGCCGGTCATAGAGGTAGTTTTCCCTTATTTTGAACTGGCAGCCGCTCAGAATAACTCTACCCCTTTGAGTGGATTAGTCTTGTTATCGCGTGCCCGAGTATTTAGTGTTAATCACTTCATCACTCCCAGTGGCTGCCATGTTCCCCAGGCTTTAATGGAAGTGGCGCGAGGGTACTGGCAGCACCCCTTTGATTGCCTTCTTTAATTCCTTTTCCCATGCATTTGAGTCTTTGAGTACATGAGGTTATAGGATAAGAGCACCTCCCCTTTTGTTCGTCCCATGTCAAGGTGAGACCGTTCATTTAATTAGACTATTAGACTTCACTTTCTTCTCGCTTCTTAGCCCGTGTGTGAACTCAGAGATCACATGCACTTATACTTCATATTAGCTTTATTCACTATTTACCCTAGTTAATAGTTCGGCCAGTCTATTTGTAGTTGACACCTTTTTATAGTATACTTCCTTTAATCCTGGGTTTCCTTGCACAGTGGTGCAAGTATTTTGATGAGGATTTGACCTGTTGTTTTGTAACCTGATTCAGTTCAGTATTTGATGTATCAGTAGGGGATAGTGAGTCATTGTCTAAAGCGTGCGCATGCGTGTGCGAGTTGTGAGTGCGCGCTTAGAGTTATAATTATTATAAGATAAGCGCATTATAAATACCGTAATTATTATTATTATTATATACTCCCCCAAAAGAATCCATGCCTTGCTTATGTTGTTGCTTCTTGCCATGATTACTAAGAGAGGTGTGGTGCTTGGTGGTTTGTAGTGTGCGAGGACAGTTGTGAGCATAATGGACACCAGCTTAACAGACACCAGGCTGACCAGGGCGACCCTGGGAACTAAAAAGTAGTTAACCCCACCCAAGTCCCACAGGGCAGACCTAAATTGGGGGCGTGAAAAATGGACCGACTGCATGACAATTAGGCATAATATTGCATATCTTACATGCTGTCCTGTTAACACTTAAAAATGTATGCATGCAAACATTTCTCAAAATTACCAATAATAATAGTATACAACAGTTAGTACTGAATTTAGATGTCAGAAATATACTTCGAGAAATAGTTTAGCATATTTGGTTTACGTGAGGCTCCCATTTAACCTGGTCGTCTATTAGCTATAACACCCAATAGTGGTTGCTCAGGAACATGTTTGATGGGTTCGTTATTGCAGAGGAAAAGATTGAGACGGAGTTGATGCTTCTGTTGCGTAGTTAATCTGTCCCTTCTTGAATCACAATTTCATGAGCTAAAAATCACTGTTAACCAGGGCAGTTTACCAGGGAGCTCTAGGTGAAAACCGGTGTCAGGCAGGGGTGTCTGCTGTCTCCGTTCCTCTTCCTACTGGCCATAGACTGGGTTATGAAGTGGACCACAGAACACAGACGAAGTGGAATACAGTGGACACTGTGGACACAGCTTGACGACCTCGATTTTGCAGACGACTTGGCATTACTGTCCCACACTCATCAACAAATGCAGGACAAGACCATGAGGCTTGCTGACATCTCGTCCCAAGTGGGCCTCACCATCCACAAACAGAAAACAAAGACAATGAGGCTGAACGCAACCAGGGAAGAACCAGTCTTGCTTGCTGGCACCCCGCTGGAGGAGGTGAAGTCCTTCACCTATCTCGGGAGCATCATCGACAAAAAAGGTGGCACCGATGCAGATATCAGAGCACGAATCGGTAAATCCAGAGCAGCCTTTCTCCAGTTGAAAAAAGTGTGGAGTTCCATAGAGCTGTCACAACACACCAAAGTCCGGATTTTCAACTCAAACGTAAAAGCAGTTCTCCTATATGGAGCAGAGACTTGGAGGTTGACAAAAACCACAGTCAACAGAGTACAGATCTTCATTAACAGTTGCCTTAGAAGAATCTTGAAAATCCACTGGCCAAAGAAGATCAGCAACATCAGACTCTTGGAGAGAACAGAGCAGATAACAGCAGAGAATGAAATTGGGCGAAGAAGATGGGAATGGATTGGTCACAGTCTGAGAAAGCCAGCTTCCAGTTTCACTAGGCAGGCATTGTCATGGAACCCCCAGGGAAAGAGGAAAAGAGGCAGGCCGAGAAACACCTGGCATCGAGACCTCCAAGCAGACATCAAGAGACTGGGAACCACCTGGAGTAAAATCAAAGGAGAAGCACAGGACAGGAGTCGCTGGAGGTCTCTCGTCGACGGCCTATACCCTGGGAGGGGTGACAGGCATAAGTAAGTAAGTAAAAATCACTGTTAAAACTGTGCTCATGAGGATCGAACAAGCTCATCGTCGGAGACGATCCAAGGCACTGTGTCGGCTACTTTGGCCGTGTTCCGACGCCATCCGACAAAGGCATTCACTTTCAGATATTTTAGAAATGGTTGGTGAAACATATTATAGTGGTTGCTTCCCTTAGACCGATAGCTTTGCTTCATGTGATTAAAAAAAAAACCCGCGACCCTAGAATACTAGCGACTCGACTATAGACGGCAAATGCAGAATGCTATAAGGTAAGCATTTCGATGGCTAAGGGTTTGTTTGGGCTAACGCTAAACCGGAAGCACTATGATTGGAAAAGGTTAAACAATATGCTTGTTTGAAGGGTGACAAACAACCATAGATTTGGAAAGACCAGCCATTTTTGCACCAAATAGTCAAATTGAGACCTGTGCTCACGGATTTTGATTATACAGTAGAACCTCCTATGAACGGTCACCCCTTTTCACTTGCTGTTTACAGTCTTGCCAGCAAACTTCACAGCAAATTTCATAAAAACTATAACTCTAACAAAAATTGGAATTTTTCACATATTTATCGACCTCTTGTGACCCTTGACCTTTCCGAAGGGTCATCCAAATTAGAATGCATAGACAGGTCTTACCTAGGTTTGAAGCTGAAAATAGTATTTATGAAAAATACATTTTTTTACATCAAAATATGGCTTTTAAAAAAATATATTTTGGGATCATCCTATGACCCTTGACCTCTGTGATGGGTCAACTAAATTAATTACCAAATTTGATTGTACACTTTACAAAAATGTCACTATCAAAAATTCTATTAAATATTTTATAAATTCTATCAAAAATTGTCATTTTACACACATTTGCCGACCTCTTGTGACCCTTGACCTTTCGAGGGGTCATTCAAATTAGTATGCATAGATAGGTCTTACCATCAGGTATCTCTGTACCAAGTTTGGGTTTGAAGTTGTGAATAGTTTGGGGGGGGGGGGGGGAGATATCTTTTGTCAAGATATGTCCATTTTTCACCAAATTCCTGATATCTTGACCTTACCAAGGGATCAACCAAATTAGTATGCATAGAAAGGTCTAACCATCAGGTATCTTTATACCAAGTTTGGATTTGAAGTTGTGAATAGTACTTGAGAAACAAGAAAGGCAAATCCCTTACGGCTCACGTGTATGACCGATCCGCACGTGACAATAAGTAAAGGGATGGCTACTGCACCAACAAAATCCATATTTGCTTAAAATTTAAAATCAGTTTTCACACATCTGTCAAACCCCCGTGACCCTTGAACTTGGCGATGAGTCAACTAAATTAGTATACATAGGAAGGTCTTATCATCAGCAGCCTTTGTGCCAAATTTGATTGAAAAGTTTGCAAAAATGCTGATAATAACTACAATTCTATCAAAAATTGGAATTTTATACACATTTGCCGACCTCTTGTGACCCTCGACCTTTTCCAATGGGTCATCCAAATTAGTATGCATAGATAGGTCTTACCATCAGGTATCTCTGTACCAAGTTTGGGTTTGAAGTTGTGAATAGTAATTGAGAAAAAACATTTCTTGTCAAAATATGGCTATTTTTTTTAAAATAATTTCCTCAGCTCTTGTGACCCTTGACCTTTTTGAGGGGTCATCCAAATTAGTATGCATAGATAGGTCTCTTTTATTAACCCTTTTTCCTGAGCTTTTGTGACCCTTGACCTTTCTGAGGGGTCATCCAAATCGGTATGCATAGATAGGCCTTACCATCAGGTATCTATGTAGCAAGTTTGGGTTTGAAGTTGTAAATACTATTTGAGAAATATTTGTCAAAATATGGCTATTTTGGGCCTATTTTCTGAGTTCTTGTAACCCTTGACTTTTCCAAGAGATCAACCAAATTAGTATGTGTAGAAAGGTCTTAACATCAGGTATCTTTGTACCAAGCTTGAGTTTGAAGTTGTAAATAGTATTTGAGAAAAAAATAAATTATGTCAAAATATAGCTATTTTTGATATATTTCCTGATCCCCTGTGACCCTGACCTTTGTGAGAGGTCACTGGAATTGGTATGTTTAGACAGGTCTTGCCACAAAGTATGCTTGGCCCAAGTTTGAAGACTGTAGCTTGAATAGTTTCCGAGAAAATGCTAACGTTAAAGTTTACCCCGGACGACGGCGGACGGACAAGGGACACCAGACGGACGACCACTGGCCCAGAACATACTCACTTTTGCTTCACATGTGAGCCAAAACCAATTTTGTCAAAATATGGCTATTTGTGACCTATTTCCTGATCTTGTGACCTTGACCTTTGCCAAAATTCACTCAAATTGGTATGTTTACCACAAAGTATCCTTGGGCCAAGTTCAAAGACTGTGGCTTGAACAGTGTCCGTGAACATGCCAACTTTAAAGCTGATCATGGTCAACGGCGGGCGGGCAGGCAGGTGGGCGGACGGATAACAGATGACGGATAGAAGACCACTGGCCCAGAACATAAGACTCACTCTTGCTGTGCACATAAACCAAAAATTACAATACATCATAATACAAACATTTTATTGCGAAAAGATTTCTGTGTTTCTAGCCCGTCTGCTTCTTAGGTCTACATTAGAGCTATCGACACCTTGATTTAAAATAGACACTTGGAAAATACATGTTCAAACACGTGTCACCCGCCACACTAGGCGTCGACTTTTCTGATAGGTGTTGCATACTTATGATAATAGACTTATGGCGCATCGGATCCTAAAACAGCAAAAATATCTGAAATTTACAGCCACAGACAGACTGGCGTGGTAAAGCCGTCGTGTGTGACAGGTCAATGACAGCTCGCTCGACACTAGCCAGCTACTACACACTGCGACAAAGCCCAGACATCGTGTCAATACGCAATGACGGACATGCCATCGGCTCGCCAGCGATGTGAGCGGTCCATAAAAAAGGTCGCACTATCCATTTGACTGTGTTCATAACTCTTTTTCAAGTTGGTTTCTTGTGAGATCAGAAAAATCTCAACAACAAAAAAACAAAACTTGACTGCTGTTTCCCTATGGGAGTCAGGGACATAAAAAACAAGAAGAGCAAAGACCTTATGACTCATGTGTATGACGGATCCACATAAGAGTGACCAGTGTGACCATGACCTTTCCAACAGGTCACAGAAATGTGTTCAAGTGTCAACATAAGTTAAGTGTTACATGGTAGTCATGGTCATAGTATGATACAATCACACCAGTCGCACGCATGTAGGGTTCTTGAAAAGAAACTTCACTCAGCTGCAACTCGTCACACGTGGCATAAGGTTGGTGAGCACATTGGAGTAACAGTTCCAACAATATTTTATTGCAGCAATGCGATCTTAGCAAAATGTATCCACAAATGCACCAACACTGATACACTGTCTCCTCTACAATGCGTCAACAATTTTGACACACTGCGTCTCTCATAAAATGCACACACATATTTCCTAACACACTCTTTTATCCTATTACAGATTTCCAGAATAATCCAGCAAATTCGCACAACACAACCAATCAGGAAAGAAAACATAACCAAAACTTATTAATATTTATGAAAAAGAATGCTCTAGAATTAACTACAAATTTCCACTACCATCTAATTGCCTTTGATACAATGTTACAAAATGTTGCTGACAACTTTGACGTCATATCTGAGGTCACTAGACAGATCGTGATCCTGCTTGAACCTTCCAGTCTAATGTAGGTCAAACTTTACAACATTGTAGTGAAACTACGCATCACAACAAAATCGATCGCAATTTTCCGTGCAAAAGAAAATAAATCCTACTAAAAATGTACGTAATTCTTATCCAAAATAACTCAATCCGTGACGCAGTGGTAAAAGTGCCTGTCACCAATGCTAGAGGTGCGAGGTTCGAAACCCGGTTCCGGCGTCAGACTTTTCTCCTCTAATAAGTGTCACCGTTAATTCGGGTGGACCATCGGGGGCTCTTCCACGATTTCAGCCCACTTAATCAAATTTCAAATATAAACAATTTGAATTTCAAAAAAACTTCAGTAGCTTGCTTGAGCTTGCCCTTAGCACCATGTTCTGAGTTTATGTACAGTGTGTGAGTGAATGCGCTTGATTCACGTGAGTGTGCTTGTTGAGTTCAGTTCCCGGCGGCGCTTTGAGCCAATTTTCAATTGGAATAAAGCGCCTATTTAATGCGCTGATTTATTTATTTATTTATTATTTAAATGAATATCGGATCTTTCCTATGATTAACACACACATACTCTTAAAAGAATAACACAACAACAAACCTAATATTACCCCCCTTTTTAGAACAAAATTTCTTCTCAAATCACGGTTCTGGCTGTGTCAAACTGCACAGAATAATAAACACTAACAATCTTACATCAATACTTAAATAAACTGCTCTGTAATAATTGTCTCACAGTTCCTTAAAACTGTCCTGGACAAAGAAAAGAAATGTTCCTTTAAACTGCTCTGATTAGGTAATCCACTCCAAAGTCTGCGAACCCTTGATAGATTGTAACTTGTCAAAGTTCTGCAAGAACATCGCCCATCTCATGATACGCGAGTTTGTGAGCTTGGCAGATTCTGATAGTTCAAAGGCTAATGGTCCATCTGCAGCACAAATGGTACTCCCTGCAAGTACAGTACAAACTTCCTCACTCCCAGATGATGGCTAGGCACTCCTTCTCAATGGCAGAGTAGTTCTGCTTGGCTCAACTTGCTGGCGTAGCTCCCTGGGTGGCACCCACTCCGTTGTTGGAGTTGTCGGTCCTCAGGATGAAGGTCTTCGATGGGTCGGGAAGGTGTAGAACGGCTTCTCGGACAAGATGTCACATACCGCCTGGAATGCTCCCATTTCACATTGTTGGGTTGTCCTTTCTTCAGCAAGTCAGTCAGGGGTGCTGTGACAGCTGAGAAGTTCAGGATGTACTCTCGGTAGTAGTTCGCCAGGCCCATGAATAAGCGAACTTGCGTCTTGGTAGTAGGTCGTGGGGCATCCCTGATCTTTCTCACGCTGTTGTCATGTAGCCCTTTCAAGCCTTCGCTTAACCAGTGCCGATGAAGTCTACGTTGTCGGCCCCAACAATACACTTGCTTGGTCAGATGGTGAAATTCGCATCTGACAGACACTGGAACAGCTCTAAGAGGGCCTTGAGGTGATCTCCCCAGGTCTTGGTATGGATCAAGATGTTGTCCCAGTAAAAGCCCACATTCTGCATATCTTCTAGGTCTTTTCAGTCCTCTCTTCAAAGTGGCACCACTGTTCACTATTCCAAAAGGCATCTTCAGGAACTCCAACGGACCGTCGGGTGTGACGAACACTGTCTTGTAGATATCTTTCTCTGCAACCTTGATTTGCCAGTACCCTTTGCTTAGGTCAATTTTGGAGGAGAATCAGTTCTGGAACAGTTCTTCCGCTGTGGGCATGGGTTCTAGGTCGAATACTGTCAGCTTATTGAGTTTACGGTAGTCAATCCACACACCCGGTTGGATCCATCTGGTTTCTTCACGATGACTACTGGGGACGCATAGGGCGACTTGGACTCCCTGATGACTCCCAGGTCCAACATCTCCTTGATGTCTTTCTTCAGTTCTTCCCTCATGTTGTATTGTAGATGATATGGCTTACTGCGAACTGTCATTTGATGTCAGATTAACTTCATGTTGGATGGTGTCTGTTGTCCCCGGGTCAGGCGTAAACCAATGCTTGAACTCCGTTGTTAGGACTCTCAGCTGTTCTTGCCTGGGTCAGGTTTTGACCGAAATGGATGTCTTCTACACCCTCCTGGTGGTGGAGTTCATTAAGATCAAACAGGTTCTCGTCGTCTAGTCTCTTGTCAGGAGCCAAACGCACTGATGCCGCTTGTTGTGGTTTGTCCTGACGACCTTTCTCGATGTACTTCTTCAGCAGATTCACGTGGTAAGTCTTCATCTTGTTGTTGACTTTGACTCTGTAGTCGTTGATGCCAACCACTGTGTCAACCACATACAATCCCTTCCACTGCATCAGGAGCTTCTTGTTGTCAGTGGGGAGAAGAACCAACACCTGGTCACCTGGCTGGAACCATCAAGGTTTGGCTTTACGGTCATAGTAATGCTTTCCCTTGTTATGCGCCTTCGCCAGTTTTTCTCAAGCCATCCTGAGGGTATCTTCCAGCTTCTCTCTCAGGTCGAAGACATCTTCACCTCAGGCACGTCGATATCCTTGGTCCACAGCTCCTTCAGGATGTGCATGTGTCCCCTTACAGTCCTGCCGAACAGTAACTCAAAGGGGGAGAACCCTGTTGAATCCTGGGGAATTTCATGGTATGCAAAGAGCAAGGCATTGATGTATCTATGCCACAACTTTGGCTGCTCAGCACACAGTTCTTCAGCATAGCTTTCAACGTTCCGTTAAACTTTTCAACCAACCCGTTACACATGGGGTGATAAGGGGTTGTATTGAGGTGTCAAGATGCTCAACAGCCGAATGACTTCTTCCATGCAGTCGGAGACGAACTGGGTCCCTAAATCACTCAGGATCTCCTCAGGAATCCCCAGACGGCTGAACATATCTACGAGAGCCTCTGCTACTGTTGGAGTGTCAATCATTTTTAATGGTATTGCCTCAGGGTATCTTGTAGCATAATCCACCAGTGTCAGAATGTAGCGATGACCATCTTCATTTGGGGGAGATATTTGCCCCACCAGATCCACTGCTACTTGCCTGAAAGGCATATCGATCAGTGGCATCTTTTCTAGAGGAACCTTGGGCACCTTTCCCTTGGAGATCGTCTTCTGGCATTTGTCGCACGATCTGCATAATCGGGTGACTTCGCCCCCCATATCAGGCCAGTAGAAAACTGCTCGGATCCTGTCGAGGGTCTTGCCGATTCCCAGGTGTCTTCCCAAGATGGAATCGTGGGCCAGTTTCATCACCTGCATCCTCAGGGGTTCAGGAACCACCACTTGACGGACAGGCTCGTCTCCATGGCTGGTGTATACCCGGTACAGGATGTCCTTTCTGGTCTCAAAGGTCTTAGGGGTGCTTCCCTCTTCGTGTCACGGGCTCGGTCTGACCTCGGAACTTGTCAAGTGTGGGTTCAGCTCTCTGTAGTTCCACCAGCTTGTCTCTATTCACCACGGCTGCTTCCGTCAGCCACTTTTAGAGGGATGGTCTGGTGACTCTTCTTTGCCTGGCTTCTCATGGTAACAGCACATGTTTCAGGTCTCCACTCTGGATCTGGGTCCTCTGCATTTCTGGCACTGTCAACGTTTCCAATGAAAAGGTCGTAGACTAGGGTCTTCCACCTGTCAGGTACGGGGTAGTGACACTGACCTTGGCAAGGGGGATCATTCTCAAAGTTCCATCGGCCAGAATGAGAGTTGTCCACTCCTGTACCTTCTGGTCTTCAGCTACTAGGTCCTCTCTCATGATGACACCGCTACAACCTGTGTCTCTCAGCACCTTCACTGATGTATTGCCAACGAAGCCTGACACCACTGGCATGTTGGGCACTTCACTCTCAGGCAGCGCAATGTTGGAAACTGGTAAGAATGTTGCCCCATCGCCAACTGGAATGTGTCCACTCCTTCTGAAAGACTCGATCTGCTCCGGTGTCGCCCGCCTTTCTCCAGACTCAAAGTCACTAGATGACATCACATCATTGGCCAGTACAGTGGCGGCTCTGTGTTGAGACATGGTACCACTTCTGCCTGTTGTCCCGCGGTCTTGGTTGGGCCTTTTGGTGTTGTCGCCTCGGGGAACAGTTAAAAGGACAGCGTATCGCCTTGTGTCCCTTCATTCCACAGGAAAAACATGTCAAGCTATCCACCACCATCTGTTTTGGGGTATCTCCGACGTCATATTTTTCTTTTGCTGGAATAGACACATGCTGCAGTTTTCCGGGTCCGAACTTCATGTTGTGGCCGTCCAGGTATCTTTGAGCGAAGTCTGCTAGGGCCTTCTGGGATTGGTCCTTTTGCTCCTTGGGGTAGGCGGCCAGGTCCTTAGAACATGCGCTGAGGACTAGTTCTTTGATGATGAGGTCACACTGATCCTAGTACTCCTTCAAGCCAGCCAGCTCTATCCACTTCTCCAGGTAGGTCCTGATTCTCTCAATGAATAGGCCGGATGATTCTCCTTCCTCAGGCTTGCAATTCCGGAATCGTCATCTGTAACCCTCTTCAGTGAAGTCGTACTGTCTCAGCAGGGCGGCTCTCAACTGCGCATAATCCTCAGCTTCTTCTCTTGGCAGGTGGGTGTAGAACTCAAATGCTTTGCCGGTTAGAAGTGCGCTCAGTTTGGTGGCCCAAGTCTCTTGTTTCCAGTTGTTGCTGCTTGCAAAGCGCTCGAACCGCTCCAGGTAAGCATCCATTTTATCTGAATTTTCTACAATTCTACATTTTGGCGAATGGGCTGTTTGCTCTCTGCTGGCTAAGGCTGCTGCTTCAGCTGTTCTCTGGTGCTGTGCCTCTAACTCAATTCTCTTGAGCTAAATTTTGTCTTTTTGCTGCCTCTCTGCCTCTTCTCACTGTTTCTCTGCCTCTTGTTGCTGTGTCTCTGCCTCTTCTCGCTGTCTCTCTGCCACTTCTCACCGTCTCTTGATCTCACGCTCTTTGGCTCTTTCTTCCCCTCTAATCTCTTTTCTTCTTTCTCCTTTTCTTTCTCCAGTCTCTCCTCTCTCTCCTGTACAATCTCTAGGAGCTTAGCTCCCTCCAGTCCACATTCCTTCCAAATTCTTAGGAATATATCCATTTTCGAAGTCGCCATCTCTGCGTGCATTTCACTGCTGACTGTTATCTCAGGCTACCCTTTCCACTGAGCCAACTGAAGAATTCCCGTCGCAGGTGTCAAATGTTACGTGGTGGTCGTAGTATGATACAATCACATCAGATGCACGCACGTAGGATTCTTGAAAAGAAACTTCACTCAGTTGCAACTCGTCACATGTGGCATAAGGTTGTAGACCATACTGGAGTAACAGTTCCAACAATATTTTATTGCAGCAATGTGATCTCCACACAATGCATCCACAAATGCACCAACACTGATACACTGTCTCCTCTACAATGCGTCAACACTTTTGTCTCTCATACAATGTACACACATATTTCCTAACACGCTCTTTTATACTATTACAGATTTCCAGAATAAACCAGCAAATTCGCACAACACATCCAATCAGAAAAGAAAACGTAACCAAAACTTATTAATATTTATGAAAAATAATGCTCTAGAAATAACTACAAATTTCCACTACCATTTAAGCGCCTTTGATACAATGTTACAAAATGTTGCAGACAACTTTGACGACATATCTGAGGTCACTAGACAGATTGCGACCCTGCTCGAACCTTCCAGTCTAATGTATATCAAACTTTACAACATTGTAGCGAAAATATGCGTCACAACAAAATCGATCGCAATTCTCCGTGCAAAAAAACATGAAACCTACTAAAAAGGTATGTAATTCTTATCCAAAATAACCCAAATGAATATTGGATCTTTCCTATGATTAACACACACATGCTCTCAAAAGAATAACACAACCACAAACGTAACATGGAGTTGGGTTTTATACCAGCAAAATCTGTGTTTACACAATTTATGCATTTTTCTCACATTTATCCACCACCCTTGACCTTTGTCAATTAAATTAGTATGCACAGAAAGGTCTTATCTCCAGCAACCTTTATGCCAAACTGATTGAAAAGATAGCAACAATTTAGACAAAAAATACATTTCTATCCAAAATTGACATTTTTCACGCATATACCTATCTTGTCACCTGAACTTTCAAAAGGGGTCATCCAAATTAATATGCATATAAAGGTCTTACGATCAGTTATCTCTGTACCAAGTTTGGGTATGAAGCTGAAAATTGTATTGGAGGAAAAACAGTTTTTGTCAAAATATGGGTGTTTTTTTCCTATTTTGGGACCCCGCCCCTTCTCCCCACCCCCCAACCTAAAAAAAAAAAAGCCCCTCTGTGACCCTAGCTAAGGGTCAGCTAATTTAGTATTATTAGAAAGATCTCATCACTAGTTACTTCTGTGCCAAATTTGATTGAAAAGTTTTGCAAATACTTTGATAACAAGAAAGACAAAGCCCTTATGGTTCACGTGTTTGACTGATCCACACGTCTGACAATAAGGGATGGCTACTGCACTAACAAAAGCCATGTTTTCTCAAAATTTAATCAGTTTTCACACATCTGTAAAAACCCCATGGCCCTTGACCTTTGTGATGAATCGACTAAATTAGGATACATAGGAAGGTCTTATCATCAGCTACCTTTGAACCAAATTTGATTGAAAAGTTTGCAAAAATGTTGATAATAACTACAATTAATGGCATTTTATTGGCGTTTTTCAGGTTCAAGTGTCTAAGCATAAGAAAAGGGTTGGCTTTTGTACCAGCGAAATCCAAGTTTTCTCAAAATGTACACTTTTTTCACAAATTTGTCCACCCTTCGCGACCCTTGACCTCTGTGAGGGGTAACTAAATATGCATGCATAGAAGGGTGTTATCATCAGCTACCTTTATGCCAAGTTCAATTGAAAAGTTTGCCAAAACTTTGATAAAACTACAATTCTATCAAAACTTCATTTTTCACACACTTGCTGACCTCCTGTGACCCTTGACCTTTCCAAAGGGTCACCCAAATAAGCATGCATAGAAAGGCCTTAGCATCTGGTACCTCTATACCAAGTTTGGGTTTGAAGTTGAAAATAGTATTTGAGAAAGAACATTTTTTGTCAAAATATGGATATGGGTATTGGTATTTTAGACCTATTTCTGCCCCCCTCCCCCCTTGCCCCCAAACGACCTTTGCGATGGGACCACTCAATTAGTATGTATAGAAAGGTCTTATCATCAGCTACCTTTGTGTCAAATCTGACTGAAAAGTTGGCCAAAACGTTGATAAAAACTACAATTCTATCAAAAACTGGCATTTTTCACACATTTGCTGACCTCTGTGACCCTTGAACTTCCAAGGGGTCATCCAAATTAGTCTCTGTACCAAGTTTGGGGTTAAAATTGAAAATAGTATTTGAGGAAGAACAATTTGTGTCAAAATACAGCTCTGACTCCATATATCGCGGTCGTCGGGGTCCCATTTTGTGAAGGATTGGAAATAGTCCATTTTTGCTGAACATTTCCTTCTCTTTTCAGACATAAAATACATTTACGTATTTAGACAATTTCTGCAACAAGTTTGGTAGCCTTTATTCTTCAATAAATAGGTTGATTGATCACCTCGTAGTGTTTTGTTTAAATTCATCACGCACAGTGAGAAAATCTGATTACGATGACTGGTGAGGACAAGCAGTAGGGTAGCATACCTCTCTTTAACTTCAACAGCAGACCGCCTAAATCTGCAGCAAGCATAGACATTCATTATCCGTCACATCTGTGCCTAAGGTCGTCCTATCATTGCATGTGTTCTTCGTTAGAGGAGGCGAACAATGGTTCAGCGTCAGTTTTCACACCTTCTAGGTTGTGGGCCATAATCGCCGGCTGCCGAGCGTGGCAAAACTTGACACCTGTGAAAAGCATAGACCTTGATGCGCATCAAATCAGCGTTTCCTTTTACCGCATTTATGTGTGTGGTCATATCTAGGAGGAGGTCACCATTGTGGTCTGTGTGAATCTGTGCGCGCCCAGCAGTCAGTCAAGTGGGGAGACATCTGCAATGTGCCCAAAGCCTAGACCCTCATTATACCTAGACCCTCATTATACACTGACTCTGTATTCTACCCTCTTTATGTACATACATGTATGTATGCGTTCTTCATTTGGGGAAGGTTTGTTCAGTGTGTGGACGCCCTGCCAGCTGTCGCGTCAGGCGTGTGCACAGCAGTGGAGCGCGATACAGCCAAGGCCGGTGACAAATTATTTCGCGGTTCACCGCTGTCAGTGGTCGGTCCGATTTTTTCGGGATCCAAGGTCTGAGGTTAAAAACAGTATTTGAGAAACATTTTTGGGGTCAACATATGGCTATTTTTCACTTATTTCTGGACCCCTGTGACCTTGACTTTAAGAGGTCAATAGATTCAGTATGTTTAGAAAGGTTTTTGCTACAAATATCCTTCAGTAAAGTTTGAAGTTTGCAGCTTGCATGGTGTCTGAGAAAATGCCAATGTTCAAGTTTACAAAGGATGACAGACAACGGTCATATGACGACGGCCTAATACATAAAATTTTTGCTATCACACATGAGCCAAAAATGGGATGAAACTCAACACTTCCTTTTGCAAGACTACATGACATCATACAGCCATCCAATAATAATAATAAAAAGTCATTAATCTTTTTTTTTAACAAGGCCGATGACAAATTATATTGCAGTTCACGGCCATAGGCCTGAGTTTGAATTTGGGGGGTAGGGATCCAAGGTAGCCCTCTGCGATACAGCCATAACTGCGATATATCAAAGCATGATATATCAAGGCACAGGTGTATAATTATTAACCACAGGTTCACAAGTTAACAAGTTAAGTCCACTGACAGTGGCTCTAATGTGGGTCTTAGTTAAGATAAGATAGGTTACAAAGTAAAGTAGGTTATAGCACTGTCAGGGGAGAGAAATGTGCATGATCGACCAGTGATCATAGATCTACTGTGGCCAAAGCACAAAAAAAAAGAGATAGGAAAGAGAGGGGGCGCTAAGAAAGTAACTGAAAGCAATGCATATTGCATATGGAAGGCCCCCCCCCCCCCCCCGAAGGGGGGCGTATCACATATCCACTGTTCCAGCCACTCAGTGCAGGGAAATTTAAATCTAGGTCCCCCAAGGGGGGGGGGGGGGGGGTCCAGATATTTAGCCCGTGTGGACAGCTGTTTCGGTCTTGGCGACCTCTTCAGCACACCATCGGCAATACTGGAGGAGGCAGGAAATTCTGCCTACCTGCAATGACAACCACATTTTACTGTGGTGTCTGCAGGGGCATACATTTCATGCCACCACCTAGAGTTAAATTTCCATGCACCCTAAAAGAGAACCTACCAAAAGGGGGGAAGGGGTTGCAGTCGATATTGTAGTAATAAATGAAAAGAAAAGGGGAGACTGCCAGTGCTAATATTTTAGGAAGGTTACAAAGTAAAGTAGGTTATAGCACTGTCAGGGGAGAGAAAAGTGCATGATCGACCAGTGATCATAGATCTACTGTGATCACTGGTCGATCATGCACATTTCTCTCCTCTGACAGTGCTATAACCTATTTTACTTTGTAACCTTCCTAAAATATTAGCACTGGCAGTCTCCCCTTTTCTTTTCATTTAAGATAAGATAGCTTATTGCCATATGTTTCCATGTACAAAAAAGATAAAAACATTGGAATTTGTCTTGATATCAGTTACTAAGACTAAAATCACACACACACACACACACACACACACACACACACACACACACACACACACACACACACAGAGACAAACAGTAACATCTAATTCAGTTAAAAGCTGACTGTACACAGTTGTTCTCACTCGCCACTCGCGCTCTCTCCAATCAGTCCGGTTGATCAGAGAGAGCGCGAACAGCCAGAGGGAAAAAACTGTTGGGAATCTACTGGTCCTGGTACTGATGGTCCTGTACCTGCGCCCTGATGGTAGAATCTGGAAAAGCTCATTGCCTGGGTGGGTGGAATCACTGGAGATAAGACTTGCTCTACGTAAAGAGACACTGCTGGTACAGTGAGTCCAGGCTAGGAAGATCTCTGCCTATGATTTTTGAAGCAGTCTTGACCACCCTACTTAGTCTGATTTTCTCTTTGGCTGTGATGGAACCATACCAAACCATGATCGAAAAGGTGAGCACGCTCTCAATCACAGCTCGGTAAAATTGCATCAACATGTGGGCACCGAGACCGAAACTTTTCAGACGTCGCAGGAAGAACAAGCGCTGCTGTGCTTTTTGGGACGATGAGGCGAGTGTTTTCCTCCCACTTAAAGGTCACATGACAGGGTAGTGCCAAGAAACCTAAAGTTTTGGACTGTTTCAATGATTTCACTATTGATCACAAGAGGGGGAAGGGGAGGGGACCGTTTCTTTCTAAAGTCCACAATCATTTCTTTTGTTTTGCCAGAGTGCAGTTCAATGTTGTTGTTATTACACCAACTAATTAGAGTCTCCACCTGACTACGGTAGGCGGATTCGTCTGAGTTTGTAATGCACCCTTCCACTGTGGTGTCATGTGCAAATTTCAGAACTTTAGTACTGAAGCACAGTCATAAGTAAACAGGGAGTAAAGCATAGGGGAGAGCACGCACCCCTGAGGCGTGCCCGTGGATAAAATAAGGGGGGATGACACATTTTCACCAATTTTAACGACCTGTGCTCTCATCAACAGGAAATGGAAGGTCCAGAGACACAGTACTTCTGGAACTCTGATTTACTGGATCTTCTGGTACAATTTGGATGGAATAAAGGTGTTAAAAGCATAACTGTAATCAACAAATAAATTTCTGGCATAGGTGTTTGGGATTTCAAGGTGTTGTAAAACATAAAACAAACCAAGTGACACCGCATCCTCCACGGAAACGTTTTTTCGCGATACGCGAACTGAAAACAATCCAGCAGAGGATCGGTAAGTGTTCTCAGAAACCGGACGACCAGACGCTCAAGCGTCTTCATGACAACTGAGGTCAGAGCGACCGGTCTATAGTCGTTTAGGGAGGACACTTTGTATTTTTTTGGAACAGGAATGATGGTGGACCTTTTGAAACACTGAGGAACAGTACACTGAGAGAGAGAGACATGTTGAAAATGTCAATAAAGACGCCCGAGAGCTGGTCCGCACAGTTTCTGAGCGTGTGTGGAGAAATGTTATCTGACCAGCAGCTTTCCTGCAGTCTGGACGCTGAAACATGCACCTGACATCGGCATCTAGAATAGTGAAAGGTGGGTTCTCAGTATGACTCCTCTCCACATAAGGAGGTGGGGTCGTATTCTTTTTATCAAAACGACTATAAAAGTCATTCAGAGTGTCTGGGAGAGACGCATCTGTAACATCAGCAGTCTTGGAAGCTGGTTTATAGTTTGTAATGTTTTTGAGGCCTTGCCAGATGTCCCTGGGGGTTACTAGCTGCGATTTTCTGTTCTAGTCTGTCTCTGAAATTGCGATTGGAAGTCTTAATTGCTTTGTGTACTGCATACCTGGCTTGTTTGTACCTATCTCTGTCATTTTCTTTGTACGCGTCATGTTTTTCCTGGAGTTTGTGTTTAATGTCTACTGTAAACCATGGCTTGTCATTAGGAAAACTCATGCACGTCTTGACCACCCTACAGAAGGCAATGTAGTCAGTGACAGTCTCTGTGTACAAGTGAATGTCTGATGTATTGTTACCTCCTTAAACACATCCCAGTCAGTGCACTCTAGACAGCCAGGGAGTGTTTCAGCTGCCTCAGGTGACCACTGTTTCATTGTTTTTACTTTTGCTTTTGCTATTCTGAGTTGTTGCTTGTATGCTGGCACAAGATAAATCATGGCATGATCTGACTGTCCGAGTAGAGCACGGGCGATGGAACGGCAAGCGCCTTTCATGGTTGAGTAACAATGATCTAAAATTTTACCGTCTCTAGTGGCACAAGATACTTGCTGTACAAACTTAGGCATCTCTTTGCTAAGATTAGCTTTATTGATATCGCCAGCAACAAAAACAAAAGAGTCCGGGTTTGAGTTCTCTGCCTGTGTAACAACATCACACAGCTGCTCTATCGCGGCTTCCGTGTTCGCTTGTGGTGGGATGTATACGGCAGTCAAAATGACACGTGAAAACTCCCTCGGCAGGTAGAATGGGCGGCAGGCAATAGTCAGTGTTTATAGTGCAACACCACCTTATTAGGTAATTATATTCCATGTAAGTGCCACTGAAAGGGACCCAATCTTTGTCATTTGATCAAACCAAACTAACTTCATGCCCATGAAGTCATTTCAATGAGACATCACCCATGATGTCATTTCCATGAGAATTCCATCCTGAGTGTTCTGCTGTGACATCAATTTTGTTATACATCCAAAATGGCATGTTAGAAAACAATGAAATTCCTTGTAACTTAACTGAGCTGCAAAAAAACACAATCGGAGGAGTAATTCTGTTGTAAAGCCTTCGACCTCTACAGCTAGAGCAACAGCGTAAACTCCACACAGAAAATACATTCTGACATTTAGCAGAGAGCTTCTTTGTAACTGTGAACCTGAGGATAATCTCAGCACCATGGTGTGTTTGGAGTGGGGACATAATGATGTTTAGCAGCCTGGTGAAACAAGATGAGAGATGCTGCCTCCACTTCAATGAAATCTGCTCTGTCTCATGCTGGAGATTTAATTCTTGTCTGCCATCTTATCCCACCCTGTCCAGCGCCAGGCTGCTGACCACCTAGCATCCAGCAAATTAATTTGCTGGTTACCAGTATACATAATTCTTATCCTGTGCAAAAAAAAGCAAAAATTTAATGAAATCGGTATATAAAATAATACAGTGTACTTACCAAGTGTGAACAAGTGAGTTTTCCTGTCAGTAAAATAACTGTCAATATTGGCTGCAGGCTTTTTAGCATGCTTTTCCTGCAAATCAAATTGAAATGTGATGACATTAGAAACAAATTCTGAATACTACTTCCCAAAATAGCATAAAGGTGCTAAGCAAAAAGACAGTGAAATGTCTGCCATGTTTACAGAGTAAAGTTTGTTGTGAAGTGTGACCACACAGACCCTTATGTGCACCAGCCGCCGGAGAGGGCTCATTAGAACCTAACCCTAGAAGCCGAAATGTTACGTCGCATTTGGACTCACTTTTTGGTTGCAAATTTACTTCTGTGCACCAGCACAGAACGGTCCGGTGACTGATTATTTTGGTCATAGGAGCCCTTCCGGCGACCAAATTGAATGTGGAGATGCGACGGTCACATCATGTCACATTTAGGTTTTAGCTGTGACGGTCGCTGTATGGTCGCATTTAGGGCTTATTTGCGACGGTCACCAGAGAGTCGCAGTAACAGCTCACAGGGACCATCACAGGATGATCGCATTTGGGCTTCATTGTGACTCCACCCTTTTCCCACCCTTCTTTGTTCCTTAAATAATATTTGCATGCATAATAATCACAAGAGTCAAGCCCAAGTCAAACATTAGGCATTCTTCTACAAAGAAGCACACTGTAAAATGCATTACAAGTGACTCCTTGGACAAAATGTCTACTTAGACTATCTAAAGCTTGACAGAAACTGTCATGAAAAGATTGATTGATTGATTGTACATTGCTTAACGTCCCGACAGCAACAAGGCTTTCTCAGGACGTGCCTGCACTGCTTGTGAAAAAAAAAAACTAAACAGAAAATTGAATGTATGTCGCCAGCCGGTCAAATACGTTAAATAAACCTACAACATGGGGCCTAAATAAAGCTAAGACCATTTAGCAACACACATCCAATATCAAGAGCTACAGGCAGTGCAGACAGTTGGGAGAGTTTTAAAAAGACAAATACAGGTGAATGGACCAAGGGTAGACAGAAACACATGCCCCAGAATAGAAAGGAAACCCACCCTGTGGGGCTGACCAGGGTGACCCTGGGAACTAAAAAGTACCTAACCCCACCCAAGTCCCCCAGGGCAGACCCGGGTGGGGGCTGTCATGAAAAGAACAATCTGAAGAAAAATGTAACAACTGCAAACAAACCAAACATAAAACTGTAAATATGACAAATTGTGTTTAATTATTCTTGATCATTTATAACAACAAATATATATTTTCTTTTTTTTCTTCACATCTTTCACACTGACTGAGTTATCATGACTCTAAAAAAAATATTAAAAAAATAAAAATAAAATAAAACAAGAAAGGCAAAGCCCTTATGTCCCATGTGTATGACCGATCCACACATCTGACAGTAAGTAAAGGGATGGCTTCTGTAATAACAAAATCCATGTTTTCTCAAAAGTTAATCAGTTTTCAGGCATCTGTGAAACCCCCGTGACCCTTGACCTTTGCAATTACTTACTTACGCCTGTCACCCCTAACCGGGTATAGGCCGTCGACGAGAGACCTCCAGCAACTCCTGTCCTGTGCTTCTCCTTCGATTCTACTCCAGGTGGTTCCCAGTCTCTTGATGTCTGCTTGGAGGTCTCGACGCCAGGAGTTTCTCGGCCTACCTCTTTTCCTCTTTCCCTGGGGGTTCCATGACAATGCCTGCCTAGTGATACTGGAAGCTGGCTTTCTCAGACTGTGACCGATCCATCCCCATCTTCTTCGCCCAATTTCATTCTCTGCTGTTATCTGCTCTGTTCTCTCCCAGAGTCTGACGTTGCTGATCTTCTCTGGCCAGTGGATTTTCAAAATTCTTCTAAGGCAACTGTTTATGAAGGTCTGTACTCTGTTGACTGTGGTTTTTGTCAATCTCCAAGTCTCTGCTCCATATAGGAGAACTGCTTTTACATTGGAGTTGAAAATCCGGACTTTGGTGTGTTGTGACAGCTCTCTGGAACTCCACACTTTTTTCAACTGGAGAAAGGCTGCTCTGGCTTTACCGATTCGTGCTCTGACATCTGCATCAGTGCCGCCTTTTTTGTCTATGATGCTCCCGAGATAGGTGTAGGACTCCACCTCCTCCAACGGGGTGCCAGCAAGCAAGACTGGTTCTTCCCTGGTTGCGTTCAGCCTCATTGTCTTTGTTTTCTGTTTGTGAATGGTGAGGCCCACTTGGGACGAGATGTCAGCAAGCCTCGTGGTCTTGTCCTGCATTTGTTGATGAGTGTGGGACAGTAATGCCAAGTCGTCTGCAAAATCGAGGTCATCAAGCTGTGTCCATTGTATTCCACTTCGTTTGTGCTCTGTGGTCATCTTCATGACCCAGTCTATGGCCAGTAGGAAGAGGAACAGAGACAGCAGACACCGGTTCTGACCTGGAGCTCCCTGGCGAACTGCCCTTCGTGAATCACGCGACATGTCATGCCATCATAGCTGCTCTTGATCAGGCGGACGAGCTTTGTGGGTACACCGTAGTGTCATAGGAGTTTCCACAGAGTCTCTCGGTCCACGCTGTCAAATGCTTTCTCATAATCCACAAAGTTGACGTACAGCGGGGAGCTCCACTCCAGAGACTGTTCCACGATGATGCAGAGAGTGGCGATCTGGTCTGTACATGATCGGTTCTTCCTGAATCCTGCTTGCTGGTCTCTCAGCTGGGGGTCAACGGAGCTCTTCATTCTCTCTAGGATGATCCTGTTGAAGACCTTTCCTGGTACTGACAGCAAGGTGATTCCCCTGTAGTTGGAACACTTGCTGAGGTCGCCTTTCTTGGGAAGCTTGATTAGGTACCCCTCCTTCCAGTCAGCCGGCATCACCTCCTCTTCCCAGATCTTTCCAAACAGTGGGTACAGCATCTCAACTGTTGTCTCTAGGTCTGCTTTCAGAGACTCCGCTGGGATGCCATCTGGCCCTGCTGCTTTGCCGTTCTTCAAAAATGCCACTGCTCTTCTGATCTCTTCCCGGCTGGGTCTGTCACAGCTGATGGGTAGGTCGGTCTCTGCCGGCTGGATGTCTGGGGGGTCGGGTGGGCTAGGTCTGTTCAGTAACTCTTCAAAATACTCGGCCCTTCTGTCGAGTTGGTCTGCTCTGTCAGCAATATGCTTGCCTTCTTTGTCTTTTACTGGTCTTTCTGTATGGCCATACTTGCCCGACAATCTTCTGGTAATGTCGTAGAGCTGTTTCATGTTGCCGCTGCCTGCTGCCTGTTCTGCCTCTGCTGCCAGGCTGTCTGTGTAGGCCCTCTTGTCTGCCCTGATACTCCTCTTCACCTCGCGGTTGGCTTCCGAGTATTCCCCCTGTGCCCTTACTTTGGCTGCTCTCGTGTGACTGGTGTTGACAACTGCTTTCTTCTGCTTCCTCACTTCTATCTTCTTCAAGGTCTGTGCCGACAGCCAGTCCTTGTGGTGGTGTTTCCTGAACCCTACAGTGTCTTTGCAGGTTGAGTTCAGCGCCTCTTTAACTGCCTTCCACTGCTGCTCTGTGGTGACCGCCTCCTCTTCATTTACTAGCTCCTGTAGCGCTTGAAACCGGTTAGACAGTACCAGTTTGAACTCTTCTCTCACTCCAGTCTCTCTCAGGAGGCCTACATTATAGTGTTGTCTTCTTGTTTGTCTCTGTGCGGCTTTTTTTAACTTGAGCTTCATTCTCAAGGTAAGCAGATGGTGGTCTGAGGCGACATCTGCTCCCCTCCTCACTCGAACATCTTGAAGGGATCTTCTAAATTTCTTGCTAATGCAGATATGGTCTATTTGGTTCTCTGTTGTATGGTCAGGTGAGACCCAAGTTGCTTTGTGTATTCTTCTGTGTGGAAAGATGCTGCCTCCAATGACAAGTCGGTTTAGAGCACAAAAGTCTACAAACCTCTCCCCGTTCTCACTCATCTCCGAGCCTAGTCCCTGTCTCCCCATCACCTCTTCGTATCCGGTGTTGTCCTCCCCTATTTTGGCATTAAAATCGCCCATGACGATGGTGATGTCTCGCTCCGCACATTTGTCCACGGCACTCTGGAGTCGGTCGTAGAACTCTTGTTTCTCTTCCTCGTCACTGTCATTAGTGGGGCATAACACTGGATGACGTTCAGCTTGAGCTTTTTCGTGGTTCTAAAGGCTGCTGTGATAATTCTTGGCCCAAGAGGTTCCCAGCCCTTCAGCGCTCTCTGTGCCACTGGTGACAGCATGAATGCTACTCCTTCTGCATGGGGGGCATTCTCCTCTTCATGACCTGAATACAGAATCATCTCTCCACTTAGCAGCCTTTTCTGGCCAGACTGTGTCCATCTGGCTTCACTGATACCTAGCAGGGAAAGGTTGTACTTTTGCATTTCCGCTGCTATCTGGGCGGCCTTGCCGCTCTGGTACATGGTCTTGACGTTCCATGTGCCCATGGTTGTGTCCCTGGATAGAGAGAGGCGGCTCGGTCCTGTGGCTTCCGAAGACTTCCGGCTTTCACCACAGGACGTCATAAATCTTCTGATAGTAGAACCTTCCTCCTCCAGGAAAGGAATTACTGTTAATCTTTTCGTCGGCGTTTTTGTAGCTATTTCCTTTTTTGCAGGGTGGGGAAGCTACCCCCACGCCCAACCCCCTTACTAGGAGGAACAGGGGTTTTCTGTCGGGGTCACCTTCCCTTAGACCACAGAGACAACAAGAAGACAGCGCTATAATGTAGGCCTCCTGAGAGAAACTGGAATTAGAGAAGAGTTCAAACTGGTGTATTCACTTGCCATTAGTAGTGAAAGCATTAGCACCTGAAAAAAATACAACACCATGTGTACAGCAACTTTGGGTATAACACTCGGGAAGGGAGTCACTGGAAGAAGGAGGGGGTGTAGGGGACGATGATGTAGAAACCTCTTCAATGGTGACAGCCATCTCCCGGCAGTCTGTGGTGACCCGGATTCCATCTTTTTCAACCGCGTCTACAGCATGAAGTAGTGCTATGGGCGTTCGCAGCCTCAGCAGATGGTCTTGGGTGCTGAGGTTGGCTAGTCGTATGTATCGCTGATGCCGGTTTGCGCTCACCAACGTGGGGATGACAACCAGACTACCTGGGAGTGGGGTAGCCAGTGGGGATGCATACAGAGGTCGGTGCTGTTGGACTCCTGTAATGCGGACGTTGATGAGTGAATTGGCTGGTACGCAGCATCCATCAGCAACTCGAGCTTGCCCGCGAACAGAGGATTTATCTAGGTGAACTTCTCGGACGAATGCCTGAAGGGCTGGTGGGAGGGCTGAAGGCTGTTGAGTTGAATTTTGTAGCTGGCTCAACACATTCATTCCCAACAGAATTGGGGTCTCGTTCTTGCGCCGCTGGGTGACAGTGTCTTGTGGATCGTTAACTACAAGGAAAGGCATTGACTGCAAGCTGTCCTTCAACACTGCCAGACTGCACAAAATGATGCCTCTGTATGGGATTGCCTGGCCATTTGCATCCCGAACAGTCAAGAAGCTCTCAGATTGCACTGGGATATGAGGCAAGCGGGTGTCCACCCACGATGATGTTACCGTGGACACTTCACTCCCAGTGTCAATCAATGCCTGTCCTTGTTTGCCACCTACTTCTACCCTAACCACAGGGCAACGTCCAACGAGTCCCATGTACACTTCATTGGCCCCCGTTGTCTGGTTACTGACAACGGGGGTTAGAAGTTTCCCTGGTTGGCAGAGTTACGGCTGGTGGTTTGGCTGGTGTTTGGAGGCTGGGGCGGTCTTGGTCGCCGACGATTGTGGTACCGTTCTTTAGCAGGGCACCCACTTTCTCTGTGTCCAGGCTGCTGGCACCAGAAACAAGCTCCCTGGAATGAGCGTGACGCATTTCCTGGTGTTCCCATTGTTGTTCGCTGGTGCTGCAGCAGGGCACGCAGTTCAGCCTGTTGGGCAAGGAGGGCTGCCACTTGTGCTTGGAGGGCCTCGATCTCAGCGCCGGACTCAGCAGTGTGCATTTGAATGGCTGACACACCGCTCGCTGTCTTCGCGAATCCACCGCAGTGCTTCGTCCATCATGTCCTGGAATGTGCTGGTTGGCCTGATTTGCAGGAACAGCCGCAAGGCACCGTTTAGTTGAAGGTGTGCCCCGCTGACCAGCCGGTCCCTTAACATGGTGTCCGAGAGGGAGTTTGGTGTAAGTGCATTGATTCTTGCCCCCAATCCAGCCAGAGTGTGTGAGTATGCCAGGATGTCTTCACCAGCACTCATCCTACAGGCGTAGAACGCAGCCATAAGCTCGCTATGTGACCTCTTATCACCAAAACGATGGTCAAGGACCCTCAAAATGTCCTCCACCGTCTGTCTGTGCTCGGCTGGCCTGAACAAAACCTCCCGTTTAGCTGGGCCATCCAGCGAAGATAGTACCAGTCGTACTGCCGCCTGTGGTGAGGTTTGTCCATCCTCAAAACTCCGTCTGACTTCCTCTTGGAACACCGTCCATGGGCAAGTTCCTTGTACCGCAGAAAATCTGGGGAGTCTCACTGCTGGAGCAGCTTGCACGACGATACGTGCTGTCTGGCCTGCCACAGCATTTATCAGGACATGTCCCTGGCCGGCTTGGTGGTCAACAGCCTGCTGAGGGACTGCATCTTGTTGGTTTCCATCATTCTCCGTATTGATGTTGTTTTAGTCGCCCTCTCCGTGCTGTTTTAGACTTCTTTACCCCAATCCTTTGCTCGCAGCGCCAGATGTGAACTTGTGTGCACCCGGTGTTTGTGGGTGAATTAGGTTGGGGAATATAAGAAGCCGAAGCAGAGGTCGCGTTGACGTACTTTTATTTGTCGTTTATCAAATAGCAGAAAAACAGCACGGATATCCCAGTGGAGATACGGTTGAAGATAAGCTCAGTGATGGCTCAGAGTGGTAGTAGCTATACTGTCAGTGGGGCGACTCTTAGGACAAAGACTTCCCGCTCCGGCACTGACCGGCTTAAATACTCTGCGAGCGAACCGCAAAGAGAGCAACACGGCGCGGACCAAGAAACGGTTCCAGACAGACCGAAAAATGGGTAAATCTGTGCTTCTTAGGTACTACAGAAAGAGCCATAACTCAATAATTACTTATCACAAAGGCTTCGGGTTTGAAGCAAAAGACAGGAAATGTGAATAGCTACTAGCTACCATAAACTATATTTTAGAGGGAAGTCCTAGGAATTTATTATTAAATTTTAAAATGGGCTAAGAGAGCTCATTGGAATTTGTAAAAGTAAGAAAATCGCTAATTGAACTATGGTGGTCATAAAATCACTAAACACAGAGCATATGAGTAGAAGGGGAGTTGCATGAGGAAACTGATGTGAGTTACGGATTCTCGATCGGTAAAGCCGTTAAAAAGTTATAGAGGCTAGAACACGGGCTACCTAACACAACTTTCAAAGTACTACAAAATGACTAGCTGACTGACTCGTTGCTGGGTTGTGGCCACTGGCTAAGCGTGGGTAGCGTGAAGGCTAAGTGACTTGGGTGGCCAGAGGGTAAAGGAATAAAAAAACACATAGCGTCTCAGCTGGAGGGACCGCGTCAGCCGGTTACAATATACATCAAGCAACACAGTAAAATATATTTAAAAAAAACAAAAAAACAAAACAAAACATAGTGTCAAGAACATTCAAGTGTACGAAAAGCATAAAGGCAAAAAAAACAAACATAATAACAGAGACATAAGCTGAAAGTCATCTTATAATTAGAACATGTCTCTGAGAGTACAGCATCAATAGAGGAGAATTGAATCATGGTATTAGTTTAAAAGTAAAAAGCGATAAAGGTGATCCTTAAAAATACTAAATTTAGAAATAGACTTAAGATGCTGGGGTAAATTATTCCATGCTTTTGCGCCTGAAAAGGCCAGGCTAGTTTTATATATATCTAGTCTTGTTCTTGGTAGGTGGAGCGACCCGTTTCTCATGTTCTGTCTACGATTATCCTTAAACAGAGTTTGCAAATGGAGTGGGGCTCTCTCATGTAGAATCTTGTACATTAATACACACCGATTAAATTTGAATTGTTTAACACCTCGATGATACAGAAAATTTTCTTTTTTCATATGAACTTCGCTGCAACCATCCCAGACAGTGGAACTGTAGTTAAAGTGCGTTTTGATATGCACGTGGAAGAAAAGTTTGCAAACGTCAGGATTAACTATACGGCTGAGCTTAGACAAAAGGAACAAGTTTTGCATACGTTATCAACATGAGGTTCCCAGTTTAACTGGTTGTCTACTGTTACGCCCAGCAAGCGATGCTTAGTTACTTGTTCTATATGTTGGCCATCTAAGGTACGTGTTGGTAGGCCGCGGTGGTGTTTCTGGGATGTTGTAACTAACATGCTCTTTGTCTTTGGAATGCTAATTATCATGTGATTATTAATGCACCAGTCAGCTACTTCGTCCAGGCTCTGCTGGAGTACTTCATTGATGAGAGAGACAGAAACATACAGAGAGAGAGACAGAGAGAGAGAGATTGATTGTACATTGCTTAACATCCCGACAGCAACAAGACTTTCTCAGGACGTGCCTGCACTGATTGTGAAAAGAAAACTACACAGAATATTGAATGTATGTTGCCAGCCGGTCCAATACGTTAAATAAACCTACAACATGGGGCCTAAATAAAGCTAAGACCATTTAGCAACGAACATCCAATATCAAGAGCTACAGGAAGCGCAGACAGTTGGGAGAGTTTAAAAAAGAAAAATACAGGTGAATGGATTGATTGATTGATTGTACATTGCTTAACGTCCCGACAGCAACAAGGCTTTCTCAGGATGTGCCTGCACTGCTTGTGAAAAAAAACTAAACAGAACATTGAATGTATGTCGCCAGCCGGTCAAATACATTAAATAAACCTAACACATGGGGCCTAAATAAAGCTAAGACCATTTAGCAACACACATCCAATATCGAGCTACAGGCAGTGCAGACAGTAGGGAGAGTTTTAAAAAGTCAAACACAGGTGAATGAACAAAGGGGAGACAGAAACACATGCCCCAGAATAGAGAGAAAAACCCACCCTGTGGGGCTGACCAGGGTGACCCTCGGAACTAAAAAATACCTAACCCCACCCAAGTCCCCCAGGGCAGACCCGGGTGGGGTTGACAGAAACACATGCCCCAGAATGGAGGGGAAAACCCACCCTGTGGGGCTGACCAGGGTGACCCTGGGAACTAAAAAGTAGTTAACCTCACCCAAGTCCCCCAGGGCAGAGGGGGGGGGGGAGAGAGAGAGAGAGAGAGAGAGAGAGAGAGAGAGAGAGAGAGAGAGAACGTTAAACGTTTAGGGCTGAACATCCTTTGTCCACCATCAAGGTGATTTCAAAGACAGGGCACAGAGGGTGTGAACAAATTTGGACCCTAGCTGAATTTGAACTCGGGACTTTTCATTAGAGAGAGAGAGAGACAGAGGGAGGGAGGGAGGGAGGGAGGGAGGGAGAGAGAGAGAGAGAGAGAGAGAGAGAGAGAGAGAGAGAGAGAGAGAGAGAGAGAGAGAGAGAGAGAGAGAGAGAGAGAGAGAGAGAGCATTAAACGTTTAGGGATGAACATCGATCCTTTGTCCACTATACCCTGGCACCACCCTTGAACTAAAGCCATTGGTTTATGTCCTTATCTATAAGTACTGTAATGTAGCTTGCATATGGCAGTGTACAAATTTGAAGCTTTTAGCCTCAGTATGATAGGGTTAAAAAGTGTGGAAAAAATATGAAAGATAGGAAAAGACTAAGAGGAAGAAACTAACACTAACAATGGCGCCACTGGTGCGTTTAACCTAGGTACAGGGCGAGGTATACCAACTCAGCTAAACTTTAAGCTCCCTGTGACTTTTGAAAGAATGCATAGTATGCAAGTGTACTTTATAGTAACCAAAATGTTACAGACATTTCTCACACATACAAATTCTGTGCACACAAAACCTCACAAATGGGTGACCATCGTTTTTTGTGGTACTGGGTGAGTGCATTTAAAATGAGTTACCTACGCAATAAAGATTTTAGGGGGCATGCTGCTACTAAAGCTTATTTGCTGAGGAAGATATTTATGGTAATGAATTTTAAATGTCATCTACCCCTTTGAACATCAAATTTCTTCTTCTAAAACAAATATTAACCCGTTTCAGTACCTGATACCTTTCTTGAACATGCTTTTAGCATGAACAGGGCACATCTCTGGCAGAGAAAAGGTTAATGTTCTCTCTGAACCACAAAAAAGCATTTTGCAGCATTAACAAACCAAACATACTATGAGTGATTTTCTCACATGTTTGAGGCAAAACACACACACACACACACACACACACACACACAAAAGGCAAAACCATTATGGCTCACAAGGGCAACCGACATACATGTCTGACCTTTGTGACAATAAGTAAAGGGCTGGCTTCCGCACCAGTAAAATCCATGTTTTCTCAAAATGTAAGTATTTTAAGGCATTTTACACACATTTTTGCCAGCCTGTGACCCTTGACCTTTCCAAAAGGTTATCCAAATTAGTATGCATAGATAGGTCTTACCATCAGGTATCTCTGTACCAAAGTTGGGTTTGAAGTTATGACGGACGGCCACTGGCACCGAACATACTCACTTTTGCTTTGCACGTGAGCCAAAAAGGACTAACATTAGGTCAAAGTTTCAGATACCCAAAATGATCAAGGTGTACATCAGATAAAAACCTATTCACAATGAAACCAACCCAATAATAACACTCTTGTAATAAATCATTTGTTGAAAATTGTTTTATTATCTTATTATTGTCTTTCGTCCCAAGCCGTTGGAGTTGCAAAGATAAGTTTCTACAGTATATGTGGCTGTCCGTGGCGCAGTGGTTAAAGCGCCTGCAACCAATGCTAATGGTGAGAGGTTCGATACCGGGTTTTGGTGTTGGATTTTTCTCCTCTAGTAAGTGTCACCGTTAATTCGGGCAGACCGTCACGTGAGCATGCGTGTTGGGTTCAGTTCGCGGCACTTTGAGCCCATTCGCCGAATTGGGAAAAAGCGCCTATATAATAATAACCGGTATATATCATGCCCATTTCACTTAAGAGCATGCCCATTTCACTTAAGAGCATGCCCAAGTGTACTTATTCAGCACAATCTTAGCTTAGATGCTCCCTGCTACGGTCGTGTGCTTCTATTATCATTTTGTTTCGTTACAGATAATAGAACCCCACGATTTTAACAAAAGTTTTCTTCTTCAATGAAAGGAATTTGTCCTATAACACCATTAAAAGGCCAATCTGTCATGCGATTTTGTTGCATTTTCTGACATGTGTGATTATGATACAAAGTAACTTCACGGAGAACACGTGCACCGTGTGTGATACGTAAGAAAATAAAAATGCCGCAAGTGTATTATCTCGGAGAATCTCAATTCATTTATTTTTTTACTTTGGATAACTTTTTCAGTCTGTTGTGGATGTAATCCTTAATGCTTGTCCAGCGTCTATATCTAAGTGCGGGCTCTTCTGCGATTGCCTGTTGTATCTCGGCCTTTCCAGGAAGTTTGTTCATGACTTTTTGTGTATTGAAACGAGTTTGAACAGCTTTCTCTTCAGCTTTCCCCCATGGTTTCCTTGAAAATCTAGCTTTCTTTCAAACAGGAGCTGATGCAGTACTGTCATCATCAGAAGTATCTAGATTTTCATCAGGCTCTGGATGTCTTTTCTCTGTCATGCTCATTGATTCCTGTGTTGTTGACTTGGTACTTGCTTCATTGACAGGTGCTGTTTTCCCTGAGACCTCTCTGCAAGTTTCTGATGTGTCTTCATTGTCAAAGTCAATCTCTTCATCGCGCAACTCATCTCTAACGCAACTCTCAAAATCCGTCATCCCATTGTTAAGTGACAGAAGAATCTTGGCCACTTTTGCCCTTTGAAGGACGTCTTTAGGTTGGCGGTAGATATGGCGATGAATCTGAATATCATGACCAAGAAAATCTGCCAGATGATCCTGATCCAACTCTGAGATGGCCATTGACTCAGCCAAAGTTGCAACCTGCTTCTGTAACTGAGTAAATGTGAACATGGCTGGGTTTGACACTTGAGCTTGTAGCACATGTTCCTTCAGAACATCATGGCCTCTGTAAGGCCTCTGACCATAAGGTGTGGCAAAGATGTACTGGGAAGTAGTTAGAGCTGGCACTGATTGCCTCATTTGAAGGATTCTGTCCACAGTTGTCATCTTCTTTGTCAGCGAAATGGGAACACTCCTATTAAACTTGCCTCTGATTTTCACTTGCTGAAAATGATTTACTATTTTCTTCTCAACCTCTGTGAGACCTTTCAAGATATCTTGATTGGTGATCATTCCAATCTTAGCATTCTGGAAGTCTGATACCTTCATTCTCTGAAGTTGTCTCTCTCGTTTACAGTTGAAAAGTGATATAGCACAAAGAGTTGCTTTAACCACTGTCGGATAATCTTCCAAAACCATCCTTGTCTCAAGCAGCTCTTGTACCATGGTAACATCTTCACATGATGGGATCAGCTTGGGTTGTTCATGGTCATTTTCCCCGACTGACTGGGCTGCTGTAGCTGACACACGATCATACCAGTCCCCGGTAAAGACAGAGTCAAACCGCTCCACCTCAGAGAGCTCCTGTAGCCACCTCTCATCTAAACCACGCCCAAGCTGTTTGGATGCCTGTGAATGTTTGATCTGTGAACATTGTTTTAAGGCATGGTCTATTCGTATTCCGAGATTGCCTTTTTTGAACTGATGTGTGTCCTCATCAAATTCTGTTAGCTCTTTTACAGCCAGTACAACATGATCAAAAGTAGCTGAATTGATCACAGCATTCAAACTTGAAAATTTAATTTCTGACATCACTCTGAGAATCTTTAGTAGTCTCCCTAACTCCCACATCCTGGAACTTATTTATCCAGCCATGTGTTCTTCAATGTCCCTGCGGTCAAATAATCTTTATTCATACTCAAGAAGCAAGGCGTCAGTTGTGAGGCGACGGCTTCTCTCATCATCTCTGTCTGGCTAATACCTTATGATAGAAGGAAGAGTCAACATCTAAAGGTATTGGAAGCATTAGCCTCCCAAGTCTTGCTGCGCCACCTCTTTTAGCGAACTGAAACTCTCCTGGTTTCTGACAGCAATGTTTTGAGTGTACAGAGATCAGCTTTTTTTTTAGAGCCCTTTGCAATGGCTACATGCAAGAAGGTCTTCCACCTTACTACTGTTGGTGCGATACTTAGGAATCAAACATCCCGATTTCTTTTCAAGAACTGCAATGTTATGCATGTAATCTCCCTCATTTTGGAGTCTGATCCATGCTTGATGTCTTTCATTTGTCTCTTTTTTCATTGACAAAATTTTAGCAACTTGTGTGCTCATTTTCAAGACAAGATTGCTACACAATTTGCACACGTTTCTTGTCCCATTTGTACTTTCCTTTCCCTCTCTGTGACAAGTGCACAGCTGTTTCTTCTGTGAGCACTCATCTTCCCACCCCCAACATCATGTTCCTATCCACATTCTCATTGCCACCCCCTAATTCAACAGTTTCTGCACACTGCAACTTGCTGGTAGTTGCTTCATTGACACCTCCCCACCCTAAACCTGCCACTTTGAAATCTAACAAAGAAAATACAATACTGTCTGTGTCAGAGTTTCCAGAGATTGATGGCAGCACACAGTCTGAATCCTGTGAACTCCAGCTGGGAACAAAGTCCTTGTCATCACTGTCCTTATATTTTGATGAGTTTGCACTCTCAGGTTCATCCCAGGATCCCAGGCTTCACCTGCCAACTGGAAAGAAAAAAAGCTGCATTAGGACAGAAATAGCACAATTTTGGTTTAAGGGGCCTTGCAAAAAAAAAAAAAAAAAAAAAACCAAAAAAAAAAAACAAGAAAGGCAAAGCTATTATGGCTCATGTGTATGACCGATTTACATATGTGTGACCTTTGTGACAAGGGCTGGCTTCTGCAGCAGCAAAATCCATGTTTTCTGAAAATGTAAGCATTTTTCACGCATCTGTCAACCCCCTGTGACCCTTGACCTTTGTGATGAGTTGACTAAATTAGTATGCATAGGAAGGTCTTATCATCAGCTATCTTTGTACCAAATTTGGTTGAAAAATTTGCAAAAATTTGGGAATATTACAATTTTATCAAAAATCAGCCTTATTACACACATTTGCCAGCCTCTTGTGACCCTTGACCTTTCCAAGGGATCAGCCAAATTAGTGTGCATAGCATAAAAAGGACTTCCCATGTTTGGGTTTAAAGCTGTGAATAGTACTTGAGAAAAAACATTTTGTCAAAATATGGCTATTTCGAACCTTTTTCCTGAGCCCTTGTAACCCTTGACCTCTCTGAGGGGTCATCCAAAGTAGTATGCATAGAGAGGTCTTACCATCAGGTATCTCTGTACCAAGTTTGGGTTTAAGTTGTGAATAGTATTTGAGAAAAAAACATTTTTTTGTCAAAATATGGCTATTTTTCACCTATTTCCTGAGCTCCTGTGACCCTTGACCTTTTCGAGGGATCAACCAAATTAGTACGTATAGAAAGGTCTTACCATCAGGTATCTTTGTACCAAGTTTGGGTTTGAAGTTGTGAATAGTATTTGAGAAAAAAATAAATTATGTCAAAATATAGCTATTTTTGACACATTTCCTGATCCCCTGTGACCTTGACCTTTGTGAGAGGTCACTGAAATCGGTATGTTTAGAAAGGTCTTACCACAAAGTATCCTTGGGCCAAGTTTGAAGAATGTGGCTTGAATAGTCTCCGGGAAAATGCCAACGTTAAAGTTTACCATGGACGATGGCGGACGGACGGATGACCACTGGCCCAAAACACAGACTCACTTTGCTTCGCATGTGAGCCAAAAAGAGTAATGAAGGAAAAGCAAGACAGGCATACATGATTTTTTTCTGTACTTCCTTTAATTTTTTTAATTTATTTTTTATTTTTTTATTTTTATGGGGAAGGACTGTGGTAGAGGGCAATAGTTGATATACGAGTCTTCAAAATTCATTAATTTAGTATTAAGCATTCTGCTATTGGTCTAGAAATTACCTTTTTATTTTCAAACATTTTAACAATTTTTCACGATGCAGAATCTCTGTACATGCTCTAAGCATGGACTGGGCATGTCGCTTGCACTAGAGAAAGTAAAGCTTCATCCTGTGTGCACCAGGAGAGTTAAACACACACTCTAAAGTATTCAAAGTTTGATGCAATACCTAAACAAGAAAGGCAAAGCCATTATGCCTCACATGTATGACCTTTCTACATGTGTGACCTTTTGTGACAATAAGTAAAGGGCTGGCTTTTGCACCAGCAAATCCTTCTTTTTTTTTAAAATGTAAGCATTTTTCACCCATCTGTCAACCCCTGTGACCCTTGACCTTTGCAATGAGTCGACTACATTATTATATATAGGAAGGTCTTATCTACGTGTGCCAAATTTCATTGAAAAACTTGCAAAACTGTTGATAATACCTACAATTTTATCAAAAATGTGCCATTTTACACATACTTGCTGGCCTCTTGTGACCCATGACTTTTTCATGGGGTCATCCAAATTAGTCTTACCATCAGGTATCTCTGTACCAAATTTGGTTTGAAGTTGTGAATAGTATTTGAGAACAAACATCTTTTGTCAAAATATGGCTATTTTGGACCTATTTCCTGAGCTCTTGTGACCCTTGACCTTTCTGAGGGATCGACCAAATTAGTATGCATAGAAAGGTCTTACTATCAGGTATATTTTTACCAAGTTTGGGTTTGAAGTTGTAAATAGTATTTGAGAAAAAATAAATTATGTCAAAATATAGCTATTCTTGGCCTATTTCCTAATTCCCTGTGACTTTGACCATTGCGAGAGGTCACTCAAATTGGTATGTTTAGAAAGGTCTTGCCACAAAGTATCCTTGGGCCAAGTTTGTTGCTTAAATAGTCTCCGAGAAAATGCCAACGTTAATGTTTACCACGGACGGTGGACAGACGACCACTGGCCCAGAACATAGACTCACTTTTGCTTCACACATGAGCCAATAAAATGAGGATGATCATAGAATCACTTACCAGTTTGTAATTGAGAGCATTCCCCTGCCTTCTATGTCCCTTCCCACCAGACGCACCCTCTCCGGCAGAGGCTGGGCTATACTTCTGCTGCTCAGGCAGCTAACTAATTTTGTGGGCCTTGGTCATGTGCCAGGAAGGGGCGCGCTTGTCCAGATCTGGATGCTTTTGCATATTCTGCTGCCATCTAGCGCTGGGTGTGAAGAAAGTCCTGAGTGTGGCGAAAATATTGCTGCAAACATGTCAGATACAACCATGTAAACCTGACATTTTGGATCAATGTACATAATTACTGCAGTATCCTTTTTTTTGTGAATGTAATTTAATTAAACCATGTGAAACCTTTAGTTACTTTGACAAAAGAAAACCATAAATTACTGAACCATCAGTTCACATATCCTCGCAACATACCTTCCACTTTAATATTACTGTGGTTGTGTAGGATTAGCCCTATGTACACATCTTTGTATATATGTGCCTGTCTCTCTAGCTCTCTTTGTCTACATTCTCATGTCTGTGGACCGATCACTAACCCATCAGTGTAATAGAAGCTCCCGACACCTATGTTACCAGCATGGCGAGGAAGGCATCTCTGGCATAAATTTCAGACACTCTTGCTATTGGCATGAACAGAGCACGTCTTTGGCACTAAAGAGGTTAAGAGAATGAATCCTCACCCCCCCCCCCCCCCCACAACACCCCCCTCATGCCATCGTCCCCCTCCTCCCCCCCCCCCCCCCCCCCCCACGACACCCCCCCTCATGCCATCGTCCCCCTCCTCCCCCTTCACCCCCCCCCATCCCCCCTCCTCCCCCCCTATGAACAATAACTGGTAATACAATAAAAAGCGACACTTTGCACAATCCGAAAAGCTGTTCGTGGAAGTCTGTTCTTGGAATCGAGAGACAGTTTTGCATATGATTGAAATACACACTGAAATCTGCGGCATTTTCGTTTGGTTGCGCATCATAGTACAGGTGTTCTCCGTTAAGTTACTTTCGATCACAATCACATGTCAGAAAAGGCAACAAAATCACATGACAGATTGGCCTTTTAATGATGTTATAGGATGAATCCTTCTAATGAAGAAGAAAGCTTTTGTTAAAATCATGGAGTTCTATTATCTTTTAGGAAACAAAATGTTAATAGAAGCGGACGACTGTAGCAGACGTCTTTTCTCGAAGCGGGTTTTCCGCTGACTGTGCAATTGTATCAGATTGGGAGCATCTAAGTTAAAGATTGTGCTGAGTAAGTACACTTGGGCATGCTCTTAAATGAAATGGGCATGATATATACTGTATAAACATACCTTTGGAACTCCAACGGCTCGGGACGAAAGGCAATTTGACAATGGCAACCAACGGATGATAACCAACGGTTGCAAACGGTCTGGGGAAGCTATTCTCAGTTCCGGTCATGATGCAGCCGACCAATCAGGTATTAAGTTATTTATAGCTAAGATGGTGATGTCATACACACACTCGCTTCCGTGACAACACACTCACGGAGTGTGAGGTTCACACAAAACTAAATGTAAAAGACCCAAAATGGGAAAATCCTATTTTGATATTTTTTCTGACTTTTTAATGAAAGATAATGCAGAAACAACCCTCAGAAAAAACGGGTGCCTAACTTGGTCACCCAGAATTTTACACACACCCATTTTCCATAAGGATGGTAAATGCACACGCGCGCGCGCACGCACGCACGCACACACACACCCTCCGCTTTTTAATTTGTTCAAATTGGAAGCAAGGTTATGCACCGGGAGACCTTTTGTGTTAGGTTGAAGATCAAAAACATAAAGCTGAACCCCCCCCCCCTTCCCAGGGGAGGTAACTGATCGCCCCTGCTTGCAGTACATGTATGCCAACATCAACTTTATCACCCTATGACCAGCTATGCTGCCTGATATCTCAATATCAATCCAATAGAGCATTTTTTGGATGCACTGGATGGTTGTGTTCAAAACATCCCAGCAGATGATCTCCATATCAATGCAAAATCGGTGCAGCACTGTAGTTGCAGCAAGAGGTGCACACACATGCTGTGTAACTGTGACTTCTCCTAAAGACATTGATGTTGTTTACTTCTTTGCAAGCGCTCAAAGATAACATTTCTTCTTTTTTTTATTTTGTTTTCTGATTGAGGACTGAATTATATACCAATATTGATTTTGTTTTGTTAGTTCAAACTGGTGCTGTCCAACCAGTTTCAAGCGCTACAGGAGCTAGTAAATGAAGAGGAGGTGGTCACCACAGAGCAGCAGTGGAAGGCAGTTAGAGAGGCGCTGAACTCAACCTGCAAAGACACTGTAGGGTTCAGGAAACACCATCACAATTGCGCAGTTCGTCTGACAATAAAATGCTTCGTATTCCTACAGTAAGAACTAAAGGATTTGGGCAGAGATCTTTTTCTTACCAGGCTCCATCAGCCTGGAATGAGCTTCCTAAATCATTGAGACACAGTGAGTCTAGTGCCAGTTTTAAACACAGCCTTAAAACCCATCTTTTCCCATCTTGATTATCAGTGTTCATGTAATTAGTCATTTTTCTGTTCTTCTGTGTAATTGTACATGTGGCTTCTTGATTATCAGTGTTCATGTAATTAGTCATTTTCTGTTTTCTGTGTAATTGTACATGTGGCTTTGTCACCTTTTGTGTAATATTTTCCTTGTTCATATGTACGGCGCCTAGAGCATCTTACCACGTATAGGCGCCTTATAAATAGTGAGGAAGCAGAAGAAAGCAGTTGTCAACAACAGTCGCACGAGAGCAGCCAAAGCAAGGGCACATGAGGAATACTCGGAAGCCAACCGCGAGGTGAAGAGTATCAGGACAGACAAGAGAGCCTACACAGATGGCCTAGCAGCAGAGGCAGAAAAGGCAGCAGGCAGCAGAGAAGGAGAAAGCACAGGACAGGAGTCGCTGGAGGTCTCTCGTCGACGGCCTATACCCTGGGAGGGGTGACAGGTGTAAGTAAGTAAGTACACCAGCTAAACAATCTGAAACCCCCCCCCCCCCCCCCCTTGGGGGACCTAGATCAAAATTTCCATGCATCAAAGGGTTGGAAGTCCAGTGAAGGGGGCACTTCCATATTCATTACTTCCAGTCACTTAATTAGCTCACCCTTCTTTCCTATCCTTTTTTTTTTGTGCTTTGACCAAACTTGATCTATGATCATTGGTCGATAATGCACAATTCTCTCCCCTGACAGTGCTTTTACCTACTTTACTTTGTAATCTTAGCACTGGCTGTTACGATTGTGGTTGTGTTGTCCTGTGAGAGCATACATGTGTTAATCATAGGAAACGATCCGATATTATTTGAGCTATCATGGTTATGATTCACGTATCTTTTTAAGTAACATTTTCTTTCGGTCGTGCAGAGCGGAATTCACTTCGTTATGATACGCTAAGTTTAGTCCAGAACGTTCTAGAAAGGTCGCACTGTCTAGTGACCTTGTATGTGTGACGTCGGGTAGTTGGCAACAGTTCACAACATTTTGTTTTTCTGTGCGCGTGAATTGAGCAGCCTTTTTTTTTTGTTTTGTGAAGGTCGAGAATCTTCTAGAGCAGATATGCAAGGTCGTGATACGGCTACCATACTTTTATGTGACTTCATTACACATTAGGATTGTAACGCACGCAGACTTGCCCACAGTTGTACGCACAGACTCTCACGCAACCGACGCATACACCGCCACTGACTCAGACGGGCGCATTCATGAGGTAAAACAAACACACGGGCTCCCTTTCTAAAGTAACCTTTATACAGTATAAATGAAAAAGAACGACTTAAATGACTATCAACTATATACAATATTCTACTATCACACCACACACGTATCACAGTATCTTTGCCAGGTTAGGTCTTAGTCTCACATTGCCTCCAACCTGTTTGATGTTGTTGTCTGGTTACGTTGGTCCTTCTCACGTCTAGGCGTGAAAGTCCTTCGTCGTACGCTTGTTGCCGTCCTGTCTCTCTTTGGGCACGGACGTCCTCGTTCTCGTACGGTACTCAGTTCTCACTTGGACTTGGGTGTCTTGGTCCCCAGTCAGACTCACTCTCAGAAGAGCTGGAGGGATGACCTCACGTAGGTCCCACCTGCGACTCGACGTCTCGGCGTCCGTCTTCCACTCTCGTTACAAGAACTCTGAATAGACAAAAGTCCCAACGTAACACTTGCTAAACACACAACATATTGGATCAATGAGAAATGTCACGTAACCTGGCTGATACAAATAACTCACACGTTCATTCACACACACACACACACACGTGCTTCATAAACTATCTTCGTATCACCCCCATATATCAGTCACTATCTTGAAACAGACTATAGCCTAACTGACACTCTTGCTATACATTACTCTATACACTGGAAAAGACTATGCTTAACCAACCACGTACTATCTTCCTAGCGGCTTAGACATACACACTTCATATTCCTTTAGTCATCTAACTCGGTAAACAACTGTATACAAAAACACCGGTTACTTCACCGAATTCTAAACATACTATACCAAACCGGAACACCGCTATACAACCACATTAATCTTACCACGCATACTGTCTTTAACTAAACAACTATCAATACTAAGTTTATAGAAACATACCTGAAATCTAGGCTTCAGAGTCAGGGAATGCGGGCTAGGTAACTCAACAACCGTTCCATATGACAAAACAGCCCGCACTAACCAAACTAGACCTCTGACAGACACAGCTTTTGCCTAAAACTCACTAAACAGAACTCACCAAAACTCCGTGCTAACCATGCCTTACATATTCCACGTGGGCAGCAGGCCCCACGAACTTTCGGCACAAACAAACCGTTAACAAAAACCGTACCGTACTAATCCTATTGTGCGAGCAATATGCACAAGCATAGAGCTTCATCACAAGGATTTAGAGCTGAAATGAGCAGCCGAGTTTTTGTAGCCTATTTTAGTGATTCCAGAAAATTCTTATTTATGAGTTTCAGTTGCGTGTTTCGTTCTGATTGGTTGCATTGTATGATTTTCGTAGATGATTCTGGAAATTGGCACATTCATACATTGTCTTGCATTTGTCAGCTGTAGAGACACACAGTTATTGTAGGTAGTGGCCCGTATAGGGTGTACTTTGTGAGAGATAAAGCGTAACAGTGTGGTGTACGTTGTAGAAAGACTTTGTTTAGGCAGTGTGGATATTTGCAGAAGAGACTTTGTATCAGTGTTGATGCATTTGGAAATGCATTGTGTGCAGATCGCATCGCTGAATTAAAATATTGTTGGAACTGTTACTCCGGTATTGTCTACATCCTGAAGCCACGTGTGACGGGTTGCAGCTGAATGAGATTTATTTAAAAGAACCTTACGTGCATGACTCGATATATCGCAAATCGTTATATCACGATCCAGGATATATCATGGGCAGTACTTCGGATCTCGAATAAAATCAGACCGACCGCGGACGGCGGTGAACTGCGAAATAATTTGTCACCGGCCTTGGCTGAAATTGCGCTCCACGGGGTGCTGCACACATGCCCGATGTGACACACACACACAAAGCTTACAGTATTTTTCTAATTAGTGTAAGACTGAGACTACAATTATGTATGCCTACAGTTGTGCTGCCCCAATCGGAATAGAATGAAAGAAATACGCTTATAGACTAGTAGGGCGCTTGTAATACGAGCTGCACAACACATCTATTTACCTTACGTCAGTGACAAACCGGCGAATGAATGAGCATTATTCTAATACTAGTTCCAATGCAATAGCAGTTCTAATGAGTAATGTCGGGATCATTTATTTGATCAGTGTGTGTGTGCAACGGTGCGTGCATACTCGTGTATATGTCGCTGCGTCGTATTTTTTAAAATTGGCTGGTAGAGGTAAGGGTTTGCAATTAAAATGTGGGCATATAGAATCAAAACAGCAGTTCAGGGATGCGTCCTGATAGACAGCACAACAGGGATGCGTCTTTTCTGTTACGATCATGAGGGGCAACACATAAAATGCCCAACTTGCCTAGATGTATTCCGAAGTTTACTTCTAGACTATGTCAGTAGTGAACTGAGCTATCTATGATCCTAATAAGAAATGTACTACTATGGCAGATCATAGCAGCGTATAACATCCTGATAGACGGCACAATCCAAGAGTCAGACACAAAAAGAACTAACCACACATTTGTTGTCGGTAAAAACAGTACTATTACTGTGCTAAAAGGCATTTAGCCCTTTTTCAAATATCACAAGTGGTGGGCCAATGGCCGAGCAGACAGACCGTCCAGTAAGCCCAAACAGCCATATTCATGAGACAATGTTCGTGACGATCTAAGTCAGGAGCACATTAAACTATGGCACGTTTGATATTTAGTGTGTACGGTATCAAAAATTGTTAACATTTTCCCATCAAATCAGCTGTGTACGCTATTTGGGCATTTGAAAACACACACACACACACACACACACACACAAAAACACACACCAGGGGCGGAACAGTTACCTCAGGGGTGGTTCTAACTATTTGTTTGGGACCTTCAACCTGGCACAAAAGGCCTCCCAACATTACACCTTGCTTCCAATGGCCAAAAACTTTCACCAGTCGCTGAAATATCAAACAACAACAAAAAAAAAAAAAGGGGGGGGGGGGGGAGGGGAGGGTGACAGGTCGGGACTCACACTGCTCATCAAAAATATACCCGGTGGGGGGAGGGGGGGGGGGGGGAAGGAGGTGTCCAAAACTCCGTATAAAGGGACTTTGTTATAGCGTTTTAAAGAATATTCAACAACAACAACAGCAAATTAACTTTGGATTGCTTTCCTCTGGTTTGAGAAACGTCTTTTCTCTTAGTGTTACTAATCACATGACCAGTAAACCTCAATCCGCTTGCAGGCGCCATGTTTCAAACTAACACCTAGATTCCTTGCAAACACTCCTAACATGCTTGAACATTGCTTTGTGTCATCAACCCATGCACTGACTTGATGGTAGTCGGAACAATCCAGATAGCATAATGTTTCAATGTTATTTCCAGTTCCAAGTGTTTCCTGTGAAGGCATGAGGTGGTGTGAGGGGCGGGGGCGGGGAAGGGGGGGGGGGGGAGAAACTACATGACTACCGTCTTATAGCTGGTTTAAGCAACTGATCTGTTGACTTGCATATTACCTGCCAGGGCTACAGGCTCTGCAGAAGTTCCATACTTATCAGAATGGACCATACATACTATAAAACAATACAATACAATAATCCTTTATTAATCCCTCATGGGGAAATTCGCTGTCTGCCCATACAACACATGGCATCACCATTCACTCATTGAAATAATTAAATAACCCATAACTCTCAATTAAAGAGATGAACTGTAACTTACACCGAGTGTAACAAACGTATTGTTACCTGTGTAACACTCTTGGCATCAAAACACTTATGGTGGATTCCCCCTGTGCTTCTGGTGTCAGCAATGTTGCAGTGAACTACTGAAAAGGCTATAACTAAAGAATGTTGACAGACACTATCTACTGATATTACTGTTGAAGAGGGTAACAGCCTGAGGGACAAAAGAGTTGGCATAACGTGATGTACTACTTTTGGGTACTCGAAGTCTGCCACTTCGTTCGATAGGTCTGCTGTCAAATTCATATCTAAGTGGATGTGTCTGTTCATCAAGAATGTCAGCCAGTTTGTTCGTAATCCGTCTGTTGTACAGTGCGTCCAAAGTATCCTGTGCCCTACCAATCACCCCACCCCCTTTCCAGATTACTTTGTTAAGACGATCTTGATCTCTTTTACATAAATTTCTACCCCAGCACATCAGTCCAAAAGTTAGAACGCTAACAATACTGGAGCAGTAAAACATCTGTAAAAGCTGAGTGCTTACATTAAATGATCTGAGCTTTCGCACACAGTAAAGACGGGTATGCATTTTTTTCACAATAGCGTCTGTTTTGTTTCCAGTTGAGCGTGTTGTCAAAAACAACACCTAAATACTTGTAGGACTCTACAAGCTCAACTTCTGTTCCCTTGATGACAACAGGATCAGGATAATGTTTGTTTTTCCTGAAATCTATGACCATCTCTTTTGTTTTGCCAACATGTAATTCAAGATAGTTTCTATCGCACCACTCTACAAAGTCATCAATCTCCTGTCGATAGTGCCTGTCCTCATCTGTAATCTGACCTGTCAGTGCCGTGTTGTCGGCGTATTTGTCTATGACACAGTCATCATGAGTGGTTCTACAGTCTGCTGTGTACAAAGAAAACAAAAAAGGCGACAGGACAGTCCCCTGTGGTGCACCGGTGTTGGTAAAAAGTACATCTGAGATTAGATCCGAAATAATTCTGACATACTTATATTAGATTCTTTATCTTTGTGTGTGTGTGTGTGTGTGTGTGTGTGTGTGTGTGTGTGTGTGTGTGTGTGTGTGTGAGAGAGAGAGAGAATTTCAGGACCACGGAACAGTTAACTTATCAGATTGAGTGCACAGTTGTACCTTGACCTTAATTATAAAGCATATCTATATTATGTTCCTGATAATCTCAACTCATCAAAATATGATTCAATAGTAAGAGATCCTATAGGTGTTGTGAGCAAATATTCCTAAAATCAGAGCAAATGTTTGGCCCCTATTGTAAACTGAATATTCTTATGAAATCTTCAAAAACTGCAACCTTGACCTTCATGAAGGTCACATCTAATCGTTTATCAACTATTCATAGCAATTCCTTACATGTTATCACTTTTTAAAGATTTTTTATCACATTTTCAAAAATGTTTGCTTTTTTCATAAAATATAACTTTAGGTGACCTTGATCTTTAAATAAACCTTTCAAGGTCACCAGTGGAAATAACTGAATCGTTTACATTTCCACTGATGATATATGTGACCCTCTCTCACGAAACCAGTCTTAACTCGCAGGGAGCGATCAGCACTACACACAATAATATGTGGTGGGGTCATCTGGTCATTTCACTTTTTGCAGAATGTTTCTACATACAACATGTACCGTATGGTTAAATCTTTATCATGAAAATGCCATTAAATAGGTTAAAATGGTTTAAAAGTCTGCCTGGCTCCATTATGCTGCACACAGAACTTCACAGCTGTTTTCTCAAATGGCACGGAGGCTTAACAACTTAAACACTAACAACTTCTACAATTTTGCACTACAGCATACAGTCATATATCACAGTAATCAGCAACATGTAGTTTTCAGAATGTATATATGTCAAAACATCCAAATGCGAGTTAAGACTGATTTTGTGAGAGGGTCACATATTATAACATTGGTATATGTTTTCATCATGTATGTCAAGATTGACACCTATCCTTCTGGCAAAAAGGCTATTTCGCGGATAATGAAAGTTAAAAAAGATGGGGTGCAGTGACGTCATCATTTTGCTTTTAAGACACTGAATCACTGTAAATGGTAGGTAAATGTATTCTGTTTCCAAAGATACCAGTCATTTAGTTCTGTGTGTTTTTTTACGGGAACTGCACCGTTAACACCAACCCTACCCCAAAAGCAAAATATAGGGCCCAAAGAAGGAAAATATGATTATGCCCTCCTATATTTAATATGATATTTTGGTACCGGTCTCAGGCCACTTTACAAATTTCAAATACAAGCGATCAAAAATCTCTGTAACTTCAGTAGCTGACTGGCCCTTCGTTTGTCTTGTACTGTGTTTGTCTTAAATGGCGTAAATCCGTGTCTGTTTCGTGAGTGTGTGTGTTGGGTTTCAGGCGCGGCGCTTTGAGTCGATTTCCCCAAAATTGAGAAAAAGCGCCTATATAATAACGGTATTATTATTATTATATTTATTTTTGGCAAACACCTACGGTTCGTCTTCATAGGTGATAGGCTTCTGAAAAAATGTGGTCTCCGATCCCACGCAAGGGGGGGGGGGGGGGGGGGGGGGGGGGGGGAGGGTGTTCACTTCCTGACGGTCTATTAAGGCACAGGGACAGAAGCTGAAAGCTTTGAAAGCCTGCTGTTACCAAGTGCAACTTTATGTGCAAACCTCCACCCTGCTATTAACTTTGGTGCATGCAACATATCTGTTTCCATTGCACCGGCCGCAACTGGCCTACTGTTTTAGAATAGTGGTGATGGATTTTTAAGGTGCGCACTTGATTATGCGTATTGTACACACAAAGGTGAGACAGGCACCATAAACCGAGTCTGTACATAAATTAGACTCAATGGGAATGAGAAAAGTCCACATCCCATTCCTGCCCAGCTGGGTAGGCGAGACAGGCACCAACCGAGTCTGTACATAAATTTGACTCGATGGGAATGAGGAAAAGTCCACATCTCATTCCTGCCCACCAGGGGATTCAAACCCGGGATCTTACGACTGCCAGCACAGTGTCTTATCCACTAAGCTACGTTCCCAACACCGTTTACATGTTGCAATTTCTCACAGTCCCCAATCACAACATATACTAATGGTCAAAACTTAAGGGCCACCCCATTTTTGTGTGTCATTGTTTATCGTCACAAGTACACTAATAAAATACACTGTTCTTTCGATCCAAATGGGTTCAAAGTTGACCTTAGACAGTCCACTGTACAGGGAACAATAGACAACAATTCATCAATTTCCACAAACGTGTCAAATGCATGTGAAACATCGTCAGTTTTTGTGAAAAGCTGTGCAATATTTTCAAGCGTACCAAAGGTAGGCAGGTGGAAAAACTCGGTAAAGTTGTGATGCACATGCAAAAAGGGGTCAGTCGTGAACACTGAGCACCTCTGTTTCGCTACAAATACCAGTACAGTAGGGGCATAATTGTCACTTTCCTAACCATGCCACCACGATGAAGCCTAACGCCAGTAGATCAAGGCCGGGTGCTAGCATGGCTGCAGGATGGAATTTCCGGACGAAAAGTTGGGAGACGTCTTGGGGTGTCCCATTCAGTGATCCAGAGGATGCTGGCACGATTCCAAGAAACTGGAAGGGCAAAACGACGACCCTGCTCAGGACGCCAGCGCTGCACCAGCAGAAGGGAAGACAGATACCTCTGTGTGGTGGCTCTGCGCGACCGAACTGTCACCGATGCAAGCTGCAAACGTTAACGTCAGCAGAAGCACAGTCTGCCGACGTCTGCGCGAAATTGGCTTCATGATGAGTCACCGTTCACTATGTCCTTCAACGATGGCTGGGTGAGGGTCTGGAGACGCCAGGATGATTCACAGATGGATGTGTCCAAGAGGTGGATCGCTACAGAGGAGGCTTAGTCGTGGTCTGGGCAGGCTTCAGCAGGGAAGGCAGGACCCCCCTCCACGTCATCCGAGGCACGCTGACTGGACTGCGCTATTGGGACAAGATTGTGCAGCCCCTCATTCAACCAGCTCTCCAAGCCATAGGCGACAATGCTGTTCTGCAGGACGACAACGCTCGATCTCATCGCCCTCTTGTGGTGGATGAGTACCTTGAGCAACAGGGCATCATGAGGATGGAGTGGCTAGCTTGTTCACCAGATCTGGCTCCCATCGAGCACCTCTGGGATGTGCTGGGGCAACGTGTAGTCCGCAACCACCCCCCACCTCAAGGTGTCCCCCAGCTGACTCAGTTTCTGCATCAAGAGTGGGAAGCGATCCCACAACATGTTCTCTGAACCCTGGTGAACTCCATGCGTCAACACTGCATTGAATGCTTGGCTGCAAACGGTGGGTACACTCGCTACTGACTGAACCAGTCTTGTGTGACTTTTCAAATGAGGGGTGGATGAACATTCTAACGTACTGCTGTTGTTACAATTGCTTGATTTACCCAAAACTTAAATGAAATTGTTACTGAATAAATTAGCAAAGTATTGACTCCAAGTATTATTACATTATTTGTGTGGGGTTGTCGGTACATCTGACCATTAGTATATAAGCAGACTTGGCTGTAGTAAGCTACCGCCCAACGGGAGACAAGGAGCTATCGGCCTCCTATGTCCCCACCGATTCGCTGCCAAGATTACACCAGGAGGGCCCCCATACCTCCACCGCCAAATACGATCCAAGCCGAAAACGAGGCATTTATAGCTCTATTGGAAAGAGGGCGCCACGGAGAGTTCCCGTCACCACAACAACTACAGCGGTTCCTCCAAGCTAGTCTGCTACGCCTACAAGCTGAAGAAGAAGAAGAGGAGGAGGAAGAAACACCTGCCCCGGACAGCCCCCAATCACCACCCCCCCAGGATGCGGAGCCCGAGGAGTCGCCGGAGTTGGCATCGGAGCCGGACTTCCCACCCTCCCCGCCGCCGGTCATCTTCCCGGAATTCATCACCCGGGAACGGCCGGCATCGTCTGTGGAGGAGGGGACCCGGCTCCGGGATATAGACTTTGAGGACTTGGTGCTGCTGCTCCAGGACGCGGTGCCAGCGATTACATCAGCTGAAGGGGATAACTACCACTGGGCATTGACAGCCGCTCGGTGGTTGGTTCACACCGGGGCCATAAACGACCTCATCGCCCCGAGTCTCCAAGACACGGCCAGCCAAGCCACCGCCACCACCACCTACCAGGATGGCGAATGCCAGGTAGCCCCTGAGTTCAAATCAACAGGGACATCAGCTGCCCCCGCGACCGCATCGAAGAAGATAGGGACCACCGCCACCACCACCACCAAACACAAGGGTTGCAACACCGACGTAACCCCTGTACCAACAACAGAAAGGAGCACCGAAACTGACCCAGCACCACAACAGCCGCCACCGCCACCACCACCACCACGCAACCAGACAATCACCACCCAACCTAACCGGCGACGTCACCGACCACCAAAGCGGTTTAGGAATCCACGCCCGCCGCTACTCCCCACACCGCCACCACACCTCCGACTGCCACCTCGGCACCGCCACCCACCACGCCCGCTCCAACGCCCGACCCCCAAGCCGAGGCTCCACTGGCCACCACCACCCTAACTCCCCAGGCCGCACCTCTGCCAGCAGCAACGGTTTTTCCGGCCGCCACCACCCCCGCCACCACTCATTCAAGACCTTCTTGAGTGGTTGGCATACCATCACCCCCCAGCCTGGCACTGAAGCAACGGTTCCCCGGCCACACCACCCGCCTCCTCCACCATCAACCACCCGGCCCCGGCAATAAGAACAGCCGCTGAGCGACGGAGCAGCAGACAGTCAGCGAGACAACCTCCCCCCCAAACCCCCTGGCTCACCCCCCCCCCCCCCGGACGAAATCAACGGAAGTTGGAAGTCCCTGTCCCTTTTCAAGTTCATCAGTAAGCTACCAGACCTGTCTCCTGAAAACATATTTCTGCTTTGTCACTGTATGTGTCAAAGGTAAATTTGGTCAAACTCTGTTTACGAGACTGGACGTTTTAATTTCAACTTGCCTTCCTTCATGGCCTTCATCTGACATCAAGCCTGAAATCTAGACAATATCCTTCAAGCTACTGGCATGTGACTCATATGAAAGGATTGTTCTCTCCCAGCTCCTTGACCATGTGAATGCGCACAGTCTTCTTCCTGTTTGCCAGTCAGCGTATCGGCCCGGGCATTCCACTGAGACTGCTCTCCTCAAGATCCTTGCTCGATATGACAGCCGCCTTGAGCTCCTTCTTAAACACCGAATTCATTCCACGTTTGGCATTACAGGTAGTGTCCAGTCCTGGTTAAGATCTTACCTGACTGATCGTCACCAGACTGTTGTCATTAACAGCTACCGGTCGAGTCCTTCTCTACTGCGCTTTGGGGTCCCCCAGGGCTCAGTCCTAGGCCCCATTCTCTTCATTCTCTACATCCAGCCTCTTTCCAGTGTAATTGAGAGATTCTCGGTTTCCCACCATGGCTTTGCCGACGACTCCCAGCTGTACAAACACGCTACTGTATCTGTGATGTCAAAGAGTGGATGTCATCAAACAAACTTCAACTTAATGATGAAAAAACTTAGTGTCTTATAATCAAACCCCCAGATTGACCAGTTCACTTTCCCTCCCCACGTCCATGGCCATAGGAACCAGCATCATCAATTTCTCACACACAGCCAAGAATCTTGGAGTAACCCTGGATGAAACACTGTCCATGAACCAACAGATTGTCAACACCTGTCGCACAACCTATATGGAGCTCCGTCGCATTTCTTCTATCAGACACTATTTGACCATCAAAGCCACAAAAACCCTCATCTGTGCATTTGTTCTTTCCAAGCTGGACTATTGTAATTCCAAGCTGAACTATTGTAATTCACTGTATGCAGATTGTCCCAAATATCAGATTGACAGGCTTCAAAAAGTTCAGAATTCTGCTGCGATGCTCATCACCAAAAAGTGCAAAACTGATCATATTACACCTGTAATGAAATCCCTCCACTGGCTCCCTGTGGCTGCAAGAATTCAGTATAAACTTTCTTCTGTCTGCTTCAGCTGCATTTCCACATCAAGCCCCCCGTACCTGTCCTCTCTCGTGCAGCTGTACACTCCCTCAAGACAACTCAGATCCTCTGCTGACAGCTGCATTTTGCGTGTACCTTTTGTCCATACTAAGTCTTTGGTCCAGCCGTATTTTTCATATCTTGGGCCACTGTACTGGAACAAACTCCCCTCCCATGTCCGCCACAGTCCTTCAAAAGACGTTTTTAAATCTGCCTTAAAAACACACCTTTTCCAACTCCATTACCCCACTGATTTATCATTGACTGCTGAGGATTCTGTTGTAGTTCTGCTGTGGTGCTTGGAATTTGTGCGTGTGTGCGCGTGCGTGCGCGCGTAATATTGTGTACAGTTTTTTGTAATTGTATTTTTGAAATTTGTAAGGCGCCTAGAGCTCTGAGGTTAGGCGCCATAGAAATCATTATTATTATTATTATTATTATAAAGTAAAAGTACAAACTGACCTCAATTTCCCCTGTCTTGAGATTCTTGTGTCTGAAGATAAAATGCAACTGCAAAAGAACAACTGAAACTTTTAACATAATTGTAACATTTCAGTCCTTTTCTTGCAGGTGACATGGATACACAATAACAGTTAATCATATGAACAAACAACGAATCCTTTTATAAAAGAATGGAGCTTTAGACTTGCAAACCTTTCTTACAAGCTGTGCAAAACTTAATATATAAAAAAAAAAAAATCACAATAACTTAAAATCATTTACAAAGTGCACAGAGAGAGTAAGAGAGAGAGAGAGAGAGAAAAAGGTGGTCAACCAACTAGGGTTATTTGAATTTCTGCTTTAGCTTCTGATAACTATTAACTTAACACCAGAATACTTCTGTACACAGTTTGCAACATCACAATGAACACTTCTGGCTGTAAAAGGGTGCAAACGACCATTAAGTCAAGCCTTTTTTTTTTTTATCAGTTACATGTGCCACCAATATCAGATGTAGTAGGGATATACATTTACTGCAAAAATTTGCTATGGATATTAAGTTCGGGCAAGGACAAAGGTCTATGCAATGGTCATATTCCAGCATGCACCTGCTAGTAGTCTCTACACCTTGTAACCATCGTCAACTATGCCCACATAAACCTGGAATTTTCTGGAAAGGAACTTATCTCCAGACCTGGCTGGTTCAGTCAATGTGATTCATAACACAACAGTCAGTGTTATCTATGATCCTCAGTAAGAGGTACACAGTCAAAAGACAATCTAAAGTATAGATTAAGTGCATTTTGTTTAAGTCTGTTGGGAGCCAAGTCAAAATGGTGACTTCCATGGTATTGACCAAGTTAGCGTGTAGCCCGGGCCTCGCTATTTTTTTAGTATTCATGAGGTGAAGGTCACAGATCAAAAAACAAGGCCTGAATTAAAGTGGTCACTGTCGTATATCTCTTAGATCACTGTATGTCACACACACACAAATCGACATTTTTCACATCATCTGCTGATCTCATGACCTTTGACCTTTCCAAGACATCATCCAAGTTAGCATGCATAGGAAGGTCTTACCATCTGGTTTGGGATGGAAGTAATAATAATAATAATAATTATAATAATAATTACGGTATTTGTAATGCGCTTATCTTATAATAATTATAACTCTAAGCACGCACTCACAACTCGCGCACGCATGCGCACGCTTTGGACAATGACTCACATACCACAAATAGTGAAATACATTACGACGGTCAGCTTGCGGTGGGGAGTGTGGTGATATAGTGCTAAAACTGTTGAAACAGGTGAGTTTTGAGGGCAGACTGGAAGGAGGAGAGAGAGTGTTTCTGATGAAGAGAGAGTGTTCCAGGTGGATGGACCGTAGACGGAGAAGGAGCGGGGGCCGAAAGTGTTGAGTTTGGTGCGAGGGATGTGGAGGCGGAGAGGGTCAGAGGCACAGCGGAGGGAGCGGGAAGGTGTGTAGGGGTGAAGCAATTTGGATAGGCACGAGCGCAGTTGTTCAGGGATTTGTAGCAGAGACAGAATCTTGTATTGGATGCGTTGGGGGAGGAGTTTGAGCAGGGGTGTGATGTGGTCGGATTTTATCTTTCCGAGGACGTGGCGGGCAGCATTGTTCTGGACGCGTTGGTGAGTGAAAGTGGTGGAGTGAGGGAGGCTGGAAAGGAGAGAGTTGCAGTAGTCGATGCGAGATAAGATGAGAGAGACAGCAAGTTTGGTGGCAGCTTCGGTAGTGAGGTATTTTCTGATCTGACTGATGTGGAGGAGGGGTAAACAGCATGCCTGGGCTGTGGCGGAGACGAAGCTGGTCATGGACAGAGAGGAATCGAGGATAACGCCAAGGTTCTTGGCCGAGTCAGAGAGGGAGATGGGGGTGCTATCGAGTTGAAGGTGAAGAGAGGGAGGGAGCTGGGAGAGTTTCTGGCGAGTGCCTACCAGCAAGGCTTCCTTTTTGTCGTCGTTCAGTTTGTTTGTTTGCTGTCATCCAGTTTTTCACGTCTTCATAGCAGTCAGCCGTGCGAGTCAGTAGTGACTGAGTGTTGTCAAGTTTGTCTTTGTCTAGCAGTTGTGAGTCATCAGCGTAGAGGTGGTGGTGTATGCGGTGAGACTGGATGATGTTGGACAGGGGAGAGGTGTAGAGTGTGAAAAGGACCGGGCCCAGGACGGACCCCTGTGGAACTCCGCAGGAGAGCGTGACTAGGTTGGAAGAGACGCCATTGATGGTGACGGACTGCTGTCTGTCGGAGAGGTAGGAGAGAAACCAGGAGTGAGAAGAGTCAGTGATGCCGAAGGAGTGGTGGAGTCGGTGGAGGAGGATAGAGTGGTCAATGGTGTCAAAGGCGGCAGAGAGATCGAGTAGTGTAAGAAGAGAGATGTTGCCCGAGTCGGTGGAGAGAAGCAGATCGTTTAAGATATGTAGAAGGGCTGTTTCAGTGCTGTGATGTTTGCGATAGGCGGACTGGAAGGGACTGAGGAGGTTGTTGTCGGTGAGGTGGAGGTTGAGCTGGTTGAGAACAACCTTCTCAAGAAGCTTGGACAGGAAAGAGAGATTGGAGACTGGGCGATAGTTTTTGAGTTCGTTTGGGTCGAGTTTGTGTTTTTTGAGGAGAGGATGGACGATGGCGGACTTGAAGATATCGGGGATGGAGCCGTTCTATAGAGATGTGTTGATGATGTCGGTAATGAAGGGCAGAAGTTTTGGAGGGCTGTCCCGGTAGAGAGAAGCTGGGTGTAGTATGCATAGATAAGTCTTACCATCAGGTATCTCTGTACCAGGTTTGGGTTTGAAGTTATGAATAGTAATTGAGAAAAAAACATCTTTTGTCAAAATATGGCGATTTTGGACCTATTTCTTGAGCTCTTGTGACTCTTGGCCTTTCCGAGGGATCAACCAAATTAGTATGCATAGAAAGGTCTTACCATCAGGTATCTCTGTAGCAAGTTTGGGTTTGAAGTTGTGAATAGTATTTGAGAAAAATAAATTATGTCCCAAAATAGCTATTTTTGATATACTGCCTGATGTTTGTAAAGGTCTTGCCACAAAGTATCCTTGGGCCAAGTTTGAAGACTGTAGCTTGATAGTCTCCGAGAAAATGCCAACGTTAAAGTTTACCAAGGACGCCGCCTGATGGACGACCAATGGTCCAGAACATACTCACTTTTGCTTCGCACGTGAGCCAAAAACATCTTTTGTCAAAATATGGCTATTTTGGACATATTTCCTAAGCTCTTGTGACCCTTGACCTTTCTGAGGGATCAACCAAATTAGAATGCATAGAAAGGTCTTACCATAAGGTATCTTTGTACCAAGTTTGGGTCTGAAGTTGGGAATAATATTTGAGAAAAATAAATCATGTAAAAATATAGCTATTTTTGACCCATTTTTTGATCCCCTGTGATGGAAACGATACGCCCTTCTTGCCAGGTTTGATGAACTTGAATTCTTCTTGGTACTCACTCCAGTATTCTTGAAAATGAATCCGCTTTTGTTGGTGTCATCAGAAGAAGATTCACACACAAGAGCAGACTGCTTGGCAAGGAGGCCAAATCTCCTATTCTTCCTGACATGAGCAGCGACTTGGCTGCTGCTTCTCTGCCCCAGGAGTGGGTTGCATGTAGCGTGCTTAAATATAGTGTGTTAAGCTCGCTGACTTAAGGTCTTTCTTGCTTAGTAAAGCTCTTGCTTAGTGCGCGAGTGTTTTCTGTTGCATGGAGCGACTTAGCGATGTGCGTAGCTCCGAACGAGTTCTTAGCGAGCGGGGATAGGTTATTTATAGCTTATGGTGGGGTTCTCCCCTACGTCATCATAGATTGTAGAAATCGGCCAATAAAAACGCACGGTTTTCGCTTCTTCTGACCTAACGGAAACGAAGTAGACAAAACGCCGGTGAAATGGCGGCGATGGAAAAGAAGAAGTCAAGAGAGAAAGAATGGCAAATTTTCGTGCAGACAACCCTGCTTGTCAGTCTAATGTAGACGTACATTAGTTAAGGAGTACCGTGTAGGCTCCCATAGTATGAGGATCTATGTTTCTCTGACAACGGCTGGTGTTGGGATATATACCCATCCGTGTGCAGGGTCAGTTGAATCAGTTATGCAGACTCCTCACCGATAATTCCCAGATGTCCGTGAGACGAGGCTGGGTGGGGGGTCCGTGCGTTCCCACGTACATTTCGTGTTCCTCCTTCTCCATCCTAGATGGAAGGCTGTTTCTGCCACAAGGTTTAAGAGAGTGAATTCACATTTCCTTTCTCGCGTTAACACGGCAGCTAAGAACTCTTCCTCAGCTAAGCACGCCGCTACGCACGGGGGGGACCGTCCTTAGAATTAAGCACGCCACTAAGCTCGCTCCAGCAGATAAGCACGCTCATGCAACGCACATTTTCAGCTAAGCTTGTGAACTTAGCGCTAAGCAAGAAATTTGCGCGCTAAGCAAGCATATGCAACCCACCCCAGTTCTTTAACAACAAGATTGGTGCCATCAGAGAGCAGCTGTTAAAGGAGAACACAAGTGGTAAACCTGATAGCCAAAAACATTCATCCGATTTTGCTGGTGATTCTTTCTCAGTGTTTGTGCCAGGCTCTGCTGATCAACTGCACAAAGTCATTGCAAAATCCAAGTCCACGTTCTCTAGTGTTGACCCGATCCCCACCAAAATAGTCTTGGAGAATTGGGACATTCTTCTACCAGTTATTCTGCACATCAACCGGTCTCTTCACCAGTGTTGTTCCAGGAGCCTTTAAGACTGCTGTGATTTGTCCTCTGTTGAAGAAGTCAAACTTGGACCCTGATGCTCCTAAGAACTATAGACCTTCCATATTTGTCCAAGCTCTTAGAACATGTGGTGGCCAATAGACTTGCTGATCATGTGTCTAGGTACCTGCTACTGGATAAATTTCAGTCTGCATACAGGCCAGGTCATTCTACAGAGACCGCAGTGCTGCGTGTCTTAAATGACATTCTCTGTGCAGCTGATCGTGGTGACCACTCACTCCTGGTGCTGCTGGACCTCAGTGTGGCATTTGATACCATAGATCACCAGATGCTGCTGCAGAAACTTCAGCTTGAGTTTGGTATCACGGACTGTGTCTTAAAGTGGTTTCAGTCCTACCTTGAGGACAGATTCCAGTACGTCAGTGTTAATGGTGCGGCGTCTGCTGTTACCCGGTTAGTATGCGAGGTCCCTCAAGGGTCCGTCTTTGGGCCTGTTCTGTTCTCTCTCTACACCACTAGGATGTGTGATTGGCAAATACAGGTTAGAGCGACAGTTGTTTCTGGTCTCTGACTCATTTCATCCTGACAGTGTCTCCGCTTCTCAGATAGTGCAGAAAATTGAGTCGTGCTGCCAAGAAATCAAGTCCTGGATGTCAACCAACATGCTGAAGTTAAATGATGATAAGACTGAGGCAATTCTGTGTGGACCCAAGAACAAACTGGGTGTGGAATCTCTTGATGCTATCTGTGTTGGTGAGTCTCTCATCCCTTTCTCCAAGACTGTCAGAGATCTTGGTGTCTTTGTCGATGCCAGTCTTACCATGGAAGACCATATCAGTGCTGTTGTCAAGGGATGCTACTTCCATCTTCGCTCCCTTGGGAAACTACGACCTGTCCTGACAGCCAAAGCTGCAAATGCTATCGCCATTGCCCTTGTCCTATCCAGACTGGACTACTGTAACAGCTGTCTTTGGGGTCTGCCAAAGCAACAACTCAGACGTCTTCAACTGGTTCAGAACACTGCCGCCAGAAATGTCACAAGAACCAAAAGAAGGGAGCATATCACACCAGTCCTTAAGCAGTTGCACTGGCTTCCAGTCAAGCAAAGAATTGATCACAAGATTCTCACTCTGTGCCACAAGTCTGTAAATGACCCAGACTCACCAGAGTACCTCCGGGAAATAGTGCCACGCCATAACCCTCCGAGGCAGCTCCGTTCTGCTGTCCTGTCCAAACTCTGCACCCCAAGTGTTGAAAGCGACACAAAGAACTTAGCGACTTGGTTTCCGGGCATTTTCACAATGCGGACCTATGCTGTGGAATGGACTACCACAATCCTTGAGGGACATTGACTGCATTGGCACCTTCAGGAGGCACCTCAAGACCCACCTGTTTCTCGACTTTTAATTCTAAGACTAATGTGCACCAGTTGTTTGTTTGTTTGTTTGTTGTTTTTTTTGCGCCCTGAGCATGCTGCTAGCAAGGAGTGGATGCACATTACAAGTGTACATCATCATCATCACACAAAAGACATCTGCATCAGCTTTTGACTTAGGCGCTATTTTGATCGTGTGACTGACCTTACCCATTCTGTGCATGTGCGAATTCACCTCGGCAATGTTCGCATCAACTCGGGAATTGGTTACGGCCATTCAGTGAAAAGAACCGAAAACCGGCTTCAGGTATATCGCGCCCTTCCCTGCTTCAGTGCAATCTGCGAATCCCCCCCCCCCCCCCACCCTTTTTTCCCTCTTCCAAATTTAAAGAACTTGGAACAGAAGTGGTGAAATCCTATTCCCGGAACAAAAAATTGTTAACAAATACAGGTGAACGGGAACGGTAGGCAGATATGTATCACATTTCCAAATCATCTGATATGTACAATATAGATCAACCACAAAGTTCACAGGTTGGCAACTGCTTGGAATGGCATCGGGCAAATCATGCCATCATGCACCACTCTTCAGCCATCATATTCACTGTGTGTGAGAGAGTGTGAGTGTGTATGCGTGTGTGAGTGAGAGAGATATATAAAACTTTTATTAAAGGATAAAAAGTACACATAATACTGCCTATCTTACATGCTGTCATGTCAACTCTTAAATGTATGCATTGAAACACTACATAAAATTACCCAAATTATTGCAAATGTGAAAGAATATTTGCAACTGTTAGTATTGAGTATATTCTGCATATTTAAACAGAAGAAATATATTTAAAGAAAATGTTTAGCACAACTTTTTTATGTGAGGCTCCCTTTTTAACTGGTCATCTACAAGCAATGACACCCAATAGTCCATGTTCAGAAGAAAAAAAAAGTTTGGTGGGTTCATTATTGCGGAGGAAAGTTTTGAGACAATAGTTAATGTAACATAGTTAACAGCTTTGAAAGGACTGATCAGCACGAGTTATACCAAAGTGAAATCTAATCGATGCTTTGTTGCAGTAGACAATTAACCATTGTTTCAGTTGCTTTAGAAATATGTAGTTTTGAGAGAGAGAGAGAGAGAGGGAGAGAGAGAATAGTATGTGTGTGTGAGTGCTGATGTGTGTGGTTGTGTGGTGTGGAACAGTGATATTTGCAGCTGCCGGTATATAGAATAAAATACCATTAAAATACGAGCACAGAAATTTTGTACCAATGGATCCTGCAGACATACAGATCCTTATCTTCACAGTCTTTTCAGGAACTCTAAAAATACAGGAGCTCAAAAGCTAAAAAAAAAATGTATTTTTCTCTAAAATGTATTTTTTCGAAAAATACTTACTGATGGCATTACTAATAGGAAGGTATGCTTAGTTTACCAATTTCAGCCCCAAAAAACGTGTATACCACACAACCAGAGGGGCGACTCTAGGGAATCGTTACCAAGAAACCCTGGGTTGCCGCCCCTGCATCCCTATCCGGTCACGTGCTTGGCAGCTTCCCGCCAGACTTTGCCTTAGCTCAACAGCGGTAAGCAGGGCAGGAGGGAGGGACCTCTGAGTAATGCCATCAGTAAGTGTTTCTCAAAAAAATACATTTTAGAGAAAAATACATTTCTTTTCTCAAAACTCTTACTGATGCCATTACTAATAGGAAGAATAGCAAATAGGAGGAGGGTACCGCCCCCTATGCATCTCCCACGTGCTCACTTCGCCAGGAAAAAACGCACCCCATCGTGCATTAAGCTATCGAGGCCCCACCACGAGCCAACTCCCGACAATTTCAGCTAGGTGTGACCTATGGCGCCTGTGGAGCTGGGAGGGAGTGTTGTGCTGCCGAGATGTCCCCCGCTAGGGCCAGGCTGCTGCGCTGGCCGGATAGGTCTCGTAAGTAGAGACGGGCGAAGGTGGATCCGCCCACCACCCCACGGCCGCCCCAATGTCTCTTCTACGCAGTTGCGGTCAAGGCGGTGCGCGCAGCCACTCCTCCGATCTCATGTGCCCGGAGCGCATCGTCCTAGCCCGCTCCTCTCTCTCTAGGCGTGGGGACCAAGCTCCTGATGCCTGGACTCGCCTAGTGAGCACGTCCCATCGTGGGCGGACCGGCAATTCCCTCAACGAAGGTGGGGCAGGGCTCCCAGATGCGCTCGTCTGTGCCGGGAAGTCACATTCGCCCGGGGCCCCGGGCAGGGAGGGCGTGAGCGCACTTGTCTGAAGGGCTTAGTTCTGTGCAGTACTCCCAGGACTGGTACTTCACATGGAGCTGGTGGATAGTCAACACCTGAGGTGCAGCCGCTGGGGCTGGTTCTTGGCCAGAAACGTCAAATCGGTGAGGAGCTTTACCAAACCATCGGCCTTGAACTGGAGACAGGTGGGTCACCCCATGAAGGTGTGGATCTCTCTCACCCTGGACGCCGTGGTGAGGGCGAGAAGGAAGCAGGTCTTCCTGGTTAGGTCTCCGAGCCGCACTGGGGCTAGAGGCTCGAACCACTCCGAGTTGAGCCAGGTTAGCACCCAGGACAAGTCCCAGCGAGGGATCAGCGAGAAAGAACTGGCCTCTGAAGATCCAGGCGCGCCATCAGATCTGAGCAGTCCTTGCAGGCCCCCAGGTCGGGTAGGCCCAGGTGTCAACACGTGTCTGCAATCATCATCTGATGGCGAGGGGGTAAGGATCCGCTGGGAGAAGAGCCCCGGGAGCTCAGCCAGCTGGGGATAGTCAGGTCCGTGGGGGAGAGCTGCTCGGCTGCGCACCAGGACTGGAGGACCCGCCGCTTTCCCTCATAGACGTTATGGGTAGAGGCCCTGCGGGTCACTGCGATCGCTTCTACCGCTGCACCCGAGAAGCCTCTTGCGGCAAGGGACCGCCGGACAATCTCCAAGCGTGTAGTAGCAGCCATCCAGGCACGGGTGAAACAGCTGCTGTCTGGGCTGCCTGAGCATCGTAAGAGGCACGGGAAGTCTAAGCGGAGGTCAGTGGTGAGGCTCAGGTCTGTGGTCAAGCACTTGGTCCAGCTGAACGACGCAACGAGGAACATAACCACGTTGCCGCCCCTGAGCTTCTGGGGCACCTTGGTACCAGGACGGCGGGAGGGAACGCAGACGCAAGCAGCCCATCCTCAGGGATGGACAGCGCGCCCAAGGCCCAATTAGCTAGTTATTTGGGTTTAACGCCGAGCAGGCAACCAAGGCCATCTCACGGCGGGAAAGGTAAAAATCTGGTCAGCCAGACTAAAAGAAAGGTCTTAAAACATGATGTAAATATACCTTAAAAATATGTCAGGCTAAAAAGTCGCACAGGTCTTTAAAGAAAACGTCGACAGACTCTCAAAAAGGTCAAAATAATAGAAACAATATAGTCTATAAATGTTCAAATCTTATTAAAAATATGGCACTCTCTCAGAAAACTGAAGATCCTGTCCGGGGTACATCCCGGAACAAAACCTTCAAGGAGTCTGCTGTGAAATGTTTATACCTTGTGTCGATTAGATCAGCACAAGACAGCAAAAAGTGTTGAACAGAGTACTGCTCGTCGCAGGCATAACACCATGGACGCTCCTCCTGTTTTAGTAAATAAGGGTGCGTAACATACGTGTGCCCGATGTGGAGCCGAGCAAGAACAATCTCCTCATGACGGCTGCCGCAGCGATAAGGTAGGCCGTCGGACAACTTAGGAAGGGCTTCATGCAGCTTGTTAGCTTCCTCTTTGTCCCACTCGGACTGCCACTCACGGGCTATGTACGCACTAACCACATGTCTAAAATCACTATAAACAGTCTGTGTGTCAGGGACAGGGTCGTTGCGGGCATCGTTGGCAGCAGAATCTGCGATCCTGTTGCCTTCGATGCCCACATGCCCTGGCACCCAAATAAAAATAATGTCATATATTCCTTCATCAAATCTGCATAGATCTCTCTGATCTGCCCCAGCAGTGGGTGGTCATTTCCCGAGCCCTGAAGGGCCTGCAGGGCAGAAAGAGAGTCAGACAGAATCAGGAAGTTCCTTTCTCCAGATCGATAAGCATGCCTGAGTGCCAGCAGAACCGCCTGCAGTTCTGCACTAAATACAGATGAGTGGTCTGGGAGGCGGTGCTTAAATGGGCGTTTAGGATGGCGAGAGGACACTGCGGCCGCAGCTACTCTCCCATCCTCAGACTTTGACACATCCGTATAGATATGACAATAGCCAGAAAAAATTGAAAGCAGTTCATTGAGGCTCTGTTGGTAAATGGCTGGTGGAGTAGAGTCTTTCTTGTGGGCAGTCAAGTCCAGCAAGATGTCAGGAACTGGTAAGAGCCAGGGTGGAGTGATGTGTTGCAGGGATTCCGAAACTCTGTCCAGGTCCAATCCGGCCGCCTGCAGATGAGGTCGGAAACGGAAAGAAAGTGGACGGACAGTTCCCGGATGGGTATTGTAAATCTCTGCAAACGATGGTTTAAAAACACAATCATAGGCAGGATTGTCTGGATGGGCCTTCAGTTTCAGAACATAGCTGAGCATGAGGCGGATGCGGCAGAGCTTGAGAGAAGGCTCCCCTGCCTCGGCATACAGACTAGGAACTGGAGACGTCCTGAAGGCCCCAAGACATATCCGCAGACCCTGATGGTGAATTGTGTTCAGACGCTGTAGCACAGACTTGGAAGCTGAGCCATACACCACGGAGCCGTAATCCAGTTTGGACCGAACAAGGGCCCGGTACAGTTGAAGTAAGACAGTACGGTCTGCACCCCAGTCAGTACAACCAACGACACGAAGAACGTCGAGAGCCTTCTGATAATATGGTTGCGGAAGGTAAGTCTTTTGTCGGAGATGATCCCCAGAAACTTCGCCTCCTCGGCCACCTTAATTGGCACTCCAGCAATGCTCAGGCTAGGTTCTGGAAAAATTTTTGTCTGGTTAGTAAAATGCACACAGACTGTCTTGGAGGGCGAGAACTTGAATCCATTGAGAGACACCCACCGCTGGATGCGATCAACGCACAGCTGCAAGCGCCTCACAAGGGACGCAAGTCCTCGACCACGTGCGCACAAAGCAAAGTCGTCAACAAACAGAGCATTCAGAATCATCCTTGACGGCCTTTACAATGTTATTAATTTTAATACTAAATAAAACAGGAGATAGAATGCTGCCCTGTGGGACACCCATCTCCTGTTCAAAGGAGTTGGAGAGGGTGGAGCCCACACGGACATGGAACGACCGGTTAGTAAAAAAAATGTGAATAAAGACAGGCAGGTGCCCTTTAAAACGCATGTCCAACAAGTCAGACATTATGCCATACTTCCAGGTAGTGTCATACGCCTTCTCAAGATCGAAGAAAATTGCATAGACATGCTGCTTGTGGACAAAAGCATCTCGAATAAATGATTCAAAGCGGACTAAATGGTCAGTTGTACTACGGAAGCGCCGGAAACCGCACTGGAGGTCTGTGAGGAGACCCTGTGACTCAAGTTGCCACACCAGGCGGGCGTTGACCAGGCGCTCCATAGTTTTACATAAACATGATGTCAAAGCAATAGGCCGGTAGTTGCCCGGGTCGGAAGGATCCTTACCCGGCTTGGAGATCGGTACAACCACAGCCTGGTGCCAAGACGGCGGAAAATGGCCAGTTCTCCAGATATGGTTAAAGGCCTTAAGAAGTACAAGGAGTGACCTCTCAGGCAGATGCGTTAGGAATTGATAGTGGATGGTATCTAGGCCAGCAGCAGAGTCATTACATTTCTGCAAGGCTTGCTGCAATTCTGATAATGTAAAAGGGGCATTATAGTCTTCTGAGTTATCGGACTTAAAATCACAAATACGAGACTCTCGCTTCTCCTTCTCTCTCTGGAAGAAGGGTGAATAATGCTCTGTTGAAGAATTATGGGTAATGGTGGAGGCAAGCAAATTGGACACAGCTTTTTTATCTGTGACCAAGCTGGCACCATCTTTAAGATGGCCGACAGAAGCCAAGCCACCCCTGCCCCTAATTCTTCGCACAGCCTTCCAGACTTTCTGGGACAGAGTCCGAGAAGTTAAAGATGAAACGAAGCGTCTCCAGGAAGCACGGCATTCACGTTTAAAAATGTAACGGACTTTCGCCCTCTGTCTTTTAAAGGTTAAAAATATTCACTTGTGACGGATTACGGAAAGCACGTCGCTGAGCAGTTTTGCGTGCTTTTTGGGCCTTGCGGCACTCTTCATTGAACCATGGTTCTCTCGGCTTCCGAGGGACTGATGCGTAAGTTTTAGGGATGGTTTCACTCGCTACGTCCAACAAAATAGTAGTAAAAGAAGAAACAGGTTCTTCAGCTGACATGACCACCTCCTCTGTAATATGAGACTGACAGAGGGAGGCGAACAGAGGCCAGTTAGCTTTCTTAAGCGCCCCATGGATGGGTCCTCCCCACAGCTGACCAATGACAGGACTACTGGGAAGTGGTCACTACCGCACAGGTCGTCGTGAACCTTCCAGTCAAAGTCCAGCATGAGAGAAGGATCACTCACAGTGAGGTCTAGAACAGAACTAAATCCTGAACCTGGGACAGAGTAAGTAGGTGAGCCATCATTAAAAACACATAGGTTAAGTTGAGAAAAAACATCTTCTAACATCTGACCTCTGCCATCATAGTGGTCACTACCCCACAAGTGAGCGTGACCGTTAAAATCTCCCATAAAAATAACAGGAGGGGGCAGCTGATCTACTAAGTTAAAAATATCATTACTACAGACCCGCAGGGATGATTTAGTTAGTTAGTTATTTAGGTTTAACACCGAGCAGGCGACTAAGGCCGCAGGGATGATGGCAGGTAAATACTGCATATGGTTATGGTTTACTTTAAGGTAACCCGAGCTGCAACAGCCTAAAGACAGGTGTCAACACTAACGGGGCTACATAAAAGCTGGTTGCTAATGAGAAGAGCCACTCCACCCGAGCGTCTCTCCGAATCAGAGCCTTTATGGAAAGCAAGAAAACCATTAAAGGAGACAGGGTCAGAAGTCTTCAGGTAAGTCTCCTGAAGAGATATTACTGAGGGGTTATAGGACTTCACTAAAAGGCGTAATTCTTCAAAGTTGGTGTGAAAACCACGACAATTCCACTGAAGCAGAGAGTACATGGTTAGGTTTTATGTGGAGGAGAACAGTAATTCTTTCCCCCCTTTTCCTGAACTTTGGAAGGAGTCGAAGAAACAGAGGGGGGTCGACTCCCGGGCCTCCTCTGGTTCCTCAGAGATGAGGAGGGAGAAGCTGCCGCAGCACCAGCCACAACAACTTCCACCCCCTCCATCTGCTCCTCCAATGCAGCATATTTATTTTGAAGGGGGACATTAGTGTCCCCCTTCTGGGCCCGTACGCACAGCGGTCCCGTAACTTTCTTAGACTTCTGGGCCGGGGCAGCGCTCCTGCCGCCAGAGTTGGCGGCCCTAGAAGGCTGACCAGAGCCAGAAGTCTTTGTAGTAAGATTGGCAGGCTTGGGTGGGGGCTGAGGCTTAGGGACAGCAGAAGGCGGTGCCACCGGACCGGTATCGTCCGCCCTCTGCGTTCCCTGGCTCCTCGTCATCACCGGAGGAGGGTTACTCTCCAGGGGCGAGAGGATCCGAGGCTCCACCCACAACCAAGAAGTTGGGGTTTGACAAGAGAAGTCTTTGGTGGGGCGCTTGCCTGCCACCGCAGCACTAAAAGTATACACAAAGGTGTTATTTGAGTTTGGCGCAGCCTCAGCTGCACCAGGGCCATCAACCAGTTTTCTGGCGTCCGCAAAGGACAGCCCCTTCTCCACACACATCTGCTGAATCCTGCACTCGGATATCCAACGAGGGCACTTCTTGTCCGAAGCCATATGCGCCCCCTGGCAATTCACACACAGGGGGATGGCTGTGCAGGACTCAGCAGAGTGTCCGGGCTTAGTGCAGCGGGCGCATAGAGCCTCTGCCTGGCAGCATGTCTTCTGCCCATGGCCATACTTTTGGCACCTGAAGCACCGGTGGGGGAGAGGGACGTACTTTTTCACTTTTAGGGAGTAGTAACCTCCCCAGATGGTAGTAGGAGCGGTGGGGGTGCCAAACGTCAGGATGATGGTAGGGAGACGGATCTCCCTACCACCTCATTTGGAAACGAAGCGCCTGACGTAGGTCACCCCTGTGACTTAAGGTTCCATACAAGTTCATCTTCAGACAGTTCGGCCAATGCTTGATCTTTAATCACTCCTCTAGAAGAATTCATCGTTTTGTGGGGAGTGACCTCCACTGAAGTGTCTCCGATAGAGGAGTGCCTCAGTAGCCCATTAGAGTGTGCCCGGGTACGGCACTCTACCAGCAAGTCACCAGACCTGAGGCGCTGGGCCTCAGGCCTGCCAACACGGCTCCTGAGGGTCTCCCCTACCAGGAAAGGGTGCAGCTTGGAAACAGGCTTTTCTTTAACTTTGCTGTGGATAATGAGAAAGCGAGGCCAGGTGGCCGACGCCTGAGGCGTCGCTTCCTCACAGTCAGAGTCACTATCGTTCTCAATAACAATGTCGGCGGCTAGGTGCCGCTTTGGTGCCAGTTTTGTTTTTTTGGGGTTTTCCATATTATAGTATGTTAGATATTCATCCCCCGGGGGTCCCCGCCCGCCACCGAGCCCAACAAGGGAAAGTGCATTTGTCGGCGGGTCTCCAGCTGACACACGATGGAGACTGCCCGAAAGATATACTCAAGGGGGTAAGCCCGACTGAACCGTTTGAGCCACCGCCTTCTATCACACCATTGAATGCAGGGGAATACTGGCGTAAAGCACCTAATCAGCAGTGGCGGCTGTAGCATGGTGCTGCGTATCTCAGCCTGACGGTCAACAATGGGATAGGGCTCAACGTGACAAGAGCTGATTGACTAGGCCGGTATCACTAGCCTCCCGTTTAGGCAGAAGTCCAAAATGGAGCGTTTCAGCCACCAGGATCCTCTTTTCCCCCGACACGGGTCTCCAAGCACGGCAAACACTTGTCATCCAAAGGACCAAAAGTTCATGAGTATTTTTAAGAACCAATCCAACATGGTAAGACCTGGGTTAGTACAGCTCCTTAAAAACCGGACCAGTGAAAAAGACTGAACAACATATCTGCTGACATCAAGTCCTAATCCTGGACAAAGACGGCACCCCTCTGCTAGCCCACTCAGTCAGGGACTGAGGGGACTACCCACCCACGCCACGTGGAGGCTGGTGCCCAGTGGGCCCCAAGGCCCAAGCTAGTGGATCCGGAATGGGTGAAACGCAGAGTGGGACCTGCCTGTTCCACCTCGTGGCGAAGAGGTCGATCATGGGCGCCTCCCAGCACGTGCAGAGTAGCCGGAAGATATCCGGGCGCAGGGACCACTCCGCGTGGACAAGCTGGCCACGACGTGAGAGTTGGTCCGCAAAGACGTTCAGATGGCCCGGGATGTGCCGCGCCCAAAGCGTGATGCCCCACTCTCTGCACCACAGGAGGACTTGGTACACGAGGGTGCAGAGGGAGGGAGCGCATGTCCCACCCTGATTCCGTATGTAGACCACGACCGACGAGTTGTCAGCGAGAACCAGGATCTCCTACTGAACGAGGCGATCTTCCCAGGCAATGAGCGCCAACCACACGGCCTTCAGCTCCAGCCAGTTGATGTGTCTGTCTACAAGGTCCCGCCGCCAGCTGCCCAAGGTTGTGAAGAACTCTGGCAGCAGAAGTGCTCCCCAGCCGGAGAGGCTCGTGTCCGTGCAGATGAAGAGCTGGGGCGGTGGGGAGAAGAGTGGAACCCCCGACGCTAACCAGTACCTGTCTGTCCACCGCTGGAGATGAGACTTGACCCAAGGCGATACAGGGACCAGGGCAGCAGGATGACAGGCACCAGTGGAGGCGCAGATGCTGCTGGATCGGGCGACAGCAGAGCCTGCTCAGGGGTTGGAGGTCCGCTGCTGCACTTAGGAGACCCAACAGCTGGAGCCAGACCCTGGCCGGGAGAGATTCCGCGCGAGACACTTGGAGCGCCAACCCCGCTATCTTCTGAATCCACCCTTCGGGGAGCCGCACCCGGTAGAGGTCGGTCAGGAGCTCCATGCCTAGGTGAAAAAACCTGCGCAAGGGCGTGAGATCTGACTTGCCTCCGTTGACCAGGAATCCGAGCTGGCGGAGCAGGGTCAGCAAGGCTGTTGGCATCTGGTTCCGGAGGAGCAGATTGCCCCAATAGTTGGAAGCTGGGCTCGAGGCCATCTGTCGGAACCTGGAGACGACTCCGTCGATAATCCTGTTGAGAATCGCCAGGCTGAGGTTGAGTCCGAAGGCCAGAGCCCAAAACAGGTATACTACTCCATGGAAGGCGAAGCAAAGATATCGACGAGACGCCGAGTGCACGGGTACGTGGAGATATGCGTCCGCGAGGTAGAGGCTCACGGCGAGGTCCTAGGGTTGCACCGCCATGCTCAGGGCTCTGGCTGTCTCCACCTGGAAGCGAGGGGCCGAACAGTACCTGTTTAGCACCGAGAGGTCCATGACCGGACACAACTTGCCGCCGGGCTTGGGGACGAGGAAGAGGCAGCTGCAGAAGGCTGGGGAGTAGAGACGCGAGACCACCTCCTGGCCTCTTCCCGGGGCAGAGAACTTACCTCAACATGGAGTGCTTCCGCCTTGCAGCAATCTCCCATAGCCGGAGTCCACAGGGAGGAGAGTCACAACCGAGTGGGGGGGGGGGGGGGGGGGGGGAATGGAAGGAGATCTGCAGGCCCTCCCAGATGGTTAGTTAGTTAGTTATTTGGGTTTAACGCCGAGCAGGCGACTAAGGCCATCTCACGGCGGGATGGGTAAAAATCTGGTCAGCCAGACTAAAAGTAAGGTCTTAAGACAAGATGTAAATATAGATTAAAAATCTCAGGCTAAAATGTCGCACATGTCTGGAAAAGAAACGTCTACAGACTCTCAAAAAGGGCAAATAAAAAAATTCACATAGTCTATGAATGCTCAGATCTTGTTAAAAATATTGCATTCTCTCAAAAAATTGAAGATTTTGTCCGGGGGAACATCCCGGAACAAAACCTTCAAGGAGTCTGCTGTGAAGTGTTTATATCTGGTGTCAATTAGGTCAGCACAATACAGCAAAAAGTGTCGAACAGAAAACTGCTCATCACAGGCAAAACACCATGGACGCTCATCCTGTTTAAGTAAGTAAGAGTGCGTAACATATGTGTGCCCGATGTGGAGCCGAGCAAGGACAGTCTCCTCACGGCGGCTGCCGCAGCGGAAAGGTAGACTGTCAGACAACTTAGGAAGAGCTTCATGAAGCTTGTTCCCTTCCTCTTTGTCCCACTCGGACTGCCACTCGCGGGCTATGTACGCACTAATAACAGGTTTAAAATCACTATAGACAGTCTGTGTGTCAGGGACAGGGTCACTGCGGGCACTGTTGGCAGCAGAATCTGCGATTCTGTTGCCTTCGATGCCCACATGGCCTGGGACCCAAATAAAAATGATGTCATAATATTCCTTCATCAAGTCCGCGTAGAGCTCTCTAATCTGCACCAGCAGTGGATGGTCTGTTCCCGCGCCCTGAAGGGCCTGCAGGGCAGAAAGAGAGTCAGACAGAATCAGGAAGTTCCTTTCCCGAGACTGATAGGCATGCTTGAGTGCTAGCAGAATGGCCTGCAGTTCTGCACTAAATACAGAGGAATGGTCAGGGAGACGGAGCTTAAATGGGCGTCTAGGATGGCGAGAGGACACTGCAGCCGCAGCCACTCTTCCATCCTCAGACTTGGACCCATCCGTATAAAGACGACAATAGCCAGGAAAAATTGAAAGGAGTTCATTGAGGCTCTGTTGGTATATGGCTGGTGGAGTACAATCCTTCTTGTGGGCAGTCAAGTCCAGCAAGATGTCAGGAACTGGTAGTAGCCAGGGTGGAGTGACGTGTTGCAGAGATTCCGAAACTTTGTCCAGGTCCACTCCGGCCGCCTGCAGATGAGGTCGGACACGGAAGGAAAGTGGACGGACAGCTCCCGGATGGGCATCGTAAATCTCTGCAAACGACGGGTTAAAAACACAATCATAGGCAGGATTTTCTGGATGGGCCTTCAGCTTCAGAACGTAGCTGAGCATGAGGCGGATGCGGCGGAGCCTGAGAGAAGGCTCCCCTGCCTCTGCATACAGACTAGGAACTGGAGATGTCCTGAAGGCTCCCAGACATATGCGCAGACCTTGATGGTGAATTGTGTTCAGACGCTGCAGAACAGACTTGGAAGCCGAGCCATATACCACAGAGCCGTAATCCAGTTTGGACCGAACAAGGGCCCGGTACAGTCGAAGTAAGACGATGCGGTCTGCACCCCAGTCAGTACGACCAACGACACGAAGAATGTCGAGGGCCTTCCGACAAGAGGTTCTAAGGTAGTTAACATGGTTGCAGAAGGTCAATCTTTTGTCAAAGATGACCCCCAAAAACTTAGCCTCTTCAGCCACCTTAATTGGCACTCCAGCAATGCTCAGGCTAGGTTCTGGAAAAAATTTCGTCTGGTTAGTAAAATGCACACAGACTGTCTTGGAGGGCGAGAATCTGAATCCATTGAGAGACACCCACCCCTGGATGCGATCAACGCACAGCTGCAAGCGCCTCTCAAGGGACGCAAGTCCTCGACCTCGTGCACACAAAGCAAAGTCGTCCACAAACAAAGAGCATTCAGAATCATCCTTGACGGCCTTTACAATGTTATTTATTTTAATGCTAAATAAAACAGGAGATAGAATACTGCCCTGCGGGACACCCATCTCCTGTTCAAAGGAGTCGGAGAGGGTGGAGCCCACACGGACATGGAACGACCTGTTGGACAAAAAATTGTGAATAAAAACGGGCAGATGCCCTTTAAAACCCATGTCCGACAAATCAGACATTATACCATGCTTCCAGGTAGTGTCATATGCCTTTTCAAGATCAAAGAAAATTGCATAGACATGCTGCTTGTTAACAAAAGCATCTCGGATAAAAGACTCAAAGCGGACTAGATGGTCAGTTGTACTACGGAAGCGCCGGAAACCGCACTGGAGGTCTGTGATGAGACCCTGTGACTCAAGATGCCACACCAGTCGGGCGTTGACCAAGCGTTCCATAGTTTTACATAAACATGATGTCAAAGCTATTGGCCTGTAAAAGCAGTTCTCCTATATGGAGCAGAGACATGGAGATTGACAAAAACCACAGTCAACAGAGTACAGACCTTCATGAACAGTTGCCTTAGAAGAATTTTGAAAATCCACTGGCCAGAGAAGATCAGCAACGTCAGACTCTGGGAGAGAACAGAGCAGATAACAGCAGAGAATGAAATTGGGCGAAGAAGATGGGGATGGATCGGTCACAGTCTGAGAAAGCCAGCTTCCAGTATCACTAGGCAGGCATTGTCATGGAACCCCCAGGGAAAGAGGAAAAGAGGTAGGCCGAGAAACTCCTGGCGTCGAGACCTCCAAGCAGACATCAAGAGACTGGGAACCACCTGGAGTAGAATCGAAGGAGAAGCACAGGACAGGAGTTGCTGGAGGTCTCTCGTCGACGGCCTATACCCGGGTAGGGGTGACAGGCGTAAGTAAAGTAAGTAAAGCTATTGGCCGGTAGTTGCCCGGGTCGGAAGGATCCTTACCCGGCTTGGGAATTGGCACAACCACAGCCTGGCGCCAAGATGGCGGAAAATGACCGGTTATCCAGATATGGTTAAAGGCCTTGAGAAGTACAAGGAGTGAATCCTCAGGCAGATGTGTTATGAGCTGATAATGGATGGTATCTAATCCAGCAGCAGAGTCAGTACATTTCTGCATGGCTTGCTGCAATTCTGAAAACGTAAAAGGGGCATTATAGTCTTCCAAGTTATCCGATATAAAATCACAAGCACAAGATTCTCGCTTCTCCTTCTCTCTCTTAAAGAAAGGTGAATAATGCTCTGTTGAAGAATTATGGGCAATGGTGGAGGCAAGCAAATTGGCCACAGCCTTTTTATCTGTGACCAAACTGGCACCATCTCTAAGATGGCCGACAGAAGCCGAGCCACCCCTGCCCCTAATTCTTCGAACAGCCTTCCAGACTTTTTGGGACGGAGTACTAGAAGATAAAGATGAGACGAAGCGTCTCCAGGAAGCACGGCATTCACGTTTAAAAATATAACGGGCTTTCGCCCGCTGTCTTTTAAAGGTTAAAATATTTGCTTGCGATGGATTACGAAATGCACGTCGCTGAGCAGATTTGCGCATTGTTTGGGCCTTGCGGCACTCTTCATTGAACCATGGTACTCTCGGCTTCCGAGGGAGTGATGTGGAAGTTCTAGGGATGGTTTCACCTGCAACCTCCAACAAAATAGAAGTAAAACAAGAAACAGGTTCTTCAGCTGACATGATCACCTCCTCTGTAAGACGAGACTGACAGAGAGAGGCAAACAGAGACCAGTTAGCTTTCTTGAGATTCCAGCGCCCCACCGGCGAATCCTCCTCACAGCTGACCGATGACAGGACTACTGGGAAGTGGTCACTACCACACAGGTCGTCGTGAACCTTCCAGTCAAAGTCCAGCATGAGAGAAGGATCACACACAGTGAGGTCTAGAACAGAACTAGATCCGGAACCTGAGTTAGAGTATGTAGGTGAGCCATCGTTAAAGACACATAGGTTAAGTTGAGAAAAAACATCTTCTAACATCTGACCTCTGCCATCATAGTGGTCACTACCCCAAAGGTGAGCATGACCGTTAAAATCCCCCATGAGAATAAAGGGAGGGGGCAGTTGATCTACTAAGTGAAAAATATCATTGCTACAGACCCGCAGTGATGGTGGCAGGTAAATACTGCATATGGTTATGGTCTTTTTTAAGGTAACCCGAGCAGCGACAGCCTGAAGACAGGTGTCGATGCTAACGGGGCTACATAAAATTTGGCTACTAATGAGAAGAGCCGCTCCACCCGAGCGCCTCTCCGAATCAGAGCCTTTATGTATAACATTAAAACCATTAAAAGACACAGGGTCAGAAGTCTTCAGGTAAGTCTCCTGAAGAGATATGACTGAGGGGTTATAGAACTTGACTAAAAGACGTAATTCCTCAAAGTTAGCTCGAAAACCACGACAATTCCACTGAAGCAAAGAGTCCATGATTAAGTCTGATCTGGGGGTAAGGAGTTTTTCCCCCCTTTTTCCTTTACCTTGGAAGGAGTTGAAGAAACAGAGGGGGGCCGGCTCCCGGGCCTCCTCTGGTTCTTCGGAGAGGAAGGGGGTGGAGCTGCCGCAGCATCAGCAACAACAACTTCCACTCCCTCCATCCGCTCCTCCAGTGCAGCATATTTGTTTTGAAGGGGCACATCTGTGTTCCCCTTCTGGGCCCGTGCGCACAGCGGTCCCATAGATTTCTTAGACTTCTGGTCCTGGGCAGCGTTCCTGCCGCTAGAGTTAGCGGCCTTAGAAGGCTGACCAGAGCCAGAAGCCTTTGGAGTTGACTGACTAACAGGTTTGGGTGGGGGCTGAGGCTTAGGGGCAACAGAAGGCGGCACAACCGGACCAGCAGTGTCCGCCTTCTGCGTTCCCTGGCTCCTTGTCACCACCGGAGGAGGGTTACTCTCCAGGGGCGAGATGAGCCGAGGCTCCGCCCCCAACCAAGAAGTTGGGGTCTGACATGAAAAGTCTTTGGTGGGGCGCTTGCCTGCCACCGCTGCACTAAAAGTATACACTGAGGTGTTAGAGGTTGGGGCAGCCGCAGCTGCACCAGGGCCTTCAACCAGTTTTTTGGCATCCAGAAAGGACAGCCCCTTCTCCACACGCACCTGCTGAATCTTGCACTCGGATATCCAACGAGGGCATTTCTTATCTGAAGCCATATGCGCCCCCTGGCAATTCACACACAGGGGGGTGGCTGTGCAGGACTCAGCAGAGTGTCCGGGCCTAGTGCAACGGGCGCATGAAGCCTCTGCCTGACGGCATGTCTTCTGCCCATGGCCATACTTTTGGCACTTAAAGCACCGGAGGGGAAGAGGGACGTACTTTTTCACTCTCAGGGAGTAGTAACCTCCCCAGATGGTAGTAGGAGGGGTGGGGGTGCCAAACGTCAGGATGATGGTAGGGAGACGGATCTCCCCACCACCTCGCTTGGAATCGAAGCGCCTGACGCAAGTCACCCCCTGAGACTTAAGGTTCCTTACAAGTTCATCTTCTGACAGTTCTGCCAAAGCTTGATCTTTGATTACGCCTCTTGACGAATTCATAGTTTTGTGGGGTGTGACTTCCACAGGAGTGTCTCCGATGGAAGAGAGCCCCAGTAGCC